>CM065382.1:29115000-29765000 GCA_033060915.1 Euryodendron excelsum
ATATTGTTGAAATTTATATTTAAGTTAATAAATGTGAATCTAAGATATATTCCTAAGATGAATAGAGCCATATCTATGCATTTCAACTCTGTCAATATCAATGCATTTAAGTGTATTTGGGTAATTTTGAATTTTTTGGTCACTGAGACATAATTATGTTCATGGACCTTATTTATATCAACTTTCTTAGCAGGTTTTCATGCATGGATAGTAGTTCTAAGACTTGTGAATGTTTTCAAATTTTAATTTTTATAATAGAATTGAGAGCGTCTAGAGTTTGTAACTCTTTCTATTCAATAGAGACCAAGTTTTAGGCATTTTCATAAAGTTGTGGTTTGTGAGGATTGCATAATGCAATTCTCATCCCCGCATTCGATGTTACCTGAACTCCTATAAATTTGTGAAGTACTCATGTTAGACATTTAACGCTTTGGTAAAGGTTTGTAATATGCTATGTTGCATGGACTCTTTTAAATTTGTGAAGTAGTAGTACTTGTATCACACACTCGATGCTTGGGAAAGGGTATGGGATATGCGTCTGACATGTTTAGTTGGACACGTACCCCATAATTATGTGTAAATAGTTGAGTTTTATAACTGTGTAAGGGTTCTAGCAGGATTTAAGGGAGTTTTTTGGATTCATTGAGCCAAAGCTTTTGATGGATCTCCCTTTGGAGGGCGGCAAGTTTACATGGCGTAATACTAGGGAGTCTCCTTCCGCATCTGGGATTGATAGATTTTGTATCTATTGAGAATGGGAGGAGCACTTCCGTAATGTTTCCCAATCTTGTCTTCCTTGGGCTCTCTTTGTTCCTACTCCTATCATGTTGGATAGTGGTGCCATTCAATGTGGTTCCTCTCCTTTCCATCTCGAGAATACCTGGCTTAGGTAGGAGGGTTTTGTGGACATGGTTAAAAGATGGTGGGATGGTTACAATGTGGCTGGTAATTTGAGTTTTTACCTGGCTAGGAAGTTAAAACTAAGGCCTTAAAGAAGATACGAAGAAATGGGACAATGAGGTCATCGATAAGGTGGAGTTGAGGATGGAGAGACTTTCAGGATGCTATTAAACATTTAGATGGAAAGGAGGGTAGGGATGGCTTACAAATGATGAGAAGGTGGACAAAGCGGCGCTTGAGTGGCCCTTTTCAGAAGATGAGGTTTTGGAAGCACTGGGTAGTTTAAATGGGGATTATCCCCAAGGCCTAATGGGTTTACCATGGCCTTCTTTCGGTAGTGTTGGAGCATGGTGCGATTGGAGTTTATAGCTACCGGGCAGAAGTTCTTTGAGACAGGTTATTTAAAAAGGAGTTTTACCCTACTTTTCTTGCCTTGGTGCCTAAGAAGGGTGGTGTGGTGGAGTTGAAAGATTTCATATCTATTAGCTTGGTAGGAAGTGTGTATAAAGTCGTCGCCAAGTTGTTGTCGATCATGTTAAGGAAGATGGTCGCTTCTGTTGTCTCGAATTCGCATAATGCTTTTGTGCGAGGCCAATAGATTCTTGATACGGTTCTGGTGGCTAATGAGTGTGCTTATTCTTGCCTGAAGAGTAATGTTTTTGTTCTTCTGTGGAAATTGGATATTGAGAATGCCTATGACCATGTTTGCTAGGACTTTTTTGCTTTAAGTGCATTAAACGATGGTTTTCGGGGACAGATGGAGCCATTGGATACAGTTTTGCCCCTCATCAATTAATTTCTGTGCGCTTGTGAATAGGGTTCCAAATGGTTTCTTTTAGAGCTCCAGAGGATTGAGGCAAGGGGACCCTTTTTCTCCTTTTCTCTTTATTTTGGTGATTAAGGCATTAAGTTTTATGCTTTGAAAGGTTGCTTTTGAGGGGATAATGAATGGTTTTGCTGTGGGAAATGGACACGGTGCTCCTATCTTGGTGTTTCATCTTTTGTTTGCAAATGAAACCTATTATTCTGTGGAGCTAATGAAGTGGAGTTAAAGTTATTTGAGATGGGTTCTTGTGTGTTTTGAGGTAGTTTATGGATTGCAGATTAATTTGGCCAAGAGTGAGATTATTCTTGTACGTGGGGTGAGTAATTTGGGTGTTTTGGCTGCCAATCTTGGTTGTAGGGTGGGCTCTCTACATTTCTCCTATTTGGGCCTTCCTCTTGGAGCATCTTTTAAATCTAAAGTTTTATGGGACCGGGTTGTGGAGCATTTTGAGAAGAGGTAAGCCATGTGGAAGAGATAATATTTGTCTGCAGGGGGTTGCTTAACTCTCATCAGAAGTACTCTCTTTAGTCTTCCTACTTGTGCGATGTCTACATTCACTATCCCTTGTTCAGTGGCCAACAAGCTTGAGAGTTTCATAAGGATTTTTGTTTTGGGGAGGGAGCCTTGGTCACAAGTTCAAATATCATCTTCTGGGTGGTGCGAGGTATGTGATCCTTTTGTGTGTGTGTGTGCGCGCGCGTGCCTTGCTTAGGAAGTGGTTGTCGATGGATAGAAAAGATGCTTGGAGGAGGGTGATTGCCAAAAAATATGGCTATGTTTGGGGTGATTGGGCCACTAGTAGCATTTCAATTCATTAGGAGTGGGCCTATGGAGGGGCGCTAGGGAGATTTTGGCTTAATAGTTGGTGTGGGCATAGCCCTTTGAGTAAAGCCAAAAAGCACTTTCATTGTATGCACAACATGCTCCATATTAGTTTGTAAACACAATTGACCCTAAAAAATATAAGAAATGTCCTACTGTTCTTGGACACGATAAATGAATTTGATAGTTGGATACATACCTCCACCCAACGCTTGTAGTCTAGTTCATGTAACATACTGTTGGACATGCACCTAACAATATGTATAAGCAGTTGACGTACTATATAATTGTGCATAAGCCTTCTATTTATGCATAACATGCTCTATTTTAGCTGTTTACACTATTTTACCCTAAAAGTAAAGGGAAATATTTAAGAAATAGAAAATTAAGTTGTATCCTGGTTTCCTTATACATGAGAATTAGTTGAATTTGACATTTACATGCATACCAGCACCTAACATCCGTACCTGAATCAATGTAACATAGCCAGTGTTGCTACGTAAGGGACTATTCTCCTTTTCTCGACCCTTAAAAATCCCACTTGACAATTCTATTCTCTTTCTAGTATCCTCCTTCACTATTTCAATACTAGCACCCAAAAGAACATACTGGGTATTGTGCACTCCCTGGAACCATCTCTAGAAGTGCTTTTTTACTCCGTCCTTGCTTAATTATAATTTACAACCCCAAAACCCCCTTTCTTTTACCTTTTATAGCTATAAAACTCATACTTTCACTTGCTTCTTCACACTTCTTAACGTTTCTCAGTGAGTTCCCTTTTGCTGGAGGCTTCAAATGCTTTTTCATTTTTTTACCCCTTTGTTGATAGCTAAGCCATACGGTAATTTATTGATAGAAGTTAAAGGAAGAAGTGCAAATAACTATGTTACATGGACTTGAGTATGGATGTCGGGTGCAGGTATGGGTCTAAGTGTCGGATTTACCTAAATCTCATGCCCAAGAATACTAGGACACTCTAAACTTCATATTTCTTAAGTACTTCTTTCATTTATATGGGGTAAAATGGTGTTGATGACCTAAAATATAGCTTTTAAAGTATGGAATGAGAGACTTGTACATAGTTTATAGTGAACTCTTTCATTTAAACATATTTACTGGGTGCAAATAAAATAAACATGAACAAGCTGCTGTAAAGTTTTGTTGTTCGTTGGGTTGTCGACCCTATCTATGTTTTCTCTTGGCCCTGTTGATGACTCCATCTAAAATACAATAGGGACAGCCGTTTCCGGCTGCTCGTTTCGTATCTTGAAGAAAGTAGGCCTGCCTTTAAGTGAGAGGGGTCAAGTCACCCAAGTGTCTAATTGTCCGACATGGGTACTTCACAAATTTAGAAGAGTTCATGTAACAAAGAGTGCAATCAATGATTCATGTGCAATGTTCAATGTAAAAGATGCAATTAATTGATTACTTATTTGAAGCATCTATAGAAATAGCTCCTACAGGCAATGACTGACTGAATATCTGGGGATTTGTGGGGGAATGGACGAGTTCTTCTGTGTATCTGTGTGGGTGATAATGTACTCCAGTGATCCCATAGATTTTTGTATCCATGTTGTTCTAAATGGGCAAGCGCACGCGAGAGAGATGTATTACTTTCATTCATTTTTTAGTTAAAAAAATGGTTTACCTTAAGCTACAGGGTTAGAGGAAGTTTAGTCGTTTCCATCCTAAGTATCAGATTGCCTATCTGTATTAAATGAACCTTTGACTTGATCTTGACCTTTTGAGTTTTTGAAACTACCATTCTTTTGTTATTAGTTTTGATTGAGTTAAAATTACTTTTAAAGATCTGAGCTTGTTATTTACTTTTCGGTCCCTATATATGTCAAAGATTCAAAAAAGCAACTGAACTTTGAATTTTGGGACTGCTTAATTTCCAGAACAAAATATGTGTTGCATAGCATTCAAAGGGTGATTAATAGTTAGCTTCTTTCTCCTGCTTGTATGGAGTTCAGGTACGAAAAGCCATATGAAACTGGGTATCATTTGAGATATATACTCCAAGAATTTTATAAGATATATGAGTCATTAACCAATTAAGGTGATGACCAGATCCTTCAAGAATCCTGTGGATTGCAGTTAATTGACAATGGATTGTTTTTAATTGGAGTAAAACTATTTTTGCCCTTTTGGTTTG
Source organism: Euryodendron excelsum (assembly GCA_033060915.1). Taxonomy (NCBI): domain Eukaryota; kingdom Viridiplantae; phylum Streptophyta; class Magnoliopsida; order Ericales; family Pentaphylacaceae; genus Euryodendron; species Euryodendron excelsum. The sequence goes on from CM065382.1 coordinate 29,119,707, forward strand.
TGAAGGAACAAATAGGCTGGAGGGGATTTAAAAAATTTAAGAAAGGAAACAAAGAAGTGCTTCCTTTCTAGGGAATAAAAAAATAAAGAAAATTAAACAAAAAATTAGAAACAGTAGTGTACATACATTTATTCTCCAAGTATCACTCAATTTTATCCTTGCAGCAAACTGGAAAAGTTCTCTACACTTTGCCTCTTCCCTCCATGGTAAGTCAGTTTAAACGATATGTGAATCAAGGAATGCCAGTATTTTCTGATCTGAAAGCCCTTTGGTTTTCTCAATGGAGAGAGACAGATCTTTACTGCCAGATTTAATTTGACAAAATATGTTAAGGAATGATATACTAGTGTGCGTCATAGAATTGCTGGTTAGCTATCATTATGCGTGGTCAATGTTCATTTCATATCCATCTTGTCCACTATACAGCCCCCTCCTCCACCCCCACTCCCACACACCCCCCCCCCCCCCCGGGCCCGGGGTTGGTTTTGGGTGTTTGTTTACTTGATATTGCTAGGCCCATAGTATTTAGCTTTTTGCGGACATGCAATTAATGAAAATTATTAAACTAGTCAGTTGACAGAGAAATCCTTATTGTGGATGACTGTGCTTGCTTATTATTCGTTCATGAAAAGCTTTCTGACTGATTTTGTGTTCTTGTTAATTTCTTAGATTTTCTTGGTTTGCTGAAGCCATTCTTTTTATAATGCTTCTCTGAGATTACTCTCCATTTTTTCCCCATAAATGATTTGGGATTCAGGTCAGAAATATGTGACCCAAAACCATCGCCTTTGAGCTATTTGAAGAATGAGCACCTATGTGGCAGGCCTCTGGGGCTTCGATTTGATAAGGAAACAGGTAATTTGTATATTGCAGATGCATATTTTGGGCTGATGAAGGTTGGGCCTCAAGGTGGACTGGCAACATCGCTATCAACTGAGGCGGAAGGGGTGCCATTGAGGTTCACTAACGATCTGGACATTGATGATGAAGGAAATATTTATTTTACGGACAGCAGTACCAAATACCAAAGGCGGTAGGTTGTTATTTATGTTCCATTTCCAAATGCTGACAATCTTAAAAGTTAAAAGTTGTCGCTAGTAGTGCTTGTAGCGTGAGCAAATTCGTACGATGTGATTAGCCAACAGTCACAATTCTATCATAGGAGCATCCTGATAATCATGTCAGGAACTAACCACATGATGATTGTGCATATTAATGAAAACAGAAAAACAGACAGTTCCTTTGCACTAAATAAGACCGCTCATAAGTGGCTAGATGATGTTGTCACAAGATAAAATTTGAAGCAGGAGGTTTGTAGGATTTTTGGTGTTTTTATTCTGAACTAAGAATTTGATGAAGAAAGTTATTCCGAACTAAAGTAAAATGAGATTATGTTTCCTTCTTTTTATTTTTATATATAGTTCATTTAAAATGAAAACCGAACAAGTAGATGCACTCCATTGTTGTCAATCCCTTATTAAATTGATTCTGCTTTATCAGAATTATTACTGAAGCTCTGACCAGATTCCTTTTATTACTAGCTTTCAAGTTTTTCACATGATTTAATTTATTATTACACATATTGCAGCCACTGTAATTCCCATATCCCTAAATTCTCGCCATGTTTCAGCTCTGGTACTGTAGTATTATTCATATCCCAGTAATTAGTTCAGGTCTTATTATGTTGTGGAGAACTTAACTGCTGCTGTATGCTGCTGCTTTATTATGAATAGCTGTAATTTTATCATTATCCCTTGTTCTTATGCGGTATTTGTTTTCAGGAACTTCATGCAGTTAGTTTTCTCTGCGGAAGATAGTGGGAGGGTTTTGAAATACAATCCCAATACAAAAGAAACCACCGTTCTTGTTCGGAATCTCCAATTTCCCAATGGTGTGACTCTGAGCAAGGATGGTTCTTTCTTTGTGTTCTGCGAAGGGGCTCTGGGCAGGTAAATCTGCTCACTTATTCAACTTTCGCATAGACAGGACCTGAAATATGGAAGTCCCTACATGTTAACATCATTGTGTTACATGTGTCTAGGACCTACAAAGCAATCACCCTGGATTTCCAGCATCCACTCTCGTACACGTACACACAACGAACTGGATTGCTATTTTCCCTTACAATCTAGTAATAGTAGCATTCTTCCCTCATATCCTTTTTCATGAATCTGATCCTTGCACTCCACTACTTCACATCCTGGAGGGTTATATAGTCTTTCCGTTAGTTTCTGTAATTTAAATAACAGGGCAGAGTAGAGAATAAATGTCGCTCATGAGAGGATCAAGGCATTGTTGATGCTTACAAGCATTTGGTCAAGTACACTCTCTCTATTGTGCATGTCAAAACAAATCTAAATATCATCCTCTCACAACTTGAACATTAAAAACATGTTTATGCAATGAAATAGTGAATCTCAATCCATTAACCGACCTTTGAATGTAAGTGGAAAAAAGAGAGGGAAAAAAAAATGATGGAAGTTGAAATGCTTGTATAGTAGATGGAAGCCAAGAACTACTCATCATGTTAGGAGGCTGCTGCCAATAGATCTTATTGGATTGTAGGTTTCAGATGCAACAAAATTGATTTCTTTTTTGACATGTATATAAAGTTTTATTGGAGTATTCAACCAAGGGGGCACTGCCTTTGTATAAACACAAAAACAAAATGTATTTTTTTTGGTTTTATAAGTTAATTCCTATTCACTGATCAACCCTTGAAAATACCAACATTTTTAGAAGTGTCAAAGGAAGGTTCATCCTTTTTGTCACCTACTGTACAAAAGACTCAAAAATCTGCTCTTGATGTGTTGATACTCAATACCATCAAAATAGCGACAGTTCCCCACAAACATCACATTGAAACTATTGGAGCTGCCACTCACACCTTGCTTTTTCTGTTACTTATCCTTCTACCCCTCCGACGATGAATAAATCAACCAGAGAGTTGAGGGGGATACCCAATATAAACCAAATAGGGACAAAAAAAAAAAAAAACAAATTACTGCCCAGGTCTTCCTACAACGAAAAGTTAGGTAACCACCGACTGCCCACCACACTACAATTAAATTTTTTAATGTTGGAGACGAGTTGCCCTCCATCTAAATCATGCACGCGCACGCACACGTACAGGTGTACAGCTCATTTTCTCCTTTATCTCTTCTTTTCTTCTTTTTCCCCTTTTTTTGTTTTAAAAAAAAGGTAAAACCTAGATGGTTGAGACCATTTTATTGTTGGAAGTGAAAAGTCAAAAACAGAAGTGCCCTTGTATTACAAGGAAAAGATAGGGACCAGGGATAATTCTATTTGGTGAACAAAACTATTTTGACGCAGCTAAAGTAAAAAGGTACTGTTTAGGTAAAAATGAAGTTAGTTTACTACACAGTTTGAGTTGCCATTACTGTACAACTGTACAAGTGATTCCCTAAGGGGAAAATGTTAGAAAACAAAATGAAATAGGAACACCTGCTTTTACCAAGGGGTAATAAAAATTGGCCTCAGAGGTTGCAAGAGAGTTATATATCTCCTTGCAATTGCCTTTCCAAAGACAGATACTTACCCCCAGCATTCTTAGCAGTTATCCTTGCAAAGAAATTACCAGAGGAATGGCGCTGTTATTCAGAAAAAGCACTCTTCTTTTGTTGCAATTTTAGAGTTACGTATATCAATGCTGCATCTCGGACATAATTAACCCGCTATGCTATTTTGAAAAACTAAACACTATTAATCAAATAAGACTGTACCCTTTCATTGGTGGCGACAATAATTATGTAGGAACTTTCAAGGAATTTACAACAATTGGGCATCAGAAATAATTTTCTTAATCACTTGAAAATAGCCTTTAGCAATTGCTCTTACCTTAATTGTTGTTGATGTAGATTACGGAAGTACTGGCTCAAAGGTGAGAAAGCAGGGACCTCAGAAGTTATGGCTGTCCTACCTGGATTTCCTGACAACATCAGAACAAACGAGAAAGGGGAGTTTTGGGTAGCAGTCCACTGTCGCCGCACCATGTATTCTCATCTATGCGCTATATACCCAACAGTTCGGAAATTCTTGCTTAAGCTTCCAATTCCGGCAAAGATTCAATACCTGCTCCACATAGGAGGACGGCTCCATGCAGTAGTTGTGAAGTACAGCCCAGAGGGTAAGCTGTTACAGATATTGGAGGACAGTCAAGGGAAGGTCGTTAAGGCAGTTAGCGAAGTGGAGGAGAAGGACGGGAAGCTGTGGATGGGGAGTGTCTTGATGCCTTTTGCTGCGGTTTACCAATTATAATGAGGTTAAGGAACCTCTTTTTATTTTTATTGGGTGAAATGATACTGTTGCTCATTTTGGAGGGTGCTCCTTTTACATGCTGTTCAGCTCAGTTAGTCTCTTTTGGGGGCGACTTGAATCTTTTGCTTACAGATGTTGTAAACATGCTCCCTATAATAATACCACAACTTTTTGAGACATCCAGTGTTTTTCTTTGTTTGACGGTAACTCTTTAAGAGTTGTGGTATTTGGTTTTGGGAAACTCAAGGAATATTTACATATTTCTCTACCTAGGGGTGGGGGATGGGGAGGCCGGTGGTTCGAACCCCAGACCATGAGCAGGGTGTCAAGGTCCCTTACCAATGGGGACAACCCTTTGGCTCTAGAACTTGGTTTTGAAGCTGCATGTTTTGTTTTGTTCTGTTTCTGTTCTTGTTCTTGTTTTTGTTTCTTATTTTTCCTCCAAATTTTTTTATTTTTTATCGAAGGTTTTGTCACATTTTAAGAGTTCGTGAGGCGTTTGTTAACACCAGTTCCCTGTTTGACTTCATAGTTGACAAAAATGGTAAACCTCACATTCAAGCAATTTGTATTGGAAACTTCCGCTGTTAGAATAATTCACATTGGATATCAACATGGATACTGGATTAAATTTTAGCCTGTACCGTTGTTGTTGGTACGTTTTGTTTTGGTACCAGTGCATAGGGGTGCACAAAAGACTGGTTCAATTCACATTGCATATCAACATGGATACTGGATTAAACTCTAGCCTGTACCTATCCTGTACTGTTTTTGTTGTTGGTACGTTTGTTTTTGTTGGTATGTTTTGTTTTGGTGCCGGTGCATAAGGGTGCACAGCGGAATCGAGAATCGAAGTGAACTTGATCGATTGGTTTGTTTTTTCAGAGAACTTGGTTCGGTGTTGGGTCTTATTTTTCAAGAACCAATCTCTACGGTTCGGTTCTAGGTTGGTTGATAGAAAAATCGAACCAACCTAAGAACCGAACCGTAGATATTGTTTTAAAAATGCTATTCATCGCTGCATCTAAAGCCTCTGCACTGAAGAATGTTGAGTTATTTGGTCGATGTGGGATCTAAGATTTAGAGTAGACTAGAAACATTTTTGTCCCCAACAAAAGCAACTAGAAAAAACTCAAATCCAATTTTAATCTCCGTTGATGTTAGAGAAATAGATGTATTCTAAAGTTAAAAATTCAAACGTCAACTATTAATTTTTTTGTTAGCCTTTGCTGGGTCTTTGGGCTCATTGGGAAGAAGAAAATCAAGTTCATGACGCAAGCCAAGAGACTCAATTCTAGCAACAAAATTCGCATTAATGATTAGATCTGCGAACCGAGACTACGGAAAACCCTTTTTAAAGATGAAACAAACCCAAAGTTGTAACAAATGAGGTAGTAGTGAAAGATTGAAGAAACTTTGGGAATCATGAGACAGAGGACTATGATGAGACAATGAGGATCAGTGCCAAGATCGTGGAAACCAAGCCAAGTAGGACTGTGTTTATATGAGGTGCAGGATTTGTCGTAGTTTATTGTCAAACCCATGTCAAGAGCACCTGGATCGTTGTCTCCAAAAAGGCAATCAAGGCTTGATACAAGAGCACCTGGATCCTTGCCTCCAATGATCAAACCGTCCAAACCCCCAATTATACAAACAGATCCCTCATCAAGTAACCTTCCATGCCATACAAATCCTGTGTGTGATATTCTAGCGCACATCAAAACCCATAGCCTTTGTATCAAAATAAAAACCAACCCCATCAGCTTTCTTTTCTCTTATACTGTGTTAGCTACATAGAAAAAAATAGAGGTATTCCAGAATATGCGCTCTTTTGGACAGGACCATTTTGACTAGGAATGGCCCTTCATAGTTTGGGGCAAACTTGCCTTGTGCTTTCCCTTGGCTTGGGAAGATTTTCTTTAATACTAGATCTCTGGGTTGGAAGGATCGTGGTCGAACTTTCTTGTGGAAGAATCAGGTCATCCGTCATTGGTAGCATTGGGCGTGGTAAATTGCAGCCAACTGTTTTTCATTTAGCAGAAAAATCTGGGCATATCGATCTTTGACCCACTCAACTTCATCTAGTTTTATCTCAATCAGCACTCTTAGAGACGAGATTTCAACCTCGATGGCGAGAAAGGTGTCGATCCCATAGACTAGCTTGTAAGGAGTGGCCCCAATGGAGACTCTTACCGTTGTCTGGTAAGCCATCAATGCAAAAGGGAACTTTTCATGCCAATCTCTGTAGCTATCGACCATCTTCTGGAGAATTCTCTTGATGTTCTTATCAGCTACTTCCACTATCCCATTCATCTGCGGGGGATAGTTGACACAATTCTGGTGGGCGATGCTAAACTTTGCATAGAGTTTGGTCATTAGCTCGTTGTTCAATTGATAGCATTATTTGTGATGAGAGACTTTGGAATTCCGTACCGGCAGATGATGTGATTCTTGATGAACTTGTCAACTACTTTCTTGGTGACATGGGTGTAGGAAGCTGCTTCCACCTATTTAGTAAAGCAGTCAATGGCAACTAGGATGAATCGATGGCCGTTGGATGCCTTAGGAGTGATGGGGCCAATCATGTCTATCCCCCACATAGAGAAGGGCTATGGCACTGTCATGGGATAGAGGTCTACAACCGGGTATTTGACATTTGTGACATCGAAGGATGTAAGCACTCCATTTTTGCCCGCTCAACAATCTCTAGCATGACCGGATCTAGTTTCAAACATCACAACACATGCGCGCCCAAGCCGGCTCTTTCAAACTCCAATCTAATCAACTGGTCGCTTCTTAGGCACATAGGGCCCAATGGAAGCTGAAAAGACCATATTAACCTTAGGCACTCCAGGCAGCTTTCCAAAATCGGGCGATCTCGGGAACCAATGCCATCCAAGTAGCTTTTCGAGACTGAACAGTCTCAGGAACCAATGCCATCCAGACAGCTTTTCGAGACCGAGCAGTCTCGAGAACCAACGCCATCCAGGCAGCTTTTCGAGACTAGGTAGTCTCAGGAACTAATGACATCCAAGTAGTTTCCCGAGATCGGGCAATCTCGGGGACTAACACCTTATTAAGTTCTAGACGGTTCACTTTTAGCGCCTACTACCCCGCCAATATAGAATACTCGTCATCCGGTAGTTCTCCGAGACTAGGGAATCTTGGGGACCAACACCACCCTACAGGTAGCTTTCTGAGATCAAGCGATCTTCAGGACCAACACCACCCTATAGGTAGCTCTCCCAGACCGGGCCGTTTTAGGGACGAACACTGCACAAGTAGCTTTTGAGACCGGGCGGTCTCGAAAACCAATGCCTAAGTCAACACTAGCGCTTGCTAGCCCGACTCGGTAAAAAATGACTAAACTTGCCCCTTGGCCCTCCAGGCACGTCCTTGAGAAAGTTCAAAATCCCTTAAGACGGTAAGTCCACCCTTCCAAAATGTTCCTAGATGGTTAGGCATACTCAATATGCCATCCTAACCAATTTCAGTCTTGTTTCGGTCAACTTTAGTTAAAATAACCGTTTTGCCCTTGGACACCTCAGCACAGTATAAATCCTACCAAACAGTGAAAACATCCTCCATGACCGTCCCCGAAGAATTCGGCATGCTTAATATGCCATTCTAATTCATCCTGGCCCTTTTCGACCAATTTAGGCCAAAATGACTATTTTATACTTGGTGGCCTTAATTCGTCCCAAAACCATACTGGCTCTGGATACCAAACCAGCAGATCCTATTATATACCCATGTTCAATTCAAGGTGAGCCCTGTGACTCTAAACACTTCCAACTCAACAAAAGTCCCCTGGAGCGTCTCGTAAACGTTCTATTAGGGTTGTTTTCGGGTTATAATGCACCATCAAACGACTTGAGAAATGCGTAAATCAAGAAATTCCTAAAAGCTTGACCATAAGTCTTTCCATCGATACAGCTCGATTGCAAAGATCGCTTCCCAGAGCCCTCAATCGCATGGCTCGAAAATCACCAATTTTAGTAACCCTTAGAGTGTCTCACAAACGCTTTGCCAAGGTTGTCTTTTCTTCCAATTCCCTGATTATAATGCACCGTCAAACGACTTGAGAAATGCGTAAATTAAGAAATTCCTGAAGGTATTTCCAGAGTACTTTCCATCGGTACGATTCGATCGGAGAGATCGCTTTCCGAAGGCTCCGATCGCATAGCCCAAAAACTGCCACTTTTGAACCTCAAATGGAGCGTATCACAAACACTTTGCAAAAATGTGTTTTCATGCACGCTTCCCAAGACAATATCTCACTCTTCTGAACACCTGCTAAGCTCTTCGAAAATTTTAGGTTCTTGAGAAACACAAGGAGAACATCGTGAACGTGACCACTTTTCCTAAATCCTTCCTAAATTACACAATCATTGAGGCAAAGTTTAAACGAACATTTTCGGCAGTGGAGCGTATGCTACAGGCACCCAGATTTTCATCAGATCGATCAAAACTTTACTTGCTCCCTAAGATTGAGTCAGTACAGAGTATGCCACATGGCATTTAGCTAATGGAACAGTACTGGCGCATGTAGCACATGCGCCAGGGCAAAGCCAAGTCTCCCCAGCTTGCCTATAAATATAGGTCTCACCCTTTGCATATTCCAGAATCGAAAACAGTAGCAAAGCTCTGTAGAAATAGCCTCTGAACCTCGAATTTCCATATACACCTTACCCTCCAAGCATCTAAGTTAGATTCCACCTTCCTCTAGCCCATACACTCCACCTACAAAGCTCCTAATGCTATAGAAGATCCTATTCTAGCCCCTTTAAGCCTCTCCAAGGCCATTTGTCGCGCCCCATTTTTGGACCGGACCAAGCCCTCGTGGCTCAAAAACATGCACGATGCTCTATTGTTAGAACTCATCCTCCTAGAAGGACGAATGTGACGGGGTTTTAATTTTTGAAATGGGATTGATTAGGCCTTTTTGAAAAAGATTTTTGGAGTCGCCACCTAACTATTTAAAGATGTGCTAGGTCATCTACATCAAGTCGAACCCGAGGGATAACTTGGGTTTTGGAAAAGGTTTTTTTTTTTTTTGGTTAAAAAAAAAGTCCTCTTGAGAGGGTTTTTGAAGGTAGGGTTGTAAGCACCCCATTTTTTACTGCTCGACAGTCTACGCTCCGTCCAGACTTGTACTCAAGTCAATATGGACATATTCCAATCGAAACTAACTCTCTAAGTCCAAATCCCATCTTTCCATCGCTTTGCGGGCCCACCAGGCCCAAATAGAGGCAGAATGACCAAAATGCCCTTAGGGGCATTGTCCTTTCCAATTCCAACTCTAACCCCTGTCTCGAGACAGTTGATTCCTTGAAACGGTAAATCTATTCCAAACCAGGCACGTCTTTCCGAAGACGGTAAGTCCCTTTTCCAATTCCAAATCAGGCGCGCCTTTCCGAAGACGGTAAGTCCCCTTCTAATTCCAATTTCAATCCCTCTTTCAAGACAGTTTATTCCTTGAGACGGTAAATCTACTCCAATCAGGTGCGTCTTTCCGAAGACGATAAGACCCCTTTCCAATTCCAATCCCTCTTTCGAGATAGTTTATTCCTCGAGACGGTAAATCTACTCCAATCAGGCGCGTCTTTTCGAAGACGATAAGACCCCTTTCCAATTTCAATCCCTCTCTCGAGACAGTTCATACCTCGAGATAGTTCATCTCTTCGAAACGGTAAGTCCCTTTAAACCTGTCGACCGAGACGAGACCGCAAGTCCCCTAGATGGTAGAACTGTCCACCTTTGGCGCCTGCTAGCCTGCCAATGTGGAAATGTCCGTTTAGGCACGCCTTCTGAGAAAGTTGACTTCTCAGGCGCTAAGTCCCTTTAGCAGCTTCCCAAGATCAGGCAATCTCGGGAATGATCGTGAACCGTCAGAGTAACGGAAATACTCGCAAACATCATAACTATTAGAGTAGCGGAAATACTCACAAGCAAGTCGATATAGGGAATTGCCCATAAACCCCTGTATCACGCGACCGCCGTCAGAGTGACGGAAACACTCAAAACCTAGGTCAACACCAGTGCCTGCTAGCCCACTTCGGTAAAAAATGACCAAACTGCCTCTTGGGCCTTTTCCGAGACTTTCCGGTCAAGATGTTCATTTTGCCCCTAGGCATCCGAACTCCCCGGGGACCACACTGGCTCTAGGTATCAAATCGGTAACCTCCTGGGAATACTTCTTATAGTATTCCCGACATTTCTCTATCTTTTCGGATCATTCCGAGTCAGTTCCGGCGAATCCGGTGCGAAATGACCTTTTTGCCCCTGGTGGGCCGGTCTTCTTTTCCAACCACACTAGCTTTAGGTATCAAACTGGTAACCTCCTGAGATTTCTTCTTATGGTATTCTCAACCTTCCTTTACCTTTTCGGATCCTTCTGAGTCAATTCCGGCAAACTCGGTGCAAAATGACTGTTTTGCCCCTAGTGGGCCGGTCTCCTTTTCCGACCACACCGGCTCTGGGTATCAAACTGGAAACCCTTGGGAACATTCTGAATAATGTTTCCAAATCATGAGTCTTCTTCCGGGACAGTCTGAGTCCGTCCTGGCAGCTTCCCGATCCGATTGACCGTTTTGCCCCTAAAGGCCCGGTCAACCCTTCCGACATATCCTATCCTCATTTTTCAAGTCAAATACCTCCGGGACACTATTCTAAGTGTTCCTGATCTTTTTCGGCCTTCCAGGTCATTCCCGGCCTCTTCAAATCATTCCCGGACTTTTCGGAGTCACTCTTAGTGAAGCCAGGCTAAAAATTGCATGGTAGTCACTAGTACAGGCGCCGAAATCTAGTCAAAGATACGTTGCTTGCCGACCTAAATACTTTCCTAACTGGCTGGCTCCACTAGTAGTGGCGCAAGCCAAGAATTGGTCTGGCGCCATTCCTAGTGGCGCTGAGAGGAAAATTAGCCTGGCGCCACTGCAACAGGCGCCAGGTCTATCCCACCTCTATAAATACAGGGTCTTTTTCAGAGTGAAAGGGGTTTGCAAACTCAGTCTAAAAACACCAATATTCAATATACAGAGCTCGTACACTCCCAAAACCCTAGCTTCCCTAGGTTTTCCAAACCCAAGCCACCATACACAAACCCTAGCCTCCTATACACTCATATACACCCCTATACACTTATACACTAGCCTCCAACCCTCCTTTGAAGACTTGAAGAGCTGAAGTTCTGAAGATTGAAGACAACTCTTGAAGATTGAAGACGAAGATTAAGACAAAGACCAAAGAAAAGCCAGACGTGCAAAATAAGCAAAATATACAAGACACAAGGTAGGTTTTCGTTTTACGGTTTTGCACTTCTCCCTCTCTCTTCTCTCTCCTAACCCACTTGAGTTTTCTCTATTTTAATCCCCCATCTCTTTCCCCCTCTTTCTTTGCATGCTTGAAACAAGGGGATTCCCGGTCCATGTGTAGGATTAGACTATTGGAGAGTCACCGTGTCGGGGACTTTCCTTTAGGCTAACCGGAGACCACGTGGGTTCGGCCCCCTTGATTATGTGGTGAAGCCTAAACCTTATATGTTCACGATCCCAAACTTGCATTGTGCATATCATGATTCTTGCATTCTTCCAAAAGTTGTTTTCAAAGTTGTTTTCAAAATCGTTTTCAAACTTGTTTTCAAAGTTGCATTAAAATCTCCTTTTTCAAAACATGTTTTCAAAATCACAATCTTAGGGTGATTCTAGCCTTTCCATGGCTAGGGTTGCTTTAGGAAAGTGTTACATTAAAAGTGACTTTTACGGTCTATATTTTCAAATCTTATTATTTTCAAAACTGCTTTCTTAAAGTATTTCTAGCCTTCTTATGGTTAGAATCGCTTTAGGAAAGTGAGACATTTTTATACTTTTCAAAAATCTCTTTTTCAACATACTTTCCTAAAACTCTCCTTTCCAAAGTTGTTTTCAAAAACGCTCTCCAAAAATCTATTTTCCAAAACTTCTCTTTTGAAACCCTTTCCACAACGCTCTCTTCAAAGTCCAGTTTCCAAAAACGTTCCTTAGGTCTCCTTCCTAGAAAAACTCTCTCCAAAATTTTTTTCAAAAACTCTCTTTTCAAAACTCATCTTCTAGAAACTCCTCTCTAGGTTTTCTTTCCAAAAAATCCTTTTTCTTAGAGTTCAAGTCAAGCCCTAGAGCTAACAATTTGGAAACCCTAATTTTCTTTCCAAAAACGTGATTTTCAACCTTTCCCAAAACCTAGGTTTCCAAAACCTCTTGTTTTCACATCCAGACTATACACATTTCCAAATCTTATTTTCTACGTCAAAACTATACCCTTCCAAATCTAGGGTTTCTAAAACTTTTCCTTTCCAAATCCTTGTCAAATCAAATCTTCCTTTTAAGAAACCAAATTCAATCTTTTCTTTATGAAACTAGATCCAATCCTCCGTTTTTGGAAACAAAATCAAACCTTCCCTTTTAGACTCAAAATCTAAATCTTTCCTAATTCAAATCTCTCTTAATTTTCTACCTTCCTAAACCATAAGTTTCCTAAAACTTTCAAATCTTTTCTTAAACTCAACTTTTAAATCTTCCCTAATTCAACCTTTCCTAACTCTACTCCTTTTCAAATCTTAACTTTTCAAATCTAAGTTTTCAAATCTTTCTTAAACTCAAATCTTTCTTAATCTCAAGATTTTCGAAAACTCTAAAGCTTTCTAAATCTTAAACTTTCCAAATTTCAAATCTTTCCAAATTCAAAACTTTCTAAATTTAAAACTTTCTTAAGTTAAATCTTTCTAAACTTCGAATCTTTCCAAAATTCTAAACTTTTCTAAACTTCAAATCTTTCCAAATCTAAAACTTTCTAAACTCAAAACTTTCTTATTTTCAAAACCTTTCCTCTTTCAAAACCTTTCTTAAAATGAAACTTTCCTAATTTAAGACTTTCCTAAGTTGAAACTTTCTTAATTCAAAACTTTCCTAATTTCGATACTTTCCTAATTTGAAAACTTTCCTAATTCAAAACTTTCTTAATTCGAAACTTTTCAAAAATGAAACTTTCGTAATTCGAAATTTTTCAAAAATGAAACTTTCCTAATTCGAAACTTTCCTAGATTGGACCTTTCCTAATTCGAACCCTTCCTAAATCCAATCTTTCCTAATCTTTCCAAGTCCAACTTGTGAGTCAAATCTTTTCTAAAATCCTTCCAAGTCAAATCCAAGCCTTCTTTTCTAAGTTTCAAGTCTTTCTAGGTTTCCTAAAACCGAGTTTTCCAAAGTCTAGTCTTTTCAAATCTTCCAATCAAAGTTCAATTTCTCAATTTTCCAATTCAATCTCTTTCTTCCAATCAACTCTTCTATTTTTAATTAGACTTTTGTCCGAACTATGACTGACCTGATTCCTCCAAAAGGATACGTAGGCAACCCTCATGGGTGCGGTCACAACTTCTTTCAAATTTCAAATTCCTTCATATTTTTCAAATCTCAAATTCTACAACATTTTTCAAATTTCTAACTCCACATTTTTCAAATCTCCAATTCTACAATCTTCTTCAATCTCCAATTCCATATCTATTTCAAGCTTTCAATTCCAAAAATCTATTTTCAAATCTTTATTTCTAATTTCTAAAACTTTCCAATTTCAATTCTATCTCTTCAAATTTCTTTTAAATCAAATCAATTTCCAAATCTATTTTCCAATTCTCTTTTCTTGCACTTGCATATCATGCGTCATATCTTTTTAAACATCTTTTTTAAAGTAAATAGGATTGAACAATAGTTAGTTAAAGACTCTCATAGGTGAATCTAGGGTAGATTGACATATAGGTATCGAAAGGGCGGGGTAGGGTGATGGCTTAGTGCGTCTTCCCTATACGTAACCAACCTCTGAACCTAGATCACTGATATCAAAGACCAAAAGGAGTTATTTTTTGAAAAGGGCTAAATGTTTTTCAAAGGTTGCCAAACAACCTGTTTTCTTAAAAACCCTCTCTTGAGGAGATATTTTCAAAATCGTTTTCAAAAACCCTAAGCGTAATATTCTGATTATTCTTAGTTTTTAGGTGACCTAACTCACCTTAATCAAGTTAGGTGGCGACTCCAAATCTTTTTCTAAAAGCCCTTTATTCAAACCAATTTTCAATTCAAACCTAGTCGCACCCATTCTTCTAGGAGGGTGAGTTCTAACGAGAGAGTACAACATTTTTCCCGCTTGTGTGTGTATTCCTCGAGTGCGAAAAATCTGGGTGCGACAGCTGGCGACTCCACTGGAGAGACTTAGAGGGTTAGGCCATAGTCATGTCTCTTTACCCTTCATCCATGTAGAGTCTTCAATTAACTTGTTCAATCCTATTCACTTTAAATTTTCAAAATCAAATTTTCAAAATTATTTTCATTATCTTGTATTATGTTTGCCACCCACATACTAACTCTTGTATCTTTGTTTTGTAGGTGCGCTTTATGCTTAAACATTGTTAATTATTATGCATGAATGTGATGAACAGGGTGGATGAGAGTTGTTGGGCACTTTTCTCTACTTTTAAAAATCACACACACACTGCATGTGCACTTGCATTCTGCATACTTGCATTATTATCCTGATATGTCCTTTCTAGTTAGAAAGGGGGAATGGTATACTGGTTGTGGGCAAGATGTTGTGTTAGTTTCTTCCCCTACGGCCTCTTGATGGTTCCCCTGCTCGGATCACCAACTGATTATGGCACCACCTCGGGGAGTGGGCCTAGGTTTGAAGATCTGGGGACCGAGCCTTTTTAGGATGCATTAGTCAACCCTCAACCTCATACTCATATAGACACCATGCATAGCCGAACCTCTACCGGATTTAAGACACGAGCACTGTTTTCAAAATCACAGAGGAAAGGGCGACTGCTCTTACTTTCATTTATACCTGTCTATTCCTGTTGTTATAATGTCTCTATTCTTACTGTTATAATGACTGTCTAACTGCTCATGCATGCACGTTTACCTTGCTATTGCATTCTCTCTCCTTATACTCTTTGCATACCCATGTTCATGCATTCCATATCCCATGCCAAGACAAGAGTTTCAAGTAACTCAAGTCACTGCATTTTCATGCACATGATCAACCTATTAAGAGTGACACCAACGTCACTCTCCCTTGCATTAAACCTACCCAAACCCTAAGGGTTCCTGTGTAACCCTAAGGACTCATTGGATGCATCTCGATTCATTCCATAAGAGGGGCCCCAATCCCTCTATGCTTACGGAGATAGGATTGCTATGAAGACAAGGGCAACCAATCAGCAAGGCCTCTTAGCGACCTCCTCGACATCAAATCCAAGGAAGGCGAATCTGAAGACTCAAGAGTAGTTTAGGGTTTTCCTTTGTAAAACTAGATAGGTGGAAGTCCAAAGGAAAATGTTTCCCCTCCCCCATTAAAATGTATTTCAATTCTTTTATACCTTAAACCCAAAATTTAATGTACTTCTTTACTTTTATGAATGAATGCATGGATGGCTGAAGATTCCTACTTGATGGTAAGGTATCTGCATACAGGGGCAAACCCCCTATCTCTAAAAGTGGGCCAATACATCATGATTAGTTTCCCTCCTAAACAGGGGCACCCTAGAACACGCATTACATAAAGACTTGTCAGGTTAAAACACTGACTCTTTTCCTTGGTTGGTTTCAGGTACCTTCCCTCGTTCCCTCGTCTTACAAGCATGAAATTGCTTATTCTTGATACTTTAACTCTATTACTAGTAGAGGCAAGAGGAGTCAAGCATAAGATGACTGAAATGGAAGGCATGCTTTCTTCACTCTTATCTCACGCAACCCATGAGCAAGTAGAATCCTCGCAGGCCCAAACCCATGATGGACGTAAAAGGATGAAGAAGGAAGACCATGACTATGTGTAAGCACCCTATTTTTGCCCGCTCAGCAATCTTCGGCCCGACCAGAATTGGGTTCCAACATCACAACACAGGCAGGCTCAAGACGAGCCTTTCAATCTCCAATCTAGTCAACTGGTCGCTTCTTAAGCCCACAAGGACCTGCTGGAGCCATAAGCACCATTATTCCAGGCAGTTTTCTGGACCGATCAGTCCCAAAAACCAACGCCATCCAGGTAGCTTCCTGGGATCGGGCGATGTTGGGGACCAACACCTCATCAAAAATTTCAGACGGTTCACTTCTAACGCCTACTAGCCCGCCAATGTAGAATGTCCATCATTCGGTAGTTCTCTAGGACCAGGCGCTCTCGGAGACCAACACCACCCTTCCAAGTAGCTTTCTAGGACCAGGCGTTCTCAGGAACCAACACCACCCTTCCAGGTAGTTTTTCGAGACTGGGAGGTCTCGGAAACCAACACCTAGGTCAACACCGGCGCCTGCTAGCCCAACTCGGTGAAAAATGACCAAACCTGCCCCTTGGGCCTCCAGGCACGTTTTGGGAAAGTTCAAAATCCCTCAAAACGATAAGTCCATCCTTCCAAAATGTTGTCAAACCATTAGGTATCCCTCGCACTCCATTTGGTCCAAATCTGGTCCTATTCCGGCTCACTCTGGTCAAGATGACCATTTTGCCCTTGAACGCCTCAGCAAGGCACAAACCCCGCTGAACGGCAAAAGACTCTCTCAAAACCATCCCTGAACAGCCTTACATGCTCAACACAATATACCAAACCATTCCTGACCGTTTCCAGCCAACTTCGGTCAAAATGACCGTTTTGCCCCTAGAAGCCCAAAAATGCCTCGAAACAGCACCGGCCTTGGGATTTCAAGCGGAGGGTTTCACCACAAGCCCTTATTTAACCCAAGGAACACCCTATGACACTAAGCTCACACGACGCGATAAAAGTTTCCTAGAGCGTCTTGCAAATGTCGCGCCCAAATTTTTTGCACTCGAGGAATACTCACACAAGCGGGAAAAATGCGGTACTCTCTCGTTAGAATTCACCCTCCTAGAAGAATGAGTGCGATTAGGTTTGAGTTGAAAAATTGGTTTGAATAAAGGGCTTTTAGAAAAGATTTGGAGTCGCCACCTAACTTGATTAAGGTGAGTTAGGTCACCTAAAAACTAAGCATAATCTGAAAACTACACTTAGGGTTTTTGGAAAGTGATGTTGAAAAGATCTCCTCAAGAGAGGGCTTTTAAGAAAACAGGTTGTTTGGAAACCTTTGGAAAACATTTAGCCCTTTTTTGAAAAATGACTCCGTTTGGTCTTTGAAATCAGTGATCCTAGGTTCGGAGGTTGGTTATGTGTAGGGAAGACGCACTAAGCCATCACCCTACCCCGCCCTTTCGGTACCTGCATGTCAATCTAGCCTAGATTCACCTATGAGAGTCTTTAACTAACTATTGTTCAATCCTATCCACTTTAGAAAACAATGTTAGAAAATAAACTAACATGATGCATGATATGCAGATGTAAGAAAAGACATTTGGAAATAGATTGGAAAAGAATTTGATTTGATATTAGAAGAGATTTGAAATTGGAATTGAAAAGAGATTTGAAAAAAGTTATGGAATTGAAAACTTGAAAAATGTTGTGGGATTGGAGATTGGAAAGAAGTTGTAAGAATAGAAATTTGAAACATGTTGTGGAATTTGAGATTTGAAAAATGTTGTGGAATTGAAAATTTGAAAAATATGGAGGAATTTGAAATTTGAAAGAAGTTGTGACCGCACCTATGAAGGTTGCCTACGTATCCTTTTGGAGGAATCAGGTCAGTCGTAGTTCGGACAAGAGTCCGATTGAAAATAGAATGTTTGATTGAAAGAAAGAGATTGAATTGAAATTTGATTTGAAATTAAAAGAGGAGATTGGAATTTGAAATTTTAGAAAAGATTGGACTTTGATTTGAAAAGATAGATTTGGACTTGTTTTGGAAAGAGAAGGTTTTAAGAAACTTAGACTTAGGAAAGAAAGGACTTGAGATTAAGAAAGATTGGACTTAAATGTTGGACTTGGAAGATTGGAAAAAGATTAGATTTAGGAAATGTTCGAATTAAGAAAGGTTCGATTTAGGAAAGTTTTGAATTAGGAAAGTTTTGGAATTAGGAAAGTTTTAACTTAGGAAAGTTTTGAATTTGGAATGTTTTGAAATAGGGAAGTTTTGAATTTAGAAATGTTTTGAATTAAGAAAGTTTCAACTTAAGAAAGTCTTGAATTAAGAAAGTTTTGAGTTTAGAAAAGTTTTAGGTTTGAAAAGATTTTGATGTTTTGGGAAAGTTTAGAATTTGGAAAGATTTAGGTCTAAAAAGATTTAACTTAAGAAAGTTTCAAATTTAGAAAGCTTTAGAGGTTTAGAAAATCTTGAGATTAGGAAAGGTTTGAATTTGGGAAAGGTTTGAAAACTTAGATTTGGAAAGTTAAGATTTGGAAAGGGATGGAGTTAGGAAAGGGTTGAATTAGGGAAGATTTGGATTTTGTTTCTAAAAGAGAAGGTTTGATTTTGTTTCCAAAAACAGAAGATAAGATCTAGTTTCCTAAACGGGAAGATTTGATTTGGTTTCTTAAAGGAAAGATGGGATTTGGTTTCCTAAAGGGAAGATTGGAATTGACAAGGATTTAGAAAGGGAGGTTTTAGAAACCCTAGATTTGGAAAGCTATAGTTTTAACATAGAAAAGAGGTTTTGAAAATTTGTATAGTTTGGATGTGAAAAGGAAGATTTTGGAAACCTAGGTTTTAAGGCAAGTTTGAAAACCATGTTTTTGAAAAGAAAATTAGGGTTTCCTAATCGTGAGTTCTAGGGCTTGACTTGGGCTCTAAGAAAAGAGTTTTTGGAAAGTGCATTTTTTGAAAAGAGGGATTTTTGGAAAGGAATCTTAGAGAGGAGTTTTTGGAAAGTGAATTTAAAGGTAGAGTTTTTGGAAAGAGATTTTTAAATAGAAGGAGTTTTTGGAAAGTGTGCTTTTGGAAACGAAGATTTTAAAAGGAAAATCCTAGAGGGGAGTTTCTAGAAGAGAGATTTTGGGAAGAGAGTTTTTGAAAAGATTTTTGGAGAGAGTTTTTCTAGGAAAGAGACCTAAGGAACGTTTTTGGAAAGTGGACTTTGAAGAGAGCGTTTTGGAAAGGGGTTGAGAAAGGGGTTTGGAAAAATAGATTTTTGGAGGAAGTTTTTTGAAAACAATTTTGGAAAGAAGAGTTTTTGGGAAGTATGTTGAAAAAGAGATTTTTGGGAAGAGATTTCTTTTGGAAGGTGTAAAAACATCTTACTTTCCTAAAGCGATTCTAACCATAAGAAGGTTAGAACCACTTTAAGAAAGTGGTTTTGAAAACAACAAGATTTTGAAAATATGGACCATATTGGTCACTTTGAATGTAACACTTTCCTAAAGCAACCCTAGCCATGGAAAGGCTAGAATCACCCTAGGATTGTGATTTTGAAAACATGTTTTGAAAAACAGATTTTGATGCAATTTTGAAAACAAGTTTGAAAATGATTTTGAAAACGAGTTTGAAAACAAATTTTTAGAAGATGCAAGATCATGATATGCACAATGCAATTTTGGGGTCGTGAACATACAAGGTTAATGCTTCACTAGGAATGACTCCGGAAAGTCCGGGAAGGAGTTTGGAAGACCGGAAATGACTCGGAAGGCCAGAAAAGAGCAGGAACACTTAAAATAGTGTCCCGGAGGTATTTGACGTAAAAGTGAGGATAGAACGTGTCGGAAGGGTTGATCGGCCTTTAGGGGCAAAACGATCAATCGGATCAAGAAGCTGCCGGGACAAACTCAGACCGTTCTGGAAGAAGACTCGAGATTCGGAAATATTATTCAGAATGTTCCCAAAGGTTGCCGGTTTGATACCCAGAGCCGGTGTGGTCGAAAAAGGTGACCGGCCCACCAGAGGCAAAATGGTCATTTTGCACCGGGTTGGCCGGAACTGACTCAGAATGATCTGGAAAGGTAGAGGAAGGTCGGGAATACTAAAAGAAATATTCTCGAAAGGTTACGGTTTGATACCCAGAGCCGGTGTGGTTCCCGGGGCATTTTGGATTCCTAGGGGCAGAATGGTCATCTTGACCGGAAAGTGTCGAAAAAGGCTCAAGGGGCAGTTTGGTCATTTTTCATCGAAGTGGGCTAGAGGCACCGGTGTTGACCTGGGTTTTGAGCATTTCCGCCATTCTGACGGTGGTTGTTGTGACACAGGGGTTTGTTGGCAATTCCCTACATCGACCTGTTTACGAGTATTTCCGCTACTCGGACGGTTGTGATATTTGTGAGTATTTCCGCTACTCAGACCATCTCGTGGAATAAATTGTCTCAAGAGAGAGGTTGGAAAGGGGTCTTATTGTCTCTGAAAAGACGTGCCTGAATTGGAACCGTCTCGAGGAATAAACTATCTCGATAGAGGGATTGGAAAGGGGTTTTATCCTCTTCGAAAAGACGTGCCTGAATTGGAACCGTCTCAAGGAATAAACTGTCTTGAGAGAGGGATTGGAAAGGGGTCTTATAGTCTCCGAAAAGACGTGCCTGAATTGGAATCGTCTCGAGGAATAAACTGTCTCGCGAGAGGGATTGGAAAGGGGTCTTATCGTCTTCGAAAAGACGTGCCTGAATCGGAACCGTCTCGAGGAATAAACTGTCTCAAGAGAGGAATTGGAAAGGGGTCTTATCGTCTCCGAAAAGACGTGCCTGATTTGGAACCGTCTCGAGGAATAAATTGTCTCGAGAGAGGGATTGGAAAGGGGACTTACCGTCTTCGAAAAGACGTGCCTAATTTGGAACCGTCTCGAGGAATAAACTGTCTCGAGAGAGGGGTTGGAGTTGGAGTTAGAAAGAACAATGCCCCTAAGGGCATTTTGGTCATTTTGCTTCTATTTGGGCTTGGCGGGCCTGTGAAGCGATGGACAGACGGGATTTGGACTTAGAAAGTTGATTTCAATTGGAATATGCCCATAATGACTTGAACACAAGTCTGGACGGAGTGTAGATTGCCGAGCGGTAAAAAATGGGGTGCTTACAGCAGATGCTCCACCTAAATTGTCTTTTCCCCCAATTCCCTGGTTATAACGCACCGTCAATCGACTTGAGAAATGCGTAAATCAGGAAATTCTCGAAAGCTCGTCCATAGATCTTTCCATCGATACGGTTCGATCGAATAGATTGCCTTCCGAAGCCCTCCATCGCACGGTGTGCAAACTATGACTTTCAACAACCCCTGGAGCGTCTCGCAGACGCTCTGCCAAGGTTGACTTTTTCTCCGATTCCCTAATCAAAACGCACCGTCAAACGACTTGAGAAATACGTAAATTTGGGAATTCCAGAAAGTATTTCCAGAGTACTTTCCATCGGTACGGTCCGATCGAATAGATCGCTTCTTGAAGGCCTCGATCACATGAAACGAAAACAGCCACTTTCAAACACCCAGGGAGCGTACCACAGACGCTCCGCAAAAGTAACCTTTTTGGCACACTTCCCACGACGATATCACTCACCTCCAAACATAATTTAAACTTTTTGAAAACATGAAAGTTCATCAGAAGCACTAGGAAAACATTCCGAGTGCGACTGATTCCCTCAAAACCTTCTCGATTGACTCAATTATCGAGGCAAAGTTTGGACGAACTTTCTCGGTGATGGAGCGTATGCTACATGCGCTCAAATTTTGATCAGATCGACTAACTTTCGATCAACGATCGAGATTTAACCAGTACATAGGGTGCCACTTGTCATTCTGGCAATGGAACAGTATCGACGCATGTCCTACATGCGCAAGGCCAAATTTTGGCCATGCGCATATAGCACATGCACAAGGCCTGTTCTAGATTGCCTATTGTAAGCACCCCATTTTTGCTCGCTCGGTAATCTCTGGCCCGACTGGATTCGGTTTCCAACGTCACAACACATGCAAGCTCAAGATGAGCCTTTCAATCTCCAATCCAACCAGCTGGTCGCTTCTCGGGCCCACAAGGATCCGCTGGAGCCTTAAGCACCATTATTCCAGGCAGTTTTCCGGACCGGGCGGTCCCACAAACCAGCGCCATCCAGGTAGCTTCCCGGGATCGGGCGATCTCGGGGACCAACACCTCATCAAAAATTCCAGACGGTTCACTTCTGGCGCCTGCTAGCCCGCCAATGTAGAATGTCCGTCATTCGGTAGTTCTCCGGGACAGGGCGTTCTCGGAGACCAACACCACCCTTCTAGGTAGCTTTCTGGGACCAGGCGTTCTCAGGAACCAACACCACCCTACAGGTAGCTCTCTAAGACTAGGCGTTCTTAGAGACCAACACCGAACATGTAGTTTTCCAAGACTGGGCGGTCTCGGGAACCAACACCTAGGTCAACACCGGCGCCTGCTAGCCCGACTTAGTGAAAAATGACCAAACCTACCCCTTGGGCCTCCAGGCACGTTTTGGAAAAGTTTAAAATCCCTCAAAACGATAAGTCCATCCTTCCAAATGTTGTCAAACCATCAGGCGTCCCCCGCACGCCATTTGGTCCAAATTCGGTCCTATTCCGGCTCACTCTGGTCAAAATGACCATTTTGCCCCTGAATGACTCAGCACGACACAAACCTCGCCGAACGGCGACAGATTCTCTCAAAACCATCCCTGAACAGCCCTACACGCCTAACACAATATACTAGACCATTCCTGACCATTTCCAGCCAAAACGGTCAAAATGACTGTTTTACCCCTGGAAGCCCAAAAATGCCCGGAAATAGCACTGGCCTTGGGATTTCGAGCGAGGGTTTCACCATGCACCCTTGTTTAACTCCAAGAACACCCTACAACACTAAACTCACACGACATGATAAAAGTTCTCTGGAGCGTCTCGCAGATGCTCTACTTAAATTGTCCTTTCTCCCGATTCCCTAGTTATAACGCACCGTCAACTGACTTGAGAATTGCGTAAATCAGGAAATTCTCGAAAGCTCATTCATAGATCTTTTCATCGATACGACTTGATTGAATGGATCACTTCCCGAAGCCCTCCATCGTATGGTGCGAAAACTATAACTTTCAGCAACCCCTGGAGCGTCTCGCAGACGCTCCGCCAAGGTTGACTTTTTCCTCGATTCCCTAATTAAAACGCACCATCAAACGACTTGAGAAATGCGTGAATTTGGAAATTCTAGAAAGTATTTCTAGAGTACTTTCCATCGGTAAGGTCCGATCGGATAGATCGCTTCTCAAAGGCCTTGATTACGTCAACCGAAAACAGTCACTTTCAAACACCCCCGAAGCGTATCACAGACACTCAGCAAAAGTGTCTTTTTTGGCACACTTCCCGAGACGATATCACACATCTCCAAACACGATTCAAACTTTTCAAAAATATGAAAGATCATCGAACGCACTAGGAGAACATTCTGAGTGCGACTGATTCCCCTAGAACCTTCCTGGTTGGCCTAATTATCGAGGCAAAGTTTGGGCAAATCTTCCTGGTGATGGAGCGTATGCTACATGCTCTCAAATTTTGTTCAAATCGACCGAATTTCAATCAACGGTCGAGATTTAACCAGTACATAGGGTGCCACGTGTTATTCTAGCAATGGAACAGTACTTGCGCATGTGAGACATGCGCACGGCCAAAATTTGGCAATGCACATGTAGCACATGCGCATGGTCTGCTCCAGATTGCCTATAAATAAAGGCCTCTCCCCTTGCATATTCCAGGTCCGAAATTGATACGAAACTCTGCTGAAATCACTCCAGAAACTCGAATCTCTATATATATTCCTTCCCTCCAACACTTAGGTTAGATTCTACCTCTCCTAAGCCTATACACTCCATACACAAAGCCTTACACACACTTATACACTCCACTCAAGCCTCTCAAGCCTTCTTGAAGTCACTCAAGTTTCAATCAAGGCATCCATTGAAGATTACAAGAGTGTTGAAGGCAAAAGGTGGTATCCCTTTTACATTTGTGCTCTCCCTCACTCTTCTCTTCTCCTTCCTAGCCTACTTTGGCTATTCTCTATTTTAATCCCCATCTTCAACCCCCCTTTCTTGCATGCTTGAGCCAAGAGGGCTCCTAGATCATGCCTAGAGGAAAGCAAGTGAGAGCCACCGTGTAGGGGGACCTCTCACTAGCCTACTTTAAGATGGTATGGCCTAAGAGCCCCTTGTTTGTATGGTGAAGCCTAAAAGCCTTGTATGTGAATCATGACCCTTTGCATATGGTTCTTTTGATCATGTCTTGCATGCTTTGCTTCATTTCATGTTTTGCTCTTAATTTCATGATATTTCCAAGTTCTACATGCCCTTTAAAAATTGTTCCAAGAGTTGGCCCCTTGAAGTTTAGGATGAGACTTTTGGAATCATGCCTTAGAAAATCCCTCTCTACCCCCTAATTCATATTTTTGCACCATTGTATTTCAACTTGCATAAAAGTTGCTTTCTAACTCTCTAATTTTTAAGGTTTCCATTCTCTAAAAGATAGTGGTTAAAATGGCCCCATGGAACCCTCTCTTGAGTGGTCTCCCTTTATATTGACCATATGAACCCTCTCTTGATGGAATGGTTCCCTTGAAAAATGTTTTTCAAAATCCTTCCCCAAAGATGATTTCAAAAATGCATTCTCTCCATCTTTGCATCAAAAATGATTTTTCAAAAATTGTCCTCATCATGTTGAATTTTAATCCCTCCATTCTTGTCAAGATAAAGGTTATAATGGCCATGAGGAAACCTTCCTTGGAATGGTCTCCAAGCACCTCCCATACAAACCATACTCTTGACTAGAGTCAAAATTTTCATGGAAATGATCTTCAAAGAGATGGCATACTAAAGTCCATTGCATAACATGTTTTGTTTTCCAAAACTCTTTCCAAAAATACACCAAACTACACTTCAAAATCATCTTTCAATCCAACCCTAGGTTAACTTGACTCTAGTTACCTAACCCTAGGTTAACTTGACCCTAGTTACCAAACCCTAGGTTAACTTGACCCTAGTTACCTAACCTTAGGTTAGCTTGACATTAGTTACCTAACCCTAGGTTAACTTGACCCTATTACCAAACCCTAGGTTAACTTGACCCTAGTTACCTAATCCTAAGTTAACTTGACCCTAGTTACCTAACCATAGGTTATCTTAACCTTAGGTTCCCCCTTACCCTAGGCTAACCCAACCGAGGTTAATACACTTCAAGGTTCCAACTCTTGAACCCTTTTTCAAATGATCATTCAAACTTTCCAATTGTCCTCTTAACCTATTCTTCCAAAACCTCCTACCCCATGACTTCAACCCAACTCCATAAACTCTTCAAATGATCTTACATTCTCTCTCCAAGGCCTTTCCAAAAATGTTTTCAAAGGGTCACAAACCTAAGGTGTCCCTAGCCCTCTCATGGTTAGGGATTCCAAGGACAAGTGATAAATCAAGAACAACCTCTAAGGTTGTCCATGTTAGGATTCCAAACACTTAGCCATTTTCAAAAACCACTTTCAAAAACAAATTCATCAAAACTTGCCTCCAAGGTTTTCAAAACAAGATTTCGAAAACACTTTTAAGTTCTCTTGAGTCATGCCAAAGTCTTTTTCCAAAACTCCCTTAAGTGGATCCAAAAGCATTTTCAAAACACTCTGCTCTCCAATTTCAAGTCAAAACTTCCAAGACCACAAGTGTCTTTAAACGTTTCCAAAGACCTCAAAGTGTCTTCGAACTTTTCCAAAGACCTCAAAGCGTCTTCAAACTTTTTCAAAGACCCCAAAGTGTCTTCAAACATTTCCGAAGACTCCAAAGTGTCTTCAAACCTTCCAAAGGCCCTAGTGCTCCTATTTTCCATCGGGCTTTTGCCCGAACTACAATTGACCTGATTCTTGCCAAAATGAGATACGTAGGCAACCTAAAATGGTGCGGTCATAACTTTTGATTCAACCCCAATCGCTTTTTTCAAAAATTACAATCAATTCAAAGTTTCTATTCCAAACTCTTTTAAAACCTCCATTATTTTCAAACTTCTTCCAAAGCTTGCATCATGCATCATTCATCCAAAAAGTGATGACTAAATCCCTTTTTCAAAGTTCTAAAGTGGATATTAAGTGGACAATGGTAACTGGTTATTCTAGTGAGTGAATTAAGGGTGATTAGACATGTAGGTTCCGAAAGGGTGGGGTAGGGTGATGATCTTAGGATCTCTTTCCTACACGTAACCAACCCCCGAACCCTAGATTTCTGTTTTCGAAAGAGCAAAATGGAGTTATTTTCAAAAAGGGTTTAAACATTCCAAAAGGTTGCCAAACAACCTATTTCCTAAAAACCCTCTCTTGACGGAGATTTCAAAAAACCTTTTTCAAAAACTCAAAGTTTAATCTTCGAATTAACGCTTAGTTTTAGGTGCCCTAACTCACCGTTATCAAGTTAGGTGGCGACTCCTTTTTTTTTTTTTTTTTAAAAAAAAGCCCTTAGTCAAAGCAATTTTCAAACCTAGTCGCACTTGTCCTTCTAGGAGGACGAGTTCTAGTGACAGAGTTCCATGCTTTAAGGTTTCCGAGCCGAAAGGACCTTGGACCCTAAAAAACCGGGGCGCGACACCTATAAATAGAGGCCTCCCCCTTACATATTCCAGGTCCAAAAATTGATACGAAGTTCTGCTAAAATCACTCTAGAAACTCGAATCTCTACATATATTCCTCCCTTCCAACAGTTAGGCTAGATTCTACCCCTCCTAAGCCTATACACTCCACACACAAGGTCTCATACACACTTATACACTCCACTCTAGCCTCTCAAGCCTTCTTGAAGTCACTCAAGCTCCAATCAAGACATCCATTGAAGACTACAAGTGTAGTGAAGACAAAAGGTGGTATCCCTTTTACATTTATGCTCTCCCCCACTCTTCTCTTCTCCCTCCTAGCCTACTTAGGCTATTATCTATTTTATTCCCCATCTTCAACCCCCCTTTCTTGCATGCTTGAGCCAAGAGGGCTCTTAAATCACGCCTAGAGGAAAGCAAGTGAGAGCCACCGTGTAAGGGGACCTCTCACTAGCCTACTTTAAGATGGTATGGCCTATGAGCCCCTTGTTTATGTGGTGTAGCCTAAAAGCCTTATATGTGAATCATGACCCCTTGCATATTGCTATCTTGATCATGTCTTATGTGCTTGGCTTCATTTTATGCTTATTGTCATGTTCCATAATGCTTACATTACTCTTAATTTTATGCCATTTCCAAGATCTACATTTCTTTCAAAAATCATTCAAAGAGTTGGCCCCTTGAAGTTTAGGATGAGACCTTAAGAGTCATGCCTTAGAAAATCCCTCACTACCCCCTAATTTACTTTTTTGCATCATTGCATTACAACTTGCATAAAATTTGCTTTCAAACTCTCTAATTTTCAAGGTTTCCATTCTCTCAAATTTAGTGGTTAAAATGGCCTTATGGAACCCTCTCTTGAGTGGTCTCCTTTTACATTGGCCATAGGAGCCCTAAATTGTTAGAATGGTTCCCTTTTCTCTTTATGCTCGCCTAAGAATGATGTTCAAACTCTTTGATTTCTATGGTTCCTATTCTCTCAAGTTTAGTGGTTGGAATGGCCCCATGGAACCCTCTCTTGAGTGGTCTCCCTTTTGTTGGCCATATGAACCCTCTCTTGATGAAATGTTCCCCTTGGAAAATGGTTTTCAAAATCCTTCTCAAAAGATGATTTTCAAAAATGCATTCTCTCCATCTTTGCATCAAAAATGATTTTCCAAACATTGTCATCGTTATGTTGATTTTTGACCCCTCATACTCTTGTCAAGATAGTGGTTATAATGGCCATGAGGAAGCCTTCTTCGGAATGGTCTCCAAGCACCACCCATACAAACCATACTCTTGACTAGAGTCAAAATTTTCATTGAAATAATCTTCAAAGAGATGGCCTACTAAAGTCCATTGCATAACATGTTTTGTTTTCCAAAACTCTTTTCAAAAATACACCAAACCACACTTCAAAATCATCTTTCAATCCAACCCTAGGTTAACTTCACCCTAGTTGACCAACCCTAAGTTAACTTGACCCTAGTTGTCTAACCCTAGGTTAGCTTGACCCTAGTTGACCAACCCTAGGTTAACTTGACCCTAGTTGTCTAACCCTAGGTTAGCTTGACCCTAGTTCACTCATCTTAGGATAACCTAACCCTAAATCATCCTAACCTTAGGTTAACCCTACCCTAGTTAGTTAACCCTAAGTCATCTTAACTTTAGGATTAACCTAACACGAGTTAGTTAACCATAGGTCATCTTAACCCTAGGTTGACCTAACCCAAGTTAGTTAACTTTAGGTCACCCTTAACCCTAGGCTAACTCGACCTAGGTTAGTACACTTCAAGGTTCCAACTCTTGAACCCTTTTCTAAATGATCATTCAAATTTTCAAACTATTCTCATAGCTTATTTTTTCCAAAACCTCCTACTCACTTGATTTCAAAAAACCAACTCCATAGACTCTTCAAATGTTCTTATATTCCCTTTTCGAGACCTTTCCAAAAAAATGTTTTCAAAGAGTCACAAACCTAAGGTATCCCTAGCCCTCTCATGGCTCAGGATTCCAAGGAGAAGTGATAAATCAAGAACAGCCTCCAAGGTTGTCCATGTTAGGATTTCGAACCCTTAGCCCTTTCCAAAAACTACTTTCAAAAATTAATTCATCAAAATATGCCTCCAAGGTTTTCAAAACAAGACTTCAAAAACACTTTCAAGTTCTCTTGAGACACGAAAAAGCATTTTTTAAAAACTCCCTCAAGTTGGTCCAAAACATTTTCAAGAAACACTCCACCATTCAATTTCAAGTCAAAACCTCCAAGACCACAAAGGGTCTTCAATTTTCAAATACCTCAAAGTGTCTTATACTCCTCCAAAGACCTCAAAGTGTCTTAAACTTTTCCAAAGATCTCAAAGTGTCTTAAACTTCTCTAAAGACCCAAAAGTATCTTCAAACCTTCCAAAGGCCCTAATGCGCCTATTTTCCATCAGACTCTTGCCTGAACTATGAATGACCTGATTCTCACCAAATGTGATACGTAGGCAACCTAAAATGGTACTGTCATAACTTTTATTTCAACTCCAATCCCTTTTTCAAAAATTCCAATCAATTCAAAGTTTCTATTCCAAACTCTCTCCAAACCCTTATTATTTTCAAATCTCTTCCGAAAGCTTGCATCATGCATCATCCATCCGAAAAGTGATGACTAGACCCGTTTTCAAAATTCTAAAGTAGACATTAAGTAGACAATGGTAACCGATCATTCTAGTAAGTGAACAAAGGGTGATTTGACATGTAGGTACCGAAAGGGCGGGGTAGGGTGATGATCTTAGGATATCTTCCCTACATGTAACCAACCCCTGAACCTTAGATTTCTATTTTCGAAAGACCAAAATGGAGTTATTTTCAAAAAAGGGCTTAAACATTTCAAAAGGTTGCCAAACAACCTATTTTTTTAAAAACCCTCTCCTGAGGGAGTTTTTCAAAACCTTTTCTAAGAAACCCTAAGTTTAATCTTCGGATTAACACTTAGTTTTAGGTGTCCTAACTCACCTTAATAAAGTTAGGTGGCGACTCCTGTTTTTCTAAAAAGCCCTTAGTCAAACCAATTTTCAAATCTAGTAGCACTTGTCCTTCTAGGAGGATGAGTTCTAGTGACAGAGTTCCATGCTTTAGGGTCTCCGAGCTGAAAGGACCTTGGACACCCCAAAAATCGGGGCGCGACACTATGCCACCGCCATTGCTTACCAATGACCTCCCCAGGCCAAGGGCCTTGCTCGGATGCCTTCCAAACCAACCCTTAACCAAACAAAAGGATTATATAATCTTTCCTTTGGATATCATCCTAACCCATTTGGCCCTACCATCGAAAATTGTCCCATTTTGAAACATAGAACCCGAAGCCCTTTCAATTCCCGAACTGTCAACCCGGCTGTGACCTCATCAAAGCTCGGTCCCCAATCATCCAAAACATCTGCAACACCTCCTCGGCCTAGGCGAACAAGTGGGAAAAAATGGACATTTACTAAACTCGCGTGCTCATAGACCGCGGCCTATTTTGGCCTCTTAGCAGCTGGATATCTGAAACCTATACTTGCCCGACCCCAGCCCAATCCTCTGCCTCATTACTTCAAATCTGCAGCAAGTTGTAAGTATTATTCGGATAGCCAAGGACATGACACTGAAGATTATTTGACCCTCAAGCATAAGATTCAAGACCTGATAGATAACAAGATCATTGGGGTACGACCAGCAAATCCTTCTCCGAACGGCCCTACAAACCCTCCACTAGACCACACCGTCAACATCGTTATAAATTTTGGTAACAACAAGGTTTGTTTTGCTGCATGCCAAGAGATATATTACAAGGATGGGGAGGAGATGGAATGTGACGATATGGAACAGAGTCGTACTCGGTTACAATGCAACCCTGATAAAATGCCGACCCCCGAAGACGAACTCGCATATGAATCTGTGAAGAAAATTGACCAGGAGCTGTCCAAACTAGGTAATAAAAATCTCCCATTGTGTACACCTGAGGAGCACCGAGCCCCGGCTGGAGGCCAGAGCAAAAAACCCCGGGCTTGACCTATCAAGCTGGACGAAGACGAGTCACCTGAGTGCTTTGTTAGAGAAACTCCGGAGCAAACAAATGAAGGCAAAACGGTCAAGAAAGCTGACAATTACATCATCACTGCCAACTCACTTGGAACTCCGGGAGAAGCATCTACCTATCCTGCCTTGGCTGAAAATCTCAATCGTGGATGGAATGCAGACGAGGGCACTGTCCCAAGACCTTACTAAAAATGGGTTCCTTGCAAAAGCGTACAAGAGAGGGGTATTTTCATCCACTTTCTTTCTATCCCTTTTACTTCTTGTCTTTAAATTAATTTTTAAATTTTCTTATTGCTTAAGAACTTTATGCTTTCTGTAAAAATAATAATAATAATCAAATGACAATCTTTTATTCCATTGTTGTTGTCTTGTCTTCCCTGGGGAATAGTGACTATTTTTTGCGTAAGGGGCATGGTTTATCTTATGGAATGATCCAACTTGAAGGGATGATAGCATGAGGTAACCGCTCGCCAAATGATTAGCCTTCCACAGAGAGAGAGAATAAGGATGAGTGAGGATACTACCCAAAGGTAGCACTTGCAGGACTCTGAAGCTAAGCGATGTGTGGTCAGTTTATCAAAATGAAGATGAGCCATCTTTCACTTCCCCACATATAAATAAAAGGAATGAATCATTAAATAAATAAACAAATGTACTCATATTCACTTTGTTTAACCCCTAGAGCCTCACAACAAACAAAGTTTTCTTTGTTAACCCCAATCCGAGACTGTCCTCCCCACACTGGGGCAGACAATAGTTTGAGAACTCTAGGAATGGTATCCACCCCCCAATGTGCTAAGGCATCAATGAAAGCTCTATAGATCAAGCAATCTAATTCAAAGTGAAGAGAGGCCCTCATTTCATTTCCCATACAGTCAAAAGCAACCCCTTGCCAAACTTGTTGAGCCATCTATCCTTTTCTCAAGAAAATCCCAACCTAGGAATCACCACCCACATTGGGTAGATTGAACCGCCAAGGAAAAGGTCTAAAGAAAAAGGGTCAAAGAATTAGTCGTTCCATAAAAGAAAAAGAAAGGACAAAGTAAAGGAAAAAGAGTTGCCAAGGGGCAAGAAAAAAAAAAAAAAAAGAAGAAGAAGAAGAAGAAAACCATGATTCTAAGGAAAGGCCTAAAGGAGCCATGATTGACTCATCTTCAAAAGCATGATAAGAAGATTAAATGAGAAGGGAGTCCTGTTTTTCTCAAAAAGCGTATGGAAATGGTGAAAGAAAAGGGTCATTTTCACCCTGAGAAGTATATGGTCAAAAGCAAGAAGGAAATTTAAAGGTGATCCTAGGTTATGAAAAAACCCAGTAGAAACAATAGGTTTGAGCCTTTACCCTTTCCTTGCAAAACCCCGAAATCATGGCCTACATTACAACCCTACTAAAGTCCACTCTGATTGAAAATGGATTGCTCGATCTAAGTGAGCTAGACACGTTGCCAAAGCCAAGAAGGATGCTAGCCTTACTGGGAAAATGGTTAAGGACGGTATGGATCTAAACCCTACTGAAAGCAACAGCGAATTTGAGCCTATATATCCCGTTGTTTCTAAAACCCCATAACCTAGTCTGCATTACGGTCCCAAGCAAAGTCTCCTCGGATTGAAAGGACTAGCCACTTATCACTCTGCAGAAGGTCAGGCAAGCGGTCGCTAAAACCCGAGAGTTGAGAGTTTCAGCTCAGTAACCCCATACACTAACCTTGAAGCAGAGAGTTGGAGGCGATCAAAAGGTTAAGAAAGGTGCCAATTGCTATCATCCAATCAAGGTAGGGTTGAGCCAGAAGAGAGGCTAAATCCCCGAAGAGGAGGGAGTTACCATTCCCAAGACTACAAGTCTAACAACACCCGGTGTCATTCTATTAACATATTTCTAACCTGTGCATATGTTAAAGAAAAGAAAAAAAAAAATCAGCATTGGCTTCGCACACATAGGATATAACTCCCTGTAGAAATAGAAGTTACCAACATCAACTCATATAATAGATACATAACATCATCATCCATCATATGCAACCGATCATATACTTAGCTGAAAGGATCGTAAATGTCTTTGTCTATCCATGCATCTGAATACCATAAATATGCATTTTTGTACAAAATATCAAAATAAAACTGTCTAACATAAATACATCTCAGGACAAGGGGCAAAAGAAAATCAGAGTCTCCACAAAGGGCATCTATCACAGGTTAAAGTCGATATCATCTGGATCAAAATCTTTGAACCCGACATCAGAGGAGGTGGATAACTACTCGAAGCACCGCCATCCTACAGGGAAGATAGAACCGAAATCAGCTGCATACAAGAAGAACTAAACAGCAGCAGAGCAAGAAGAAGCAAAGAAAGAATAACTTACCCCCCCACCACGCAGCTGAGATAACCGAGCCGTCAAGGAAGCTACCTCGGCCTGGTACTGATCCCTCTGGTCTCTCACAGTAGTAAACTCAGCCTAAGGCATATATCCTTCGGTTCGGCGCCACAAGTCAACCACCTCCTGGCCAACAGCATACTCGCCGACCACTACCTCAAACCGGGCGAAGGCACCAACCGAATGAGCCCCAAAGTGTGTAGCGTAGTCTGTATCTGGGGGAAGTAGGAACTCGGCACCCAGCTGATGCTCCTAATAAGGGATAGGCACTCCCGTCACCAGGGCTCCAAACATATACTCTGGAGGAGCTCCTGCTGATCGGAACTCCTCATGAAACTGCCGCCAGTGGCGCTCCCCAAGATAAGACTCCCAAGTATCATCACTGAGGAAAGCAGCTCTCGACAGGGACAACGAGACCAAATATCGGACTGTCTCATAATAAACTGACCCAATGAAGGGTCACCAAGTCACGTCTCTCACCTCAATCAGCTCCAGATTAGCCCGGAGCGTCACAAAATCGGTAATCTCCGATCGTTGGGCTACCCGGTCACGAGCCCACCTCAAAGCACAAGGATAGAGGTCATCCTCAACAGCTGTAGGGCGACGAACAGGAAGGTACTCGTAGCTCCACCAAATGAGAAAGGGTTAGAAACAAGTCATGCTACCCCAACGGGAAGAAGTCCGGACTCGCATCGATTGAAGGAAGCAGCCAAAAGAGAAGGACCCCCAATCCAGCTCAGACAGAGCTCCAAGATCAGCTACTATACTCACCAACCGAAATGGCACGAGTGACTTGTTGTTGTTGCAGAAACAGCTAAAGATGATGTAAAAAACAAGCCGTCGTCTCATAATATCCCACCTGGCAGGCGATGGCTCAACGGCAAAGGTACGGTCATCCTGACTGATCCAAGAGACTGGGAAGGCAGAACGCTCAGGAGGAGGCAAGTCCAACAGCAAACAAGCCTCGTCCTTACTGACTGGATGCAGGGTGAGCCGCCGGCCGACAAAAGAAAGCCTTATAATAATCGCCCAATCCAAAGGAGTGGGAACTAACTCGGAGCTGACAAAATGAAAGGTCCCGGTCTCCCCGAACCACCTCTCAACAAGTGCCAGTACCAAATGCCGGTTCAGGCGGTTAGCCTATAATCCCATGAAGGTACCGAATCCGATCTCCGCCAAAAAGGCGCGGTATGATGGGGCAGCCCGCTACATAGTCACAAATACTTGATGAACGGCCCCTTTGAAAGCTGTATGTACCCGCGGAGGGGACAAATGCTGTCTAGAGTACACGTTGGGGTGGTAAGCAAGATCCCCGAGTGGTGGGACGTTTAGAATCTGCAGATCTCCCAAATCAGCATCCGTCTGCTTATGCCTGGAGGAAGCTCTCCCATAACTGGTCACCTGATCCTCAAGGCTCGGTACCTCCTCCTCGGCACCAATCTCCTCTGCGAAAGCCTGCTCAACTGGGGAAAAAGGGTTGACAGGTGGCCTACTCCCCCGACCACTTTGACTAGATGCTGCCTGCCCAGTAGACCGTCGGCTACCCCTGGACCGGCTAGAGCCGCTAGTAGAATCTGTCCGAGCCACCTTCCCCAAGCGGCGTCTCCTCTCAGAGTCGTCATCACCCGTATCTGCCATCCTAGAAAGGTAAGCCAAGGTGAGAAGTGTTAACATATCAAGCAGACAATGGACATAATAAAGTAAAACGAAATAAACAACTAACACAAACAAAACAAATAAAGGATTTCAAATGATAAGTCAAAAACGAAATTTCCACACATTTTGATTTTCCAACTTCAAATCAAATCTCAAGGGTTTTCTGTCTTTTTCCTTCAAAAAGATTGTATTTCTATAAACTTTTTCTAATTCTTTCCCTAATTTCTAAAATTTTGGCAGAATGTCGTTTGAAAATGGCCCCTACAACACTCATGACATTAACACAAAACACAAAACATGCATTTCACATTGTCACAATCACCTGACATCAGCACCCGTGTACACTTTTCAATTTTTCAAAATTTTCAAAACACATGTTTTATTTTTTCAATAAATCCATGGTTTTCAAAAATACCTTAAAATTCTTCAAAATCATTTCAAATGTTTTTCAAAAATATTCTTACATTTTTCAAATTTTAAACTTTAAGGAAATTCATCAATTTCCTAAGTTTTCTCATTTTCCTAAATTTTCTAAGTATTTTCCTATTTTTCAAAAAAATAAAAAATTCACCAAGTTTTCAAAAAATCATGAAACTTCATACGATTGTTAAACACATTTTTCTAAGGCACATTGCACAAAAATATAGCCAAAAAGCCCAATGCCCGAGTCTATAGGAACAAATCTCCTATTCTTGCAGAAAACCCCCTTCACATATTCACATATAATCACTCAAATTCAATCATACAAGCACCAAAATGCAAAAATACCTCACCATCATGTTCAAAACATATCAAAACATCAATTTTCACTATTCACATGATTGAAACGAAACTCTACACATCAAAATCAACAAAAATTTGAAAACTCAGTTTTTGAAAGTTCTCCGGCGAAATCTTCTTTTCAGGCTACTTTTCTGGTGACGTGGTCTCCTTTTGGCAATCACCCGTGGTCTCCAAGAAGTGCCCCTTCAAGGTTCAAGTCGATTTTCACGCAAAGTTTCTCGGATTTGCGAAAACTCTCTAAAATGCCCCAAGTGTTCGAACCAGAAAATTTTCTGGTTTTGTTCTTAAGCCTGGCGCCACTAGCAGAGGCGCCAAGCCTTTCCTGCCAAACGCGCCATTACTAGTGGCGCCAGTTTCCAATTTTGGGCAGTTTTGCCCTCTTTCCCGCCAAAACTCATTTTCGAAGGCCTTTTGGGCTCGACATCCATTTTTCGACCCCTGTTGTCGAGAAATTCTCAATGTCCATCCCTCCGACTGCCTCGCGGTCAACATGGGATTCTTAATTTTATCATTTTCTGTCTTTGACAAGCAAAGACAGAAAAAGAGGGGCAGTTGTAAGCACCCTATTTTTGACCGCTCGGCAGTCTACGCTCCGTCCAGACTTGTACTCATGTCAATATGGACGTATTCCAATCGAAACCAACTCTCTAAGTCCAAATTCCGTTTGTCCATCGCTTCGCATGCTCGCTAGGCCCAAATAGAGGCAAAATGACCAAAATGCCCTTAGGGGCATTGTCCTTTCCAATTCCAACTCCAATCCCTCTCTTGAGACAGTTGATTCCTCGAAACGGTAAATCTATTCCAAACCAGGCACGTCTTTGCAAAGATGGTAAGTCCCCTTTCCAATTCCAAATCAGGCGCGTCTTTTCGAAGACGGTAAGTCCTCTTTCTAATTCCAATTTCAATCCCTCTTTCAAAACAGTTTGTTCCTCGAGACGGTAAATCTACTCCAATCAGGTGCGTCTTTTCGAAGACAATAAGACCCCTTTCTAATTCCAATCCCTCTTTCGAGATAGTTTACTCCTCGAGACTGTAAATCTACTCCAATCAACCGCAACTTTTCGAAGACGATAAGATCCCTTTTCAATTCCAATCCCTCTCTCAAGATAGTTCATACCTCGAGACAGTAAATCTATTCCAAATCAGGCACGTCTTTTCGAGGACTATAAGACTCCTTTCCAATTCCAATCCCTCTCTTGAGACAGTTTATTCCTCGAGACGGTCCGGCGCATTTTTTGAAGAAAACCTCTTCGAAACGGTAATTCCCTTTAAACCTGTCGACTAGGACAAGACCCCAAGTCCCCTAGATGGTAGAACGGTCCACCTTTGGCGCCTGTTAGCCCGCTAATGCAGAAATGTCTATTTAGGCATGCCTTCCGAGAAAGTTAACTTCTCAGGTGTAAGCACCCCATTTTTGACCGCTCGGCAGTCTACACTCCGTCCAGACTTGTTTTCAAGTCATTTTGAGCATATTCCTATCGAATCCAATTCTCTAGTTTCAAATTCCATCTTTCCATCGCTTCGTGGGCCTTTCAGGCCCAAATAGAGGCAAAATGACCAAAATTCCCTTAGGGGCATTGTCCTTTCTTATTCCAATTCCGATCCCTCTCTCGAGACAGTTTATTCCTCGAGACGGTCCGAGTAGTGAAACACTCACAAAACCGTTAGAGTGGCGGAAACACTCACAAAACCGTCAGAGTGGCGGAAACACTCATAACACCATTAGAGTGGCGGAAACACTCAAAACCTAGGCACGTCTCTTCGGAGTCGGTAAGACCCCTTTCCAATCCCTCTCTCGAGACAGTTTATTCCTCGAGACGGTTCCAATCTAGGCACGTCTCTTCGGAGTCGGTAAGACCCCTTTCCAATCCCTCTCTCGAGACAGTTTATTCCTCGAGATGGTTCCAATCTAGGCACGTCTCTTCGGAGACGATAAGACCCCTTTCCAATCCCTCTCTCGAGACAGTTTATTCCTCAAGACGGTCCGAGTAGCAAAACTACTCACACCCCCGTTAGAGTAGCGGAAGTACTCACAGAGCCGTCCGAGTAGCGGAAATACTCATAGAACCGTTAGAGTAGCAGAAATACTCACAGAACCGTTAGAGTAGCGGAAGTACTCACAGAACCGTTAGAGTAGCGGAAGTACTCACAGAACCGTTAGAGTAGCGGAAGTACTCTCAAATCGTCAACCCCGTCCGAGTAGCGGAAATACTCAGCCCCGTCCGAGTGGCGGAAACACTCAAAACCTAGGTCAATACCCATGTCTGTTAGTTCACTTCGGTGAAAAATGACCACATTACCCTT
Organism: Euryodendron excelsum; assembly: GCA_033060915.1. NCBI lineage: Eukaryota > Viridiplantae > Streptophyta > Magnoliopsida > Ericales > Pentaphylacaceae > Euryodendron > Euryodendron excelsum. The sequence goes on from CM065382.1 coordinate 29,157,583, forward strand.
TGGACCTTTTCTGGTCAAGATGACCATTTTGCCCCTAGGCATCCGAACGCCCCGGGAACCACACCGGCTCTTGGTATCAAACCGGTAACCTTCTGAGAACACTTTTTATAGTATTCTCAACCTTCCCTTCTCTTTCCGGATCATTCCGAGTCAGTTCCGGCAAACCCGGTACAAAATGACCGTTTCGCCCCTGGAGGGCCGGTCTCCTTCTTCGACCACACCGGCTCTGGGTATCAAATCGGTAATGTCCCGAGAATACTTTTTATAGTGTTCTCGACCTTCCTTTCTCTTTCCGGATCATTCCGAGTCAGTTCCGGCAAACCCGGTACAAAATGACCGTTTTGCCCCTGGAGGGCCGGTCTCCTTCTTCGACCACACCGGCTCTGGGTATCAAACCGGTAATGTCTCGAGAATACTTTTTATAGTGTTCTCGACCTTCCTTTACCTTTCCGGACCATTCCGAGTCAGTTCCGGCAAACTCGGTACAAAATGACCGTTTTGCCCCTGGTGGGCCGGTCTCCATTTCCGACCACGCTGGCCCTGGGAATCAAACCGGAAACCTCTGGGAACATTCTAAATAATGTTTCCAGACCCCAAGTCTTCTTCCGGGACAGTTTGAGTCTGTCCCGGCAGTTTTCCGGTCCGATTGACCGTTTTGCCCCTAAAGGCTCGGTCAACCTTTTCGACACATCCAATCCTCACTTTTCAAGTCAAATACCTCGGGGACGCTATTTTAAGTGTTCCTGCTCCTTTTCGGCCTTCCGGGTCACTCCCGGCTTCTTCAAATCATTCCCGGACTTTCCGGAGTCACTTCTAGTGAAGCCAGGCTAAAATTTACATGGTAGTCACTAGTACAGGCGCCCAAATCTAGTCAAAGATACGTTGCTTGCCGACCTTAATTGTTTCCTAAATGGCTGGCGCCACTAGCAGTGGCGCCAAGCCAAAAAATGACCTGGCGCCACTACTAGTGGCGCCAGTGTAAATTTTGCCCTGGCGCCACTGCAACAGGCGCCAGGCTTGTCTTCCCTCTATAAATACAGAGCCTCGATCAACGTGAAAGGGGTCTGCAAACTTAACCTAGAAATTGTACAATTCGATATACAGAGCTCGAGCACCTCAAAAACCCTAGCCTCCCTAGGTTTTCTAAACCCTAGCCACCCTACACAAACCCTAGCCTCCTATACACTCATACACACCCTTATACACTCCATACACTAGCCTTCAACCACTCTCTCAAGACTTGAAGAGCAGCCATTCAAAGCCTGAAGACAATCCTTGAAGACTGAGGGTGAAGATCAAGACCGAAGACCGAAGACCGAAGACTGCACGGCGCGCAAAATAAACAAGAAACAAGGTAGGCTCCCTATTTAATTTTCTGCACTTCCCCCCTCTCTCTTCTCTCTCCAACCCACTTGGGTTTTCTCTATTTTAATCCCCCATCTCTTTCCCCCCTTTTCTTTGCATGCTTGAAACAAGGGGATTCCCGGTCCATGTGTAGGATTGGACTATGGGAGAGTCACCGTGTCGGGGGCTTTCTTCTAGTCTAACCAAAGACCACGTGGGTCCGGCCCCCTTGATTATGTGGTGAAGCCTTAGCCTTGTATGTTCACAACCCCAAATTGCATTGTGCATATCATAGTCTTGCATCTTCCAAAACTCGTTTTCAAAGTTGTTTTTCAAAACATCGTTTTCAAACTTGTTTTCAAAATTGCATCAAAATCTCTTTTTCAAAAACTTGTTTTCAAAACCACAATTCTAGGGTGATTCTAGCCTTTCCATGGCTAGGGTTGCTTTAGGAAAGTGTTATATTAAAAGTGGCCTTTTGGCCTATATTTTCAAACTTTGTTTTCAAAACCACTTTCTTAAAGTGGTTCTAGCCCTCTTATGGTCTAGAATCGCTTTAGGAAAGTGAGATGTTTTTGTACTTTTCAAAAACTCTCTCTCTCTCCAAGAATTTCCTCCTAAAAATTCCTTTTTCAATATACTTTCCTAAAACTCTCCTCCTCAAAATTGTTTTCAAAAACTCCCTTCCAAAATCTATTTTTCAAAACTCTCTTTTTCCACTCCTCTCCAACATCTTTTCCTCAAAATCCACTTCCTAAAAACTCTTTCCAAAAATCTCTCCTAAAAATCTTTCCAAAATCTCTCGTTTCTAAAATCTTCCTTCTAGAAATTTCCTCTCTAGGATTTCCTTCCAAAATCTATGTTTCCAAAAACACACTTTCCAAAAAACTCCTCCCTAGGATTCCTTTCTAGAAAAACCTTCGTTTCTAAAAACACACTTTCCAAAAACTCTTTCCTTAGAGCCCTAAATCAAGCCCTAGAACCCACAATTAGGAAACCCTAATTTTCTTTCCAAAAACACAGTTTTCAAACTTTGCCCTAAACCTAGGTTTCCAAAATCTTTTGTTTTCTACATCAAAACTATACATGTTTCTGAAACCTATTTTCTACGTCGAAACTACAATTTTTCAAAACTAGGGTTTCTAAAATTTCCCTCTCCAAATTCTTGTCAAATCCTATCTTCTCTTTAAGAAACCAAATCCAATCTCCCCGTTTAGAAAACTAGATCCCGTCCTCCGTTTTAGGAAACAAAATCCAACCTTTCTCTTTTAGAAACCAAATCCAATCCCTTCCTAATCCAAATCTTTCCTAATTCCAATCCTTCCTAATCTTCCACTTTCCTAAATCTTAAGTTTCCAAAACTTGAACATAAAAATCTTTCCTAAATTTTAAAAACTCAACTTTCAAATCTTTCCTAATTCAACCCTTTCCTAATTCTACCCTCTTTTCAAATCTTAACTTCTTAAACCTAAGTTTTCAAACCTTTCCTAAACTCAAGCCTTTCCTAATTTCAAGACTTTCTAAAATTTAAACCTAAAAACTTTCTAAATCCTAAATTTTCTAAATTTCAAATCTTTCCAACTTCAAAACTTTCTAAATTTGAAACTTTCTTAAGTTAAATCTTTCTAAACTTTCAAGCTTTCTAAATTCTAAACCTTCCAAATTCAAAACTTTCCTAAGTTGAAACTTTCTTAACTCAAAACTTTCCTAATTTGAACCTTTCTTAATTCGAAACTTTCCTAAATCGAACATTTCCTAATTCGAACATTTCCTAAATCCAACCTTTCCTAATCTCCTAAACCTTCCAAGTCGAGTCAAGCCTTTCCTAAGTCTAGGTTCCTAAACCTCCATCTTTCCAAAACCAAATTTTTCCAAAATCAATCTTTCCAAAGCAAGTCCAATCTTCTCAAATTCAATCTCCTTTTCTAATCTCAAATCAAATTCAATTTTCAATTCAATTTCTTTCTTCCAATCCAATCTCTCTTTTCAAATCAATCTCTTTTCAATCGGACTCTTGTCCGAACTACGACTGACCTGATTTCCCCAAAGGGATACGTAGGCAACCTTCATAGGTGCGGTCACAATATTTTTCAAACTTTCAATTCCACCCTCATGGGTGCGGTTTTCAAATCTTTCCAAATCTCAAATTCCACAATCTTTTCAAGTCTTCAATCTATTTTCAAGTTTCCCATTCCAAAAGTCTATTTTTAAATCTTTATTTCCAATTTCTAAAACTTTCCAATTTCAATTCCATCTCTTCAAATCTATTTTCAAATCTAATCAACTTCTTTTCAAATCTTTTTCCAAATCAATTCTCTTATTTTGCACTTGCATATCATGCATCATATTAGTTTTCAAACATTGTTTTTCTAAAGTGAATAGGGTTGAACTATAGTTAGTCGAAGACTCTCATAGGTGAATCTAGGGTAGATTGACATGTAGGTACCGAAAGGGCGGGGTAGGGTGATAGCTTAGTGCATCTTCCCTACACGTAACCAACCTCCGAACCTAGATCACTGATTTCAAAGACCAAAAAGGAGTCATTTTTCTAAAAAGGGCTAAATGTTTTCCAAAGGTTGCCAAACAACCTGTTTTCTTAAAAACCCTCTCTTGAGGAGATGTTTTCAAAATTGTTTTTCAAAAACCCTAAGTGTAGTCTTCGGATTATTCTTAGTTTTTAGGTGACCTAACTCACCTTAACCAAGTTAGGTGGCGACTCCGAATTTTTTTTCAAAAGCCCTTTATTCAAACATATTTTCAATTCAAACCTAGTGGCACTCATTCTTCTAGGAGGGTGAGTTCTAACGAGAGAGTACAGCATTTTTCCCGCTTGGGTGAGTATTCCTCGAGTGCGAAAAATCTGGGCGCGACATCAGGCGCTAAGTCCCTTTAGCAGCTTCTCAAGATCAGGCAGGCTCGGGAATGATCGCAAACCGTTAGAGTAGCAGAAATACTCGCAAACATTACAACCGTTAGAGTAGCAGAAATACTCACAAGCAGGTCGATATACGGAATTGCCAACAAACCCCTGTATCACGCGACCGCCGTTAGAGTGACGGAAACACTCAAAACCCAGGTCAACACTAGTGCCTGCTAGCCCACTTCGGTGAAGAATGACCAAACTGCCCCTTGGGCTTTTCCGAGACTTTCCGGTTAAGATGGTCATTTTGCCCCTAGGCATCCGAACGCCCCGGGGATCACACCGGCTCTGGGTATCAAATTGGTAACCTCCTGAGAATACTTCTTATAGTATTATTAACCTTCCACTATCTTTTCGGATCATTCTGAGTCAATTCCAGTGAACCCGGTTCGAAATGGCCGTTTTGCCCTTGGTGGGCGGGTCTCCTTTTTCAACCACACTGGCTCTGGGTATCAAATTGGTAACCTCCTGAGATTTCTTCTTATGGTATTCTCAACCTTCCTTTACCTTTTCGGATCCTTCCAAGTCAGTTCAGGCAAACCTGGTGCAAAATGACTGTTTTGCCCCTTGTGGGCCAGTCTCCTTTTTTGACCACACCGGCTCTGGGTATCAAACCGGCAACCCTTGGGAACATTCTGAATAATGTTTCCAAATTAGGAGTCTTCTTCCAGGACAGTCCGAGTCCGTCCCGGCAGCTTCCCGATCTGATTGACCGTTTTGCCCCTAAAGGCCCGGTCAACCCTTCCAACACATCCTATCCTCATTTTTCAAGTCAAATACCACCGAGACACTATTCTAAGTGTTCCTGCTCTTTTCTGGCCTTCCGAGTCATTCCTGGCCTCTTCAAATCATTCCCGGACTTTCCGGAGTCACTTCTAGTGAAGTCAAGCTAAAAATTGCATGGTAGTCACTAGTACAGGCGCCCAAATCTAGTCAAAGATACGTTGCTTGCCGACCTAAACACTTTCCTAACTGGCTGGCGCCAAGCCAAGAATTGGCCTAGCGCCACTACAACAGGTGCCAGGTCTATCCCACCTCTATAAATACAGAGCCTCTTCCAGCGTGAAAGGGGTCCGCAAACTCAGTCTAAAAACACCAATATTCGATATACAGAGCTCGTACACTCCAAAAACCCTAGCTTTCCTAGGTTTTCCAAACGCTAGCCACCATACACAAACACTAGCCTCCTATACACTTATACACACCCCTATACACTTATACACTAGCCTCCAACCCTCCTTTGAAGACTTGAAGAGCTGAAGTTTTGAAGATTGAAGACAACTCTTGAAGGTTGAAGATGAAGATCAAGACGCAGACCGAAGAAAAGCAAGGCGTGCAAAATAAGCAAAATAAACAAGACACAAGGTAGGTTTTCATTTTACGTTTCTGCACTTCCCCCTCTCTCTTCTCTCTCCTAACCCACTTGGGTTTTCTCTATTTTAATCCCCCATCTCTTTCTCCCCCTTTCTTTGCATGCTTGAAACATGGGGATTCCCGGTCCATGTGTAGGATTGGACTATTGGAGAATCACCGTGTCGGGGGCTTTCTTTTAGGCTAACCAGAGACCACGAGGGTTCGGCTCCCTTGGTTATGTGGTGAAGCCTATACCTTGTATGTTCACGACTCCAAACTTGTATTGTGCATATCATGATTCTTACATTCTTCCAAAAGTTGTTTTCAAAGTTGTTTTCAAAATTGTTTTCAAACTTGTTTTCAAAGTTGCATCAAAATCTCCTTTTTCAAAACATGTTTTCAAAATCACAATCCTCGGGTGATTCTAGCCTTTCCATGGCTAGGGTTGCTTTAGGAAAGTGTTACATTAAAAGTGACTTTTACGGTCCATATTTTCAAATCTTATTGTTTTCAAAACTGCTTTCTTAAGGTGTTTTTAGCCTTCTTATGGTTAGAATGGCTTTAGGAAAGTGAGACATTTTTATACTTTCCCAAAACTCTCTTTTCAAAAATCTGTTTTTCAACATACTTTCCTAAAACTCTCCTTTCCAAAGTTGTTTTCAAAAACTCTCTCCAAAAATCTATTTTCCAAAACTTCTTTTTTTAAACCCTTTCCAAAACACTCTCTTCAAAGTCTAGTTTCTAAAAACGTTCCCTTGGTCTCCTTCTTAGAAAAACTCTCTGCAAAAATCTTTTCAAAAACTCTCTTTTCAAAACTCATCTTCTAGAAACTCCTTTCTAGGTTTTCTTTCCAAAAAATCCTTTTTCTTAGAGCCCAAGTCAAGCCCTAGAGCTAACAATTAGGAAACCCTAATTTTCTTTTCAAAAACGTGATTTTCAACCTTTCCCAAGACCTTGGTTTCGAAAACCTCTTGTTTTCACATCCAGACTATACACATTTCCAAAACCTATTTTCTACATCAAACCTATAGCCTTCCAAATCTAGGGTTTCTAAAACTTCGCCTTTCAAAATCCTTGTCAAATCAAATCTTCCCTTGAGGAAACCAAATCCAATCTTTCCTTTATGAAACTAGATCCAATCCTCCGTTTTTGTAAACAAAATCAAACCTTCCCTTTTAGACTTAAAATCTAAATTTTTCCTAATTCAAATCTCTCCTAATTTCCTACATTCCTAAACCATAAGTTTCCTAAAACTTTCAAATCTTTTCTTAAACTCAACTTTCAAATCTTCCCTAATTCAACCCTTTCCTAACTCTACTCCTTTCAAATCTTAACTTTTCAAACCTAAGTTTTCAAATCTTTCTTAAACTCAAACCTTTCTTAATCTCAAGATTTTCTAAAACTCTAAAGCTTTCTAAATCTTAAACTTTCCAAATTTCAAATCTTTCCAAATTCAAAGCTTTCTAAATTCAAAACTTTCTTAAGTTAAATCTTTCTAAACTTCGAATCTTTTCAAAATTCTAAACTTTCTAAACTTCAAATCTTTCCAAATCTAAAACTTTCTAAACTCAAAACTTTCTTATTTTCAAAACCTTTCCTCTTTCAAAACCTTTCGTAAAATGAAATTTTCCTAATTTAAGACTTTCCTAAGTTGAAACTTTCGTAATTCAAAAGTTTCCTAATTTTGAAACTTTCCTAATTTGAAAACTTTCCTAATTCAAAACTTTCTTAATTCGAAACTTTCCAAAAATGAAACTTTCTTAATTCGAAGTTTTCCAAAAATGAAACTTTCTTAATTCGAAATTTTTCAAAAATGAAACTTTCCTAATTCGAAACTCTTTCCTTCTTCCAATCAACTCTTCTATTTTCAATCGGACTCTTGTTCGAACTACGATTGACATGATTCCTCCAAAAGGATACGTAGGCAACTCTCATGGGTATGATCACAACTTCTTTCAAATTTCAAATTCCTCCATATTTTTCAAATCTCAAATTCTACAATATTTTTCAAATTTCTAACTCCACATTTTTCAAATATCCAATTCTACAATCTTCTTCAATCTCCAATTCCATATCTATTTCAAGCTTCCAATTCCAAAAATCTATTTTCAAATCTTTATTTCTAATTTCTAAAACTTTCCAATTTCAATTCTATCTCTTCAAATCTCTTTTAAATCAAATCAATTTCCAAATCTATTTTCCAGTTCTCTTTCCTTGCACTTGCATATCATGCAACATATCTTTTTAAACATCTTTTTCAAAGTGAATAGGATTGAACAATAGTTAGTTAAAGACTCTCATAGGTGAATCTAGGGTAGATTGACATGTAGGTACCGAAAGGGCGGGGTAAGGTGATGGCTTAGTGCGTCTTCTCTACACATAACCAACCTCCGAACCTAAATCACTGATATCAAAGACCAAAAGGAGTTATTTTTCGAGAAGGGCTAAATGTTTTCCAAAGATTGCCAAACAACCTGTTTTTTTAAAACTCCTCTCTTGAGGAGATATTTTCAAAATCGTTTTCAAAAACCCTAAGTGTAGTTTTCGGATTATTCTTATTTTTTAGGTGACCTAACTCACCTTAATTAAGTTAGGTGGCGACTCCAAATCTTTTTCTAAAAGCCCTTTATTCAAACCAATTTTCAATTCAAACCTAGTCGCACTCATTCTTCTAGGAGGGTGAGTTCTAACAAGAGAGTACAACATTTTTCCCGCTTGTGTGTGTATTCCTTGAGTGCAAAAAATCTAAGCGCGGCAAGGGTTACTCGACAACCCTAAAAACATTGGAAAACCCTTTTGAAAGTTGTCTCCAGTTTTGGTCTTTGAAATAGAAATTCTTAAGTTCGGGGGTTGGTTACGTGTAGGAGGATGTCCTAAGACTTTCACCTTACCCCGCCCTTGCGGTACCTATATGTCTAATCACCTTTTACTCACCTAACTATGACTCACCGGTTCCCTATGTTTAATGCAATCTACTTAGAAAACTTTTGAAAAACAAAATTGAAAAATAATTTGAAAGAAGGAGTTGAGTTTGAAAAATCTAATTGGGAATTTGAAAAGGGTTGTGATTGCACCCCATGAAGGGTTGCCTACGTACCTCCTTAAAGAGGATCAGGTCAATCTTAGTTCTGACAAGAGCTCGAAAGAATTGAAATTTGGAAATGGATTCCTATTTCTAGAAAGTTTCCTTTTTTAAAAAAGTTTCCTTTTTAAGAAAGTTTAAGTTTGAAAGTGTTTCCTTTTCAAGAAGATTGGACTTTTTAAATGTTTTCTTTTTTAGGAAGATTTGACTTGAAAATGTTTCCTTTTCAGGAAGATTGAGATTTGAAAATATTTGATTTGATTTAAAAAGATTCGAGTTGATTTGAAAGGAATGGTTTTTGGAAATGTTTCATTTTCAGGAAGATTTGATTTTCAAAATGTTTCCTTTTCAAGAAGATTTGAAAAGATTTGATTTGATTTGAAAGATTTGAGCTGATTTGAAAAGATTTGAGTTTTGGAAATGTTTCCTTTTCAGGAAAATTTGATTTGGAAATATTTCCTTTTCAGGAAGATTAAGATTAAAAAAGGTAAGTTTAGATTGTTTCCAAAATGGAAGAATTTGAATTAGGTTTAAATTTGGAAGATTTAAAAAAGGAGCAATTTGAGGGATTTGAAATGGAAGGTTTTAATTTGAAACTGGAAGGTTTTGATTTAAAAATGGAAGTGTTCCAAGTTGGCAAAAATAGGGTTTTCCTAGGATTGGACTTCTAGGGTTTAACAAATATGAGTTTTGAAAATGGTTCGAAAATCGAGTCTTTTGAAAACATATTTTAGGGCCTGAAACCCTAACTTAGATTTTAAACATCCAAATGAATGTTGTACTTGGCCAAAAGCCATTCTAGCCATTGAAAGCCTAGAATCGCTTTAGGCTTGTGACTTTGAAAAAATAATAAAGGCACGGGGCCAAAAATGTTGACATTTCGGGTCCTTTTAAATGTCACACATTTCTCGAAATAACCCTAGTCATGAAAAGACTAGGATCATTTTGAGAATGAGTTTTTGAAAAGAGGCAAATATTAGGCTATTAGAAGCCACTTAAAATGTCACACTTTTCTAAGAAAACCCTAACCATAAAGGGTTAGGATCCACCTAGAATTGTGGTTTTAAAAAAGTTACTTTAGAAAATGATTTTAAGGGTAGAGGAATGACATGAATGCAAATGCAATTTGACGATAGTAACGGTATGAAACATACAAGGTTTAGGTATCATCACATTGTAAGAGGGCCCTAAGGCTATGCTGTGAAGCAAGTGAGGGCCAAGAAGAGAGTCCCGATCTGTAATCTCCTCTTGTTCACTCTCGACATGAACTTAACGTCCTCTTGTTTTCAAGCATGCAAGAAAGGGGGGTTTAAAGATAGGGGATTAAAAAAGAAAAGAACCCAAGTGGGTTCGAAGGGAGAAGAGAAAGTAGGGGAGTACAGAAAGGTAAAATGAGGATTACCTTGTCTTGTTGCTTCTTTCTTTGGTGGAGGCTTCGAACTTTGACTTAGGAAGGCCTTGCGAACTTTCGAGCAGCGAGGCGGACCTTTGGTGGATCTTGGAAACTAGGGCTTCAAGAGTTCGAACGCAAACTAGATCGGCGGGACTTCAAGAGAGAGAGAGAGAGAGCTCTGGGAGCTGTCTGGAATGGAGGGGGAGAGTTTCTGGAGGATTTTTTTGGACCTAAAATAGTGCAGGGGGAAGTCTATAATTATAGTGAGAAAATGGTAGAGTGGTGTGCACTCTTAGTGGCGTATGGCCAACTTTTGGCCGTGCACCATTACAAGTGGCACAGAGGGATTTAATGCATGCTTAAAAAAGGCTGGATACGGGGTTGGGTGATTTGTAACTAATTTTGGGGGGTTATGCAGCCAAAGAAAGGTCATGCTTCACTTGAACTGGAGCAAGGAGGTTCTGGTTCGAAAAGGGAAGGTGTCGGACAACGAGGCCCGGCTAGAAACAGAAAGGAATACTTTGAAAAGTGTCATGGAGGTTGCCGGTTTGATTTCCAGAGCTGGTATGGCTAAAAAGAGTGACCAAATGGCGATCACCTCCTCCCAAGAGTTATAAGGTTGACCAAGAGTTGACTGAGATTGACTAGAGTTGACTAAAGTTGATTGGGGTTGACCAGAGTCGGTGTGGTTTCCTGGGGCATTTGGACGCCTAGGCGCAAAACGATCATTTTGACTGAGGAACCTCCGGAAAAGGACCGAGGTTGATTGGATGGCACTGGACATGTCAGACCGTCTAGGGACGACTCTAGAAGGTGGTCTTACTGTTTCAAGGACTTTGTACTTTCCCAAGGAACGTGCTAGGTCTGCTGGGGGCAGAAATGGTCATTTTTCACCAGGACAGGTTAGTAGGCATCCGTGTTGGCCAGTCTAGATCTGGTATGGACTTCTATCTGAGGAATTGATACTTTCTCGGTGGACAGGCTTGAAAGGGTCTTACCGCCTTTAGGAATAAATTTTCTCAAAGGCTATGCTAGACTGGGACGGTTTTCCGTTCTTGAGGGGTTTGTACTTTCTCAAAAAACTTGTCGGGCTTGGACGGTCTTTCGTTCTTGAGGGGTTTGTGCTTTCTCCAAGAATGTGTCAAATTAGCAGACATTCTACATTGGCAAGCTAGCAGGCGCCAGAAGTAAACCGCTCTTCCATCTCGGGGACTTAGGTATTTTCTAGAGATAAGTGTGAAAGGGGCTTTATTGATCCGAGGAATAAGCGTTCTCAATGATCGTGCCGTGCTGAATTGAATGGTCTTACTATCAATAAGGGATCAACTTTCTTAAATGACGGGACAACTAGATTTGACTTTAGATTTGAATGGACTTATCGCCTTATGGAAGACGTGCCGGTCTGGATTGGACTGGTTAATGTAATAGGGGCATTTTGGTCATTTTACCTCTAGTGGGCCTAGCGGGCCCGCGAGGCGGTTGACAAACTGGATTGGATCTGGGAAGCTAGTTCAGACTTGAGTATGCTTGTGTTGGTTTAGAGTTGCTTCCGGTTGGGTCGGAGATCGCCGAGTGGCCAAAATGGGGTGTTAACACCATTCAAGTTCAAGTCAAAGCATCCATGGAAGTTTGAAAGTGTTTGAAGGCAAAATGTGGTATTCTCTTTTACATTTTTGTCATCCCCACTCTTCTCTTCTCCCTCCTACCTACTTAGGCTATTTTCTATTTTAAACCCCTATCTTTTACCTCCCTTTCTTGTATGTTTGAAACAAGAGAGCTTCTAATTCATGCCTAGAGGAAAGTTTATGAGGGCCACCGTGTAGGGGGATCTCTCACTTGCCTACTTTAAGATAGTATGGCCATGGAGCACCTTGCAATTTGGTGTGGCCTACAGCCTTGTATGAATTCATGACCCCCTTGCATATGGTTACCATGTTCATGTATTGCATGCTTGGCCCCATTTTCATATCCATCATCATTTTGTAAAAACTTTCACTATTTTCATTTTTATGTCTTCTTCAAATTCCATATCCTAGTGTTTTCCTAAAAATGGTTCTAAGTGTTGGTTCCTTGAAGCCTAGGTCAATCTCCATATCTTAGAAAAGCCCTCTTTAAGTCCCTTGACTTTATTTTGCGTCCTTGTATTTCTTTGCATTTTTTGTGACATAAAATTGGTTTTTAAACTCTTCTCTTCTATATTGATTTTGTATAATCCACTCTTTTGAACCTTGTGGTTGAAATGGTTCCTTGGAACCCTCTCTTGAGTGGTTTTCCCATCATCTTGACCATATGAACCCTAGTTCATGAGAATTGGTTTATACACCCCAAAAAATGATTTTCAAAACAACTCCCTTCAAGAAGGAGTCTCAAAATTTTGCTTTCTTTAATTTGCATAAAAACGATTTCTCAAAACTACCATTTTCACCTTGATTTTTAGAAGTTTTGCTCTCTTCAATATTGAGGTTGGAATGGTCCCATAGAATCCTCTTAAGAGTGATTTTCTTCAAATCAACCATATGAACCTTTGTTCATTAGAGTGATTTTCAAAATCTCAAACGTAGTTTTCCAAAATCCATTTTCCAAAAACAATTTTCAAAGGTTCATTCTCTTTAATTTCCTAATCAAAGAAATCTTCAAAATTATATATCCAATATTGATTTTCATAATTTTTACTCTATTGAGTTAGTAGTTGAAATGGTTCCAAGGCAACCCTCTCTTGAGTGGTTTCCAAATACCAACCATAAGAACCCAACACTCACTTGAGTGGTTTTCATAAAATGGTTTTCAAGACACACTTTCAAGATTCATGCATAAAACCACCTTTCCAAGACCACTATGTCAAAACCCTAGTTCAAAATCACCTCCCACCCCTAGGTTAACTTGACCCTAGTTGTCCAACCCTAGGTTAACTTAACTAAGTTAGTTAACCGTAGGTCACCTTAACCCTAGGTCAACCTAACCCAAGTTAGTTAACCCTAGGCCACCTTAACCCTAGGTTTACCTAACTCAAGTTAGTTAACCTTTGGTCACCTTAACCCTAAGTCAACCTAACCCAAGTTAGTTAACCCTATGTCACCTTAACCTTAGGTTAATATAACCGTAGTTAGTTAACTTTAGATCACCCCAACCAAGGTTAGTAAACTTTAAGTTTCCAATTCAAAGACCTCTTTTTAAATAACCTTTCAATTAAAAAACATAGACATAGCATACTTTCCAAAACATCCTACTTTCTTGATATTTCCAAAATCAACCCCAAAATCTTTTCAAATACTTCAATACTCTATCTTCAAAAAGATACTTCCAAATGGTTCTCTTAAACTTGTTTCAACTCAAATGGCTAGACATTTAACATTTTTCAAAAACTATTTTTAAAATATTTTCAAGAACTCACAACCCTAAAGTGTCCCTAACCTTTTATGGTTAGGGATTACAAGGGAAGGTGATATATTAAATACAACTTTCAAGGTTGTCCCTATTAGGGTTCTAAAACCCTAAGTGCTCTCAAGAGCTCTTTTCAAAAATAATTTTCAAACATCATATTCTTAAAGCAACCTTAATCCTTCTATGGTTAGGATTGTTTAAGTGTAAGTGAGACATTCAAGAAGGGTTTTATAATCTTAAAGTTTTAAAAACCAAATGGAAGTCTCTAGCCTATTTTTCAAAACTTGTAATCCTAAAGGAGTTTAGTTCTTCAATAACTAACCTCTTAAGGTGATGAAACATTAAACATGCCTTTCATAAATGTTGCGCCCCGGTTTTTGGCTTGTCCAAAGTCCTTTCAGCTCGGACACAAAAAGCACGAAACTCTGTCACTAGAACTCGACCTCCTAGAAGGACAAGTACCACTAGGTTTGAAAATTGGTTTGACTAAGGACTTTTTTAGAAAAATAGGAGTCGCCACCTAATGTGATTAAGGTGAGTTAGGGCACCTAAAGCTAAGTGTTAATTCGACAGATTAAACTTAGAGTTTTTGAAAATGATTTTGAAAATTCTCTTGAGAGAGGGTTTTTAGAAAAAATAGGTTGTTTGGCAACCTTTAAAAATATTTAATCCCCTTTTGAAAATAACTCCACTTTGGTCTTTCGAAAATAGAAATATATGGTCCGGCGGTTGGTTACGTGTAGGGAAGACATCCTAAGATCATCACCCTACCCCGCCCTTTCGGTACTTACATGTCTAATCACCTTTTTGTTCACTCACTAGAGTAACCGGCTACCATTGTCCACTTAATGTCCACTTTAGACTTTTGAAAACGGGGTTTGGTCATCACTTTTCGGATGGATGATGCATGATACAAGTTTTTGGAAGAAGTTTAAAAATAATAAGGGTTTTAAAAGAGTTTGGAATATGAACTTTGAATTGATTAGAATTTTTGAAAAAGGGATTGGAGTTGGAATAAAAGTTATGACTGCACCATTTTAGGTTGCCTACGTATCTCATTTGGCGAGAATCAAGTCAATCGTAGTTCGGGTAAGAGCCGGATGGAAAATAGGTGCATTAGGGCCTTTGGAAGGTTTGAAGACACTTTGGGGTCTTTGAAAAAGTTTAAGACACTTTGAGGTCTTTGAAAAAGTTTAAGACACTTTGAGGTCTTTGGAAGTTGAAGACTCTTTGTGGTCTTGGAAGTCTTGACTCAAAATTGAATGATGGTGCGTTTTGAAAGTGTTTTTGGATTAACTTAAGGGAGTTTTGAAAAAAGAAAAATGTTTTGGCATGACTCAAGAGAACTTGAAAGTGTTTTTGAAGTCTTGTTTTGAAAATCTTGGAGGAATGTTTCGATGAATTAGTCTTGGAAAGTGGTTTTTGGAAATGGCTAAGGGTTTGAAATCCTAATATGGACAACCTTAGGGGTTGTTCTTGATTTATCACTTTTTCTTGGAATCTCTAACCATGAGGGGGCTAGGGACACCCTAGGTTTGTGACATTTTGAAAGCATTTTTGGAAATGTCTTGAAGGTGGAGTGTAAGAGCATTTGAAGAGTTTATGAAGTTTTTTTTTTTTTAAATCATGAGAGTAGGGGGTTTTGGAAAAATAGGTTATGAGAATAGTTTGAAAATTGAATGACCATTTAAAAGAGGGTTCAAGAATTGAAACCTTGAAGTATATTAACCTAAATAGGGTTGGCCTAGCGTTAGGGGTAACCTAAGGTTAACTAACTTGGGTTAGGTTAACCTAGGGTTAAGATGACCTATGGTTAACTAACTTGGGTTAGGTTAACCTAGAGTTAAGATGACCTATGGTTAATTAATCAAGGTTGGGTTAACCTAAGGTTAGGATGACTTAGGGTTAGGTTAACTTAAGGAGGGTGAACTAGGGTCAAGTTAACCTAGGGTTAGGCAACTAGGGTCAAGTTAACCTAGGGTTAGATTGGAGAGTGATTTTGAAAATTGTTTTGATGCATTCTTGGAAAGAGTTTTGAAAAATAAAACATGTTATGCAATGGATTTTAGTTGGCAATCTTTTTGAAGATAATTTCCATGAAAATTTTGACTCTAGTCAAGAGTATAGTTTATATGGTTGGTGTTTGGAAACCATTCCAAGGAAGATTCCTTCATGGCCATTATAACCATAATTTTTCCAAGAGTATAAAGGGTCCAAAAATCAACATGATGACAACTTTTTGAAGCACCATTTTTAATGCAAAGATGGAGAGAAAGCATTTTTGAAAATCATCTTTGGAGAAAGATTTTGAAAACTATTTTCCAAGGAAACCATTCCATCAAGAGAGAGTTCACATGGCCAAACAAAAGGGAGACCACTCAAGAGGGGGTTTCATGGGACCATTCCAACCAATACACTTAAAAGAATGAAAATCTTGAAAATTAGAGAATCAGAAAGCAACCCTTGTGCAAATCAAAATGTTATGACACCAAAATGAGAGTTAGGGGGTTAGTAGGATGTCTTCTAAGGAATAATTTCTAAAATCACATCCTACACTTCAAAGGGCCAACTCTTGAAATAATTTTTGAAAGAAATATAGAGCTTGGAGGTGGCATGAAAACAAGAGCAATGTAAGCATTGTAGAGCATGAAAATAAGCATAAAATGAAGCCAAGCATGCAAAATATGATCAAAATAGTAATATGCAAGGGGTCATGATCATACACAAGGCTTTTAGGCCACACCACATAAACAAGGGGCTCTTAGGCCATACCATCTTAAAGTAGGCTAGTGAGAGGTCCCCCTACATGGTGGCTCTCACTTGCTTTCCTCTAGGCATGATCTAAAAGCTCTCTTGGCTCAAGCATGCAAGAATGGGGGGTTGAAGATGGGGGTTAAATAGAGAATAGCCTAAGTAGGCTAGGAGGGAGAAGAGAAGAGTGGGGGAAGACACAAATGTAAAAGGGATACCACCTTTTGCCTTCAACACACTTGTAGTTTTCAAGGGATACTTTGATTAGAGCTTGAATGACTTCAAGAAGGCTTAGAGGGCTGGTAGGGAGTGTTTGATGGTGTATAAGGCTTTATATGTGAAACATATAGGCTTGGGGATGATGGGACCAAGCTAAGTGTTGGAGGGATGAAGTGTATATAGAGATTCGCAATTCTGGAGAGACTTCAGCAGGGCTTCACATCAGAAATTGGAGTTGGAATATGCAAAGGGTGGTATGGTATTTATAGAGATTCTGGAACAGGCCTGGCGCATGTCCTACATGCGCACGACCAAATTACATGCGCCTGGCCAAAATTTAGCCGTGCGCATGTAGGACATGCGTAGGTACTGTTCCATTGCCAGAATGACACGTGGCACCCCATGTACTAGATAAATCTCGACTGTTGATCGAAAGTTCATCGATCTAATCAAAATTTGAGTGCATGTAGCATATCCTCCATCACCAGGAAGGTTCGTCCAAACTTTGCCTCAATAATTGAGTCAATCGGGAAGGTTTCGAGGGAATCGATCGTCGAGATGTTCTCCCAGGGCTTCCGGTGAACTTTCATATTTTTGGAAAGTTTGAATTGTGTTTAGAAGTAGGGGATATCATCTCGGGAAGCGTGCATAAAAGGTCACTTTTGCGGAGCGTCTGTGATACGCTCTAAGGGTGTTTGAAAGTAGCTATTTTCGTATCGCATGATCAAGGCCTTCGGGAAGCGATCTTTTCTATCGGACCGTACCAATGGAAAGTATTTTAGAAATACTTTTGGGAATTTCTAGATTTACGCATTTCTCAAGTTATTTGACGGTGCGTTCTGATTAGGGAATCGAAGAAAAAGTCCACCTTGGCGGAGCGTCTGCAAGACGCTCCAGGGGTTGTAGAAAGTAGCCATGTTTGAGCCATACGATGAAGGGCTCCGGGAGGCGATCTATCCGAACAAACAGTATCGATGGAAAGATCTATGAACGGGCTTTTGGGACTTCCCTGATTTACGCATTTCTCAAGTCAGTTGATGGTGCGTTATAACGAGGGGATCGGGAGAACAGACAATTTAGGGGGAGCGTCTGCAAGACGCTCCAGGAAAATTTTATCGAGTCATGTGAGTTTAATGTTGCAGGGTCCTCCTCAGGTTAAACAAGGGTGTAAGGTGAAACCCTCTGCTCAAAATCCCAAGATTGGTGTTATTTCGAGGCATATTTGGGCCTCTAGGGGCAAAACGATTATTTTGACTAGGATTGGCTGGAAATGGTCAGGAATGGTTTGGTGTGTTGTGTTAAGTGTGTAAGGTTGTTTAGGGATGGTTTTGGGAGAGTCTTTTACCATTCGGCAGGGTTTGCACAGTGTTGAGGTGTTCAGGGGCAAAATGGTTATTTTGGTTGAAGTGGGCTAGAATAGGACCGGATTCGGACCAAATGGCGTGTGGGGGACGCCTAATGGTTTAACAACATTTTGGTAGGATGGAATTATCGCTTTGAGGGATTTGAACTTTCCTAAAACGTGCCTGGAGGCCCAAGGGGCAGGTTTGGTCATTTTTCACCGAGTCAGGCTAGCAGGCGCCGGTGTTGACCTAGGTGTTGGTTCCCGAGACCGCCCGGTCTCGAAAAACTACCTGTGTGGTGTTGGTCTCTAAGAACACCTGGTTCTTATAAAACTACCTGTAGGGGTGGTGTTGGTTCCTGAGAATGCCTGGTACCAGAAAGCTACCTAGAAGGGTGGTATTGGTCTCTAAGAACGCTCGGTCTTGAAGAACTACCAAATGATAGACATTCTACATTGGCCGCTAGCAGGCGCTAGAAGTGAACTGTCTGGAATTTGATGAGGTGTTAGTCCCCGAGATCGCTAGATCCCGGGAAGCTACCTGGATGGCGTTGGTTTCCGAGACTGCCCGGTCCAGAAAGCTGCCTGGAATAATGGTGCTTATGGCTCCAGCGGATCCTTGTGGGCCCGAGAAGCGACCAGTTGGTTGGATTGGAGATTGTAAGGCTCATCTTGAACCTGCATGTGTTGTGATGTTGGAAACCGAACCCGATCAGGCCGAAGATTGCTGAGCGGGCAAAAATGGGGTGCTTACAATAAGGCATTCAAAAAACAACTTTCAAAAGTTTTTCAAAGACAAGTTCACAGAAGCATTTCTAATCCAAACTCTAGCTCCAAAGTTTTCAAAACAAGACTTCAAAACATTTTCAAAACTCCCTCGAGTTGTTTCAAAAACATTTCAAAACTCCCTTGAGTTAATTGCAAAAACATTTAAAACCTTCTTTAATCCTAATTTTAAAAATATTTCAAACATCCCAAGTCCTATTTCAAAAGCATTTTCTAAAATTCTCAAGTTCTCTTTTTTCAAAGACCTCAAAGCGTCTTCTAACATTTCCAAAGACCTCAAAATATCTTTAAAAGTTTTCAATGGCCTCAATGCGCCTCCTTTCTATCGGGCTCTTGCCCGAACCACGGATGACCTGATTCTCATCAAATGAGATACGTGGGCAACCTAAAATGGTACGTTCATAACCTTTATTTCAACCCAAGTTCCCTTTTCAAAAATTTCTATCAATTCAAGACTTTTCGTTCAAATCCCTTCAAAACTTTCTATTTTCAAACATCTTTCCCAAAGCTTGCATCATGCATCATTCATTCAAAAAGTGATAATCAAATCCCATTTTCAAAATTCTAAAGTGGATATTAAGTAGATAATAGTAACCAGTTATTCAAGTGAGTGAATTAAGGGTGATTAGACATGTTGTTACCGAAAGGGCGGTGTAGGGTGATAATCTTAGAATATCTTCTCTATACGTAACCAACCCTTGGACCATAAATGACTATTTCAAAGACCAAAATCGAAGTCATGTTTTCAAAAAGGGCTTTCCAAAGGTTATTAATACCACTTTTCCAAAAACCTTCTTAAAAAGATATTTTCAAAATCTTTTCGAAAAACCTAAATTCAGTTTTTAGATTACACTTAGTCTTAGGTGACCTAACACATCTTTAATTATGTTAGGTGGCGACTCCCATTTTTTTTTCAAAAAATTCATTAAATTAAATCATATTTTCAAGTTCAAACATAGTCGCAGTCGTTCTTATAGGAGGATCAGTTCTAACAAGAGAGTACCGTGCTTTTTCCCGAGCCAGGATGGCTTGGTTAAAAAACTGGAGCACAACAACTAGCGACTTCACTGGGGATACTTAGAGGGTTAGGCCATTATCATGTCTCTTCACCCTTCACTCACTCAGAATCTCCAGTTACTTTGTCCAGTTTTATCCACTTTTCAACATTTTTCTAAGTCCCTAAAAAACAAAATTTTTCAAAATTTTAAGTTTGTAAAAACAAACATTATTTTTAAAATGGTTTTCAAAAAGTGTTACACTTGCATTCATTGCTTACATTCCTGCTCTCGCATTAATCTTCCATTTTGTCTTGCATTGAGTTTTTCGAAAAGTTACTAACTCATTGCATTTTCTTCTGTATGTGTGTAAGCACCTCATTTTTGACCGCTTGGCGGTCTCCACGCCGTCCAGACTTGTGTTCAAGTCATTGTGGGCATATTTCAATCCAAATTAACTTTCTAAGTCTAATATCGTTAATTCATCGCTTTATGGGCCCCACCGGGCCCAAAGAGAAGCAAAATGACCAAAATGCCCTTAGAGGCATTATCCTTTCCATATTCTGAATCAGGCACGTCTTTCCGAAGACGGTAAGACCCCTTTCCAATTCCTTTTCCAATTCTAATTCCAATTCCAATTCCTCTCTCATGACAGTTGATTCCTCGAGATGGTAAATCTATCCAATCAGACGCGTCTTTCCGAAGACGATAAGACCCCTTTTCAATTCCAATTCAGGCACGTCTTTCCAAAGATAGTAAGTCCCCTTTCTAATTCCAATTCCAATTCCAATCCCTCTCTTGAGACAGTTTATTCCTCGAGACAGTCCGGTGCGTTTTTCGAAGAAAATCTCTTTGAAACGGTAAGTCCCTTTAAACCTATCAACCGGGACGAGACCCCAAGTCCCCTAGATGGTAGAATGGTTCACCTTTGGCGCCTGCTAGCCCGCTAATGCAAAAATGTTCGTTTAGGCACACCTTTCGAGAAAGTTGATTCTCAGGCGCTAAGTTCCTTTAGCAGCTTCCTGAGATCAGGCAGTCTCGGGAATGATCGCGAACCGTTAGAGTAGCGAAAATACTCGCAAACATCGCAACCGTCAGAGTAGCGGAAATACTCGCAAACAGGTCGATATAAGGAATTGCCAACAAACCCCTGTATCACATGACTAGTGCTTGCTAGCCCACTTTGGTGAAAATGACCAAACTGCCCCTAGGGCCATTTTTCGATACGTTTCTCGAGAACACATTTGAATCCTCAGAATGGTAAATCCAACCATCCAAGATTGTCTTAAAGGCAATTCGGTATGATTAGGTGCCTTCTAGTCAGTTTCGGGCCAGTTCTGAGACTTTCCAATCAAGATGACTATTTTGCCCCTAGGCATTCGAATGCCCCGGGAACCACACCGGCTCTGGGTATGAAACCGGTAACCTTTCTAGAATACTTCTTATAGTATTCACAATCTTTCTTTACCTTTCCGGATCATTCCGAGTCAGTTTCGACAAACCCGGTGTACAATGACCGTTTTGCCCCTGGAGGGTCGGCCGCCATTTCTAGCCACGCCGGCTCTGGGTATCAAACCGGTAACCTCCTGAGATTGCTTTTTATAGTATTCTCAACTTTCTGTTATCTTTCCGGATCTTCCTAGTTAGTTCCGGTAAACCCGGGGCAAAAAGATCGTTTTGCCCCTAGGGGCCCGGTCACCTTTTCTGACCACACCGGCTCTGGGTATCAAACCGAAAACCTTTAGGAACATTCTAAATAATGTCCCCCAGTCTCGAGTATTTTTCCGGGACATTCCAAGTCCGTCCTGGCAGCTTTCTTACCCGATTGACCGTTTTGCCCCTAATGGCTCGGTCAATCCTTCCGACACCTCTTATCCTTATTTTTCAAGTCAAATACCTCTGGGACACTATTTTAAGTGTTCCTGCCCTTTTCCGGCTCTACGGGTCATTCCCGGCCTCTTCAAATTGTTCTTGGACTTTCCGGAGTCACTATTAGTGAAACTAGGTTAAAAATTGCATGGTAGTCACTAGTACAGGCGCCCAAATCTGGTCAAAGATAAGTTTCTTTCCGACCTTAAAAATTTGCTAATTGGCTGGCGCCACTAGCAATGGCGTCAAGCCAAGAAATGGCCTGGCCCCATTCCTAGTGGCGCCAAGAGGAATTTTGCCATGGCGCCACTGCAATAGGCGCCAGGTCTATTCCACCTTTATAAATACATAGCCTCTTCCAGTGTGAAAGAGGGCCACAAACTCAATCTAAAAATCCTATATTTCGATATACAGAGCTCGTACACTCCCAAAACCCTAGTTTCTCTAGGTTTTCATAAACCCTAACCTCCTATACACTTATACACACACCCCTATACACTGATACACTAGCCTCCAACCTTCCATTGAAGACTTGGAGTTCTGCAACTACGAAGATTTGAAGACCAAGATAAAACTCTCGAAGACTGAAGCAAATACCGAAGAAAAAGCAAGAAAGCAAGGCGCGCAAAACCAAGCAAAATAAAGAAGACACAAGGTAAGCTTCTTATTTAAATTTCCACACTTTCCCCTCTCTCTTCTCTCTCCTAACCCACTTGGGTTTTCTCTATTTTAATCCCTCATCTTTTTGCCCCCCTTTCTTTGCATGCTTGAAACAAGGGGACTCTTGGTCCATGTGTAGGATTAGACTATTGGAGGGTCACCATGTCGGGGGCTTTCCTTTAGGCTAACCGGAGACTACGTGAGTTTGGCCCCCTTGATTATGTGGTGAAGCCTTAACCTTGTATGTTCACGACCCCAAATTTGCATTGTGTATATCATGATCTTGCATCTTCCAAAAATCGTTTTCAAACTCGTTTTCAAAGCTTGCATTAAACTTGTTTTCAAAATTGCATCAAAATTTCCTTTTTCAAAACTTGTTTTCAAAATCACAATCCTAGGGTGATTCTTGCCTTTCCATGGCTAGGATTGCTTTAGGAAAGTGTTACGTTTAAAATGACTTTCATGGTCCATATTTTCAAACCTTTGTTATTTTCAAAATCACTTTTCTAAAGTGGTTCTAGCCTTCTTATGGTTAGAATCGCTTTAGGAAAGTGCAACATTTTTATACCTTCTAAAAACTCTCTTTTCAAAAGTCTCTTTTCTTAAAAATCTCTTTTTCAACATACTTTCCTAAAACTCTCCTTTCCAAAGTTGTTTTCAAAAACTCCCTCTAAAAATCTATTTTTCAAAACTCCCTTTTTCAACTCATTTCCAAAATCCTCTCTCCAAAATCCACTTTCTAAAAACGTTCCCTAAAAATCTTTCCAAAAACTCTCTCCAATAATCTTCTACCAAAAATCTTTCTAAAAACTTTCTTCCCAAAATCTTCCTTCTAGAAATTTCCCTCTAAGATTTTCCTTCTAAAAACTCGTTTCCAAGAACACACTTTCCAAAAACTCTTTTTTAAAATATCTTTCTAAAAACTCTATCTTCAAATTCACTTTCCAAAAACTCTGCTCTAGGACTCTCTTCTAAAAATCTTCATTTCCAAAAACGCATTTTTCAAAAATCCTTTTTCTTGATGCCCAAGTCAAGCCCTAGAACTCACAATTAGGAAATCCTAATTTTCTTTCCAAAAACATGGTTTTCAAACTTGCCTTAAAACCTAGGTTTCCAAGACCTCCTATTTTCTACGTTAAAACTATACACTTCCAAACCTATGGTTTCTAAAAACTTTCTTTTCCAAATCCTTGTCAAATCTTACCTTCCCTTTAGGAAACCAAGTCCAATCTTCTCATTTAAGAAATTAGATACAATCTTCCGTTTTTGGAAAGAAAATCAAACACTTCTTTTTAGAAACAAAATCCAATCCCTTCCTAATCCAACTCTTTCCTAACTCAACTCCTTCCTAATCTTCTACTTTCCTAAATCTTAACTTTCCAAAACTTGAACACAAAAATCTTTTCCAAAATTTTAAAATTCAACTTTCAAATCTTTCTTAATTCTATCCCTTTCCAAATCTTAACTTTCCAAATTCAAGTTTTCAAATCTTTCCTAAACTCAACTTTTCCTAATCTCAAGATTTTCTAAAACTCAAACTCTATAAATTTCTAAATCCTAAACTTTCTAAATTCGAAACTTTCAAACTCTAAAATTTTGTAAGTTCTACAATTTTCCTAAACTTCAAATATTTCATAGTCTAAACCTTTCCTCATTCCAACTTTTCTTACTTCCACATCCTTTCCAAACTCCCAAATCTAGGTTTTCAAATCTTTCTAAAACTCAAACTTTGAATCTTCCAAAAATTCTAAAAGCTTTCTAAATTCAAATCTTTCCTAATTTAAAATATTTCTAAAATTCTAAGCTTTTCAAATTCAAAACTTTCTTTAGTTGAAACTTTCCAAATTCTAAACTTTTCTTAAACTAAAATTTTCTTAATTCAAAACATTTCTAAATTCAACACTTTTCCTATTTGAAAACCTTTCTTAAATTGAAACTTTCTTAATTCAAAACCTTCCTAAGATGAAACCTTCCTAATTCCAAAACTTTTCTAAAATGAAACTTTCCTAAAATGAAAAATTTCCTAATTTGAACTTTTCCTAATTCGAATCTTTCCTAATTCCAAGTTTTCTAATCTTCCAAGTCCAATATTTAAGTTAATTATTTTGTAAATCTTTCCAAGTCAAATCCAATATTTCTTTTCTAGGTTCCTCGGTCTAGGTTTCCTAAAACCAAGTCTTTGAAAACCAATCTTTTCAAATCTTCCAATCAAATTCCAAATTTTCCTACTCTTCCAATTCCAATCCAAATTTCAATTTCAACTCTTTTCCAAATCAACTCTTCTCAATCGGACTCTTGTTCGAACTACGACTGACTTGATTCCTCCAAAAAGATACGCAGGCAACCCTCATGGGTGCGGTCACTACATTTTTCAAACTTCTATTTTCACAATCTTCTTCAAATTTTGAATTTTACAATTTTCTTTAAATCTCCAACACAACATTTTTCAAGTTTCTATTTCCACAAAATCTTTTCAAACCTCCAATCTATTTCCAATTTCCAATTCCAGAAATCTATTTTCAAATCTCAATTTCCAAATTCTAAAACTTTCTAATTTCAAATCTATATTTTCAAATCTTTTCTAAAATCAAATCAATTTCTTTTCAAAATCTATTTTGAAATCAAACCTTCCTCTTGCTTCTGCATATCATACATCATATCTTTTTCAAACATTCTTTTTCAAAGTGGATAGGATTGAACAATAGTTAGTTGAAGACTATCATAGGTGAATCTAGGGTAGATTGACATGTATGTACCGAAAGGGCGGGGTAGGGTGATGGCTTAGTACGTCTTCCCTACACATAACCAACCTTTGAACCTAGGATCATTGATTTCGAAAACCAAAACGGAGTTATTTTCTAAAAAGGGCTAAATATTTTCCAAAGGTTGCCAAACAACCTGTTTTTCTTAAAAACCCTCTCTTGAGGAGATATTTTCAAAATCGTTTTCCAAAACCCTAAGTGTAGTTTTCGAATTATGCTTAGTTTTTAGGTGACCTAACTAACCTTAATCAAGTTAGGTGGTAACTCCAAATCTTTTTTCAAAAGCCCTTTATTCAAATCAATTTTCGATTCAAACCTAGTCGCACTCATTTTTCTAGGAGGGTAAGTTCTAACGAGAGAGTACAGCATTTTTCCCGCTTGTGTGTGTATTCCTCGAGTGCGAAAAATCTGGGCGCAACAATGTGGACCTTTGTTCACATTTTATTTTTATGTCATATTAATTGCCATATATGTGATGAATGAACAGGATGGGATGTGTGTTATGGGGTCCTTTCTTTCATTTTCAAAAATCCTACACACACTTGGTGCGCTCCCTTGCATTTGCATTTTGCATAAATTACTTGGTTATTATTCTTCTAGGTAGAAGGGGGAACAATATATTGATTGTGTGCGGATGCTGTGTCAGTTTCTCAACCTACGGTCTTTTGATAGTTCCCCCGCTTGAATCATCAACCAAAGATGGAGTTTACCCTTTCGGGGGTGGACGTCGGAGGTTTGAAGGTTTGAGAACCGAGCTTTTTAGGAAGCATTAGTAAACCCCCAACCTTATGCTCATGTAGCACCCCACGCATAGCTGAACCTCTGCTAGATTTAAGACACGTGTCAATTTCAAAAGCAAGGAGGAAAGGGCGACCGCTTTACTTTCCCTTACATTCTGTTCAGTTCATGTTGTTATGTTGCTTGATTCTTGTCAGTATGCTATTTATACATCTTCTCGCTTCATAACTGCTCATGCATCCGTATTCATTTCAAGACAAGATTTCTCAAAGTGACTTAAGTTATTGCATCACTATGCATCTGATTAACCCCCAAAGAATGGCCCAAAGACCTTCTCGCTCAAATCAAGCCAACCAAAACTCCTAAGGGTACTAAGTGACCCTAAGGACTTACGGCATGCATTAAAGTCATCTCATAAAAAGGGGCCCTATTCCCTCTTCGCTCATGGAGATAGGGCTGCCAAGAAAATAAAGGGCGATTTGAAATCAAGGTCTCTCACCAACCTCCATCAAAGAAGGCAAATCCAAAGACTCAAAAGTTGTTCAAGATTTCAAATGTAAAAATAGCATAGGTGAAAGTCCTAAGAAAAATGTCCCCTCTCCCAGTTTCAATGTACTTTTGGAAGTTATATGTACAAAGGAAATTCGTCTGAATAAAACTATTAATTCTATCGAATGAATGAGTGTACAAATGAATGACTACAGGAACATGTATAGTATTGCATAACATGAGCAAGGCCCTATCTCCAAAGCCTGAGCCAAAGCATCACGATTAGTCCCCTTTGAAAGGCAGGGGCATCCCTAAGCCCTGCATTGCATAAAACTTTCCTCAATCTAGGAACTAACGTATGATCTTTTTCTTGTTTTTCCTTATTTTCTATCCCCCCCCCCCCTCCCTTTTTGTCTCACTAAAGGCTAGAAATAGTTTTAATGAAATTTGCTTACATTCCAGGTCATCATTGCTCCTTAAAAAGGAAAGAGAGGAACACGAGTGCCTCCCATACTCCAAACATAAGTCTTTACCTGACACTGAGTAGCATAAATGACGAGTGAGGGTAATACTCTTGATCAACAGAATAGCCCGGTAACACAGAAAGAAGTGAATGAGATGAAGACAAAGATAGAGAAGATGTTCAAGCTTGTACAGATGACAGCCTTCAAAGGACCCGCCATGGATCTTTCAGCTTCAACATATCTCTCGAAAGAAGCCGAGGTTATCCTGCCAAAGGTCACCCTGCGTATTGACAATGCAGGTAAAAACAAAGAAGTTCCCAAAGTGGTGCACATTGAGGAAGACGAAGAAGATAACCTTGAGACCATCCTGCTAGCTGCTATGCCAAAAAAAGAAATCCCAGATCCCCTTAATCTGAAGATACAAGGTTTAGAGGAGTCTCTCCATAGCTTACAAGGCCATGATACCTTCGGTGGGACATCTTATGATGAACTATGCTTCTTCCCCGATCATCCGAGGTCACCCAAATTCAAGATGCTTGATTTTCAAAAGTATGATAGAAGTGGAGATCCCATGGCTCATCTGAGATTGAATGTAGGTGTGCTAAATGGTCATGGGAACGACCCTAAACTTCTGAAACAGCTATTTCAGCATAGCCAGTTCGAATCTGGCTTGCAATGGTTCGCCTGCATGGATTTGAGGAAACTAACAACTTGGAATGAGCTAGTCATGGCCTTTTGATCACAATACCGGCACAAGAGTGACCTCACCTTAGATAGGTGTGCCTTCATGATGATGACCCGAGGGGAAAAGGAGAGTTTCAAAAGCTATGCTCTAAGGTGGAGAGAGGTAGCCGCTCAAGTCAACCCACCGCTCGTGGAGAAAGAATATGTGCATCTATTTGTGAATACCTTATAGGGCCTGTATTATGAACGCTTATGCCTAAGCATTGGGAAGAGTTTCTCTGAATTGATAATGTAAGGGGAAATGATCGAGAATGGATTGAAAACTAGCAGAATCATAGACCCTTACTCCAAAACGGGTGAAGGCTTCTCAAATGTGGTGAAGAAGGTAGCAACCACTTGAAGTACCGGTAGGAAGGAGGGAGAAGTATCTGCTATCGTACCAACTTAGCAGCAACCATACTATCCCCGATATCAAGCTCGACCACAACCACCTGCTCCCATTGTCAATATCCTTATCACCAATGTCCAAACACCTACTTCCGGGCTCGTCATAGCCTGACCATATTTTAAACCCAACAAAAATAACTAGCAAATCCAAGAATTCACTCTCCTAGCATGCACTTAAACAGAGGCTTACCATGAGCTCCTCAAAGCCAAGCACCTGAACCCTATACCCCCGCGACCTCTGCCAAGTCCACTACCTCGGATTTTCAATCCGGCCCTTATCTGCGAGTATCGCTTTGGAGGACAGGGGCATGAGACACATTCTTGTTTCTCTCTAAAGCATAATATCCAAGACCTCATCGACAGTAAAGTCATCAACACTCAGGAAGCAAAGTCATCCCCTGTACCCAATGTTATTGCCAATCCCCTACAGGACCATGCTGTCAACATAATTATGGCAGGGGAAGCAGATCCAGATGGCATCATAGCTGCAGAATATTTTGAAAGAGAGTTAGAGACTGAGGAAGAAAGTGACTGAGAAGAAGAGCTATCACTATGCCCTATCTATCTTTACAACTCAAATGGAGAGCAAGATCCCCTTGACTGACCCATGGAAGAACCCACAGAGGACATTCCTACTGATACTATGATTGCTGATGGTTGGGGAGATGAATTCTTGCACCCCAAATATGCTGTGGCTAAGCACTACTTAATGGAAGACCTCTTTAATTGTGAGGATATGGGCTGAGGCATCAATGAGTCAAGAGTACCTTGTAAGCACCCCATTTTTGACCGCTCGACAATCTACGGTCTGTCCAGACTTGTACTAAAGTCAATATGGACGTATTCCAATCGAAATCAACTCTCTAAATCTAATCCTATCTATTCATTGCTTTGCGGGCCCCGCTAGCCCAAATAGAGACAAAATGACCAAAATGCCCCTGGGGGCATCGTTCGGTCCAATTCCAAATCACGAACGTCTTTCCGGAGATGGTAAGTCCCCTTTCCAATCCTATCAGGCGCGTTTTTCCGAAGACGGTAAGTCCTCTTTTCAATTCCAATTTCAATCCCTCTCTCGAGACAGTTGATTCCTCGAGACAGTAATTCCATTCAATCTGACACGTTTTTCGAAGAAAATCTCTTCGGAACAGTAAGTCCCTTTAAACCTGTCGACCAGGACGAGACCCCAAGTCCCCTATATGGTAGAATGGTCCACCTTTGGCGCCTGCTAGCCCGTCAATGCAGAAATGTCCATTTAGGCATGCCTTCCAAGAAAGTTGATTCTCAGGAGCTAAGTCCCTTTAGCA
The DNA here is from genome assembly GCA_033060915.1 of Euryodendron excelsum. Lineage (NCBI taxonomy): Eukaryota > Viridiplantae > Streptophyta > Magnoliopsida > Ericales > Pentaphylacaceae > Euryodendron > Euryodendron excelsum. Next base: position 29,186,566 of record CM065382.1, read on the forward strand.
GCTTCCCGAGATCAGGCAGTCTCGGGAATGACCGCGAACCGTCAGGGTAGCGAAAATACTCGCAAACATCGCAACCGTCAGAGTAGCGGAAATACTTGTAAACAGGTCGATATAGGGAATTGCCAACAAACTCCTGTATCACGAGACCACCGTCAGAGTAGCAGAAACACTCAAAACCCAGGTCAACACCAGTGCCTGCTAGCCTATTCCGGTGAAAAATGACCAAACTTTATTTTTCGGCATGTTTCTCGAGAGCACACCCAAGTCCTCAGAACGATAAGTCCACCCTTCCTAGATCGTCCCAGAGATGATCCGGCATGATTAGGTGCCCTCCAGTCAATTTCGGGTCAATTCCGAGACTTTTCGGTCAAGATGACCATTTTGCCTCTAGGCATCCGAACGACCTAGGAACAACACTGGCCCTGGGTATCAAACCGATAAATTCCCGAGAATGCCTCCTACAATATTCTCAACCTTTTTTTACCTTTCCGGATCATTCCGAGTTAGTTCTGGCAAACCCGGTGCAAAATGACCGTTTTTCTCCTAATGGGCCGGTCGCCTTTTCCGACCACACCGGCTCTGGGTATCAAACCTGCAACCTTTAGGAACATTCTAAATAATGTTTCCAAATCTCAAATCTTGTTTCGGGATGTTCCAAGTCCATCTCGGCAGCTTTTTGGCCCGGTTGACCGTTTTGCCCTTAATGGCCCGATCAACCCTTCCGACACATCCTATCCTCATTTTTCAAGTCAAATACCTTCGGGACACTGTTCTAAGTGTTTCTGCCCTTTCCCGACCTTCTGGGCCATTCCTGGTTCCTTAAATCATTCCCAGACTTTCTGGAGTCACTCCGAGTGAAGCCAGGCTAAAAATTGCATGATAGTCACTAGTACAGGTGCCCAAATCTTCCCAAGTACGTTGCTTGCCGACCTTAAAACTTTCCTAACTGGCTGGCGCCACTACTAGTGGCGTCAAGCCAAGAAATGGCCTGGCGCCACTCCTAGTGGCGCCAAGAGGAAATTTGGCCTGGCACCACTGCAACGGGCACCAGGTCTATCCCATCTTTATAAATACAGAGCCTCTTCCAGCGTGGAGGAGGTCCGCAAACTCAGTCTGAAAACCCTAATATTTGATATACAGAGCTCGTAGCCTCCCTAAACCCTAGCTTCTCTAGGTTTTCCAAACCCTAGCCACCATACACCAAATCCTAGCCTCCTATACACTATACACTTATACACTAGTCTCCAACCCTCCATCGAAGGCTTGGATTGTTGCAACTACAGTTTTGAAGATTAAAGACAAGCCCTCGAAGACTGAAGTGAAGTGAAGACCAAAGAAAAGCAAGGCGCGCAAAGCCAAGCGAAATAAACAAGACATATGGTAGGTTTTCTCTTTAAGTTTCTGCACTTCCCCCTCTCTCTTCTCCCTCCCAACCCCACTTGGGTTTTCTCTAGTTTAATCCCCCATCTTCTTCTCCCCTTTCTTTGCATGCTTGAAGCAAGGGGATTCTCGGTCCATGTGTAGGATTAGACTATTGGAGGATCCCTTGTTGGGAGCTTTCTTTTAGTCTAACTGAATACCACGTGGGTTCGGCCTCCTTGATTATGTGGTGAAGCCTTAACCTTGTATGTTCACGACCCCAATTTGCATTGTGCATATCATTATCTTGCATTCTTCCAAAACTCGTTCTCAAATGTTGCATTGCATCAAAATCTCCTTTTTTCAAAACTTGTTTTCAAAATCACAATCCTAGGGTGATTATAGCCTTTCCATGGCTAGGATTGCTTTAGGAAAGTGTTACATTTAAAGTGACCGATATGGTCTATATTTTCAACTCCTCGTTGTTTTCAAAACCATTTTCTTAAAAACACTCCCTAGGTTTCCTTCTTAGAAAACTCCTCTTCAAAATTCCTTTCCTAAAAACACTCCCTAGGTTTCCTTCTTAGAAAACTCCCTCCAAACTCCTTTCCAACAATCTCTTTCCAAAAAACGTCTTTCCTTCAAGCTCCCTTCCAAAAACATTTTCTTCAAAGTCCATTTTCCAAATATGCTCCTTACGTTTCCTTCCTACACATCTCTTCCCAAAAATTTCTTTCTAAAAACTCCTCACTAGGATTTTTTTCCAAAAACTCTCTTTTCAAAATTTACTTTCTCGACACTCCTCTCTAGGATATCTTTTCCAAAAATCCCTCTTTCCAAAAAAACTCACTTTCCAAAAATCCCTTTTCTTGGTGTCCAAGTTAAACCTTAGAGCCAACGTTTAGGAAACCCTAATTTTCCTTCCCAAAAACATTTCTAATACCTTATTTTGGCCTGAAAATCTAGGTTTCCAAAACCTCTTGTTTTGTATACCAAAATCCTAGGTTTCTAAAATCTATTTTCTACATCAAAACTATAGCCTTCCAAATCTAGGGTTTCTAAAACTTTCTCTTCCAAATCCATGCCAAATCCAATCTCCCGCTTAGGAAACTAAATCTAATCCTCCGTTTTTTGAAACAAAATCAAACCTTCTCTTTTAGAAACAAAATCTAATCCCTTGTTTTAGCTAATAGGAATCTTAACTCTTCCTAATCTAAATCTTTCCTAATTCAAATCCTTCCTAATCTTCTACTTTCCTAAATCTTAAGTTTCCAAAACTTGAACATAAAAATCTTTCCTTAAACTTTAAGCTTTCAAATCTTTCCTAATTCTACCTCTTTTCAAATCTTAACTTTCCAAATCTAAGTTTTCAAATCTTTTTTAAACCTAAACCTTTCCTAATCTCAAGATTTTCTAAAACTCAAACTTTAAAACTTTTTAACTCTGAAACTTTCTAAATTTCAAATCTTTCTAAATCCAAGGCATTCTAAATTCGAAACTTTCTTAAGTTAAATCTTTCTAAACTTCCAAACTTTCTAAATTTAAAACTTTCTTATTTTCAAAACTTGCTTATTTCAAAACATTCCAAATTCAAACCTTGCTATTTCGAAAACTTTCTAAATTAGAAACTTTCTTAAGTCAAAACTTTCATAAATCGAAATTTTCCTAAAGTGAAACCTTTCCTTTTTCAAAACCTTTCCTATTTCGAAACCTTTCTTAAAATAAAACTTTCTTAATTCAAAACTTTCCTAAGTTGAAATTTTTCTAATTTGAAACTTTCCTAAAATGACATTTCCTAAAATGGAACTTTCCTAATTCGAACCCTTCCTAAATCCAAGCTTCCCTAATCTTCTGAGTCCAATATTCGAGTCAATTCTTTTCAAAAATCTTTTCAAGTCAAGTTCAATCTTTCTGTTCTAAGTTCCTAAGTCTAGGTTTCTTAAAACAAAGTCTTTCAAAACCAATCTTTTCAAATCTTCCAATCGAAGTCCAAATTTCCTATTCTTCCAATTCCAATTCGAATTCTAACTCTAACTCTTTTCCAAATCAACTCTTCTATTTTCAATCGGACTCTTGTCCGAACTACGACTGACCTGATTCCTCCAAAAGGATACGTAGGCAACCCTCATGGGTACGGTCACAACATTTTTCAAGTTTCTATTTCCACAAAATCTTTCCAAATCTCCAATCTATTTTCAAACTTCCAATTCCAAATCTCTATTTTCAATTTCCAAAACCTTCTTTCCAAATTCAAACTTCTATCTCTTTCTTTTCAAATCAAATCAATTTCTTTCCAAATCTATTTTTCAATTCTCTTTTCTTGCACTTTCATATCATGCATCATGTTAAATTTATTTTTAAACATTCTTTTTCAAAGTGGATAGGATTGAACATTGGTTAGTTGAAGACTCTCCTAGGTGAATCTAGGGTAAATAGACATGTAGGTACCGCAAGGGCGGGATAGGGTGATGGCTTAGTGCGTCTTCCCTACATGTAACCAACCTTTGAACCTAGATCACTATTTTCGAAAGACCAAAAGGAGTTATTTTTCCAAAATGGGCTTAATATTTTCTAAAGGTTGCTAAATAACCTTTTTTCTTAAAAACCCTCTCTTGAGGAGATATTTTCAAAATCGTTTTCCAAAACCTTAAGTGTAATTTTTGGATTATGCTTAGTTTTTAGGTGACCTAACTCACCTTAATCAAGTTAGGTGGCGACTCCAAACTTTTTCCAAAAGCCCTTTATTCAAATCTATTTTCAATTCAAATATAGTCGCACTCATTCTTCTAGGAGGGTGAGTTCTAACGAGAGAGTACAGTGTTTTTCCCGCTTGTGTGTGTATTTCTTGAGTGCGAAAAATCTGAGCGCGACATACCTATGGCACCATTTGAATTTAATAAGGGTGATCTAGATAGCCTATTCGCTAAAATCGATCAAGACGAAGTTGAAAAGAAGAAAGTCAAAGAAAAGTAACTGGAAGTCTTGGGAGGAAGCTTGGGCATAAAACTCGAGGAAGCCATAGAAGTTGAGTAAGGGAAAACCAACCAACCAAAGCAGAACTATCAGGGTTCCCAAGGTTTGATGTGCAACCCTTATGGCCAAGCTGAAGGAGGGGAAGAAAAGGAGGCATTCCTAATTACACTATGACTACCCACCTCTACCATTCTGCAGTCAACGTAACAATCCGTCCAACACAGCCCAGTGAAGAAGTTGAAGAGTGGAGCATGGAAGAGGCAGGCGTGGTCCCAAAACCCACCTGAAGAGATGGCTACCAAAGGGATGTTCTTTTTTTCAAACTCTGCCTTTACTTTTTGTTAATTATGCTTTTTCTACTTTGAAAATCAAGAGCCTAGCATGTACATAAAATCCTTGAAATGAAAAAGAGTTTGAAGTTTATGTTTCCTGTGAATGTCTTTTTCTTTAGAAGTTTCCCCTTTTCTTATGCCTTGACTTGAAGAGGAGGGATAGTATGCGCATCCTCACCAATGGGGACCATTTTTGACCCAAAGAGAGAAAATACTAGAGAAAGCAAAGAGAGAGAGTGGATCATAGAAAAAGGCCAACATCCAGAGGATGCCATGACAAAGCAGCCGGCAGTTAGACCCTCAAAAGGAAGAGAAGCCATTATTTCAAATGCCCTAAATAGTGAAACAGTTCCTTTAATCAACCCATTCGAGCTGCAAGTGATTTTTGTCCAAACACCCTAACCATGAACCAGCCCCCACACTAGGGTAAGCACGGGTAACAGAACGTCTAAACAACCATTCGCCTATCTTAAAGGATGTCGTTGAGATTCTATGACTGGACTTCATAGACTAAGCAATCTTGTCTGAAAAAAAAAGAGGCCATCTATTCTTATACTATACAGTTAAAGGTACCCCCTTTGAAAAACCCATTTTGAGCCAAATTCCATTCCTTTGACAAACCCGACCTGGTGATCACTACCCACAAAGGGTGAAAGCAAAATTGGAAAGAAAAAAGGGAAAAAGAAACTTGAGGCAAAAGAAAGCTTCCTCACACATTCAAAGAAGGGGAAAACAATGTGGTACTTGAAAAAAAAAATGAGGCACTATGAGAAACCAACAAAGGCTGTGCAAATAGCAATGCTAGGGCAAAGCAAAGAGAAATAATAAACCCAAGGCATGGCAAAAGTTTGTACAGAAGCATAACAGATACCCAGAAGAAAGAAAAACTGACAAGGCAAGAGCCCAAAGGACAGAAGAGTTGACAAGAGTGATCACTGGTTAGTAACAAACCCAAAAAAGTGAGACACCTTGGGCCTTTAACACCCTTCCTTTCAAAAAGCCCATAACCTAGCCACATTACAACCCAAAACAAACTCCTCTTAGATCAGTAAAGATTGCTTAGTCTAAACAAGTTCGAAAGAAAATAGCGACACCTAAAAAGAAGGTTGAATATAAAATGGCAAAAGTCTATTTGAGGTGGTTTTGGTTCATGTAACACTCGCTGATGATAAGAAAATTATTTGAGCCTATGTATCCTTTATATCTTGTAAACCCTGAGCCGAGCCTACATTACGGTCCAAAGTAAATCCTTCTTAGATTGAGGATAAAAATTGCCTGCTCCTTTGCTAAAGGCCACTTTAATTGTCGCCTGGATAGTTTAGTTGTCTGAGTATAAGGTCCCCAAGAGAAAGCCGAGTGAGCTACATGCAAGATTTTTCTTTTCAAATAAGGAAGAAAAGAGATTGGGTCCGGAAATTGAAACCTTGAGAAAGGGGCAACTACTATCCCATCACAGTAGAAAAACGGCAAGACCAAGAAGGAAAATCTCAAGAGAAAAGCAAGCTCACGGTTGACATTTAGTTAAACCTAAGGTTTGGAGCTTATCTTAAGGCCTGTTTTCATAAAAATTGTGCAGCTGTGTGTTTTGCCACCTCTAAAACTTTGCTTAAACCCATATATGAGACAATGCACCAATAGTTTTCATGTATGTCTAAAACCTGTACATATCCATCTTTTCTTGTTTATGTCATGATTCATGCATTCCTGTGTTTATATTCCTGCTTTCTATTTTTCGCATGCATACATCAAAGATAGGATCAAAAAGAAAACCAATCATCATCCCATGTAAAAATATATAATCATCATACAATCATCATCCATAAAGGCCAACACACGGCCCCAAAAGATAAATGCATATAAATAAAACTGTAAAGTCTGACAAAGCTAAAACTGTTTCAATAGAAGGAAAAAGGCGCTTCAAGGAGTAGGATCGTCATCCAAATCAAAGCCTCCAATATCCATCACATATGAAGGGGGCTGATTGGAAGAAGCTCCGGCATCATAAGGACCCTGACCAAGAAAGACAAGAAGAAAACTCGACATCAGGACACTGAAAGATACGTAAAGAACACAAAAATGAATCACAAATAGCATACCTAGCGGGCCTCCATTAGGAACATATGAGCAATCAGAGCATCCACCTCAGTGCGGTACTAGTCTTGAGCCTGACAAGCTACTATATATTCCTCCTGGGAAACAAAACCCTGGGCCTGAAGCCGTAGCTCGACCACCTCATGACCAGTCACTTGCCCTCCAACCACCAAATCCAGCTGAGTAAAGGCGCCAATGGACCTCGCCCTAAAATGAATCTCATAATCCACACTGGATAGAAGCAGGAAGTGGTCATCAAGCACCCTAACTATGTTAGGAATCTCAATCCCAGCTCGATAAGACCCGAACATATACTGGGGAGGGTCCTCAGCAGCACAAAAGTCAGTGTGTAGCTGTCTCTAATGAAGCTCCCCCAAATACGTCTCCCATGTAAGGTGGCCTCGAAAGGTAATCCACGACCTAGACAAGAAAATAAGGTCCCTTATGCCGGCATACTGGGAAAACCGGAGGTAAGGTGCCCAAGTCACATCCCGGGGCCTCAACAACTCTAGGTTAGCTTAGAGAGTGACAAAATATGTAAGCAGGGATCGTTGGACCACCTGCTGTCTAGCCCACCTTGCGGCCCATGAAACTGCATCTGTAGCTAGTACCTCTGGCCGACGTACTGGCAAATACTCATAGCTTGACCATATCAAAAAAGGCCAAAACCTAGTCAAGCTGCCCCATGACTTGGCCGTCCTCACTCTCATCCCCCGTAGAAAACTAGTAAAAGTGAAAGCACCCCAGTCCCCATAATCCAAGGCATCCAAATCAGCTACCAGGCTCACCAGAGGTAAAGGAACTGGCGACTTATTGTTGTTGCAAAAGCAACTAAAGACGACATACAGTGTCAACCGGTGCCTCATAATGACCCAATCTGCTAGGGAAGGCTCAAAAGCAAAAGCTGTCTCTGATGGGCATAAGAGTGAAGCTGAGAAACTCGAGCCCGCTATCCCTGGTAAGCCTAGGAGAAGGCAGGCTTTAGTAGAAGTCATAGACCGTAGAGAAATCAGGATGGCCCCAAAAGAAAGGCTAGTAATCATCACCCAATCAATAAGAGTGGGTTCCAGCTTAAAACCCACCAAATGTGAAGTCCTAGTCTCCCCAAACCATCTCTCTAGTAACCCGATCGCTAGCCTGTGATCAAGCCTGTCCGTCTAGAGAGTCACAAAGGTGCCAAAGCCAATCCAAAGGATGAAATCCTGGTAAGACATAGCCGATGCCTGCATGGCTCTCAAGGCAGAGACACTGGCTCCTCTTAACGAGCTTTGGGTGGTTGACGACATATGACCATAGCGCAAGTAAAGGCTTGAATGATAAGCCAAATCTTGTAGAGGCGGAATGTCGGGAATCGCTAACTAATCATCCGAAAAGAAGGCATCCTTGTACCTATCGCGAATAGATGCCATACCATATCCATTCCTCGGATGGACAGTCGTAGCAACATCCACCTTGACCCTCTCACCTGGAGTATTAGAGGATTGTCCCCTCACAGAACTACTGCTCGAAGCTGTCCTGCTTGAAGATCAATGAGATTGACCACTCCCACTGTGAACAAAGCCACTCTTACTAGCACTACCCTCCCCGAGTTAAACCTGCGGTGCCTCCCCTTGGAACCGTCATCGCCTGTCTCCGACATCCTGAAAAGTAATAACAGAAAAGAATGTAGACAGTCGATCAGTAACATGATATGCATAAAAAAATATATATATACAACAAGAAGAAAAAAGAGGAAGAAAAAAAAAAAAAAAAAAAAAAAAAGCAAGAGAAAAAAAAGAAAAAAAGGAAAGAAAAAAAAAAAGAGTTAAGGCCCTATCCTTTCTCCAGTTTTATGTCAAGTCAATTTCTAAGGTTTTTCGAGCTTTTTCCTCAAAAATTTTTATTTCAAAATTTTAAAACTGGTTTCCCGGGCTTTCTCCTCCAAAAGCCTTGTTTCAAAAGTTTTCTAAAGATTTTTTTGAGCTTTTTCCTCAAAAGAAGTCTATTTCAAAATTTCAAATTGGTTTCTCCGGGCTTTCTCCTTTAAAAGTTTAGTTTTCAAGAGCAATTTTATTTTTCCTAAGATTTTAGAGTCGAAACGTTGAATTTTTAAAGAATTCATACTTTTTGAAAAAATTTCAGCAGAGTTCTGCCTTAAAGAGTCCCTATCCTGAAATTCAACAAGCCACAAATGCACTTCCAAGGCATCTCGAGCCTTCAATCACACCAATCAACATAATCCCATCCTCCGTGGCACATGACCCAAAATGAAATACAATTTTTAAGTTAATTTCTTCACTTTTCAAAAGTTTTGATCTCGTTTTTATTTCCTAAAACTCAAAATGATCCTCACAATTTTCTTAAAATGTCCTACAATTTTTCTACCTTTAATAGGGTCAATTTTTCAATTTTCCTAATTTTTTCTATTTTTCTTATTTTTCAAAAATTCCAAAATTCAAAATTTTTCAAAAAATTACAAAACTTCATATAGTTGTTCTATATATTTTTCTAAGACATACGATGCAAAAATCAAGCACAAACATGCAAAACCCAAGCTTACATAAGCAATTTTCTAAACCATGCAGAAAACCCTTTCACATAACATGCAAAATCATCCAAAACACACTCAAATCATTGTCAAATCACAAAAATGATCTATCCATTGCATTTTAAACATCCTAAAATATTGATTTACACTAATCATATGCTAAAAAAGAGCACACATACATTGAAATCGATGAAATTCAAGAATTCTAACATTTGAGTTTTTTTGGCAAAAAATGAGTTTTCAGGCGAGAATCCGGTGATGGTGTCAACTTTCGGCACGTGCTCGATGTCCCGCGATACCTTCGTAGCATGACTCGATAAAAATCTCTCAAAAATCGCTCAAGCAAACTCTCAAATCATTGCATATATATAAAACCCGTAAGCAGTCTCACGGACTGCTGTGGTTTAAATCCCCCTCGGGCTGGCGCATGTAGCAGATGCACTAGGAACAACTTAAGCTTGGGGTATGTAGTACATGTGTCAGGGCAATTTTTGACCAGGCATGCGTGCTACACGGACCAAACGATCTAGTTTCCCGCCAAAATCCATTTTAAACGCCCCCAAGACTAAAAAATAGTTTTAAGAGTTTTAAAATCCAAAAAAAGCACTTTCCAAACTCTTGGTTTCAAATACCCGGACTTTCCAAACCCAAACTGGCATTTCCAAAACCCGAATCCTAAAAAAAAAATTCAAAAAGAACCCAGATTTTTTTCAAATTCAAAGTTTTCAAAAGGGGAGACTCACCGAAGGTCCAAAACTTTCCAAACCGTTGTCCTTCCGATCACCTCGCGACCACAATGGGATTCTTACCTTATTATTTTTCTACCTTTGACAAGTAAAGATATAAAAAGAGGAGCAGTTGTAAGCACCCTATTTTTGCCTACTCAGCAATCTCTGGCCCGACCGGATCCAATTTCAAACATCACAACACATGCACGCCCAAGTCGACTCTTTCAAACTGCAATACAATCAACTGGTTGCTTCCCAGGAACATAGGGCCCAATGGAAGCTGAAAAGACCATATTGCCCCTAGGTACTCTTGGCAGCTTTCTGAGATTGGGCGATCTTAGGAACCAATGCCATCCAGGCAGCTTTCTGAGACTGAGCAGTCTTGGGAACCAACGCCATCCAGGCTGCTTTTCGAGACCAGGCGGTCTTGGAACCATCGCTATCCAACTAGCTTTTTGAGACTAGGCAATCTCGGGAACTAATGACATCCAGGTAGTTTCTTGAGATCGGGCGATCTCGGGGACCAACACCTTATCAAGTTCCAGACAGTTCACTTCTGGCGTCTGTTGGCCCGCGAACGTAGAATGTCCATCATCTAGTAGTTCTCTAAGACTAGGCGATCTCGGGGACCAACACCAACCCACAAGTAGCTTTTTGAGATCGGGCGATCTCAGGAACCAACATCACCCTACAGGTAGCTCTCCGAGACTGGGCGGTCTCATATATCAACACTTAGGTCAATACCGATGCCTGCTAGCTTGACTCGGTGAAAAATGACCAAACCTACCCGTTGGGCCTCCAGGCGTATCCTTGAGAAAGTTTAAAATGTCTTAATACGGTAAGTCCACCCTTTCAAAATGTTTCTAGATGGTAAGTCCACCCTTCGGATTACACTTAGTCTTAGGTGACCTAACACATCTTTAACTATGTTAGATGGTGACTCTCATTTTTGTTTAAAAAATCTCTTAAATCAAATCATGTTTTCAAGTTCAAACCTAGTTGCACTCGTCTTTCTAGGAGGATGAGTTCTAACGAGAGAGTACCGTGTTTTTTTCAGAGCCAGGAGGGCTTGGTTCAAATACCGAGTCGCCATAGAGGACATATCTAATGCAATTGGATTCTATGGTTGTCCAGTAGTACTCTATTTGCAGAATCGTTTTCGAAAGGGTATAACTATTCATGTACTGACCGCAGACTCCTTCGTGTACTTCCTATATGACCTCCTTGGCCTCACTTGCATCCACACATTTCAATGGGCCAAACATTTATTGACTCAAGGTTGATCCCCATGTTAATTTTGATGATAACAAAACCATGTGGTTGTTATCTAATAATTTCAATTGAGTGTGTAGGTTAGATTATAATCTTTTGATAACAAAAAAATAATTGAGCTAATCGGTTGAGTATCCAACAAGAAGATTACTTAGGTAATCTTATTCTCGAAGATATTGAAGATGCTCAAGAAATTCAACAAGTATTGAAAAGAAGGATGCAAGCTTTGGAATTCTATCATGGTGATTGATAGAAGAATTTGAAGATTGATAGAGGAGCATATTGGATTAATTCTATTTCAAAGTAACTAAAGATCTAATGAGAATTCAAAAACTTATTCACTATTAAGACCCTCAATCCTCATTGCCATATCAATCTACTAAAGCATCATTTAGCTTAAACACGTTGTTTTCAAAGCATTATAAAGAAAGCATAAAAGAAAGGAGGAACAAGTTTCTGTTTTAATAGATTTATGACTTGAAGCTTATCACATTGAAATTATTGAAGAACTTGTGTTGAGAAGTTTGTCAAGAAGGATTTGAAAGTTGATGAGCATGTTGGGTAGACACATTCAACAAGTTCATCCAATAGATTGAAGATATTCAAAAGATGAAGGAGATCGGCAACAAGTGCTTATATCTTCTACATTGAAGACCTAGTGATAAGAAATCATAATACTTAAAAGCTTCATTAAAGATTATGTTGAAGTCTTGAATGGATGGAAGAAGCTATATTGATTGAAAAATCCTAGAAGAAATCAAGTTGATGAAGATCAAGTAAAGAGATTGAAGATGTTCAAAGAATGATAGAAGATCAGTTGAAGAAAAGAGATCTCAAGTCTTGGAAGCTCTCTTGAAGATTTTGAAGAAGACTTAGATCAACGAAAGAAGTGATGTTGATTGAAGAACTCTACAAGTTATCAAAATGGAGTGAATTCATCTCGAAGAGATTGAAGGTGTTCTTGAAGTCAACATATCTTGAAGAATTGTTTTCAAGCCTTAGAAAGCTTATTTGGATGACCCTTGAAAAATTTGAAAACATTGGAGAAGATTTGACAAAATCTACAAAAGTCAAGTTTTCTAATACAAGGTGTCGACACATGAAGTCAGTGACCAAATACAACTGCAGGTGTCGACACATGAAAAAAAAAACTTAAAAAATACAATTGCAGGTGTCGACACATGAAGCCAGTGACCAAATACAACTATAGGTGTCGACACATGGGTTTAAAATGTCGACACATGAAGCCAATGACCAAATACATGCATAAAGTGTCAACATATGAAATTAGGTGTCAACACCTGGGCTCCAACAACACTGTTTTTAAACATTATACTCCGCCCTTTTTGCATCAAAAGGTCTCCCAACCATCATCAATGGCTATAATCAACTCAAGCCTATATATAAAAGATCCCCAAGACATATATATAGTAGAAGAACATAAGATTAAGTGCTAGAAAGTGACATTTAATCTCCTACATCTTATACTCTATTTTTATTCATTTGGGAGGTTCTTAAGTGAGTTGAAATTTGCTTATCTACTCTTTAGGAGAGAGTTATTCATTGTATAACCTTATCTATTTTTTGGTGGGTTTGTAAACTTCTAAGTTTGAGTGAAGCTTAGACAAAATCACTCAGGATTTTGAGAACTTGGGAAGAGTTCTTGTAAGAGTGAGCTGAGCACTAGGAGTAAAACCATTAGCTATGTAAGGGAATTTTACAAGGTGAAATACCTTCGAGAGGATCGAGGAAGAGAGGACGTAGGCAAGGATTGGCTGAACCTCTGTAAAATTCTTGTGCCTTTATTCTTCATTTCTTGCTTTGTTTTTCTTCTTTGCTTATAACACTTGCTTGCATTGCGTCTTATTATTTTCTTGTTTGGCATTTAGTTTAATTACTTACTGCTACATTACTTGATAAGTTTTTAATTGCATTGTTTGCTATTAATATTGTAAAACCCAATTCACTCCCTTCTCTTGGGTTGCCTACTTGAGCCAACAATTGGTATCAAAGCTAATGCTCTATTTTAAAGGCTTAACATTCGTAGAGTTGATCCATGGTAGCCATAATTGGAAGCTCTCTAGGTGAGGGTCAACATACTAGCCGACCACCTTTATTCAATGGAACAAATTACAACTATTGGAAGAATTGTATGAGAATCTATATTTAATCTGTAGATTATGAGTTATGGACGATTATTTTAAATGGTCCTAAGATCCCTACCAAAACAATAGAAACAGTGGTTGTTATCAAACCAGAAAATGAATGGGATGAAGCTGATTTACGGGTGATGCAGATGAATGCTAAGGCTATGAATTTATTATATTGTGTATTAGATGCCGCGGAATTTAATAGAATATCTTTTTGTAAATCCGCTAAAGAAATATGGAATAGATTAGAGGTTACTCATGAAGATACCAACTAAGTTAAAGAATTTAAGATCAACATTCTTGTGCATAATTATGAAATGTTTAGAATGTTATCAGAAAAATCCATTACTGAAATGTTTACACGATTTATTGATATTATTAATAGATTAAAATCTCTTGGAAAGATCTATTCTAATAGTGAGCAGGTGAGAAAGATTCTTAAAATTTTTCCAAAGACTTGGGAAACTAAGGTGACTGTTATACAAAAAGTAAAGGATCTCAACACTTTGCCACTTGAGGAACTACTTGGTTCACTCATGACATAAGAGCTGACCCACAGATAGAATGGTCAAGAAGATGATGAGAAGAAGAAAATGGTTATTGCTTTCAAATCCACAACTTCAGAAAATGAATCTGATTGTGATGAGAAAAATGAAGAAGAACTTGCAGTGCTTACAAGGAAATTTAAGAGATTCATAAAAAAGAAGTGAAAAAGAGGAATGAAATCAGATGCTAAAGAAGATTCCAGCAAGCACGACTATTCCATCATTTGCTTTGAATGTAAAAGGCTTGGACACGTCAAACCTGAATGTCCTCAACTCAAAAAGAGATGGAAGAAGGGCAAAAGAGTAAAGGCTCTAGCTGCAAAATGGAGTGAAAGTGAAGATTCAAGCTCGAATGAATCTGAAACTCATGAGGTGACCAACCTATGTCTTGTGGCCCATGAATAACAAAATGAGGTAACAAATTCTGATTTTACTTTTGATGAACTACAAGATGCATTTGATGATTTGCTTGCTGAATTTAAAAAGATAGGCATAAAAAACAATCAACTCAAAAAGATGATATCCACTCTCAGTAAGGAGAGTGAAGATTTACAAAATGAAAATGATGTTTTGAAAAAGAAAAATTCTGTTTTGAAAGAAAAAGTCAATAATGTAGAAAAATCTCTTTTGAAATGTGTTGATGGAAAAGAAAAACTTGATACAATGCTTTGCAAACAAAAATGCTCTCTTGAGAAAACTGGCCTTGGATACAATCCGTTTAAAAAGAGGAATTTTTCAAAAACAAAGTTTGCATCTCATATTACTTGTTTCTATTGTCAAAAGAGAGGTCACACATCACATCAATGTTTTCTTATGAACAAGTCTCAAATAATTAGGAAGGTTTTGATTCTAAAAGGAACATTGAATGCTAACTCCCAAGGACCCAACATGATGTGGGTACCAAAGAAGAAAACTTTGTCACGCCCAAATTTTTCGCACTCGAGGAATACTCACACAACTGGAAAAAACACTGTACTCTCTCGTTAGAACTCACCCTCCTAAAAGAATGAGTATGACTAGGTTTGAATTGAAAAATTGGTTTGAATAAAGGGCTTTTGAAAAAGATTTGGAGTCGCCACCTAACTTGATTAAGGTGAGTTAGGTCACCTAAAAACTAAGAATAATCCGAAGACTACACTTAGGGTTTTTGAAAAAAAAGTTTTGAAAATATCTCCTTGATAGAGGGTTTTTAAGAAAACAGGTTGTTTGGCAACCTTTGAAAAACATTTAGCCCTTTTTGAAAAATTACTCCTTTTTGGTATTTGAAAACAGTGATTCTAAGTTCGGAGGTTGGTTACGTGTAGGGAAGACGCACTAAGCCACCACCCTACCCCGCCCTTTCGGTACCTACATGTCAATCTACCCTAGATTCACCTATAAGAGTCTTCAACTAACTATTGGCTAATCCTATCCACTTCGAAAAACAATGCTTGAAAAGAAACTAACATGATGCATGATATGCAAGTGCAAGTTAAGAGAATTGAAAAATAGATTTGAAAAGAGATTGATTTGAAATTGATTTGATTTGAAAATAGATTTGAAGAGATGGAATTGAAATTGGAAAGTTTGAAAATTGAAAGTAGAAATTTGAAAATAGAAATTTTGAAATTGGAATTTTGAAAATAGGTTGGAGATTTAAAAAGATTGTGGAATTTGAAATTTGAAAATTTTGGAGGAATTTGAAATTTGAAAGAAGTTGTGACCGCACCCATGAGGGTGGAACTGAAAGTTTGAAAAGTGTTGTGACCGCACCTATGAAGGTTGCCTACATATCCCTTTGGGGGAATCAGGTCAGTCGTAGTTCGGATCGGAGTCCGATTGAAAATAGAAGAGTTGATTTGAAAGAAAGAGATTGAATTGAAAATTGGATTTGATTGAAAATTAGAAGAGGAAATTGGAAATTGAAATTGAGAAGATTGGACTTGTTTTGGAAAGATTGAGATTTAAGAAACCTAAACTTAGGAAATATGAGGTTTAGGAAAGACTTGAGAGTTAGAAAGATTTGACTCGAACGTTGGACTTGGAAGATTTGGAAAGATTGGATTTTAGGAAATGTTCGAATTAGGAAAGGTCCGATTTAGGAAAGTTCCGAATTAGGAAAGTTTCATTTTTGGAAAGTTTTGGAATTAAGAAAATTTAGAATTTAAGAAAGTTTGAAAATTGGAAAGTTTTGAATTTAGAAAGTTTTAAAATAGGGAAGTTTCAACTTAGGAAAGTTTTCAATTTAGGAAATGTTTGAATTAAGAAAGTTTTGAGTTTAGAAAAGTCTTAGATTTGGAAAGATGTTGAAGTTTTGAAAAATTTAGAATTTGGAAAGTTTGGAAGTTTAGAAAGATTTAACTTAAGAAAGTTTTGAATTTAGGAAACTTTGAATTTGGAAAGATTCGAAATTTAGAAAGTTTAGGATTTAGAAAGTTTTAGAGTTTTAGAAAATCTTGATATTATGAAAGGTTTGAGTTTAGGAAAAGTTTGAAAACTTAGGTTTGAAAAGTTAAGATTTGAAAAGAAGGTAGAATTAGGAAAATGGTTGAATTAGGAAAGATTTGAAAGTTGAGTTTTAAAATTTAAGAAAGATTTTTATGTTCAAGTTTTGGAAACTTAAGAGTTAGGAAAGTTGAGGATTAGGAAGGATGTGAATTAGGAAAGATTTGGATTAGGAAGGGATTGTATTTGGTTTCTAAAAGAGAAAGTTTGATTTCATTTCCAAAAACGGAGGATTGGATTCGGTTTCCTAAATGGGAAGATTTGATTTGGTTTCCTAAAGGGAAGATAGGATTTGGCAAGGATTTGGAAAGGGAGATTCTAGAAACCCTAGATTTGAAAGTGTAGAATTTTAACGTAGAAAAGAGGTTTTGGAAATATGTATAGTTTGGATATAGAAAACAAAAGGTTTTGGAAACCTAGGTTTGGGGCAAAGTTTGGAAAACCACATTTTTGGAAAGAAAATTAGGGTTTCCTAATTGGGGGTTCTAGGGCTTGACTTGGGCTCTAAAGAGAGAGGATTTTTGGAAAGTGCGTTTTTGAAAATGAAGGTTTTTTATAAGGGAATCCTAGGGAGGAGTTTTTGGAAATTGAATTTGAAGATAAAGTTTTTGGAAAAAGATTTTAAAGAGAAGGAGTTTTTGGAAAGCATGTTTTTGGAAACGAAGATCTTAGAAGGAAAATCCTAAAGGGGAATTTCTAGAAGGAAGATTTTAGAAAGAGAGTTTTTGGAAAGATTTTTAGAGAGGGTTTTTCTAGGAAGGTTTTTGGTAGAAGATTGTTGAAGAGAGTTTTTGTTAAGATTTTTGGGGGAACGTTTTTAGAAAGTGGATTTTGGGGAGAGGATTTTGGAAAGGAGTTGAAAAAGGGAGTTTTGAAAAATAGATTTTGAGAGGGAGTTTTTGAAAACAATTTTGGAGAGGAGAGTTTTAGGAAAGTATGTTGAAAAAGAGATTTTTAGGAGGAGATTTTTGAAAATAGAGGTTTTTGGAAAGTATAAAAACATCTCACTTTCCTAAAGCAATTCTAACCATAAGAGGGCTAGAACCACTTTAGGAAAGCGGTTTTGAACACAACAAGATTTGAAAATATGGGCCGTATTGGTCACTTTAAATGTAACACCTTCCTAAAGCAATCCTAGCCATGGAAAAGCTAGAATCACCCTAGGATTGTGATTTTGAAAACACGTTTTGAAAAAGAGATTTTGATGCAATTTTGAAAACAAGTTTGAAAACAATTTTGAAGACAACTTTGAAAACGGTTTTTAGAAGATGCAAGATCATGATATGCACAATGCAATTTTGGGGTCGTGAACATACAAGGCTAAGGCTTCACCACATAATCAATAGTATTCTCAATCCTCCTTTACCTTCCCGGATCATTCCGAGTTAGTTCCGGCCAACTCGGTACAAAATGACCATTTTGCCCCTGGTGGGCCGGTTTTCTTTTTCGACTGTACCGGCTCTGCGTATCAAACCGGTAACCTCCTGAGACTGCTTTTTATAGTGTTCTCAACCTCCCTTTACCTTTCCGGATCATTCCGAGTCAGTTTCGGCAAACCCGGTGCGAAATGACCGTTTTGCCCCTGGTGGGCTGGTCACCTTTTCCAACCACACCGACTTTGGGTATCAAACCGGAAACCTTTGGGAACATTCTAAATAATGTTTCCAAATCTCAAGTCTTCTTCCGGGACAGTTCGAGTCTGTCCTGACAGTTTCTCGGTTTGATTGACCGTTTTGCCCCTAAAGGCTCGGTCAACCTCTCTGACCCATCTTATCCTCATTTCTCAAGTCAAATACCTCCAGGACACTATTTTAAGTGTTCCTGCTCCTTTCCGGCCTCCCGGATCATTCCCGGCTCCTTCAAATCATTCCCGGACTTTCCGGAGTTACTCCTAGTAAAGTTAGTCACTAGTAGAGGCGCCCAAATCTAGTCAAAGATACGTTGCTTGCCGACCTTAAATATTTTCTAAATGGCTAGCGCCACTACAAGCCAAAAATTAGCCTGGCGCCACTCCTAGTGGCGCTAGTGTAAACTTTGGTCTGGCGCCACTACAACAGGCTCCAGTGTTGTCTAACCTCTATAAATACAGAGCCTCTTCCAGCGTTTAAAGGGTCCGCAAATTCAACCTAAAAATCATATATTTCGATATACAGAGCTCGAGCACCTCCAAAACCCTAGCTTCCCTAGGTTTCATAAACCCTAGCCTCCTATACACTCATACACACCCCCATACACTCATACACTAGCCTTCAACCCTCCTTTGAAGACTTGAAGAGCTGCAACCTAAAGCTTGAAGACAACTCTTGAAGATCGAAGACGAAGATCAAGACGAAGACCAAAGAAAGCAAGGCACGCAAAATATAGAAGACATACGGTAGGCTTTCTATTTAAATTTCCGCACTTCCTCCCTCTCTTTTCTCTCTCCTAACCCACTTGGGTTTTCTCTATTTTAATCCCCCATCTCTTTCCCCCCTTTCTTTGCATGCTTGAAACAAGGAGATTCCCGGTCCATGTGTAGGATTGGGCTATTGGAGAGTCACCGTGTCGGGGGCTTTCTTCTAGTCTAACCAGAGACCACGTGGGTCCGGCCCCATTGATTATGTGGGGAAGCCTTAGCCTTGTATGTTCACGACCCCAAAATTGCATTGTGCATATCATGATCTTGCATCTTCGGAAAATCATTTTCAAAAATCGTTTTCAAACTTGTTTTCAAATTTGCATCAAAATCCTCTTTTTCAAAAACATGTTTTCAAAATCACAATCCTGGGGTGATTCTAGCCTTTCCATGGCTAGGGTTGCTTTAGGAAAGTGTTACATTAAAAGCGACCAATATGGTCCATATTTTCAAATCTTGTTGTTTTCAAAACCGCTTTCTTAAAGTGGTTCTAGCCTTCTTATGGTTAGAATCGCTTTAGGAAAGTGAGATGTTTTTACATCTTCTAAAAACTCTCTTTTCAAAAGTCTTTCTTCCTAAAAATCTCTTTTTCAACATACTTTCCTAAAACTCTCCTCTCCAAAATTGTTTTCAAAAACTCCCTCTCAAAATCTATTTTTCAAAACTCCCTTTTTCAACTCCTTTCCAAAATCCTCTCCCCAAAGTCCACTTTCCAAAAACATTCCCTAGGTCTCTTTCTTAGAAAAATTCTCCCCAAAAATCTTTTTAAAAACTCTCTTCCCAAAATCTTCCTTCTAGAAATTCCCCTATAGAATTTTCTTTCTGAAATCTACATTTCCAAAAACATGCTTTCCAAAAACTCCTTCTCTTTAAAATCATTTTCCAAAAACTCTATCTTCAAATTCACTTTCCAAAAACTCCTCCCTAGGATTCCCTTTTAGAAAACCTTCGTTTCCAAAAGTGCACTTTCCAAAAATCCTCTTTCCTTAGAGCTCAAGTCAAGCCCTAGAACCCACAATTAGGAAACTCTAATTTTCTTTCCAAAAACATAATTTTCAAACTTTGCCCCAAACCTAGGTTTCCAAAACCTCTTGTTTTCTATACCAAAACTATACATATTTCCAAAACCTCTTTTCTACGTTAAAATTCTACACTTTTAAAACTAGGATTTCTAGAATTTCCCTTTCCAAATCCTTGCCAAATCAAATTTTCCCTTTAGGAAACCAAATCAAATCTTCCCGCTTAGGAAACCGAATCCAATTCTCCGTTTTTGGAAACGAAATCAAACTTTCTCTTTTAGAAACCAAATCCAATCCCTTCCTAATCCAAACCTTTTCTAATTCAACTCCTTCCTAAATTTTTCATTTCCTAAAGCGTAAGTTTCCAAAACTTGAACATAAAAATCTTTCTTAAATTTTAAAACTCAACTCACAAATCTTTCCTAATTCAACCCTTTCCTAATTCTACCCTCTTTTCAAAACTTAACTTTCCAAGTCCAAGTTTTCAAATCTTTCCTAAACTCAAGCCTTTCTTAATCTCAAAACTTTCTAAATCCTAAACTTTCTAAATTTCAAATCTTTCCATATTCAAAGTTTCCTAAATTCAAAACTTTCTTAAGTTAAATCTTTCTAAACTTCCAAACTTTCTAAATTCTAAACTTTCCAAATCTAAGACTTTGCTAAACTCAAAACTTTCTTAATTCAAACATTTCCTAAATTGAAAACTTTTCTTTTTCAAAACTTTCCAAAATTCTAAACTTTTCAATTTTCAAAACTTCCCTATTTCAAAACTTTCTTAATTTGGGAACTTTCCTAATTTGAAAACCTTTCCTATTTCGAAAACTTTCTAAATTCGAAACTTTCTTAATTCAAAACTTTCCTAAGTTGAAACATTTCAAATTTAAAGCTTTCCTAAGTTGA
Source organism: Euryodendron excelsum (assembly GCA_033060915.1). Classification (NCBI taxonomy): domain Eukaryota; kingdom Viridiplantae; phylum Streptophyta; class Magnoliopsida; order Ericales; family Pentaphylacaceae; genus Euryodendron; species Euryodendron excelsum. The sequence goes on from CM065382.1 coordinate 29,207,341, forward strand.
AACTTTCCTAATTCGGAACTTTCCTAAATCGGACCTTTCCTAATTCGAACATTTCCTAAAATCCAATCTTTCCAAATCTTCCAAGTCCAACATTCGAGTCAAATCTTTCTAACTCTCAAGTCTTTCCTAAACCTCATCTTTCCTAAGTCTAGGTTTCTTAAACCTCAATCTTTCTAAAACAAGTCCAATCTTCTCAATTTCAATTTCAAATCTCCTCTTCTAATTTCAAATCAAATTCAATTTCCAATTCAATCTCTTTTTCAAATCAACTCTTCTATTTTCAATCGGACTCCGGTCCGAACTATGACTGACTTGATTCCCCCAAAAAGATACGTAGGTAACCTTCATAGGTGCGGTCATAACACTTTTCAAACTTTCAATTCCACCCTCATGGGTGCGGTCTCCACATTTTTCAAATCTCAAATTCCAATCTATTTTCAAATTTTTAATTTCAAAATTTCTATTTTCAAATTCCTATTTCCAAATTTTCAAACTTTCCAATTTCAATTCCATCTCTTCAAATCTACTTTCAAATCAAATTCTTTTCTAATTTATTTCCAAATCAATTCTCCAACTCTCTCTTATTTTGCCCTTGCATATCATGCATCATGTTAGTTTCCTTTCAAATATTGTTTTTCAAAGTGGATAGGATTGGTCAATAGTTAGTTGAAGACTCTCATAGGTGAATCTAGGGTAGATTGACATCTAGGTACCGAAAGGGCGGGGAAGGGTGATGGCTTAGTGCGTCTTCCCTACACGTAACTAACCTCCGAACCTAGAATCACTGATTTCAAAGACCAAAAAAGAGTTATTTTTCTAAAAAGGGCTAAATGTTTTTCAAAGGTTGCCAAACAACCTGTTTTTCTTAAAAACCCTCTCTTGAGGAGATATTTTCAAAAACCTTAAGTGTAGTCTTTGGATTATTCTTAGTTTTTAAGTGACCTAACTCACCTTAATCAAGTTAGGTGACGACTCTAAACTTTTTCTAAAAAGCCCTTTATTCAAACCAATTTTCAATTCAAACCTAGTCGCACTCATTCTTCTAGGAGGGTGAGTTCTAATGAGAGAGTACAACATTTTTTCCACTTGTGTGAGTATTCCTCGAGTGCAAAAAATCTAGGTGCGACAGTTGTGACCGCACCCATGAGGGTTGCCTACGTATCCCTTTGGAAGAATCAGGTCAGTCGTAGTTCGGACAAGAGGCCAATAGAAAAGAGAAGATTTTGATTGGAAAAAAAATTTGAATTGGAATTTGGATTGGAAGATTGAGAGATTGAACTTTGATTGGAAGATTTGAAAAAATTGGTTTTAGAAAGCTTAGTTTTAGGAAACCTAGACTTAGGAAAGACTTGAGATTAAGAAATATTTAACTTGACTTGAATGGGTTTTAGAAAATATTTGACTCGAATGTGGGACTTGGAAGATTAGGGAAAGATAAGATTTAGAAAATGTTCGAATTAGGGAAGTTTTAAAATAGAAAAGTGTCATTTTAGAAAAGTTCTGTTTTAGGAAAGTTTCGATTTGGGAATATTTTGAAATAGGAAAGTTTTAAAATAGGAAAGTTTAGAATTTAAGAAAGTTTTAACTTAAGAAAGTTTCAAATTCAGAAGTTTTGAATTAGGAAAGATTTGAAATTAAGAAAGGTTTGAGTTTAAGAAAGATTTAAAAATTTAGATTTGGAAAGTTGAAATTTAGAAAGATGTGAAATTAGGAAAGATTTGGGAGCTTAAAGTTTAAGGAAAGATTTAAAAGTTTAAGTTTTGGGGACTTAAGGTTTAGGAAAGTACAAAATTAGGAAGGATTTGAATTAAGAAAGATTTGGAGTTGGAAGGATTGAGATTCATATTTTGTAAAATAAAGGATTGTATTTTGTTTCTAAAAGAGGTGTTTTGATTTTATTTCCAAAAACGGGGAATAGGATCTAGTTTCTTAAATGGGGAGATTGGATTTGGTTTCCTAAAGGGAAGATAGAATTTGGCATGGATTTGGAAAGATGAAATTTTGGAAATCCTAGATTTGGAAGGCTATAGTTTTGATATAGAAAATAGGTTTTGGAAGCCTATAATTTTGAAGTAAAAAAAAGGGAGATTTTAGAAACCTAGGTTTTGAGGTAAGATTGGAAATCATGTTTTAAGCAAGGGAATTAGGGTTTCTTAATCGTTGGCTCTAGGGCTTAACTTAGGCTCCAAGGTAAAGAGTTTTTGGAAAGTGAGTTTTTAGAAAGAGAGATTTTGGAAGGAGATGCTAAAAAGGAGTTTTTGGAAAACGAATTTTGAAAAGAGAGTTTTTGGAAAGGAGTTTTTAGGAAAGAGTTTTTTGGAAGGAAACTTAGGGAGCATTTTTAGAAAGTGAATTTAAAGAGAGCTTTTTTGGAAAGAAGCTTGAAAAGGAGTTTTGAAAAATAGATTTTTGAAGGGAATCTTTAGAAAACAATTTTGGAATGGAATTTTGAAAAGGAGATTGGAGAGAGTTTTTAGAAAATATGTTGGAAAAGAGGTTTTCTAGAAAAAGAGATTTGAAAAGAGAGTTTTTAAAAAGTCCATAAAAATATCTCACTTTCCTAATGCGATTCTAACCATAAGAAGGACAAAACCACTCTAAGATTGTGGTTTTAAAAACAACAAGGATTTGCAAATATGAACCATATTGGTCACTTTAAATATAATGCTTTCCTAAAGCAACCTTAGCCATGGAAAGCCTAGAATCACCTTAGGATTGTGATTTTGAAAACAAGTATTGAAGAAGAAGATTTAATGCAAGTTTTGAAAACAGTTTTGATGTAAGTTTTGAAAATAAGTTGGAAAACAAATTTTGGAGGAATGCAAGATCATGACGTGCACAATGCAAGTTGGGGTCGTGAACATGCAAGGTTAAGGCTTCACCGCATAATCAAGGGGGTCAAACCCACGTGATCTCCGGTTAGACTAAAAGAAAGCCCCCAACACAATGACCTTCAATAGCCTAATCCTACACATGGACTGGGAAGTCCCTTATTTTAAGCATGCAAGAAAGGGGAGGAAGAAGATAGGGGATTAAAATAGAAGAAAAAACCCAGGTGGGTTAGGAGAGAGAAGAGAGAAAGGGGAGGATGCGTAAGCGTAAATAGGAAGCCTACCTTATGTCTTGTTTATTCGCTTTGTTTTACTTGCTTGCTTTGATTCGGTCCTCGTTTCGCTTTGCGTCAGTCTTCAAGGACTTGTCTTGATCTTCGGGAGCTTCGGGTTGCAGCAGTTCAAGTCTTCAATGGAGGTTTTGGAGGCTAGTATATGAGTGTATATGAGTGCATGTGAGTATATGAGAGCTAGGGTTTGTATACGGGGGCTAGGGTTTTGGAAAACCTAAAGAAGACTAGGGTTTAGGGAGGCCACGAGCTATGTATATCGAAGAAGAGAGTTTTTAGACTGAGTTTGTGGAACCCTTTCACGCTGGAGGATGCTCGGTATTTATAGACAGAGGAATGACCTAGCACCTATTGCAGTGGCGCAAGGCAAAACTTTACACTGCGCCAACCACTTAGAAAAGTTTTAAGGTCGGCAAACAACATATCTTTAGAAGATTTGGGTGCCTGTACTAGTGACTACCATGCAATTTTTAGCCTGGCTTCACTAGGAGTGACTCCAGAAGTCCGGGAATGGCTAAGAAGGCTGAAAAGGGACAAAAACACTTAGAATAGTTCCCCAAAGGTAGTAGACTTGAAAAATGATAACAAGATGTGTTGGAAGGGTTGATCAAGCCATTAGGGACAATACGGTCAATCGAGTTAGAAAGCTACCGGGATGGACTCAGAATGTCCTAGAAGAAGACTCGAGGTTTGGAAACATTACTTAGAATGTCTAGGAGGTTACCAGTTTGTTACCCAGAACCGGTGTGGTTAGAAGAGGCGACTAGCCCACCAGGGGCAAAACAATCATTTCGTACCGGGTTTGCCAAAATTGACTTTGAATAATTCGAAAAGATAATGGAAGGTTCAGAATACTATAAGAAGCATTCTTGCGAGGTTACCGATTTGATACCCAGAGCCGGTGTGGTTCCCGAGGCGCTTGGATGCCGAGGGGCAAAATGGTCATCTTGACCGGAATTTCTCGAAATTGGTCTGAAACTGACTAGAAGGCACCTAATCATGCCGGATTGTCTTTGAAACAATCTTGGAAGGGTGAACTTACCATTCTAAGGACTTAGGTACTTTCTCGAGAAATGTGTTGGAAATAGCCCTAAGGGCAATTTGGTGATTTTTCACGAAGTGGGCTAGCAGGCACTGGTGTTGACTGTCGCGCCCAGATTTTTTGCACTCGAGGAATACTCACACAAGTGGAAAAAATGTTGTACTCTCTCGTTAGAACTCACCCTCCTAGAAGAATGAGTGCGACTAGGTTTGAATTGAAAATAGATTTGAATAAAGGGCTTTTGAAAAAGATTCGGAGTCGCCACCTAACTTGATTAGAGTGAGTTAGGTCACCTAAAAACTAAGCATAATTTGAAAACTACACTTAGGGTTTTTGGAAAACGATTTTTGAAAATACCACCTCAAGAGAGGGTTTTTAAGAAAAATAGGTTGTTTGGCAACCTTTTGAAAACATTTAGCCCTTTTTGAAAAATAACTCCATTTTGGTCTTTGAAAACAGCGATTCTAGGTTCGGAGGTTGGTTACGTGTAGGGAAGACGTACTAAGCCACCACCCTACCCCGCCCTTTCGGTACCTACATGTCAATCTATCCTAGATTCACCTACGAGAGTCTCCAATTAACATATGTTCAATCCTATCCACTTTAAAAAAATGATGTTTTAAAAGAAACCAACATGATGCATGATATGTACGTGTAAGAAAAGAGAATTGAAAAATAGATTTGGAAAGAGATTGATTTGAAATTGATTTGATTTGAAAATAAATTTGAAGAGATGGAATTGAAATCGAAAAGTTCGAAAATTTGGAAATAGAAATTTGAAACTAGAAATTTGAAATTGGAATTTTGAAAATAGATTGGAATTTGAGATTTGAAAAATGTGGAGACCACACCCATGAAGGTGGAATTGAAAGTTTGAAAAGTGTTGTGACCGCTCTTATGAAGGTTGTCTACGTATCCCTTTGGGGGAATCAGGTCAGTCGTAGTTCGGACAAGAGTCTGATTGAAAAGAGATTGAATTGGAAATTGGATTAGAAAATTGAGAGATTGAACTTAGAATAGAAGATTGAAAATTGGAATTTAGAATTCTGGAATTGAAGAGATTGTATTTTGATTTGAAAAGATAGAACTTGGAAGAAAGATTTAAACTTGTTTTGGAAAGATAGAGGTTTAGGAAACCTAGACTTAGGAAAGATAGGAGACCTAGGAAACACTTGAGATTTAGAAAGATTTGACTCGAATGTTGGACTTGGAAGATTTAGAAAGATTGGATTTTAGGAAATGTTTGAATTAGGAAAGGTCCGATTTAGGAAAGTTTCGAATTAGAAAAGTTTCATTTTTGGAAAATTTTAAAATAGGAAAGTTTGGAATTTAAGAAAGTTTCAACTTAGGATAGTTTTGAATTTAAGAAAATTTCAACTTAGGAAAGTTTGGTTTTAAGAAAGGTTTTGAGATGAGGAAGTTTTGAAAGTTGGAAAGTTTAGAATTTGGAATGTTTTGAAATATGGAAGTTTTGAATTTGGAATGATTTGAAATTTAGAAAGTTTAAGATTTAGAAAGTTTTAAAGTTTTAGAAAATCTTGAGATTAGGAAATGTTTGAACTTGGGAAAGGTTTGAAAAATTAGATTTGGAAAGTTGAGATTTGGAAAAGGGGTAGAATTAGGAAAGGGTTGAATTAGGAAAGATTTGAAAGTTGAGTTTTAAAATTTAGGAAAGATTTTTATATTCAAGTTTTGGAAACTTAAGATTTAGGAAATGAGAAGATTAAGAAGGATTCGATTTAGGAAAGATTTAGATTTTGAAATTTAAGGAAAGATTTAAAGTTTAGGTTTAAGAAACTTATGGTTTAAGAAGGTAGAAAATTAGGAAGGAGTTAAATTAAGAAAGGTTTGGATTAGGAAGGGATGGGATTTGGTTTCTAAAAGCAAAGGTTTGATTTTGTTTTCAAAAACGGAGGACGAGATCTAGTTTCCTAAACGGGAAGATTGGATTTGGTGTCCTAAAGGGAAAATTTGATTTGACAAGGATTTGGAAAAGAAAATTTCTAGAAACCCTAGGTTTGGAATTGTAGAATTTTGACGTAGAAAAGAGGTTTTGGAAACATGTATAGTTTGGATGTAAAAACAAGAGGTTTTGGAAACCTAGGTTTGGGGCAAAGTTTGAAAATCATATTTTTGGAAAGAAAATTAGGGTTCTCTAATTGTGGGTTCTAGGGCTTGACTTGGGCTCTAAGGAAAAAGGATTTTTGGAAAGTGCGTTTTTAGAAACGAAGGTTTTCTAGAAGGGAATCCTAGGGAGGAGTTTTTGGAAAGTGAATTCGAACAGAGAATTTTTGGAAAGAGATTTTTAAAGAGAAGGAGTTTTTGGAAAGTGTGCTTTTTAGAAACGAAGATTTTAGAAGAAAAATCCTAGAGGAGAAGTTTCTAGAGGAAAGATTTTGGAAAGAGAGTCTTTGGAAAGATTTTTGGGGAACGTTTTTAGAAAGTGAATTTTGGGGAGAGAATTTTGGAAAGGAGTTGAAAAAGGGAGTTTTGAAAAATAAATTTTGGGAGGGAGTTTTTGAAAACAATTTTGGAGAGGAGAGTTTTAGGAAAGTATGTTGAAAAAGAGATTTTTAGGAAGAGATTTTTTGAAAAGAGAGCTTTTTTGGAAAATATAAAAAATCTCATTTTCCTAAAGCAATTCTAACCATAAGAAGGCTAGAACCACTTTAGGAAAGCGGTTTTGAAAACAACAAGATTTGAAAATATGGACCGCATTGGTCGCTTTTAATGTAAAACTTTCCTAAAGCAACTCTAGCCATGGAAAGGCTAGAATCACCCTAGGATTGTGATTTTGAAAACATGTTTTTGAAAAAGAGGATTTTGATGCAATTTTGAAAACAAGTTTGAAAACGATTTGAAAAACAACTTTGAAAATGGTTTTTGGAAGATGCAAGATCATGATATGCACAATGCAATTTTGGGGTCGTGAACATACAAGGCTAAGGCTTCACCACATAATCAAGGGGGCCGGACCCACGTGGTCTCTGGTTAGACTAGAAGAAAGCCCCCGACACGGTGACTCTCCAATAGCCCAATCCTAAACATGGACTGGGAATCCCCTTGTTTCAAGCATACAAAGAAAGGGGGAGAAAGAGATGGGGGATTAAAATAGAGAAAACCCAAGTGGGTTAGGAGAGAGAAGAGAGAGGGGGAAGTGCGAAAATTTAAATGGAGAACCTACCTTGTATCTTGTTTATTTTGCAGGCTCGTTTTCCTCGGTCTTCGCTTCACTTCAGTCATGATCTTCGTCTTCAATCTTTAAGAGTTGTCTTCAAACTTTAGATTGCAGCTCTTCAAGTCTTCAAAGAAGAATTGAAGGCTAGTGCATGAGTGTATGGGGGTGTGTAAGAGTGTATATGAGGTTAGGGTTTGCGTATGGTGGCTAGGGTTTGGAGAACCTAAAGAAGTTAGGGTTTCTGAAGTGTCTGAGCCCTGTATATCGAATTATATGATTCTTAAGTGGATTTTGCGCACCCTTTTCACGTTGGAGGAGACTTTGTATTTTTAGAGGTTGGACAACACTGGCGCTTGTTGCAGTGGCGCCAAGCCAGAATTTACACTGGCGTCACTAGTAGTGGCGTCATTGGCCTAGCGCCACTCCTAGTGGCGCCAGCCATTTAGGAAATATTTAAGGTCGTCAAGCAATGTATCTTTGACTAGATTTGGGCGCTTGTACTAATGACTACCATGCAATTTTTATCATGGCTTCACTAGGAGTGACTTCGAAAAGTCTGAGAATGATTTGAAGAAGCCAGAAATGACCCGAAAGGCCGAAAAAGAGCAGGAACACTTAAAATAGTGTCCTGGAGGTATTTGACTTGAGAAATGAGGATAAGATGGATCTGAAAGGTTGACCGGGCCTCTAGGGGCAAAACGATCAATCGGATTGGAAAGCTGTCAAGACAGACTTGGACTGTCCCGGAAGAAGACTTGGGATCTGGGAACATTATTCAGAATGTTCCCAGAGTTGCCGGTTTGATTCCCAGAGCCGGTGTGGTCGGAAAAGGAGACCGGCCCACTAGGGGCAAAACGGTCATTTCGCACCGGGTTTGCCGGAACTGACTCAGAATGATCCGGAAAGGTAAAGGGAGGTTGAGAACACTATAAAAAGTAGTCTCAGGAGGTTACCGGTTTGATACCCAGAGCCGGTGTGATCGAAAGAGGAGACCGGCCCTCCAGGGGCAAAACGGTCATTTTGTATCGGGTTGGCCGGAACTGACTTGGAATGATCTGGAAAGATAAAGGAAGATTGAGAATAGTATAAAAAGCAATCTCAGAGGGTTACCGGTTTGATACCCAGAGCCGGTGTGGTTCCCGGGGCATTCGAATGCCTAGGGGCAAAATGGTCATCTTAACTGGAAAGTCTCGGAAAAGGTCCAAAGGGCAGTTTGGTCATTTTTTACCGAAGTGGGCTAACAGACACTGGTGTTGACCTGGGTTTTGAGTGTTTCTGCCACTCTGACGGCGGTCGTCATGACACAGGGGTTTGTTGGCAATTCCCTATATTGACCTATTTGTGAGTATTTCCGCTACTCTAACGGTTGTGATATTTACAAGTATTTTCGCTACTCGGACCGTCTCGAGGAATAAATTGTCTCGAGAGAGGGATTGGAAAGGGGTCTTACCGCCTTCGAAAAGACGTGCCTGGATTGGAACCGTCTCAAGGAATAAACTGTCTCGAGAGAAGGGTTGGAGAGGGGACTTATCGTCTCCGAAAAGACGTGCTTGGATTGGAACCGTCTCGAGGAATAAACTGTCCTGAGAGAGGGATTGGAAAGGGGACTTACCGTCTTTGAAAAGACGTGCCTGGATTGGAACCGTCTCGAGGAATAAACTGTCTCGAGAGTGGGATTGGAAAGGGGTCTTACCGTCTCTGAAAAGACGTGCCTGAATTGGAACCGTCTCGAGGAATAAACTATCCCGAGAGAGGGATTGGAAAGGGGACTCACCGCCTTCGAAAAGACGTGCCTGAATTGGAACCGTCTCGAGGAATAAACTGTCTCGAGAGAGGGATTGGAAAGGGGACTTACTGTCTCCGAAGATACGTGCTTGGATTGGAACAGTCTCGAGGAATAAACTGTCTCGAGAGAGGGGTTGGAAAGGGGACTTACCGTCTTCAAAAAGACGTGCCTGGACTGGAACCGTCCTGAGGAATAAACTGTCTCGAGAGAGGGGTTGGAAAGAGGTCTTACCATCTTCGAAAAGACGCACCTGGGTTAGAACCGTCTCGAGGAATAAACTGTCCTGAGAGAGGGATTGGAAAGGACAATGCACCTAAGGGCATTTTGGTCATTTTGCCTCTATTTGGGCCTGGCGGGCCCGCAAAGCGATGGACAGACGGGATTTGGACTTAGAAAAATCGGTTTCGGTTGGAATACGCCCACAATGACTTGAAAACAAGTCTGGACGGAGTGTAGACTGCTGAGCGGTCAAAAATGGGGTGCTTACATTGACCTGGGTTTTAAGTGTTTCCGTTTCTCTGACGACGATCCCGTGATATAGGGGTTTTTCAGCAATTCCCTATATCAACCTATTTGCGAGTGTTTCCACCACTTTGACGGTTACGATATTTACGAGTATTTTCGGTACTCTAACGGGTCACGATCATTCTAGAGATTGCCTAATCTTTGGAAACTGCTAGGTGGACTTAACGCCTGAGGGATCAGCTTTCTCGAAAAGTGTGCTGAAATGAACATTTCTACATTGGCGAGCTAGTAGGCACCAAAGATGGACCGTTCTACCATCTCAGGGACTTGGGGTCTCGTCTCGGTTGACGGGTTTGAAAGGACTTACCGTTCCAAAGAGTTTCTTCGGAAATGTGCCGGAATTGATGGTTTTACCACCTCAAGGAATCAACTTTCTTGAAAGGTGTGCCGGATTTAATTGGAATTGAAATTAGAATTGGAATTGGAATTGGAAAGGGGACTTACCATCTTTGAAAAAATGTGCCATTGGATTGGACCGAACAATGCCCCCAAGGACATTTTGGTCATTTTGCCTCTATTTGGGCCCAATAAGCCCGTGAAGCGATTGATTAATGGGATTTAGACTTGAAAAATTGATTTAATTTAGAATATGTTCACATTGATTTGAATACAAGTCTAGACGGACTGGAGACTGCCGAGCGGGCAAAACTGGGGTGCTTATAACTACCCCTCTTTTTTGTCTTTGCTTGTCGAAGACAGAAAATGATAGAGTAAAAGTCTCTTATTGACCGTGAGGTGGTCGGAGGGACAGACTTTCGAAATTTTTTAAAAATGGGAGTTTGAAAATGGATATTAGGTCTAAAAGGCCTTTGAAATCGAGTTTTGGCGGGAAAAAGGGCAAAACTATCCGGAATTTGGAATTAGCGCCACTAGCAATGGCACCAGGCTTGGGATTAAATCCAGCAAACTACTGGTTCGACATTCGCACGGTAGTTGAAGAGTTTTTGGAAAATCAAGAGTTTTCGTGAGTAAACCAACTTGGACATTGAAGGAGCACCTCTTAGGGACCATGGAGATTGCCGAAAGTAGACACCGTTGCCGGAAAAATCGCCGGAAAGGAAGATTTCACTAGAGAACTCCAAGAAGTGAGTTTTTTTTTTTATGTTGATTTTGATGTGTAAAAATTCGTTTGAACCATGTGAACACTAAAATTGATGTTTTGATATGTTTTGAACATTGTGGTGAAGTTATTTTTGCATTTCGATGCTTGTTTAATCGAATTTGAGTGATTTTACCTGATTATGTGAAGAGGGTTTTTACAAGAATTAAGGGTTTGTCCCTACAGCTTTGGGCATTGAGCTTTTAGGCTAGATTTTTATACCGTGTGCCTTAGAAAAATGTGTTTAACAGTTGTGTGAAGTTTCGTGATTTTTTGGAAACTCAGTGAATTTTTTATTTTTTAAAAAATAAAAAAATATGTAGAAAAACAGAAAAAATAGGAAAATTTGAGAAATTATTAGAGTTTAGTGTTTATAAAAATGTAAGAATATTTTAGAAAATATTTAAAGTAATTTTGAGAAATTTCGGGATAACTTTGAAAATCATTGATTTGTTGAAAAATAAAACAAGTATTTTGAAAATTTTAGAGAATTTGAAAAGTGTGCGCGAGTGCTAGTGTTATGTGACTGTGACGTTGTGAAGTGCATGGTTTGCGTTTTGTGTTGATGTCGTGAGTGTGGTAGGGACCGTTTTTAAGCAAAACTTTGCTAAAATTTTTAGAAATTAGGAAAGGGTTGGAAAAGTTTTAGAATGAAATATTTTTTAAAGAAAAGACAGAAAACCCTTGAAATTCTAGAAAACTTGTTTTAACTCGAAGTTGAAAAATCAAAATGTGTAAGAAATTCATTTTGACTTATCACTTGAAATCTTTTTATTCTTTGTTTATTTTTTTTGTTTGTTTTTATTACCTATTTATTTATTTTATTATTATTTTTCTTCTACTTTTATTTTCTTATCTGCATATACCGCATATTAACACCTCTTACCTTGACTTACCTTTTCAGGATGGCTGATGCAGGCGACGACGGTTCTAAGAGGAGGCACCACTCCAAGAGGACGGCCCAGACAGATTCTGCCAGTGGTTCCAGTCGTTCTAGGGGTAGCCAGCGATCTGCTGGATAGGCATCGTCTAGTCAGAGTGGACGGGGGTGTAGGCCTCCTGTCGACCCCTTTCCTCCAGTCGAGCGGGCCTTTGAGGAGGAGATTAGTACAGAGGAGGATGCACCGGGTCTTGGTGATCAGGTGACTGGTTACGGGAGAGCCTCTATCCGACACAGACAGACAGACGTTAAGCTAGGTGACTTGGAGGTACCAGGCATTCCATCGCTGGGGGATCTTGCCTATCATCCAGTGTGTATTCTAGACAGCATTTGCCCCCTCCGCGGGTACACACAGCTTTCAGAGGGGCTGTTCATCAGGTCTTTGCGACCATGCAGCGGGCAGCTCCATCCTACCGTGCTTTTTTGCCTAAGATTGGGTTCGGGGCTTTCATAGGATTACAGACTAACTGCCTGAACTGACATCTAGTGCTGGCGCTTATCAAGAGATGGTTTGGAGAGACTAGGACTTACCATTTTGTTGGCTTCGAGTTGGGACCCACCCTTTTGGACTGGACAATCATCACGGGGCTTTCGTTCACCTGTTGGCAGATCACTTTGCAGTCAATTAACAGAGACGACGCATGCATTCTGCTGGACTTGCCTCCTCTCGAGTGTTTTGCTTTCCCAATTTCCTGGCTCAGTCAGGATGACAGTACTTTTGCTGTTGAACCACCTTCTGCCCAGCGAGACATCATGAGGCAGCGACTTATTTTGTACATCATCTTTAGCTGCTTCTGCAATAACAACAAGTCGCTCGTGCCTTTTCGGTTGGTGAGTATAGTAGCTGATCTCGAGGCTTTGTCTGAGCCGGATTGGGGATCTTTCTCTTTTGGCTGTTTCCTTTGATCGATGCGAGTTCGAACTTCTTCCCGTTGGGGTAGCATGACTGGTTTCAAACCTTTTCTTGTTTGGTGGAGCTACGAGTACTTGCGTGTTCGTTGCCCTGCAGTTATCGAGGATGACCTTTTATCCTCGTGCTTTGAGGTGGTCTCGTGACCGGGTGGCCCAGCAGCGATCAGAGATAACTGACTTCGTGACGTTACAGGTGAACCTGGAGTTGATCGAGGCGAGGGACATGACTTGGCGGCCCTTCACTGGATCAGTTCATTATGAGACGGTGCGATACTTGGTCCCCTTATCTCTTTCGAGGGCTTCTTTTCTCAGTGATGATTCTTGGGAGTCTTATCTAAGAGATCAACACTGGCAGCAGTTTTATGAGGAGTTCCGGTCAGCAGGCGATCCACCGGAGTACATGTTTGGAGCTTTGGTGGCAGGAGTTTCCATTCCTTATCAGGAGCGCCAGCCGGGTGCCGGTTTCCAGCTTCCTCCAGATACAAACTATGTTGCACACTTTGGGGCTCATTCTGTCGGTGCCTTCACTTGATTTGAGGTAGTAGTTGGCGGATACGTTGTTGGCCAGGAGGTGGTCGACTTGTGGCGCCGTGCTGGGAGATACGTGCCCCAGGCTAAGTTTACTACTGTGAAAGACCAAAGGAATCGATACCTAACAGAGCGAGATCAATACCAGGCAGAGGTAGCTTCCTTGACGGCCCGATTAGCCCAAATGGGAGGTGGCGGGGTATGTTGTCTTTTCCCTCTTTCTTCTTTTCGCTTTGCTGTTGTTTAATTATTCCTTCCTGTTGCTGACTCCGGTTCTGTCCTTTTTGCAGGATGCTGGTGCTTCCAATAATTATCTACCTCCTTTAGATCCAGGTTTCAGAGACTTCGATCTCGAGGATATTGACTTTGATCTTTGATAAATGCCTCTTGTGGAGACCCTGATCTTCTTTTGCCCCTCCTTGAGATGTATTTACGTTAGACAGTTTTATTTTGTAAATTTTGCATAAAGATAAAATTTATGATCTAGCTAGTTAAGTGCATGGATAGGTACAGATATTTATGATTTTTTATAGTTAAGCATATGATCAGATACATGTGGTGGATGATGATGCTGTATATTTATTACATAGGTTGATATTGAACTGTATTAGTGACTTCTGTTTCTACAGGGGGTTATGTCATATGTATGCGAAGCTCATACCCATTTTTTTTTTTTTAAATGTATGCACATATTAGAAATATACTAGCTAATAGAATGACAAGGGTTGCTGTCGAACTTGTTATCTTCGGAATGGTAACTCTTTCATTTTTGGGGGCCCTAGCCTCTCCTCTAGCTCAATCTTACCTTGACTGGATGATAGCACTTCGTACATTTCTCAACCTTTTGACCACCTCCGATTCTCTGCCTCGGGGTTAGTGTATAGGATTATTGGGCTGAAACTCTCAACTCTCGAGCCTTGGGCAACAACTTACCTGACCTTTTCCAGAGCAATAGATGACCAATCTTTCAATCTGAGGAGACATTGCTTTCGGACTGTAATATAGGCTAGGTTATGGGGTTTTCGAAACAATGGGATGTGTAGGCTCAAATTTGATGTTACTTTCAACAAGGTTTAGATCCACACCGTCCTTGACTATTTTTCCCTTCCAGTAAGGTTAGCGTCCTTCTTTAGCTTCGGCAACGTGTTTAGCTCATTTAGATCAAGCAATCCATTTTCAATCAGAGCGGACTTTAATAGGGTTGTAATGCAGGCCATGGTTTTAGGGGTTTGCAAGAAAGGGTAAAGGCTCGAACTTATTGTTTCTACTGGGTTTCTTTGTAACCTAGGATCACCTTCTAATTACTATGTACTTCTCAGGGTGAAAACGCTTCTTTTCTTTCGACCTTTCTACATGCTTTCTAAGATAAACATGACTCACTTCTCTTTCGGTCTTGTTATTATGCTTTTCAAGATGCTTAATTATGGTTTTGTTCAGGCCTTTAATAATAATAAAAAAATTTCTTTTTTTTTTCGGCCTCTTGCCCCTTGGTAACTCTTTTCCTTCGCTCTCTCTCTCTCTCTCTCTCTTTCTTTTTTTTTTTTTTTATCTCTTTTCTTTCCTTTTATGAAATGAATAACTTTACAACCCTTTCTTTCTTAGACCTTCTCTTTAGTAGTTCAATCTAACCCAATGTGGATGATGATCCCTAAGTTGGGGGTTTTTTCGAAAGAGATAAATGACTTAACGGGTTTGGCAAAGGGTTGCTTCTGACTATATGTGAAGTGAAATGAGGGCCTCTCTTCACTTTGAACTAGATTGCTTGATCCATAGAGCCTTCTGCAAGCATCGTATTTTTGCCCGCTCGCCAGTCTTTAGTCTGTCCAGACTTGTATTCAAGTCAATATGGACATATTCTGAGTCAACTTACTTTCCAAGTCTAATCCCGTTAATCAATTGCTTCGCGGGCTCTTTGGGCCCAAATAGAGGTAAAATGACCAAAATGCCCTTGGGGGCATTGTTCGGTCCAATTCCAATAGACACATCTTTGCGAAGACGACAAGTCCCCTTTCCAATTCCAACTCCAATTCCAATTAAATCCGACAAACTCGTGAAAGTTGATTCCTCGAGACGGTAAGTCCATCCTGTCCGGCACGTTTCCGATAGCTCTTCGAAACAGTAAGTCTCTTCAAACTCGTCGACCGAGACAAGACCCCAAGTCCCCGAGATGGTAGAACGGTCAACCTTTGACACCTGCTAGCTCGCCAATGTAGAAATGTCCGTTTCAGCACGCCTTCCGAGAAAGTTGATTCCTCAGGCGCTAAGTCCACTTAGCAGCTTCCAGAGATTAGACAATCTCTAGAATGATCGCGACCTGTTAGAGTAACGAAAATACTCTTAAATATCGCAACTGTCAGAGTGACGGAAACACTCATAAACAGGTCGATATTGGGAATTGTCAACGAACCCCTATATCACAGGACTGCAGTCAAAGTGACGGAAACACTCAAAACCCAGGTCAACACCGGTGCCTGCTAGCCCATTTCGGTAAAAAATAACCAAACTGCCCTTAGGGCCATTTTCGGCACGTTTCTCGAGACAGTACCTAAGTCCTTATAACGGTAAGTCCACCTTTCCAAGATTGTCGTAAAGACAATCTAGCATGATTAGGTGTCTTCTAGTCAATTTTGGGCTAACTTCAAGATATTCCAGTCAAGATGACCATTTTGCCCTTAGGCATCTGAATGCCCCGGGAACCACACCGACTCTGGGAATCAAATCGGTAACCTCCTGAGAATGCTTTTCCTGATCATTCTGAGTAAGTTTTGGCAAATCCAGTGCAAAATGACCTTTTTGCCCCTAGTGGGCTGGTCGTCTCTTCCAACCACATCAGCTCTGGGTATCACACCGGTAACCTCCTGGGACATTCTAAGTAATGTTTCTAAACCTCGAGTCTTCTTCCAAGATATTTTGAGTCCATCCCAGCAGCTTTCCGTCCTGATTAACCGTTTTGCCCCAAATGGCCTGGTCAACCCCTCCGTCACATCTCGACATCATTTTTCAGGTCTACTACCCCCAAGACATTGTTTTAAGGGTTCTTGTCCCTTTCCGACTTTACGGGACATTCCTGGCCCCTTCAAATCATTCTCGGACCTTCCAAAGTCACTTTTAGTGAAGCCAGGCTAAAAATTGCATGGTAGTCACTAGTACAAGCACTCAAATCTTTTAGAGATACGTTGCTTGTTGACCTTAAACATTTCCTAATTGGTTGGCACCACTAGTAGTGGCGCCAAGCCAAAAAATGGCCTGGTGCCGCTGCAACAGGCGCCAGGTCATTCCTCTGTCCATAAATACAGAGCCTCTTCCAGTGTGAAAGAGGTCCGCAATCTCAGTCTAAAAACTCCCTTCTTCGATACACAAAGCTCGTAACCTCTTTAAACCCTAGTTTCCTTTAGGTTTTCCAAATCCTAGCCTCCATACACAAACCCTAGCCCCTATACACAAACCCTAACTCATATACGCTCCTATACTAGACTCCAAAGCCTCCATTGAAGACTTGAAATGTTGCAACTCGAAGCTCTCGAAGACTGAAGCAAAGCAAGGAAAACAAGGCAAATAAAACAAGATACAAGGTAGACTTCCTATTTATATTTACGCACTTTCCCCCTCTCTCTTCTCTCTCCTAACCCACATGGGTTTTCTTCTATTTTAATCCCCCATCTTCTTCCCCCCCCCCCCCCCCCCGGTCTTTCTTACATGCTTAAAACAAGGGACTTCTCGGTCCATGTGTAGGATTGCACTATTAAGAGTCACCGTGTTAAGGGCTTTCTCTTAGTCTAACCGGAGACCACGTGGGTTTGGCCCCCCTTGATTATGTGGTGAAGCCTTAACTTTGTATGTTCACGACCCCAACTTGCATTGTGCATATCATGATCTTGCATCTCTCCAAAACTTGTTTTCAAAACTTGCATCAAAACCATTTTCAAAACTTGCATAAAATTTTCTTCTTCAAAACTTGCTTTCAAAATCACAATCCTAAAATTATTCTAGCCTTTCCATGGCTAGGGTTGCTTTAGGAAAGTGTTACATTTAAAATGACCAATATAATCTATATTTTCAAATCATTTTTGTTTTCAAAACCACTATCTTAGAGTGTTTCTAACCTTCTTGTGATTAGAGTCACTTTAGGAAAGTGAGATATTTTTATGGACTTTCTAAAAACTCTCTTTTAAATCTCTCTTCCTAAAAATCTCTTTTCCAACATACTTTCTAAAAACTCTCTTCAAATTCCTTTCCAAAATTTTTTTTTAAAAACTCTCTTCAAAAGATTTATTTTCTAAAACTTCTTTTTAAAACGTTCTCTTCAAATTCACTTTCTAAAAATGCTCCCTAATTTTCCTTCCTAACAATTCTTTCCAAAAATCTCTTTCCTATCTACTCTTTTCAATAAAACTCTTTTCAAAAAACTCTTTCCTAAAAACTCCTTTCCAAAACTCTCTTTTCAAAATTCGCTTTCCAAAAACCATTTTTTAAGATCTCCTTCCAAAAACATTTTCTTTTCAAAAATTCTATTTTCCAAAATCACTTTCCTTGGAGCCTAAATCAAGCCCTAAAGCCAACAATTAGGGAACCCTAATTTCCTTTCTTAAAATATGATTTTCAATCTTACCTCAAAACCTAAGTTTCCGAAATCTCCTTTCTTCTACATCAAAATCATAAGTTTTCAAAACCTATTTTCTACACCAAAACTATAGTCTTCAAAATCTAGGGTTTCTAAAACTTCCCCTTCCAATTCTGTGTCAAATTCAATCTTCCTTTAGGAAACCAAATCCAATCTTCCCATTTAGGAAATTAGATATAATCCTCTGTTTTTGGAAACAAAATCAAAACACTTTTTCTTAGAAACAAAATCCAAATCTTTCTTAATTCAAATCCTTCCTAATCTCATATTTTCCTAAACCGTAAGTTTCTCAAACTTAAACTTTCAAATCTTTCCTTAAACTTTAAGCTTCCAAAATCTTTCTTAATTCCAACCTTTCCGAATTTTAACTTTCCAAATCTAAATCTTCAAATCTTTCTTAAACTCAAACCTTTCCTAACTTCAAGTGTTTTCTAAAACTCAAACTTTCAAACATTTTCTAAATTCTAAACTTTCCTAAACTCCAAATCTCTTCAAATTCAAAACTTCCTTGAGTCAAAACTTTCTAAAAACGAAATCTTTCCAAATCCAAAACTTTACAACTTTCAAAACTTTTCTAATTCAAAACTTCCTTAATTCCAAACCTTTCCTAAATTAAACCTTTTCCTAAATCGAAACTTTCCTAAATCGAAAATTTCTTAAAATGAAACTTTCCTAAAATGGAACTTTCCTAATTCGAATCTTTCCTAAATCTCAATCTTTCCAAATCAAAGTCCAATCTTGTCAATTCCAAATTCCAGTTTCCAATCTTCTATTCTAAGTTTAAATCAAATCTTTTTTCAAATCAACAACTCTTTTTCAAATCAAACATTCTATTTTCTATCGGACTCTTATCCGAACTACGACTGACCTGATTCCTCAAAATGGATGCGTAGGCAACCCTCATGGGTGCGGTCACAATCTTTTTCAAATCTCCAATTCCACAACCTTTTTTCAATCTCCAATTCCATAATCTATTTCAACTTCCAATTCCAAAAATCTATTTTCAAATCTCTATTTCCAATCTCCAAAACTTTCTTTCAAAATCAGACCTATCTCTTCAAATCTCTTTTCAAATCAATTCAAGTTCTTTTCAAATCTGTTTCTAAAATCAAATCAAATTATTCTTTTCAAACTCTCTTTTCTTGCACTTGCATATCATGCATCATGTCAAACATATTTTCAAAATTCTTTTCTAAAAGTGGATAGTTTTGGACATTTATTTAATCGAAGACTCTAATAGGTGAATCTAGGGTGAATAGACATGTAGGTACCGCAAAGGCAGGGTGAGGTGATGGCTTAGTGCGTCTTTCCTACACGTAACCAACCTCCAAACTTAGATCACTGTTTTCGAAGGACCAAAACGAAGTTATTTTCAAAAAGGGCTTAAATATTTTCTAAAGGTTGCCAAACAACTTGTTTTCTTAAAAACTCTCTCTTGAGGAAGTGTTTTCAAAATCATTTTCAAAAACCCTAAGTGTAGTCTTCAGATTGTGCTTAGTTTTTAGGTGACCTAACTCACTTTAATCAAGTTAGGTGACGGCTCCAAATAGTTTTCCAAAAGCCCTTTATTCAAATCAATTTTCAATTCAAACCTAGTCGCACTCATTCTTCTAGGAGGATGAGTTTTGATGAGAGAGTACAGTATTTTTTCCGCTTGTGTGTGTATTTCTCGAGTGCGAAAAATCTGAGCGTGACACCTTCTACACTGCCCTAACATGATAGAGGATGGACACCATTCCTAAAGTTCCCGACTATTGTCTGCCCCAATGTGGGGAGGACAGTTTTGGATCGGGGTGTGACAAGGAATATTTCGCTTGTGGCAAGGCACTAGGGGCTAAGCAAGGGGAATATAAACACAATTATAGAGAAATGAAAGATGGCTCCTCTTCATCCTAATAGTTTGGCCACATATCGCTTAGCTTCGGTGTCTTGCAAGTGTTGCCTTTGGATAGTTTCCTCACTCATCCTTACGCTCTCTTTCTTTGGAAAGCTGATCATTTGGCGAGTGGTTAACTCATGCTATCATCCCTTCAAATCAGATCATTCCATAAGATAGACCATGCCCCCTTATATAGGAAAAATTCACCATTCTCAAGAAAAATATAAGATAACAGCAATAAATGAAAGGACTTAATCATTTTATTATGTAAGCGGAAAGCAAATAGTTCTGTCGTAAAGAAATAGAAGTGTAAATATTAATTTAAGGACAAACTGTAAAAGGGATAGAAAGAAAGTGGGTGAAAACACCTTTCTCTTGTACGCTTTTGAAGAAAACCCATTTCAGTAAGGCCTTGGGACAATGCCCACATCTTTGATACTCCATTCGTGACTTGGGTCCCTAGCCAAGGCAAGGTAGACAAAGGCTTCTTCTAGAGCTCCAGACATGCTGACGTTGATGGCACGGTTGTCAGCCTCATTGACCTCCTTCTTATTCTTTGCGGCAGGTTCTTCTGTAAACAAGGTGGCTAACTTGCTTCCTTCCAATTCGAACGGCTTCGTCTGTGCTCTTAACTCTTCTAGCTTCCAACCCATGTCTTCATAGTTATACTTGTTCATGGGCCAAGGGTTTTCCAATAAACGATGCTCCATTGCGGCGTACTTCGGGTGTAGAAACTCAGCACCCCATCCGTCAACAACCACATTTTCAAAAAGCTCTTCTTCCAGAGACATTGGCTCCTCAATTGGCTAGTCAGAAGCATCAGACACCTCATTAGGGTTATAGAGATAGATCGGATATAATGGGAGATCCTCTTCCCAATCATCCTCTTCATTGGTCTCCCAATCATCCTCATAATCTTCAGCTATGGGCCCATCGAACTCTCCCTCGCCTTCCATTTCTACAGGTATCATATTGACGGTGTAGTCCGGCAGAGGGTTAGTGGTCACATTGGGGGTTGGAGCAGGATTCATCAGTTGTAGATCAATGGTCTTGTTGTCTATTTGGTCCTGAATTTTGTGCTTGAGAGAGAAACAGCTTTCAGTGTCGTGCCCTTAGCCACCCGAATGGTACTCACAAGTGAGGGCAGCAATGAAGGTTAGGGGTAGAGGGCTTGGCAATGGGTGAGCAGGTATGGGCTCAGGATATTATTCTTCAGTAGGTTATGGTAGGCCTCAGTTTGGGTGCAAGCTAAGGTGTTAAAGGTACGGATGCATCGGGCAGGTCCATTAAAGTTCGGTTGTGCCCCAACAGAGCCATAGTTAGGAGTTGGAACAGGCATGGTTAAGGTGGGTAAGGGCAGGACAAGGTGTGATTGTAGTGATGGACGGTATTGGGGTGGTTGGTCAGGTAGAATGGCAAATACCATGCTCTCCTTCTTGATTATTCCCTTCATAGGAGCCACCTTCTTGGTTATGTTAGCAGAACTTTCTCCAGTCTTGGCATAGGGGTCCCTGATCCTCCCTGTCTTGAGACCGTTTTCTATTATCTCCCCTTGCATGATAAGTTCAGAGAAGCTTTTCCCCATGCTTGTGCAGAGCTTCTCGTAAAATATACCTTAGAAAGTATGTACGAAGAATTGCACATACTCCTTCTCTTCCAATGGGGGATTGACTTGTGCAGCAGCTTCTCTCCATCTCAAGGCATAGTTCTTGAAACCTTCTTTTTTGCCCTTACTCATAGTCATCAAAGACCATCAGTCAAAGGTGAGGTCAATATTGTGACGGTACTGAGCTTTGAATAAGTTAACTAGCTCGATCCAAGTCGCGGTCTTCCTTAGGTCCAGACAGGCAAACCATTATAGAGCAGACCTAGTGAGGCTGTGTTGAAATAACTGCATGAAAAGCTTCGAATCATTGTCGTGACCGCTCAACGCTCCAACATAGAGACGAAGATGAGCAATGGGGTTACCAGTGCTGTCATACTTCTGGAAGTTAGGCATTTTGAACCTAACAGATCTTGGATGGTCCGGAAAGAAACAGAGCTCGTCATAACAAGTGAACCGATAAGTGTCATGACCATGGAGACTTCGCAGTGAATCCTTTAGCCCTTGAATTTTCAAACTGAGAGGGTCTAGGGGAGTCCTCTTTACAGCAGGTGAAAGCAATATGGTTTCCTCTTCTTCAGTGTTGATCCCTTTGGCATCTTCCTTGTTCCTCCCAGCATTGTCAGATTGAAGCATGATCCTTGGGTTGGTAGGTTCAGGGGCTTTGGAGGAAGTCATGGATGATAATGGGATTACGGCAGCATCCTTTATGGCCAAGGCTTGGATGAGCTTAAACATCTCATCAATTTTGGTCCTCATTTTGTTAACCTCTTATCGAGAGACTTAAGATGATTCTTCAGGGTTGGCAACCATCAGTGAGGCTCTTTTTCGGGTGATAATGAGGTCCTTAGGTGGATGTTGCCCCTTCTTGGGAGCAATGTTGACTTAGTGCAAGGTGATCTCTATAAATGAAATAGAAAAACAAAAACACAAATTGCAATTCAGTTTCTGTTTTTTAAAGAGCTCAATGCAATGCATGTCCTAGGGTGTCCCTACTCGAAAGGGCAACTAATCATGATGTATTGCCTCATTTTTGGAGATAAGGGGGGTCTGCCCCTATATACAAGCACCTTACCATGGATCAGGAATATGAATTCATCATCTATTTGCAAAAAATAAGAAAACTTATTGAACAAAAGAAAAGAAGTACATTTTAACAGTGGGGGGGGGGGGTGGGGGGGGGGGGGGGGGGGGGGGGGGGGGGGGGGGGGACATTTTCCTTTTGGACTTCCACCTATCTAATTCTACATAAGAAATCCTAAACTACTCTTGAGTCTTCGGATTCGCCTTCGTTGGATTAGATATCGAGGAGGTCGTTGATGGACCTTATTGATCGATTGCCCCTTGTCTTCTTGGCAACCCTATCTCCATGAGCGTAGAGGGATTGGGGCCCCTCTTATGGAATAAATTGATGTGCATGCCATGAGTCCTTAGGGTTACATGGGAACCCCTAGGGTTTGGGTAAGTTTAATGCAAGGGAGAGTGACCTTTGTGTCACTCTCAATGGGTTGATCATATGTCTGGAAATGCAGTGATTTGAGTTACTTTGGAACTCTTATCTTGACATGGAATATGGAATGCATGAAAATGGATGCATAGAGTATAGAGAAAAAGAATGCAATGGTAAAGTAAACGTGCATGCATGAGCAGTTAGGCAAGTATTATAACAGTAAGAATACAGTCATTATAACAACAGGTATAGAGGAAAGTAAAAGCAATCGCCCTTTCCTCCATGATTTTGGAAAACAGTATGCATGTCTTAAATTTGACAGAGGTTCGGCTATGCATAGTGTCTATATGAGCATGAGGTTGAGGGTTTACTAATGCGTCCTGAAAAGGCTCGGTCCCCAAATCTTCAAACCTAGGCCCACTCCCTGAGGTGGTGCCATGATCAGTTGGTGATTCGAGCAGGGAACCATCAAGAGGTCATAGGCAAAGAAACTGACATAGCATCTTGCCCACAACCAAAATACCGTTCCCCCTTCTAACTAGAAGGGATAGATCAAGATAAAGAATGCAAGTATGCAAAATGCAAGTGCACATGCAATATGTGTGTGATTTTTGAAACCGGAGGAAAGAGCCCAACAATTCCCATTCATCCTGTTCATCACATTCATGCATAATAGTTAATAGGATAATATTGTAAACAAAAAGTGCACCTACAAAACAAAGATGCAAGAGTTAGTATGTGGATGGCAAGCTTAATACAAGATAATATGAATGGAATTAAATGTATGTTTTTTGAAAACAACTTCAAAATTTTGATTTTGAAAGCTGAAAGTGGATAAAATTGAACAAGTTAATCGAAGACTCTACATGGGTGAAGGGTGAAGAGACATGACTATGGCCTAACCCTCTAAGTGTCCCCAGTGGAGTCGCCAGCTGTCACGCCCAAATTTTTCACACTCAAGAAATATACATACAAGCGGGAAAAACTGTACTCTCTCATTAGAACTCATCCTCCTAGAAAAATGAGTGCCACTAGGTTTGAATTGAAAATTGATTTGAATAAAGGGCTTTTGGAAAACAATTTGGAGTCGCCACCTAACTTGATTAAGGTGAGTTAGGTCACCTAAAACTAAGCATTAATTCGAAGATTACACTTAGGGTTTTTGAAAAAGGTTTTTGAAAAAGGTTTTTGAAAATCCTTCTTCAAAAGAGGGTTTTTAAGAAAATAGGTTGTTTGGCAACCTTTGGAAAATATTTAAGCCCTTTTTTGAAAATAACTCTATTTTGGTCTTTGAAAACAGTGATCTAAGTTCGGAGGTTAGATACGTGTAGGGAAGATGCACTAAGCCATCACCCTACCCCGCCCTTTCGGTACCTACATGTCTATTCACTCTAGCTTCATCCAGTAGAGTCCTTAACTAATATATGTCCAAAACTATCCACTTTAGAAAAGAATTTTGAAAAGAAATTTAACATGATGCATGATATGTAAGTGCAAGAAAAGAGTTTAACTTTGATAATAGATTTGAAACGAACTTGATTTGATTTTGAAATGGATTTGAAAATATAGATTTGAAAGAAGAATTGAAGTTTGAAATTGGAAAGAAAGTTTTAGAAATTGAAATCGAGAATTGAAAATAGATTTTTAAAATTTGAAGTTTGAAAAGAGTAATGGAATTAGAGATTTGAAAAAGGTTGTGACCGCACCCATGAGGGTTGCCTACGTATCCCTTTAGAGGAATTAGATCAATCGTAGTTTGGACAAGAGTCTGATAGAAAATAGAAGATTTTGCTTGGAAAAAGAAATTGAATTGGAATTTGGATTTGATGATTGAGAGATTGAATTTTGATTGAAAGATTTGAAAAGATTGGTTTTAAAAAGCTTGGTTTTAGGAAACCTAGACTTAGGAAAGACTCGAGATTAAGAAAGATTTGACTTGACTTGGAAGGGTTTTAGAAAAAGATTTGACTCGAATGTAGGACTCGGAAGATTAGGGAAAGATTAGATTTAGACAAGGTTCGATTTAGGAAAGTTTCAAAATAGGAAAGTGTCATTTTAGGAAAGTTCCTTTTTAAGAAAGTTTCATTTTAGGAAAGTTTCGATTTGGAAAAGTTTTAAAATAGGAAAGTTTTGAAAGTTGGAAAGATTTGAAAGTTAGAAAGTTTAGAATTTAAGAAAGTTTTAACTTAAGAAAGTTTCAAATTTAGAAAGTTTTGAATTAGGAAATATTTGAAATTAAGAAAGGTTTGAGTTTAAGAAAGATTTGAAATTTTAGATTTAAAAAGTTGAAATTTAGAAAGATGTGAAATTGGGAAAGATTTGGAAGCTTAAAGTTTAAGGAAAGATTTGAAAGTTTAAGTTTTGGAGACTCAAGGTTTAAGAAAATACGAGATTATGAAGGATTTGAATTAGGAAAGATTTGGAGTTTGAAGGATGGAGATTCCTATTTTCTAAAATAAAGGATTGGATTTTGTTTCTAAAAGAGGTGTTTTGATTTTGTATCCAAAAACGGAGGATATGATCTAGTTTCTTAAATGAGGAGTTGGATTTGGTTTTCTAAAGAGAAAATAGAATTTGGCATGGATTTGGAAAGATGAAGTTTTGGAAATCTTAGATTTGGAAGGCTATAGTTTTGATGTAGAAAATAGGTTTTGAAAGCCTATGATTTTGATGAAAACAAGAGAGATTTCGGAAACCTAGGTTTTGAGACAAGATTGGAAATCATGTTTTAAGCAAGGGAATTAGGGTTTCCTAATCGTTGGCTCTAGGGCTTGACTTAGGCTCCAAGGTAAAGAGTTTTTGGAAAGTGAGTTTTTGGAAAAAGAGATTTTGGAAGGAGATCTTAAAAAGGAGTTTTTAGAAAATGAATTTTGAAAACAAAGTTTTTGGAAAGGAGTTTTTAGGAAAGAGTTTTTTTGGAAGGAAACTTAGAGAGCGTTTTTAGAAAGTGAATTTAAATAGAGCTTTTTTGGAAAGAAGCTTGAAAATGAGTTTTGAAAAATAGATTTTTGAAGGGAGTCTTTAGAAAACAATTTTGGAAAGGAATTTTGAAAAGGAGATTGGAGAGAGTTTTTAGAAAGTATGTTGGAAAAGAGGTTTTTTACAAAGAGAGATTTGAAAAGAGAGTTCTTAGAAAGTCTATAAAAATATCTTACTTTCCTATAGCGATTCTAACCATAAAAAGGTTATAACCACTCTAAGATTGTGGTTTTGAAAACAACAAGGATTTGAAAAAATGGACTATATTAGTCACTTTAAATATAACACTTTCCTAAAGCAACCCTATCCATGGAAAGGCTAGAATCACCTTAGGATTGTGATTTTGAAAACAAGTTTTGAATAAGAAGATTTAATGCAAGTTTTGAAAACGGTTTTGATGCAAGTTTTGAAAACAAGTTGGAAAATGAATTTTGGAGAAATGCAAGATCATGACATGCACAATGCAAGTTGAGGTCGTGAACATACAAGGTTAAGACTTCACCATATAATCAAGGGGGCTGAACCCACGTGGTCTCCAGTTAGACTAAAAGAAAGCTCCCGATACGGTGACTTTCAATAGCCTAATCCTACACAGGGACTGGGAAGTCCCTTGTTTCAAGCATGCAAAAAAGGGGGGGAAGAAGATGAGGGATTAAAATAGAAGAACACCCAAGTGGGTTCGGAGAGAGAAGAGAGAAGGGGGAGGATGCGTAAACGTAAATAGGAAACCTACCTTGTGTCTTGTTTATTTGCTTTGTTTTACTTACTTGCTTTGCTTCGGTCCTCACTTCACTTTGCGTGAATCTTCAAGGGCTTGTCTTGATCTTTGGGAGCTTCGGGTTGCAGCACTTCAAGTCTTCAATGGAGGCTTTAAAGGTTAGTATATGAGTGTATATGAATGCATGTGAGTATATGAGAGCTAGGGTTTGTATACGGGGGCTAGGGTTTTGAAAAACCTAAAGAAGACTAGGGTTTAGGGAGGCTACGAGCTCTGTATATCGAAGATGAGAGTTTTTAGACTGAGTTTGCGAACCCTTTCAGGCTAGAGGAGGCTTTGTATTTATAGACAGAGGAATGACCTGACGCCTGTTGCAGTGGCACCCAACCAAATTTGGCTTGGCCCCACTACTAGTGGCGCCAGCCACTTAGGAAAGTTTTAAGGTCAACAAGCAATGTATCTTCAGAAGATTTGGGTGCATGTACTAGTGACTACCATGCAATTTTTAGCCTAGCTTCACTAGAAGTGACTCCAGAAGGTTCGGGAATGGTTTAAGGGGCCAGGAATGGTCAGGAAGGCCGAAAAGGGACATGAACACTTAGAATAGTGCCTCGAAGGTAGTAGACTTGAAAAATGATGACAAGATGTGTTAGAAGAGTTGACTAGGCCATTAAGGGCAAAACGGTTAATCAGGCCGAAAAGCTACCGGGATGGACTCAGAATGTCCCAGAAGAAGACTCGAGGGTTGGAAACATTACTTAGAATATCCCAAGAAGTTACCGGTTTGTTACCTAGAGCTGGTGTGGTTCAAAGAAGCAACCAGGCCACCAGGGACAAAATAGTCGTTTCGCACTAGGTTTGCCGGAACTGACTCGGAATGATTCGGAAAGATAATAGAAGGTCGAGAATACTATAAGAAGCATTATCGGGAGGTTACCGGTTTGATACCCAGAGCCGGTGTGGTTCCCGGGGCACTTGGATGCCTAAGGGCAAAATGGTTATTTTGACCGGAATGTCTCGAAATTGGTCCGAAACTGACTAGAAGGCACCTAATCATACCGGATTGTCTTTACGACAATCTTGGAAGGGTGGACTTATCGTTCTGAGGACTTAGTTACTTTCTTGAAAAACATGCCGAAAATGGCCCGAAGGGCAATTTGGTCATTTTTCACCGAAGCGGGCTAACAAGCACCAGTGTTGACCTGGGTTTTGAGTGTTTCCGTCACTCTGACAGCGGTAATTCCCTGGGTTTTAAGTGTTTCGTGATATAGGGGTTTGTCGTCAATTCCCTATATCGACTTGTTTGCGAGTGTTTCTGCTACTCTAACGGTTGCGATGTTTACGAGTATTTCCGTTACTCTAACAGGTCGCGACCATGCTAGAGATTGCCTAATCTTTGGAAGCTGCTAGGTGGACTTAGCGCCTGAAGAATCAGGTTTCTCGAAAGGCATGCCGAAACGGACATTTCTGCATTGGCGGGCTAGTAGGCGCCAAAGGTGGACCGTTTTACCATCTCGGGGACTTGAGGTCTCGTCTTGGTCGACGGGTTTAAAGGGACTTACCATTCCGAAGAGTTTATTCACAAACGTGCCAGATTGGATGGTCTTACCACCTCGAGGAATCAATTTTCTCAAAAGGTGTGCCGAATTTAATTGAAATTGGAATTAGAATTGGAATTGGAATTGGAATTGGAATTAGAATTGGAATTGGAAAGGGGACTTACCGTGTTCAAAAAGACGTGCCCATTGGAATTGGACAGAACAATGCCCCCAAGGGCATTTTGGTCATTTTGCCTCTATTTGGGCCCAATGGGCCCGCGAAGTAATTGATTGACGAGATTTAGACTTGAAAAATTGATTTAATTCAGAATATGTCCATATTGACTTGAATACAAGTCTGGACGGACTGGAGATTGCCGAGCGGGCAAAAATGGGGTGCTTATAATGAGCACGTGAATATGGTCTTGTCTTGGTCCTCCATGACTATCTCCAATTGGTTATAGCCAGAGTAACCATCTAGGAAACAATAATAAGCTCGTCCCGCTACCCTCTCTACAACTTGGTTATGAAAAAGAAAGGGAAAATGAATCTTGGTATTCATGGCATTAAGGCGACAGTAGTTGTCACACCCCCAACCCAATTAGACATTAATTATGTCACATTAGGTGAGGCGTGATCGCACAGGTCACCGTACCTGCGAACAACACCTTAACCCATACTCAAAAATAAAAGAACGCAGCGGAATAAACAATACAATGAGGAAAATATAATAAACTCTCCAAAGGAATACATTACCACTGGAAAATAATCAACATCCTTTCACAAAATTCTTTACCATTATACAAAGTTAAAACATAACACCAAAACCCAACGTCTATATAAAATATAACCATGAAACTGAAAGTAAGACAATAGAGCTGTCCCAAGCCCCGTGACTCGATATCCTAACATCGACATGATTGCCACCACGGCAAGAACCAAGACTGCAGTGAACCAAACCGTCATCTCTAAGTTACCTATCAAGACAGTCTGTGTGGATGTGAGCTAATTGTCAACATGCTCACGATAGATAATCAAACTCATAAAGAATGATAATAAACACTCAAATACATACAGGTAGAAATGATTAATATATATATCTATATCATGGATGTCTCAATGCAATGCATGTATCACCCACATGTGCGCGTAATTTTAGATAACGTTGGCCCAATATATCGATGGCGCGTTATCAAGGAATGCCCACCGTGGCACCCTTAGGCTAGTCCACCGTGACTAAGCCTTGGTTAACCCACCATGGTTAACTCTCTCCAGTGCAATACAAGGCATACAATATGAATGGTATACAATGCCACCATATATATAAAATCATCAATGTATCCACAGAATTTCTCATATAATACCAATTTCACCTCATATATAAACACCTTCAACACCTCATATGCATTCACCACCATTATACATATAGAAAATACACAATGCATTTAACATGAATAACATTATCTCAAAATCTCATAATTCCACAATTAACACCAATATAGATAATAACACAAGCAATATATATTCACTTCTATATGAATAAGATTATCCTATGATCCCACCTGTCACCGCACATACACTATGTCAAAGATCACTTCGGGGTTGACGTTGAAGGATCTTGCTCTCTGTTACCTCCTATCACCACAACCGTATTAGTTTAGGAAACTCAATGTATACTCCAATAATCATAGCTATAATGTCTATACAAACAAGTTATAACACTAAAATTATACATTAGAACTACCATATGCTAATCTCAATCACACTCTCAATGTAAAGTTAGAGCTGAAAAATACAAAAATACACCAAGTCCTCTAATCTGCCAAAACTGACACAGGCTTCATAATCTAGACATAATTTCGTGGGCTTATGCCCAAAAATTCTAAAACTTTAGAAATACCAACTAGACATATCAAAGAGTATCCAGACCAAATTGTACATTTTTTGAACATGCCTAAGTATTTATTTGGTATTTTCAAATACAGGGCAGTGCTGCAGAAACTCGAATTCAGCAGTAAATAGTCTATATTTGATAAATTAATAACATAGGTAAACGACATCTAAATTATCTGAAATTTGGTACAAATTATCATCAACCTTTATCCTAGATACAGTAAAAACTTCATAATTTTTGGGCTACTCTAACTTGGTCGAATGCTCTGTCAAACCAGAGGTTACAGATCTGGGCATCAAAAATCTGCAGGGACAGTCCCATTTCAAAAATTTACCATAATTCGAAATTACAACATTTTTAAGTGAATCCAAAGCCCAAATGATCCTCATAACTCTAACTTACAGTGTTCAAAAATTCAGCCACAAATAAAAGTTTTAGCTAGGTCTAAATGTCTCTAAACAGTAGCATTTTCATAGAGAATACTCTGTTAGAGCTGCCATGAGTGATTCTAAGTTTTTACCATGGAAGATCTCACCTCCATCCTCTTCCTTCCATGGCATGACTCATACAACATGTAATAATTAGAGAAAATAAGATGAAACAAGCATGATACTCACCTTAGATGAGGAAAACAAAGTACAAGAAAGCTTCCTTAGATTTTTCCCCTCTTTTCTTCTTCTTCCTCTTTTCCACCGATTGCTCCTTCTCTCTTCAAGCTTCTCTCTCTCTCTATAATGGCAGCTATCTTTCCTCTCTTCTCTCTCCCATCATGCTAACCACTCACCCCCACCATTCTTGTTTTTTTTCTTTCTTTTTCTTCCTTTTCTTTCTTCATTTGCCTTCTTGTCCCCTCTTGTCATCTTTCTCCCTTTCTTTCCACCGACACCCTCCCTCCTCTCAATTAACTTCAATAGAAACATAATAATATATATCTCACCCCCCTTAGATATTTTATACACCCACTTATTATATTTTAGGTATTTTATACATTTACTTATTATACCCACTCACCAATGTTTTACCATTTAACCATTTAACTTACCATTAATAAAATGATACAAGTGGCATACACAATTTATAATTAACCATGCAATAGATGTAAATTAAATTAAATAAACTAATTTAACTACATTTACGATGCAATTCAACTAATTATAAAAATATGAGATTAGGGTTTTACAACTCTTCCACCCTTAAAGAATTTCGTCCCGAAATTCCCTTACCTCATGCAAATAGATATGGATACTGTTTTTGCATTTTCTCTTCACTCTCCCATGTAGCTTCTTCCACTGTATGGCTTCTCCACAGTACTTTCGCCAACGGAATTACCTTGTTGCGAAGTACTTGATTCCTTCGATCTAATATCTGAACCGGCTCCTCAACATAACTCAAATCATCTGCTAACTCAACCGGTTGGTAAACCAATACATGTGACGGATCTGACACATACTTCCTTAACATAGATACATGGAAAACATTATGTAGCTTGGCCATTTCTGGAGGTAAATCCAACCTGTAAGCCACAACACCAACTCTTTCCATAATAGTATACGGCCCAATGTATCTTGGATTCAATTTACCTTTCCTTCCAAATCTCAGAACGCCTTTCCATGGAGAAACTTTAAGAAATACTTGGTCTCCCACCTTGAACTCAAGTTCACGCCGTCGGTTATCCGCATAACTTTTCTGTCTGCTCTGTGCCACCTTCAAATGCTCTTGAACTGTCTTGATTTTCTCAGTTGTGTCTTGGATCATCTCTGGGCCCAACAACTGTCTTTCACCTACTTCAGTCCAACATACCGGAGTTCTACATCTTCTACCATACAATGCTTCAAACGGTGCCATACCAATGCTAGATTGATAACTATTGTTATATGCAAATTCCATCAACGTAATGTAATCTTCCCAACTACCTTTGAAATCAAGCATACAAGCTCGCAACATATCTTCCAAAGTCTGGATAGTTCTTTCAGATTGTCCGTCTACCTGAGGATGAAAGGCCATACTAAACTTCAATAATGTACCCATAGCTTGCTGAAGACTCAACCAAAATCTCGATGTAAACCTTGGATCTCTGTCCAAAACTATCGATACTAGCGTTCCATGCAGTCTGACAATCTCTTTCACATATAACTTGGCATATTGATCCAATGTATAAGTAACTTTTACTGGAAGAAAATGAGCTGACTTAGTCA
This sequence comes from Euryodendron excelsum, assembly GCA_033060915.1. NCBI lineage: Eukaryota > Viridiplantae > Streptophyta > Magnoliopsida > Ericales > Pentaphylacaceae > Euryodendron > Euryodendron excelsum. The sequence goes on from CM065382.1 coordinate 29,239,349, forward strand.
ATCTATCCACAATAACCCATACAGAATCATGTCCACTCGGAGTTTTCGGTAATCCCACCACAAAATCCATAGTGATATGCTCCTATTTCCATTGAGGTATCGAGAGAGGTTGCAATAATCCTGCCGGTCTTTGATGCTCAGCTTTCACCTGTTGGCAAGTTAAACATCTTGCCACAAATTCAGCAATATCCCTCTTCATACCTGATCACCAATATATCTCCCGAAGATCTCCGTACATCTTAGTGCTTCCCGGATGCATAGCATATAATGAGTGATGCGCCTCCTCCAAAATTTCATTCTTTAAAGCTAAATGATTAGGTATACAAAAGCGATTTCCCAACTTCAAAGTACCATCATCAAGAATAGAGAAATTGGTGCTCACCTTCTCCATCACTTCTTGTCTAATCTTCATCAACTGCTCATCCTGCATTTGAAGTTCCCAAATTCGATCAAGTAACAATGGTCTCACCCGAAAATGAGCTAACATGACACCCATACTTTTCTGTTCAAACTCCACTCCCAAGGAAGTCACTTCCGCATACAATTATGGCCGATAACATCGCATGCAAGCCAGTCTACTTGAAGACTTCCGACTTAAGGCATCAGCTACTACATTGGCTCTTCCCGGATGGTAATGAATCACACATTCATAGTCTTTAATTAGTTCCATCAATCTTCTCTGTTGTGCATTCAAATCTCGTTGAGTGAATAGATACTTCAAGCTTTGGTGATCCGTATAAATTTCACAAGGTTCCCCATACAAATAATGCCTCCATATCTTCAATGCAAATACTACAGCTGCCAACTCCAAGTCATGAATAGGATAGTTCCTTTCATGTGTCTTCAACTGTCTTGATGCATAAGCGACCACCCTTCCTCGCTGCATTAGAACACACCCCAATCCTCGATGTGAAGCATCACTATACACCACAAAGTCTCCCTTTCCAGAAGGAATTGTTAATACCGGTGCTGAAGTCAGCTTGGTCTTCAACTCCTTGAAACTACGTTCACAATCAACTGTCCACACGAATGCCACGTTCTTGCGAGTCAATTGTGTCAAAGGAACGACAATCGATGAAAAACCCTGTATAAATCTCCGATAGTAACCTACTAATCCCAGAAAACTTCTAACCTCTGATACATTCTTCGGTTGTTCCCAGTTCATAATAGCCTCAATTTTCCGTGGATCAACATTAATGCCCTGAGCAGATATCAAATGCCCCAAAAACACTACCTCATTAAGCCAAAATTCACACTTGCTGAACTTAGCATATAATTGCTTATTCCGTAAAGTTTGCAATACAAGTCTCAAATGATTCTCATGCTCTTCTTGACTACGAGAATATATCAATATATCATCAATAAAGACAATCACAAAAGAATCAAGAAAAGATCAAAATACCCGGTTCATTAAATCTATGAAGATAGCAGGTGCATTAGTCACTCCGAATGGCATCACCAAAAATTCATAATGACCATATCGAGTACGAAATGCGGTTTTTGGTACATCACTGTCTTTTACTTTTAATTGATGATATTCAGATCTCAAATCAATCTTTGAAAACACTGCAGCTCCTTGCAATTGATCAAACAAGTCATCAATCTAAGGCAAAGGATATCTGTTCTTTACAGTAACTTGATTCAATTATCGGTAATCAATACACAATCTCATGGTGCCATCTTTTTTCTTCACAAACAACATTGGTGCTCCCCACGGCGATACACTTGGTTGAATGAATCCCTTATCACACAAGTCTTGCAATTGAAGTTTCAACTCCCGCAATTCGGATGGTGCCATTATATACAGTGAAATTGAAATTGGTGTTGTTCCTGGTAACAAGTCAATAGAAAACTCCACCTCTCTGTCTAGTACCACCCCTGGAAGCTCATCTGGAAAAACATCCAAAAAGTCTCGAGCCACAGGAATATCAGATAACTTTAGTTCTGATTTGGTAGTGTCAACTATATGTGCAAGATACCCTTTACATCCTTTCTGCAACAACTTCTTAGCTTTTAAAGCTGATATCAAACAAGTTGAAACTACATCTCTTTCCCCTTGGAATCGAAATTCTACTTCATTCGGCAGTCTAAAAACAACTTCTTTCTTAAAGCAATCAATAAATGCATGATACGAAGATAACCAATCCATCCCCAATATCACATCAAAGTCATGAATAGCTAATGGAATCAGGTCAACTGCCAACTCATTACCCCTAATCTTCACCACACAATCTTTATATACCCTGTCTACTACTATCACATCTCCCACTGGTGTAGACACAAGTAAAGGTTGTGACAATGAACTACATGGTCTATCCAAATGTATACTAAATGCAATAGAAACAAATGAATGTGTAGAACCTGGATCTAACAACACATATGCCTCTTTATCAAGTATAAATAACGTACTTGTCACAACATTAGGAGCAGCCTGCACATCTCTCATCGTCATGGCATAAACCCGTGCCTGAGTGTGAGGTTCTGGTGTCATAGCTGGCCCCTGTTGAGCAACTCCCATTGTTCCCCTGTCTCCGCTCACCACATTATCCACTGATGATGCTGCCACAAGATTCCGAGGACAATTTCGTGCTATGTGACCCGACTGTCCACACTGATAGCATTTATCGCTTCATGGCACTGGACAATCTCTCACAATATGCCCCTCAGTCCCATATCGGTAGCAAATGATGCCCCCAGTGCTACTCCCCAAAGGTCTTGAACTGGTAGACCTTCCTAGTGGTCTCGAAGCTGCTCGGCCCCTAGAACTTCCTATACTTCTCGCATTATTAAATCGTGAATCGCCCGATCCAAGATTAAATTGTACCCGTCCTTGGTCCACAATTGGAGCAGATTCTGAAGGTCTCTGTCGTGAAGTACCAGATCCGGAATCAAATCTCCCCTTCTTAAATTGTTCTCGTCGCCCAGTCATCTCTTTCACATCCAATTCCACAATCTTGGCTTTGTTCACGAGGTCCCCATATCTAGTGATTCCAAATGCAGAAACCCGAGACTGAATTGACAACTCTAGTCCCTGTTGAAACCTCCTACACTTAGCACCTTCAGTACGCACCAAGTCAGGTGCAAATCGAGATAAAGCCGTGAACTGCTCTTCATATTCTCCCACTGACATTTTGCCTTGCTTTAGAAGAATGAATTCTTGCTCTTTCTGATAACGGTAAATAAGGGGAAAGTACTGATCGTTAAATACGTCCACAAAGCGTTGCCACGTGATCAGTAGTCCTCCAGGTTGAGCATTTTCCATTCGTCTCGTGGCTTCCCACCAGTTCCGTGCCTCACCTCTTAGTATGAATGTGGATAAGGATAGCTTTTGTTCATCAGGAATCTCCATCACTTCAAATATAGTTTCCAGCTTCCTTAACCATTCCTCAGCTATTAATGGATCAGTCGCTCCCATAAATTCTGGCGGACTTAGCTTCATAAATTGCTCATGTAAAGTTGTACTCCTTGGCGCCGATCTTGCCACCTGAGCTTCCATATATTGTGCCATCAAATTTGCAAGTCGGTCGGTTGCATCATGTTGATTCTGAATATGGGGTCCATGCTCTCCTTGCTCCATACCCCTAACTGACGCTGCTGAATCATCCCCTTCCATTGCTCCAGCTGAATCCCTTTGTGCCATTCTTTCTGTCACCAAATCAGAATAAGTACAACATTTATAATATATAAACCGCACATTTCTTAACAACCTAGATGTAAAATAAATTAAATAAACTAATTTAACTACGTTTTCGATGCAATTCAACTAATTATAAAAATATGAGATTAGGGTTTCACAGTAGTCAATACACATATGCCACCCAGTTTGAATTCGAGTAGGTATCAATTCATTGTTCTCATTTTTCCTTGCCATTACCCTAAACTTTTTGGGGACAACTTGGGTAGGGCTTTCCCATTTAGAGTCAAAAATTGGGCATATAATACCCATATCAAGGAGCTTTTGAACTTCACTTCTCACAACTTCTTTCATTGTTGGGTTCAATCGTCGTTACATTTGGCGCACCGGTTTAGCCCATTCCTCAAAATAAATGCTATCAGTGTATACAAGAGGGCTAATATCATGTAAATTGGCGATTGTCTAACCTATGGCATTATGGTACTTTTTGAGCACCTCCAATAAGCTCTTCTCCTGAGTTTCCGTTAATGATAAAGATATCACTATGGGATAAGATTCACCCTCACCCAAAAATACATACTTGAGAAAAGAAGGTAAAGGCTTCCTATCGGGTGTAGGAGTCTTAAGTTCTGATGGTTGGGGCTTAATAGGATTAGGAGTCAAAGGTTCAAAAGTGGGGGTCCATTAACCCACCGCCATAATAGGAAAAACATCTACCCCACTCTCCTTACTAATAACATCCCCTTCTTTCTCACCTTCCAAGCAATCAAGACCCTCACTAAACATCAACAATCGAGCCAATGGGTCTTTCATACTATGCCTCTCAAAGTGCTCCTGCACTATAGAGTCGATAAGGTTCATTTCCCGAACATCCTCTAAATCCCTCGGTTGCCTCCCGACATTAAACATGTTAAGCTCGACAGCTATATTTCTAAAGGACAACTTCAAGAGACCCCATCGTACATGAATGATGGCATCACATGTAGCTAGAAAAAGTCTACCTAAAATGACCGAAATATGGTTTTGGGCATTAAGGTCCACTACCGGTTAGGTAATAGAATTTATCAACTTGCACTAAGACATCCTCCACTATCACCCTAGGGACCTTGATAGATCGATCCATTAGTTGGAGTGTGATCCTAGTTGGTTTAAGCTCATCTAATCCCAATTGCTCATACATCGAATATGGCAATAGATTCACACTTGACCTTAAGTCCAAAAGGCAACCCTCTATCCTATGGTCTCCTATGATGCAAGTTACGGTAGGACAACCCGGATCTTTATACTTGGGAGAAGTCTTGACTTGGACTACGGAATGAACATCCTTAGCAAGAAAGGCATTCTCTCTTACATTCAACCTCCTCTTAACAGTACATAAATCTTTTAGAAATTTAGCATATGAGGGCACTTGTTTTATGGCTTTTAAGAGAGGTAGATTTATTTTGACTTTCTTGAAAGACTCATAAATCTCATAACTCAACGGATGTTTCTTTGGTTTGGCTAGACGATGAGGAAAGGGGGCGTAAGCTAAGACCTCACGTTCCTCCCTCTCCTTTTTTCTTGTCACTAGGCTCTCTCACTCCTTCTTCCTCAACTGAACCTCAACTACCTTAGATGCTTCGCCCCTACCCTTAAGATCACAAGGAAGGATGGTCTTGTTAATAGTCTTACCGCTTTTCAAGTTGGTGTTGGCTTGGACTTGCTCATGGCTAGAAGAAGATTAGGTTAACGTCTCAATGTAATGCACATGCCTAAATGAATTTGGTTGAGGTTGTACAGGTAACTTACCCTTCTCGTTAAAGGTCAAGGCTTGTGTGAGAAAAGTCAATTAACTCTTAATGTCATCTGATTACACCATAAAAGTATAATCATAGGCCTTTAATTCGCACCTTATTAGACTTAGATTAGTGTTAATTATCTTATTTTAGTTATATATTTGTTTGATTATATTCTTTGTGTGTTTTGTAGGTTATAGGAGCTAATAACGGCAAATAAATGCAAAGAATGATCAAAGCGGGTACAAAAAAAGCAAACCGGTGATGAAAAGTCCAACCTGTCTTGGTATTATGGCCATAACATTTTCTTCTGATGTCTGATTGAGCTGATTTTTATTCCATTGGAAATAAGACTTCAAGAGCTACAACTTGTCCTGTAATGTGCATCGGCTGAATCGACCTCTAAGGTAGTCAAAATCAAGCTGCAAAATTGCTGGGTCGAAAAGTGAACAGTATACCGTCCGAACGGTTCGTGAACAGTCCGTTCGAATAGTTACTGTTCACCATTCGGACAGTTACTGTTCACCATTCGAACGGTGAACAGTAACAGTTCGAACGGTGAATAGTGCATTCGAATGCACTTTAGATACCCGTTAGACACTTTCCGTCCAATGACCATTTGGACGCTATTTCAACTTTCAAATTATATTTTTTGCGTCCAAAGCTGAGTTTTAGAAAAGTGTTGAAGGTTTTTTATGGAGTTAAGGTTAGTTTTAGCTAGGGGCAGCGAGAGAAGCTCCTCTAAGGTTAGTTTTTCTATTTTTTTTCTTCATTTTTAGCTTAGATTTAGCTTTGTAAGAGTAGTATAGAGTTAGAATTTGTAATTTTCTTTCATTTTATTGTATTTTCCTTCATTTTCTTACACTTTTTTGTATTTTTTTTGCAACCAAATATTTTTATTGTTCAAGTAAAATTTACATTTAATTCTTTATGCTTTCTCTTTACATTTTTACATGTTTTTATGATAGATTCAAGTTGCTAGTTTCTTAAATTGGGTTCAATTGTGAAGGTCACTCAATTAATCCAAGGGTTTCAATGGAGGTATCTCATGAATTTATTACTTTATTTTCCTAGATTTCTAATGCTTAATAATTGCATGTGAATGTTTTAGAATACTTAGATTATTGACTAAGTTTATGGATTTTAATAATCCAAATCGATGGTATTAATTTATAACTCTTCACTAGATAATTACTCCACAATTGCTAGAAATTCATTCACATCAATTGATTGCAAGATACCTTAGAACACCTATGTTATTAACTATGTTTGGCTAATTCAATGCACAAACTCCCAATTTGGTATTGTCCCTAGTTAAATCAACGGTATTAACCTTTGATTCCCCCATTGACCATGTATCTAGTTTCAATTGCTTGAGAATTATTGGTTTTCAAAGTTAAATCCTCCGAATCAAACACTCTTGATTGTTATGTTTGATTTGAGCTACAAACCTCATTGAAAGTCTTGGATGAATTGGATGATTGGATCAATTGAACCCAATTCACTTTTAATTACTTTAAATCTAATTTCAATTTACTTTAATTTAATTTTCTAGTTGTTAATTATTTTTATTTTTATTGCAATAGTTTACTAATTCAAAACTCTCATCAAAACCCAAAAGATTTTCGATCTCTATTATTTTTCCTTTTATTTAGATTTAATTCACATAATTTTCATTCAATCCAAGTTAGTTTAGTGCGAGTTGAGTGTTATAGCTTATATTGAGCTTGATCCTTTAGAAAATACGATTCTGGACTTCCCAAATAAAACTACAATCATCAACCGTACACTTGCGGATAAATAGAGCACCTTTGAATGCGAGTTATCATCAACCCGAGAATTTATCTCTCCTTAAGTTTGAATAAATTGTTGGAGGGTGTCCTCCAATAGCTATCTATGTTGGAGTTGATATGTATTGGATGGAGATTGAGGTGGAGATTAGAATGACTTTGATTGGGTTGGGAACGATGCAACCAGTGAAGGTTGGTATTGTTGTGGTTGTAATGGTGGAGGAGGTGCTTGATAAGATTGAGTGTTGTGAAACCCTCCTTGGTAAACTTCGGGATTAGAAGTCCTCTCATTTCGCCATCCAAAATTAAGATGGTCATTCCATCCCAGATTATAGGTATTGGAATAGGGGTTTTCCCCTCTTCGATTGTAATGGCCAATGGTATTGACCTGACCCATGCAAGGCCTCCTTGATACCTAGAATGACTGGGCACGACATGGTGTCGTGCTCTTTGATCTCACACACACACAAAACACTTCTTTAGCCTCTTCACTCCCTACCAAATTAACCTTCTTAAGCTCCAAAGCTTCTAATTTTTTTGCCAAAGTAGCAAGCTTAGCATTTACATTATCAACCTCTTTCAACTGGTATTTTATCCCTTATGCATTGGGCCTACCCTTGAGATTTTGGGTCTCGATGGTCGCCCAATCACGAGCCAAATTTGTGAGGTAGTCAAAATAGGAATAAGCTTCATGAGGTTACTTATCCATGAAAGTTCCCGCACACATGGTCTCAACAAATTATTTTAATTGGGGCATAAAAAAAGCATAGAAAATGTTGATAATGTGCCAGTCAGCAAAACCATGATGTGGACAAGAATCTAGGAGCTCTTTAAAATGCTCTCAACATTGGAAAAAGGATTCCCCAACATGGAAGAAAATTGTAAGATTTGGCGTCTAAACACCCTCGTTCTGTTTTTCGAGAAAAACTCTTTCAAAAACTCTTTTTAAAGAGTTTGCCAATAGTAGATGGAGAGTGATCTCAAAGAATTGAACCACGTCTTAGCAGTGTCTTTTAAACAAAAAAAGAAAAGTTTGAGAAAAAAGATTTTCCTTGGACAAGAGTTATCCATCACTAACGAACATGCATCCTCAAATTCCTTAATAAAGGCATAAGGCCTTTCCGAATCTACCCCATGGAATTAAGGAAGTAATTGCATCATACCCAGACGTATGTTCAAAGTAGCGTAATGGAGTGGAAAAACAATACTTGAACTCAGTGCTTACCGTGGTAGGTTCATGTCATCTCTCAAAGTGAAGAATTGGGAAACCCCCATGTCTCCATTGATGCTCCCACCTTCTATATTATCACCCCCTATGCCATTTGCCGGATTTAGAGGAGGTTTGGGTGGCACTCCACCCATTGGTGGAATAGGCAATGCATTAAGATTTGGTGGCACATGATTGGGTTGAACAAGATTAGGTAGCCTATCTTCTTAATTTATGTCTTCCATAGGAATAGATCCTAGGTTGACTACTAAAGAGATTTCAAAAGAAGGGGTGTTAATCGGTGATGGTGGGTCGATTCGTAACAGGCGTCTATATTCATTTCATGCCCAATGGGTCATGCACATGCAATGCGAAAATGATATGCCTCAATCCTAGTTAACACATCATATACAAACAAAATCAATGTCGAACAACGGCTTTTTCTCATTGTACTGGACAACGGCTTTTCAACTCCAAACTCTTACTCCACGTGCTCAATAATACCACCTATTAGCAAGTAAAACACACACTATCCTACATCCTCTAATGATCCTAGTAACATGCAATGCAAGTTAATTAGTCAAACAAAAGTAACTATCAAAAAGAAAGAAATAAAAATGCTAACACAATTTTCACAATGAGGATGAAGAAATTACCCCCGCCCAAAGCTGTAGATGTTTCCCTCAGAGGTGGGTGATCAATTCTCACCTTGTTTTTGCAATTTTATTTTTAATTTTTTCTCAATTCACTCGTTCCTTCAAATCCCCGACAACGGCACCAAAACTTGGTTCACTCCTTCCAACACACAAGTCAGAGGCAATTGTAGTTTAAATGGAGACATCCCCATTATCATATTCGCCCATGGGATTTGTGCAAATTTAGTAATAGTAACAAGCACAATTTGAGAATTATTCGAATTAAAATTACAAGATAAGGATGGAATTGAATCTATGGGAACTAAAATTAAACCAAAAATTTTTAGGAGTTTGTGGATTGGTTTTTACTATCAACTAAGCAACTAATGGAAAACAATAAAATACTAATTTGAACAATTGAAATCTAACTAGAGCAATTTAATAGACTTGAGAATTCTACCACAACTAAAAGCATTTAACACTAAATTAATTTAAGCCAATAAAAATTTGAGCAAAATGAGTAGAGATTTAAATGGAATAAAAGGGGTTTGGATGCAATTTATCCAACCTACAAATTTTTCGCATAGAATTTGAAGGGGGAGTTTGGGTTAACTCAAATCAAGGATCTACCAATGGATCCTTGATTCAGAGTATTTAGCTTTAAAATCTTGGGTTCTCATTTAATTGGAATTATATTTAATTACCTTTGAGAGATTCTAAGAAATAAATCACAAGTTCATCAAACCATAATTATAGGCTTAAGTTTTCTACAACAATCAATTTTAAAAATAGAGAATAAACACAATATAGACATTTACTGAGATTTAGAAACTCCCATGTTACTTCAGATGCCTTCCTTGGTAGGTCTTCACATTTTCACCTGAACAATGGGTTTAGCTAAAGAAATCCATGGAAGTAAGCTTGTGAAGATGAACAGCTAATATCTAAAACTATAAATCTAGAATTTATAGTTGTAGATATTAGCTGTTCATCTTCGCATTTATTGAACAAAAACTGTTGTTTAGATTACAAAGAAAGGATGAGAAAAATAACAAGGAAAAAAACAAAAATCTTGCAAGCTTTTATCCCCAACATTCTTCTCAAAACCTTAACTACAAAATTCAAAACAAAATAAAACATTCTCCTAGATTTTTCTCTAGCCACTGCACCCTCTCTAAACTCAAAACTAAAACCTAATGCATTCCCCTATGCCTTCCTTCGGTTGATGCTAGGTTTACATTCAATTTTGCCCCAACCTTCCAAAGAGCGTCTGATGCACGTTTGCAGTGCATTTGGACTGTGTAATTTATCGTCTGGATGGTTGGCTTAACCGTCTAGACAGTTTTTGGACTCTAAATCACGACTCTAGAATGGCTTCGGATGCAAAAACTCGACTCTGGAAGTTCCCTGTCTGACGTAGCATCTGGACAGTATCCCATTCCATCCGAAAAGCGTCTGAACAATGAATTAACCACCCAGACAGTGCGTCTGGATGGTGAATCCACTGTCCGGACGGTAGTACCACCGTCCAAACGATTTTTCTACACTTTTGGCCCATTTTTGCCATTTTAGCCTGAAAACCCTACAATGCACAGAGAAAACCCGTTTAGAGCAATTTATTACTAAAAACCTATTCTAAAAAATATATTAGGGCTAACAAACCACTAATTAGGGGATTAAGAATATACTTTTAGAGTGCAATCAACCGGCTCACCAGGGACAAAATAGTTATTTTGATTGAGAAATATCGAAACAGGTCCAGAATTGACTCGAAGAGGATTTGGAAGTCAAGGATACTTGTGGGAGTGCCCTAGAGGTTTACTGGTTTGATACCCAGAGCCAGTGTGATTGACGAGGGCGATCAGGGCACCTTGGGGTAAAATGGTCATTTTGACCAAGAGCCATTGGAATGGGTCTGGAATCGGTTCAAATAGCATTTTTTTTGCTTGCCGAATTGTCTAGGATAATCTTAGAAGGGATGAATTCATCGCTCTGAGGACTTAGGTACCTTCTCAAAGAGCGTGCCGGATTGAATTGGACTGGGTGATGCCTCAGGGGCATTTTGGTCATTTGGCTTCAAATGGGCTCGACGGGGCCTACAAGCGATCAGTTAACTGGACTGGAGTTTGGAAGGTCGGTTTGGGTTGAATGTGTCTATGGTATTTGAAAGTGAGTCTGGTCGGGTCGGAGATTGCCGAGTGGGCAAAAATAGGGTGTTTAAAAGAGCTTACAAAAACAAAAGTTGTAAGGAGTTAAAAAGAAGAAGAATAAAGAAAAAGATGAATATTTGTGGAGAGAAGGCAAAAAAAAAATTGTATTTGAGATGAAAAAAAATGTAGAAGTGGAAGGAGAAGAAGGAAAAGTAATATTGTGTGAAAAGTTAGGAAATTGAAAATGAATGCTTATTGATCATCACATGTAGTGCACATGCATGTTTTGAATATTTTACCCTTTTCTTTCTACCTAATCATGACCCTTCTTTTACATGGCCTTAACTTGTCCGAAATATACATGAGTTTGAAAATTCTTTTAAGTATATGTCATTACATGTCAATTCTCTAAGTAGCACTTTAACTGTTGATATTCTTTCATGAAGCTATGCTAAGTCGATACACATATATCTTTACGATTTTTGTTATCGGATTGCTCTTTTGGTATTTCATTTACATTTACTCCTATGATGAGCTTCCATTGTAAGACCCGTGTGTCAATGTTCTTTATGAGTATATGACTGGTGAGATTTGGATCGAAACATAAAGGATATAATTGCATTATTTTTAATTCAGTTGAATTATATGTCATTGCTAGTGCACTCTTATGTAATTCTTTTTTTGATACTTTATGCCTTACACTTGTATGAATTACAATTTAAGGTGAATTGAGAATTATCTTAAGCAAGTTATGTAAGCCTCATGTATTCCTATGATCTTTCACATGACACGAATAGATGTTTGTGGGTATCATCACTGGAAACTCTCACGAGACACCACTCATTCACTAGGGGTAATCTAGGGGTTTAAAGGCTTAGTGCATATGCTAAATGCACTCGTGACTCCCATGAAAGTGAAGATATTTTTTAGTTGTTAGTATTTTGCTAGGGACTAGCAAAAGCTAGTTGAGGGGTGTGATTGTACTCTAAAAGTGTAATCTACATGCTTTAATTAGTTTCTTGTTAGACCTAGAGTATGATTAATTATGTTATTTTAGCTCTAATTCATTTCTAACTTAGTTTGTTATATGTAAACAGGAATCCATGCCTAAAAAGGATGAAATTGAGCAGAAAAGAAAAAGATTGTTTGAATGCATGACATCATCACACGTCAGCCGTTCAAATGGTAGAGCTTAGAGTTCGAATGGTGTACAAAGGCGTTCGAACGGTGTGACAAACGGTTCTCTCCGTCAGAAAGTACTGAGGCTTGTTTTCACCATCCGAATCATGTCAGAATCTCGTTAGAGAGATTCAGAGAGCTGTTCACCCAGTCAGAAGGGTGTCCGAAGCTCGTTCGAATGGGCATTCGAACGGTGGTTAAGTCCGTTCGACGGTTTGCAAAATTCTGAATTTTTGGAAGCCTATAAAAGCTAGGGTTGAAGTTATTTTTAGGGTTAGCTTTTACTATTACATTTTCCTAGGTCTTAGCAGCAGTTTTTATATAGTTTTCTAGTTCTTTTACTTAGTTTTTAATAGATCTCTCGAAGTCCTGTAATCAAAATTCAGTATTTTCAATACAATTTCGTTATACAATTGCATATCTATCATTGTGATGAGTAGCTAAATCTTATCTTGAGATCAATTGAAGATCTCGGATAAATAACAGAGGTAAATTAGTTTTTAATGTTTATATCTTCATTTTCTTTTTAATTATTTGAAAATCAAACCCTAGATATTTATGAAAACTTAGATGTTTGATTATGCTTGGTAAGATTTATGCACGAATCCTAATTCGATATATTTACTGCATAAGTCAATAGTATGCATCTATATTTCTAAACCTGATTTATTCTACATTTGGTTGTTAAAGAATAATAATTTGTATTGGTAAATCTTCCAAATCAAAGGCTCACAACGCAATCAATGATTTAAGTTATCAAACACTCCCATTAGAATTTCGGCTGAAGCAATTGTACTAGATGAATTAGTCTCAGACTTTCTTTTGTCAGTTTAAAATCCGTTTTCAATACTTAGTTTAGATTAAACAAACACTTTCAAAACAAACATTTTTTGGTTTCCTTTTAGAAGTAGTTCATTGTTTTGTGTAATTTGAGAGAAGTGATACACCCTTTTAGTCATCTTGTCAACTATCCCTGAATATTCGACCTCAGACTTCACCGGGTTAAACTGTTTCGTCATCCTATCCTTAGGATTACCTTTGGTCACATTCAAGGACATCATTTAGTGTAAGTTAACTTACCACTGCTTCACTTAATTCATTGTGTTTTATTTTGTAATATAAATTATATTTAAGATAAAACAAATATGAATAAATAAAATATATTTAATTTATAATACCGGTTTAACTAGTTAAATCACTAATTGAACCAATGAACCGTGAATAATGGCCTCACCGATTTGATACTCGGTTCGGTTATGATAATTATGATTTATGATCCTCCTGTCATCGCCCATTAATTTTGCAATCTAAAGGTTTTGGGTAAAATGTTGAATGGTGATTTGACCCGAAAAATCATGGTATTGCCCAATTCCATACCCTAAAAGTACAGGTGTTGAGTTTAAATAAATGAGTCGTGGGCAAATTATCAGGGGGAACTATAAGCCAAAGTGGGTTGGGGCCAGGTAGAGCTAGCTCATTTGCAAATGGAATAGTAACATCTGAAATTTTAAAAAAAATGGTAAAAAATCCCAGAGGCGACATTCTACTCAGCTAATTGCAATTTCATGAATAAATGCCATCCAAATATACTTTCTTAATGAGAACTAACAAACCTCTACGCGTAGGATAAACAAAATGGTGACTCAAAGGGATCCCTTGAGTGTGAGATTTGTTTGGTGGGGACAATTTTCTTATTTGTATTTGGTGGGTATGGAAAATCAGGAGAAAACGAATAATTATTTGTGAAGAAATCTGGATTTCTGTTTGATTATACCCATGAATAAAACATTATGAATAAATAATCTTATTTCCATCTCATTCTTCTTTCCCTTGATAAATACAACATCCAAACATAACATAAGTGTATGAGATCAAATAGAAAAGAATCAATTTCAACGAATTAGCCAATGTCACAATATTAAACAAACTAAATCAAATAGCTAATAACCGTAGTTGGGTTTTTGGTTTGTGGAATTAATCACAACAAATATAGTATTGATTTCAGTAATAGACCGATCCCTATTTAAAAATTGAAGAAAAGAAAAAAAAAAAAAAAAAAAAAAAAGAAAGAGGAAAAAAAAGAAGCCAGAGGCACGAAAATTAATTTGTTGCCCTTAATAAACGACTTCAACACCCATTTGGTTGAAACCTTAATGCGAATGGCTCTAAGTGATTATTCTCTAGGATACAAAATTGTTAATAAGAAGTGTTAATTGATACAAATTTGTAATTCAATGTGTTAATACGTCAATTCTTAGATTTTGAAATTTAGTAATATTGTGTTATAGTTCAAGAGGTGTTTTTTTTTTTTAATAATTATCTCGAAAAGAAGGCTATGACTGATGTGTAATCACTATAACGTGTTCCTTTTAAATTGGGGGCCAAATAGAAAACTTTTTAATTTTTTTGGAATTTATCTTTTTTCTTTGTCGAATTTAGCACAAATAAGGAAAAAAGATTAAAATGGGAGAAAAAAAGAATAGAGACATTGCTATGTTTCAATTTTAAATTTGTTAAGGAAAAAGAAAATAAAAGAGAACATGAAATTACTTATACATATTTTTTTTTTATGAGTAACGAAAAGTAATATGTTTTTTATATAATCAAAACTTTAATAGAAACTATTTTTTTTATGAATAAGAACTATCAATTTTATAAGAAGTATGTAGGGATTTGTTTTGTATTTCCAGTTTTCTTTTCCTCTGCAAATATAATATCCAAATAGCATGTATGTCAATGAAGAAGAAAATGCATGCCCTCCATTTGTTTCACCAAAAAATAATTTCCTAGAAGACAATTGTTTTGGGGAAAGACATTTCAAAGTAAAAATTTATATTTCCTGATCTTCCATTTGTTTGGTATAGAATTATGAATTTTTTTGTAGAGAAATTATTTTATGCTAATTTAAGTATAAAATTATTTTTTTATAAATATGTATGAGTCACATGATAAATTTTTATTTACAAATATTTACTTGATAAAATTAATATTTTAGAGAATTAATGTGTCATATTCTAAAATTTGAAGGAATTTAGTAGACTACATCGTAATTCTGTTTTCTGTAACTACTCATTTTTTCTCATAAACTACACTTGTCATGCTGTCGATTATTAGCTAGAGAGAGAGAGAGAGAGGGAGAGAGAGAGCAGTCTCACGCCCAGTAATCGGCTCTC
Source organism: Euryodendron excelsum (assembly GCA_033060915.1). NCBI lineage: Eukaryota > Viridiplantae > Streptophyta > Magnoliopsida > Ericales > Pentaphylacaceae > Euryodendron > Euryodendron excelsum. The sequence goes on from CM065382.1 coordinate 29,254,892, forward strand.
CGGTCTTATTACTCCAATTTCTACTAATGTAGATCGGGTCTTCGCCGTCGGATATTCTGGCGATGCCTCTCTTTTTATCCGACAAGAGATCTATCATCACATCAATTGGTGGCGTCGTCATCGTCATCAGATAAAAAGGTTCGTAGACATATATAGAGAGATAACTGCCTGCCTTTGAAGCATAAAATTGAACTTCTATAGCTCAGAGTATTACTTTGTTGAATTCGATTCTTGTCTTTTTTCTGCCTTTAATTTTTTTTTTTGATATTAAGCATCTTTTGTGATGTTCACAATAATTTTTATTCCCAAATTGAATGTTCAATTAATTTCCCGTAAGTTTTTATCAATTTTTTTTTTAGTTTTAGTAGGGCTAATCAATAAAATAGGTGGTTAAGGTTGCATTTGGAAATATTTTGTGACAAGAAGAAGAATGCTGTACACTATTCAGAATATGTATCCCTAAAAATTATCAAATGGTGTGGTTGTTAGTTTTCCTTTAATTTCCAAGAAAATTGATTACCACCTCTTAAGCAATCGTATCTTGGATAAACTGAACTAGCGGACATTGTACGCTTTGAAATTATAGCACTTTGAAAAATTAGGTTTAGGACTTGATATGAAATTGACAGGGATTGTTGAGAAATGATAGGATGGTTTTTGGAAGAAAAATGGGGCTTCTGTGGTTGTTTTAAGGGTTTGAGGGTGGTTGGAGTAAGGAGACTTTGATGAATATTTGTTTGAAACAAAATAGGGCAATAAAAATAAGAACAACTACAAGAGAAAAGAGAGGAGAGGAGTAAGTAGCTTTGGTTTTAAAAATATCATATGATAATCCATAAATTGCAATAGAAAAGGAAAAAGGGAGGTTTGTGATGATTCTTAAATTCCTCGAGCTTTTCAATGTAAAAGATATCGAGAAATAACTTTTAATAAATTTGGATAAAAACATGAACAATATAGGATCCAAAAGTTTTTTAGACCCTTTTGCTATGTCAAAAACGACTTTATGATTAGAGTGGAGTAGAAAGCCTTAGTAAAACACTTATGTCTTCTCTAAAATGTGATGGCCATGACAGCACCAATGGAGTAAGAGCAATGATTTGTGCTTTCAAACTAGAAGTAGAGCGATGGCTCTTCCATTCCTATTGGGTTTTGGGGTTTTTGGGTCCAATTTAGGCGCCCATGGGCATGCCCTCATGACCCGTGGGTTGTAGTTATAGCTACTACCCATTGTTCCAGTTATAATGGAAGTCCACAGTAACCACCCCACATCCTCTAAATAAAATATATTTGATTGCACAAACGTATTTCTCTTTTTTTGGATCTCCATATTCTCTCTCCCATAGACTAAGGTGTGAGAGTGCATTTGAGTGGTGAATTGTGAGGGTGTAGTTCGCTTGCATAGAGGCTTGACTATATTCCATTGCGAATAGAGATCAGAAAAATATGCCGTGAAACACATGGGAGATCTTTGGTTTATGATCTCTAATCATTTTATGAATTTTGTTTTGGAAAGGTATGTCTGGGTTCATAGAGACGAATTTGTGTTGGATTAGTTATCCCCATACACTCATCTTCAATCCATCATCTCCTACTCGCACATGGGTCTGCACAAACAACAATGTCCAATCTCTCAACTGCCCTAATCTAATTGTGTGAGATCATTTTGCAAATGAGTTGTGCGACTGGTGTGTAAACAAGGTTTGGGAGCTCTGAGTATGATACCTTGCTCTGAGTATATGCGTTATGCAATAAGCAAAACTATAATATAGTCGCTGAACTCAGTATGCATCATATGATGAGTATCTAATTTCTAAAGATACATAATCATCCACTGATAAAACTAAAGAACAACATGCAATCACCTACATAGTCCTAATGCCCTAGCATGAACGACAAAAGCCTCTTTAGCAAGAGATTTTGCCGTAGGGTCTGCAACCATATGACTCGTAGGTGTGAGTTAGGATCATCTCCTTTTTTGCTACCATCTCTCTAATGAAGTGAATATCTCATATCAATGTGCTTAATGGTATGTGTGATCCTTAGAATAGGTTAGCGTTGCCATCCTATCTCAATAAATAGTCATAGTCTTAATAAGGAACGTGAGAACGTCCAAGAAACCTTCTCAACCCAACAGCCTCCTGCATAATATTTGAGCATGCCACGAACTCTGCCTCTATGGTGGACAAGGCAATGCATAATTGCTTCTTGCTACTCCATGAAATGGTCCCACGGTTAAGCAAGAAGGCATATCCTAACGTGGATTTCCGCTCATCAAGGTCACCACCTTAATCGTAATCAGTGTAGCCAACTAACTGAGTGTTTGGCGAGACTTCTAAAATGCACTTTTGGGATTAGAAGTCCTTCTAGGATAGTTGTGTGTGCTTGGTGAAGAAAAAGCCACAGGCTTCCAGTGGAAGTCAGCCCTCCTAGAAGTCCATTTCAAGAAGGAGGTCGAGGTTGCTTCGCAAATGATGTCACACGAAGCCAGACAGTAATTTAAGTAACAAATACACATTGCCCTTATGGTCCTTATTAATTCCTATTAAATGCCCGCTTTACCCTTAAGTTATATAAAAATATCTAACCCAAGCAGTTATTGCAAACGATGAACTTCAAAGAGCTGAAACGATAATAGGATTTCACAGGTTGGATCACTGGATTAGTGACAGACATCTTTCTCTTGCATATACATTATTTTATTAGATAAAACTATCTTCATACCTACTACAACAGATCAGATGAATATAAATATGTGTGTGTGTATATGTATATGTACATTTGTGTATATATATGTATGTGTGTGTATGTGTTTGTGTATAGACGAGCATGTTTATTACAATTCATAGTTCAAATCAAGGGTTTTTCATAAACCTATCATAGCAAATTGCGTTTTTTTTTTCCTCACCTGATTAATACCTTATCTTCACTATCTTGAATGCAAATGTTTATTCTTATAGTTGATGCATTTGGATTGGCTTTGAAAAAACTTATAATTTTGAATCAATGAATAGTTTTTTTTCCTTCTATTTTTAGTGTGAATTACAAAAAAAAATTCATATTCTTTTCGCAAACAAATAACTTTAGTAGTTATCATGACTAGAGGGCAACAATGTCTATTTGAAAATACACACTGAGTTGGAAGGACTTCAAAATATTATACCCAAACATATATTTTCTTTTGAAGTCCTTCTAGTGAAGTGCTTCTCATGAAGTCCATTCCCCTAAAGCACTTCTATTTTCCAGAAGTTGCACCAAACAAACAAATGCAGATAACACACTATAAAGTTTGCAGTCCCTTTTAGATAACCTAAGTATCCTCTTGACTACTTCCCAGACAATTGGGCAGTAAAAGATTTCCTTGTAATTAAAACAAAAATGCTGGAAGGAAGGAGATTAAAATGGCATCACCAAATTGAATAATATTCTATTGAGCTAGAACATCTCAAAGGTACTAATAAGTTTCTTGCAGATTATGTTAGCGGGAACCATCAAGTTGACCACTAACCAAGTGGAGTTAACTTTTTGTACATTATGGATAAAGCCAAAAAACCTGTCCAAGGTGAATGGATCACTATAGCTAGAAAAGCAAAGGTCCTAGCCATCCTTCTCAAGCCAAGAAGGTACACGTGTTTTTGCTGGATTCCAACAGGAATCTTTACAAGCTGGCCAGCATGCCATGCTCACATCAGTGGGTACTGTGGTGCATGCTACAGTTCATATAATACTATAGAAGAAGCTATTAAAAGTTTTATGCTGACCAAGCAAATGTCTCTAGTATTGACTAAAAAGGTCAAAGCTGAAATTAAACATTTTTACAATCTAGGGCTCCCAAAAAATGAATTAAGTGGTGCCTGGGAAGCCCACATTATAGGAGATTACTATAGTCCCCAATTTAGATAGCAGATGGGAAGATTGGCAAACGAGGTTGCTAAGCAAACAACAAAGCTAGAAAAATTTAAAATATTAATCTTCCAAATCATTAAACAATGGAGTTGAACCAAAAATTTTATTTTCGAAAAAAATGACCACTCACGGATCTCATATAAAATGAGTTCCCTGACTCAATTTTGTGAAAAAATTGAAAGAATTTGTTTAATTAAAAAGGTCACAAAATTAATTTCCTCTAAGATTCTATGGAGAGTTGAAGATCAAAGGCAAAAGGTTAACCAAATTTGTTTCCAAAATTTGCCTAATATTTATCTTTAGGATGGAAATCCAAAGATAACCTTACTTGTAAACTATGAGCACCGGTTTGAATAAGATGTCGAGTGGGGATTGACTAACGAAGTCATATTCTAAATACTTGCTGCTGAAGAATGGCTTAAATGTCCTATGTTGATTAAGGCAATGCTCACATATATAGTAAAAATCACTAAGTGGAGCAAATATTTTACATTCTGGGTAGCCTTTTCAGTTGGATGGAGAGAAAGAGAAAAATTCTTTCAGCTATATCACATTTAGTATCTCAAGACAATAGAAGATATTGAATTTGAAGACAATTTTCTTTAAGCACAATATTTAATTGATAATATTGTGTATAAAGAATATTGGATTCAAAGATTATTAAATGTATTGCAAATAGGAGACAAACTAAACATTTAGCAACTTTGCCATTCATAGTTACAGATGGAAGATGTTTATTAGTGACAAATCATCCTATGGCATATCAATGCTCGTATTCTCAAAGAAGAGAAGTAGAACAATTTTTAACCAAGCTAATTAATCGAAGAGAGCTTGATATTCCTTTTGAATTAGGAACTGATGCAGATAATATAGAAGAAGAGATTCTAATATCATAAAGTCTAGAATCTGCACCATCAGAAGATAGTGTCTACTACCACAAGTGGGAATACACTGTGGAAGGCTAAGCAAGCACCAATTATTGAAGCACAGTGCACCCATTTGATAGATGTAATCAACATCGTATCAAAAATATGTCAACCAGGACAATAAGAACATCACAATTAATCAAAGTATTCTTCAAACAACTACGACCTTTATTTAGCGCATACAAATAATCTTGTTAGTACAATAAATGGCTTTTCTAAACAAGAAAAGTCATTATCATAAAATTAAAAAAGAAGAAGAATAAAATGTTACTGCTAAGAGATAAAGAAAGAAAAAGAGTTCTCTGACAATAATAAAAGCTTACTAAACAAAGGTTTTCATAAAGGCTATCTAACTCCCACAGATGATAAGAAGAAGAATTACTACTCCGTACTCAGGCTGATACGACACGTGAAGAATTTTTTGCAGCAAATCGTTGTACCAATTTATTTGTTTGTCTATAAAACAAGAAGTGTAATCTTTTTAATACGGAGGAAAAGTGTGTGAATGGCAGTTCTCAGACAAGGGAATCGTTCCTCTCTAAATAAAGAAAGGCCTACTTAAGAATAGAGCAGGTACTTTTTTATTTGAAAATAGGGTTATATTATGATGTATACGATGGGATATATAAGAAGAAAACTGGTTCTTCTCTTGAGCATATTTTGTTTCATTGATCTTTTCACCTTTTTTTTGGTAGGTAGGTCTGTCTTTCTCTGGATCCCACTGAGCTGAAAGACATGAGACATATTAGAGCATTGTAAATTTTCTTACAGCCTGTTTGGAACATGGGGGAGGGAAGGGGAAGGAAAGGAAAGGAAGGGAAAGGAAGGGAAAGAAAAATCAAGGAAAATGGAAGGGAAAAAGGAGGAAAAATTTTAAATCAATCTGTCTCTCTCTCTCTCTCCATTTTTTTGTTTCAAAAACAAACAGAGAAAGGATAGCAAATAGTAGTTTTCCCTTCCCCTCCCCAAGTTCCAAACAGGCTGTTAGTTACTCTCTGTGTACTCTTTGAGTGAACTAGTGAATGTTTTTAATTGGCATTAGGGCAAGGTTGAGTATAATGAACTATTTACAAAAATGCAAAAGCTATTTATCCTAAACCTATTGCATTAACACTAAAAACGCATTAATTCATGAATTGTTTGAATAGCATAAATATGATTGCAGATAAAATATTGCATTGGTATTTTAATGTTTCATTGCTTGAATAGCATAAATATGATTGCAGATAAAATATTGCATTGGTATTTTAATGTTCCATTGCTTGAATAGCATAAATATCATTTTGGAAAAGGTTTTGTGCCAGTCAATCTCTGTGAGATGACACCCATCCTTGCTACCAATATCATAGAAGAATCATATTGGCTTTACAAAATCGTAGAAGAAAATTTTAGTGAAGATCCTTTAAAACTGTAGTCACAAAGTCCTCATTACTGTAATCAATAGACTAAGAGATCCTACTATTGTTTTTACGGTTAAGCAAAATGATCAAAAAATTTTGATGAGTTTGATTGTAAATCAGGTTAATAGCAACTTAAGTTTATAGAAGAGTTGAAGTCCTTAACTACTTTTAGTACTCCAAGAGGACATTATCAATGGAACGTGATGCTTTGGATTAAATACGGCTCCACAAATCTATCAAAGATAGATGGATGGAACTTTTAAAGACCTTAAAATCTTCTGTGCAGTACATATAGATTATATCTTACGGTGGTTCTTGAACACAATTGATGAACATAAGAAACGACTTAAAATTCTAAGTGAGATTTCAAAAACATGGAAAAATTCTTTCCCCAATAGAGGTAAAAGTAGAAAAAGAAAGTATAGAATTTTTGGAACCAATCAGAAATAAAACTACAAGAATATATAGTTTCTAAATTAATGATTTCCCGGGAGAAATCAAGGAAAGAAACAATTACAGAGTTTGTTAGGGCTATTTATAATGGAAGATCTTTTATTAAATCTGTCCCGATTAGAAATTCCTTTATTAGAAAAATTAAGGAAAAATCCAGAATTCATATAGATTGGAAAAGATAAAAAGCTAGCAAAGGAAATAAATGAAAACGTAGAAAAAGTACCAAAAGTTTATTTTCCTAAACAAGGAGATAAACCAATTTTGGAAACTGATGCCATAGATGAATGTTTGGGGAGAGTATTAAAAGTTATACCAGAAGGTATTAGGAAGAGAAAGATCTATTGAGATTCTTTACAGGTGGTATCAGCCCAAGTACTAATTAGTAATTATTCTCTTATCTTCTGCCAGAATTAGGTAGCTGTGAAAGACTTCATTTAGTAGCTTTTATTGTTGTTGGAGAACTCTTTCTCCTTCTTTATCTCTTGGCCCTAACATTTGACTATTCTTCTTCTTTTTTATGACAATGACTTCTCTCATTTAGAAAGTTTTTGTACTGACAATATTGTGTGTGCTGAATAGAGGCTTTAGTTGTTTGAAGAAATCTATGTTATTGTAACTTCCACCAGTGTAATAATGAGTGGTTTCTATAATTGCAACCCACGGGTCATGGGTCCAAGTTTTGGGAATGCCCATGGGCACCGCGCCTGTATTTGACCCCAAAACCAACAATTCCAAAGAAAATTTCCTACATTAAAGTGTATCTTGGTTGACAAGTCTCTGTATGTACTCCATTTTAAATCAAAATAACCATTTTTTTTTTTTTTTGCATAATCAATCATTATTATTCCATTAATTTCTGGATTTTCATTGCCAACGATTTGATGGTATTTTTACATACATTAGGGTGGAAATTCCAGAATTAATTGGGTAGGAGTGATTATTTTCCTTTGCAAGAGAAGGGAAATATTGTCTGCTAATTCAAGGTAGCATTTCCAGCATATGTACCACAATTAATTCTAGAAATTCTAGACTTTATTGTATATATGGTATTATTTGAGAAGAGGGATTAGCCTAGTGGTAGTGTTACCCCAACTCCTACCATGAGGTCATGTGTTCAACCCTCCCCAAGGCTTTAACCCTCCAATGTACCCCAAAAATAAAAGAAACATATGGTGTTGCTTTGTATAACATTTGCCATGAGAATAGACCAAATCAAAGAAAATCTCTTTGATGAAAAGTTTATCTCGGTTGATGTATTTTATCATTTATTTCTTTTATTTCAAATAAAAATATCGTTACCATGTCATTAATTTCAAAAGTGTCATTCTCATTGCTGGTACTTTATGCAGAATTGGCGATGACACTTTTGAAATTAATGGGATGATAATGGTTATTCTACTTTGGAATTAGAAGGAGAAAAGATGACTACTTCAGTTAATATTGAATTTCTATGTAGTTTTTGTTTTTTGTATTGTAAGCATTGGTTTTGGAATATATAACATTAAAAAAAATAAACCAAAGAACACTCCCTAGGTAGAAAGTTTGTCTTGGTTGATGCAATAGATCATGATGTTTTTACATTTCCACCATTATCTCATTAATTTCAAAAGTACTCTTACCATTAATTGTATTCCACTATTCCCATATTACTTGGTAAGGGTATGTTTGAAACTAATGGGATGATGGTGGTTGTTTTGCTTTGAATGATGGGGAGATATGACGCTGACTTCCTTTATTATGGGTTCCAATACAAGTTTTTCCTCTTGTTTTAAGGAAGAGGCTTCATAAAACAATGTAATGGTGAAATAGAGAAAGTCAAAAAGAAATTCAGGTTTTAAATTCTATCTTTGTTTATGTGGAACATCATTCTTTTCTCTTTTATTTTCTCTCTATATTTCCTCCCAAACCTAGCTCAATGTCTAACTCACCAAATCTTAGCATCAGCCCCACAAGACCTAGGAAAAGATACGAAAAAAATAATGAAATGATATTGACAATTCCTAAATAAAGATTAAGGCCAATCAAGTTTTAAAGCATGTAATTCACAGCTACTGACAAGACAAAGGTGAGTAAGAGCATCTTACCATTTAAATCTTGACTCATTCTAGGTCTTAAATCTTTGAAACCCATTTTGCCAGAACCAATGTTTCACCATTTGTCATGCCACTCCACTGTTAAAGATAATCAATGGTAGCCATATTCTAATGCATCCATTACCTTTTATCCACTACAAACTAAAGTTCCTCCACCATTCCATCTCCTTGCACCATTATCTATACCATGCCATCCTATTCTTGCCTTAAATTACCTCCATTCCAAAACCTGAGTATCAAATAAATAAAAAAAGAATCTTATATTTATCACTCTCTCTCTCTCTCTCTCTCTCTCTCATGCATAAATGGATATGGAAAATATATTTGCAACCTCACAAAAAAAAAAAAAAAGAGCTTTGTCCACGGACAACTAAGAAGCACAACAGTTCTAAGAAGGTGCCATGCCTATGTTGAACATTGAAACTTGTTGACATGCATCCAAATTTGTCATGTTATGTTTCTGATATTTTTCTAACTCAACATGCTTTGAACATTTGGGGGATACACGTGTCCGTTCCTTGACAACATAAAATATATCGTAAGTTTGTAACAAATAACTTGGTGTTAGTAATTAAAATTGAAGCAATGGGGATTTAGTATAAAGATCAATTTTGTTTAGGATTTTTTGATCGCACTTATTTTCCAATAGATAGAATGTGGAAAAGATCTGTTATTGTAATAAGATATGAATGTATTGCAGTGTAAAGCCGAAAAAAAAAAAAATTATTTTCATGTACATAGATAAAAAATTTTGTAAATTTATTTGTTGCCGTGCTGTGTACTGGATTTTTTTTTAAATTACTATGTCGGCATGTCCATATCGGATGTCTGCATCCCCTCTCTTGCTTTTTGGACAAACAAAACATGGCTGACCTGTTAGATTTGGCGACACTTCTCCATGAAATGTTTAAACAAGCACTGCAAACATTAGTTCACTTCCAGCACTGTTCTGGTGCTATTGATTTTTTCACCTTGTAAATTTGAGTCATCTGTAATCTTAAGTTCATTTGAATCCGAGCTGATGCGAAAAGTTCCTCTCATGGTTTCTTCTAGAGCAACCTGTTCAAAAGATCAAGAGACTAGAACAAAGGATTGAATTTAGAGTCAAGTACTGTCTCTTCTACAGTGTTTATCAAGAGCTCATAAATAAGCAGTGAAAAGGATTTATTTATCCAGCTTATGGAATGGCTCTAAATCTACAGGTCATTCTCTTTGAACCAACCAGTGAAAGAAATATCAAAAGGATTTCTTGATCTCCCATAATTGAGAAGGCCTAAAATCCTGAAATTCTGCAACTCAAAATCTGTCCGGAGTCTCCACACCTTGTTTTGGTTGTTTTATGTATCAGCAGGCATTCAGATCCATAGGCTGCAAAAGCCTGACCTTGCTTACTCTTTGCTTTCTGTCATAATCCAATTTCCGTTTTCAAACTTGTCTTTTGATTGAGAATAATCTTGTTTAGGTACCTTGGCTTGACTGGACATACTGTTTCCTTTATTTGGGATATCTATGCTTGCTGATTGGTTGATAGTTAGTTTTAAATATTCTCCATAGAGTTCTTGTGGTTCATTTAACCCTAAGGTTGCATTAAGTTGTTTTATCCCCACCATTTCTCTCTTCTTAAGAGCTCTCTTTCTTTCTGTCTATTGTTTTGTTTCTATTTTTGTATATAAATTCACATACACGTATGCATATATGTAAACTGTTGTTGTCAATTGTCAATTCGTCACAAGGTATTGCATTTCTGTGTAGGTATAAGTGTCCAACTTTTCTCCGTACAGGGACATTTTGGCGACTTACTACTCCTCCGTACCACTTCTCCTCATGCTTGGATCCACGTGGCAGCCTACCGAGGTGACGTGTGCACCAAGTCAACTCACTCACCCAGGATAGCGCGAAGAGCGCCTCCTCCGAGCTAAGACATCGAGAGGCCCTCGCCTATAGGTAACCTCGGGACACCTCCTCCGCGGCGTTCGCCCATGGCCTCGTGCTCGACACCTCCTGGCACAGCCACAGAACTTCTTCGCCAAGCGCATCTCCATACTTAGCATAATTCTCCACATAAGCATATCTCCATAACCTAGGTTGGGAGCAGGACCTAGGGATCTCCTTGTGGGACCACAAGGAGAACAAATGGATTGGAGGCTAGAGTTGAGGGTTCTCTGAGGGGCCTTGCCCTTCCGGCTGGTCTTAGAGCGAAAGGGATATCCAACAAACGATAAGCGCATTTAATGCCTGAACCGCTTGAATCACTGTCATTACTGTCACCGACAGAGATGCAGAGTTGACAATCAGAATGTCGGTTTTCGAGAAGCAAGGGGCTTTATCACAGATCTGAGGAGCCAATCATCAAAGACCTCGACGGTTGAAGAATCAATCATGGAGGACCTCCCTCACCTATATAAAGAGAATCTCCTTCTCCATCGACAAGACATTCATTCTATATTGAATGCTCACCACCAACCCTCAGAGAATCTCTCTAAGTCTCTCCAACTCTTTGGGACACTATCACTCTCTCTTTCCCTAGGACCGCCTCAACTCTCTTTCATCTACCTCCAGTGGTCTTCCGCCTAAGACAGCGCTTGCCGTAAATTTTCAAAGGGTCACCCTCTACAGGCTTGACCACTCGCCCCCCACACAACTTTACACACATTCTGCAATTGAGTTACTTTTATATTTCTTTATGCATCCAATCTTCTATTGAGTTGAACTACAGAGGGTGATAGGATCAAGGAATTCAACTGAATCCATTGAATTTTGTTGCTTATATTATCACTGATAAATTGTTGGTGAGTAAAGAGAAACAAAATTGAAAGATGTTACTCTCAGAATCGAAGCATTTATATTTTAGATCCAATTGTGACATTTGGGTTGTCATCACACATATTGTTTTGAAATTTGTCAGTTAAAGCAGTATAACTTTTTAATCCAAACAGTCAAGGTGGAAGAATATTTTCCGGAAAATTTTATTTATTACGGTTTGAAAAAACGGGGAAACTGAAACTTTTCCTGCCAAATTTTTCCTTGAAAGAGTTTCTTCCAGAATTTTATGTTTCAAACTCTGACACATTCGACCTTAAAAGGTTTTTTCTTTAAAATTCCTGTCTATTGAGATGGATGGCTTGCTGGCAAAATGCCACCTTGAATGCTAGTTTAACTACCTTGAGAAAATGTTTCAAGGGTTTTCTTGTCTATGTATTTCTTGCTTCTGGTTTGCCAGGAGACACTGCTGATGGTGAGAAAAAGCTGCAATTGGATCTGCAGAGTCTTGATTCAAAAGGTTGGTGGTATTATCTGTCTATTAGATATCCGGAATATTTACTTGAAATTTTGTGATTTATTTCCCTCAAAAAAAAATTGTTGGGTTGGGGTTCTTGAAGTATTCTTTGCCATGATTTCTGGATTCTTCTCTGTACCTAAACTTCACTAGGAATTCAACTACACATGGACTTGAAGGGTGCTGGAAATGCAAGTGCCAAGAAGGCACCATCAAGCAGAGGAAAAAGATGCTCCGAAACCAAAGATAAGAAAGGGGAAAGAGTTTCTGGGGCTGCTGCCAAGAGAAAGAGATGAGGAGTGAGTGAGTGATGAATGCAGATGGCTTCTTTCATAATTATTGGCTTAGTTGATAATCAGTGTAAGTAGTCATATCCCTCTGTGCTTTATTGCCTTCTTTCGGATTCCTTGTTTGGCACTGTTGGAGGATGTTCCTCGCGTCTATTTATAAAAAGTGGAAGATAACCTTTTGGAACGATTTTTTTAGTGTATTTACTAATAAAAATAAAAATAAAATAGAAAAGGAAGAAAATTCTTTTGAGTGTATTATATTCTCGTAAGATGTGCATGAATTATCAACAAGCTTATGACCAAGTTATACCTGGCTAGGGATGTGCATTGGGTGGGGCGGGCTTATACAAAAAAAAATTTTCATTGGATTTAAAATTAAATTTCAAGCTCGTCTAATTAAAAAAATTACATTCCCAAGGCTATCTAAGCTTTGCCCATTTAACAAAAAATTTGTTTACTATATAATTTTTTTTATAAATAATATTGAATAACATAAAATTTAATTACATATACACATATATAATATTAAAATGTAAAAAAATATATTATTTTATATATATTTTGGGTCAAGCTTCAAAGATAATTTTTAAGCTCGTCTATTAAACTAATCCAGGCTTAAAAAAATTTTTAAGCTATATAATTTATGGGGGGCCTATTGGACTTGCAGGCTCATGGCCACTCCTACCTGGCAGGTCTCTGTGTATGCCCTTAGGATGGCTTTTAAGTCATTGTCTTATCATCATTTTTGAAAAAATCTGTAGTAAGGTTTTTATTTTTTATTTTTATACTTTCTTCTTTTGTTGAAAAATAGAAAAGGAACAGATAGTAACAAATAGTAGGTCTTTTTTGCTCTCTTCTTTGGTAGGGACTGGAGATTTGAAGAACAATATCAGGTTTACAGATGAATCGTATAGTGATTTGTTATGCGGAAATGCACTACTTAGATCTTAATTATCCATAGTTGAGTTAATACGAGCATGTGATCGTACTACGATATTGGAGGGTTGAGATTATGTTAGTCTCATTGTTTTGAATTCTGTAATCTATGTCCCTCGTAAGTGAGATGTCTTAGTTACAAGAGTATTGTTGACAAACTTACCTATTTAAGCAGATAATTTTAGGTTAGTTTTGTAGAGCACTTATAAAAAACTGAGATAAAGCACCAGGTTTTGTGCGCGCTAGCTTTTGAAGCTTAGATTAGGATGCCTTGAATGTGATATGCAACAATTGTTAAATTCTAGTTTAACAATTGCTAGAACACTAAGTGAGGATTTCAAAGCATTGTCACCCCCACAGGTCACAATAATGTTCGATCTTTGTTCATTTTGTGTTTAATATATTTTTTATTAAAATTAGCAGGGATTGTTGGAGTACTTTTAGTAACAAAAAAAAAAAAATTATTTTGCAATTTTTTTTCTGCAAGTATTTATGTACTTTGAGAACCATATTGGCCATACTATTGTTTTGAGCACTAATCAAAATGACAGTATGTTTTTCAATTAAGTAGGGTAAAATGAGGCATCAACAAAACCTTTTTGATGAACCCCCTTGATGAAAAAAAAAACAGAACAATCAAAACCTTTTTGAGTAATTACTAAAATAATATTTAAGTAAACTAATTAGAGATAAATAATAATAAAAAAAAACCTAATAAAATAGGAAAGACCAACCACCTCAATTTTTGCTCTTGTTTTTTTTTTTTTTAATTAACTTTTTTGATCAAACAAGAAAATAATAATTCATAACCTGATTATACCATTTTCAGTTTATCAGCCTGCTTTTTAATAATATCTTTAATTAATTAAGTAGTTTAGTGATAATCATACCTAAATGTCCTCCATTCTGGTTGAAATGTATCATGTATAATAGAATAACATGTACTCAACATAAAGCAAGTTGAAAGGAAAATTGCTCAATCTATAGTTATTATGGCTGTATTTTAGCCTCCTCTCTCATAATGTGAAGCTCACTTGTGGGAGAGTAAATGTTATGAACACAGTTTAAAAGGCAACCAATTTAACAATTTTACTTTAATCCTAAATTTAGAAAGAAACCTTTTGGTTGGGCAATTCTATTGTTTCATTTTGAATTGACAAATTTAAAATTTGTGGATTATTAAATGAATCGATTTTATACTTGTGCAGGCATTGATTGAAATAGATTTGAATATCTCAAGTTTAAATTATGTAATTCTAATTTTGGAAAAAAGAATATGTTAAGTTATACAGAGAATTTTGAAATTCCAAACTCATCTAATCGTCTAAATTTGTATGTTCCGAAATTTTGACCAATTCATGTTTTTGGGACAGCCAAACGGGCCCTAAGGGTTGGCTCCCGATCATTATTTCATTTCTGAATGCTTACGTGGTGACAGTCAATTGGGCAGTCAAATAGAGTACTCCATAACTTCACCGCTGAAGAACTCAACGCTTCCACTGAGTCACCAAAAGGGCCTCGGGTCATCGGGCGATGCATATAGGAGAGAGAGAGAGAGAGAGCGAGGTGTTTGAACATTGAAGATTGAGACAGTAAGGCGGCTCTCTGAGGAAAAGATGGCGGAGAGTGCAGATTCATCACAGCCGTTCTTTAGGAAGCGCTGGGAAGAATATAAAGAGTTTTGGAGCGAGAGATTTTCATTCCTGGACAATTATTCCAGGTTCGTCAAACGCGATAGACCGCTCCAATCTTGGTCCGATGCCGACGTCGAGGACTTCATTGCCTCCGATCCCGTTCACGGCCCAACTGTACTCGTCTTCCCTTTTTGTGAAATTCTGTCTCTATGTATATATATTTGATGTGGGTTTTATTTGATTTGCTCAACTTAGTCTTAAATCAACTCGATTGATCTGTATCTGTTTTCTCATTGTTGTTAGATTTTAGCGGGTTGTGTTCATTTTCATAAACCGTCTATTGCTGGTTCGGCTTTTCCTGCGTCCGTTTTCTATTGTGTTTTTAAGTAACTGATATGTTTTTGATTAGTGAATGGTAAGCTGTGCATTTCTTGTTTGTGGGTTTTGTTTTCGTTGATAATGTTTTCTGGCTAGAAAATGTTCATCTAGGTATTATTCGTTTGGTGTGTGATTCGTTCTAGGTTCGCGAATTTGATTCTTGTGCTTGATATTGAGTGGGTTTCATGGAATATGGTGGTGTTTCTAGTTGGTTTTTATTCTTTTGACCCTGTGCACGAGTTTTCTCTTTTTTTTTTTTATTTTTTATTTATGGTTCTTAATTTTTTGTTAGTAAGTTAGTTTTGAAATCTTTGGTGTGGACACTATTTACTGTCATTTCTGAAGTCTTTAGTTTCTTGCCGTTGAAAGCCAAAATTGCTTTATTTTGGCTTTGTAAAGCAAGAAAAGTACTTTGAATTTCATAAGTTTGAGATGGGGTATATTTTGATGGTAAATTATCTATTTTGTCTATTTTCCTTACCATTGTATTGAATGAGCTCATATGTGAATCAGCTGTCTAGCTCATAGGTTTTTGTAAAAATATGCTAATTAAAGTTCACACCTTTTTTTGTTCAAATGTCATGGAAAACACAATATGCTAATTAAAGTTCAATAGACGGTTTATGAGTTGATTTGCCTCTCAACTCTGTTCTAGTTGGCTGACATTGAAAAAGAACTGCTTTTGTATGGACAGGAAACCTTTACTGCGAGCATTGCCTTAGAAAAGCACTGCCTTTACGTAATGTTGGTCAATTGGTTTTGTAGGTGTGTTTGCATTACCAAGAGGTTATGGTTTTTGTTTTCTCTGGACAAGCTGGTAGATGTGTTTTAGGTGGGCCTGTTTATGTCTTTGAGCTTCTTGCCCTGAAACCTAGTCTAATTTTTGGGGGATGTGTCCCACTTGGTTTTGTAGGCTGACTATTTTAGTTGGTTTTGATGGTCATGTTTACTGATGCAAGAATACTGGTGCCTTTATCCTATTAAGGAGAGACTCAATTTTTTTGGGTTGGGATTTTGCATGGACACAATGCTTGGTGAACATTGGATCTAGTTGGACAGTCTATCACCATATGGTGGTCACTTTTGATGGTTGGAAGGGTGCAAATGGATCTAACACCCCCCCCCCCCCCCCCCCCCCCCCCCCCCCCCCCCCCCCGCTCTTGGTTGATAAGTATTCGCTGATTAATGTGTATGAATGATGATTACATATTTACGTGAGGCTAAGTGCACTAAGTCCGACAACATGTCTCGATTTATTGTTTTGAACTTAAAATTGTCTATGAATAAAAACCAGAAGATAATCAAAGAAAGCCATGTGCCAATGATAGCCACAAGAATTAAGATATTCGTGTCATCTCAATTTGAGCTCGAGCTTGGTTCAAACCTAATGAACCAAGCTCAGATAGCGTGGCTTGGCTTGATTGGAACTCCAGCCAAACTTGAAAAGCCCAAAACTTGGTCAACTCAGTTTGTTTGCAGCCTAGTTGCTTGTTCATCTCTGTTATTTTATTTGAAGAGGAATTCTTTCTTCTTGTTGTGAACATGCCCTTTTTTCAATAAATTTATTCTATATGTAAACAAAGGTTGATTTATAAGGTTTGTCACATGTGAAGCATGTTTGTTCAATTAACTCCAACTTCTTTCCTAATTCTAAAACTGGTGGTTTTCATCCTTATTCCTTGTTAAAACTTGAACTCTTCGATGATGACTTCTCCACTTCTAACATATGAGCATGCATGAACAAACTTTTTCTCTGTGCCCTGTTTCTCACTCCCTATATGTGTTCCCGTGCTTGCGCCATTTTATGCTGTCTGTATGTTCTAAAAGTTACTTGCATATGTTTGTTGCTGACATTTGTATTGGTATTAGAGCTTGTTTTTAGGATCTTTTGCTGAAGTTTCATCTTTATTTCTTGTTTGCTGCCAAATCTTCCTCTCTTGCTCCAATAAGCTCTTTAATCAATCTTGTTTGTATGCGCGGTGTTGCATGCAATATTTTTGAGAACCCTTCACTCATTTATTCTTCTTTTCATCCCTTATTTTCCAAGCTATTTTTGTCAAGGAAGAAAGGATATGAGAAGAAAGAATAAGAAAGGCAATTGATGGTGGAGACAAGTTAATTGACTTGAGAGAAATAAGAGCCAATAATGGGGCCTCATGTTAGTCCTGTAACCTGTATGATACTCCTGAAAACAGTATGCTGATCTTTAATTAGGGGTTAGCATAGAGGCACTAACATGCTTATGCGACGTAGACCAACTAACTGTTTCTTAGGAGGAGTGGTTTGATCCATGTGAAAAGTGCTAAAAGAAATGGAGGAAGGCCAAGGAGGAAATGGGTTGAGGCAATAAGAAGGGACATTATCCTCTTAGACATAATTGAGGATATGACTTTTAATAGGGATGATCCATGTAGTTGACCTCAAGTAATTGAAAGTTGAAACAAAAGCTTGTTGATTTGAGTTTCCAGGGGGTTAGCCTCATAGTTGGGGCTTACACGGTGGTCGGAACAAAGACACTGTCTAATCTAGAAATGTAGTGGAATGTAGCCGTCCAATATAATGTAATAAAGACATAAGGTTCGGGTAAAGAAGGTTAATGGTATACTAGCCTTCCAGGAACATGGTTTAGAATTTTAGATTTGCAATTCTTGAAGCCTCATAAATTTCAATGATATCTACTTTAAAGAATTTGGTATTGAAGCTATTGTCTTTGCAGGTGCCTCTGTTTTGCTTTGACTTGGGTTATAAAAAGAGACGTAATTCGACTTCAGTTATTGAAAGTACAAAAGCCCATATAAGTGCGACTTAAGAAGCACGAACACGAATATCCCAACATGGCAATTTTTAAAAAATGCAGGATTCAAACTTGGCACACAGGGCATAAATATATTTTTTATATAGTTTTTTGTGTCTCATGTATGAATAAGTTATTTTCAAAGATATTGGAAAAATTACGAGATAACTCTAGTTAAAACTTAAAAATCATGTATACCATAGCTGAAATGTCAAATTATATGTAAATTTATATTATTTTTATTTTTACAATCGAATCCCAAGTTACTTTCTTCGAACTTGAAATGTATTTCACGTGTTTAAGGGATAAACACGTGTATTTCTCAAGTTTCCGAGACGTATCCTATTCGAAATTTTTTTAAAATAATACTACATATTTGGATGCATGCCTGACACATGATAGGAGAGTGTTCGACAAGTGTCGTGCCCGACACTGACATGGCAGCTTTTTAGAATTGTTCGTGCTTCTTATAGTATGATCTCCTTTTTCTCATAGTTGGAATTGAAGGTTGCTTATATGTCATGAACTATTAGAAGGTTCCTTTATTATTTAACTACATATATAGGCTCTTAGATATGTTAGTCAAAATTCTTTCTCTTTGTCCTCTAAATCCTCTTAGAAACTAAAATTCCCAAAGAGTTGATTTTTATAAGGAATGGGATTTCTTGCAGAATGAGTTACAAGAGTTCCTACTGCCCCATGCAGGTTGATACATATCAAGTGACCACATGTTAACATAAGTAAAATCCACATGTGATGTTAGTCCTACAATCACTCTATAATTGTAAATGTTAACTGCATAAGGTTAGTTTTTATTTTTATTCCCTCCATTTAAAGGACTCTTTGCAAGTGGATAGTGTAAAAAATCGCCACGTACTAGGGCTGCAAAAGGTTCTTGCAGGCCGGTTTGCTGGAAATCTTTATCTTTTTTATAATCTATCTTTGAACCTTTAAGGGGCAGTTAGATTTTTATTGATGAGGAAACCTCACAAAGAAAATACTGAGACACAATGAAGAAGTAAGTGATGATTTTCGGTTAGCATTTGAGTGAAGTGGGAGAAGGGTGCACCATTTTGGAAGTGAGGAAGAGAGTAATATTTGCACGACAAAAATAGGCAAAAGTACAAATTTGTCATGAGATGGAAAGGGGTATGAACTTCTTCAGGCTCATAGTCTTTCTAATTGCATGTGGAATGCAAAAATCCACTGTAGGTAAAACAGTAGTGATATAAGTTAGCAATTCCGATTAAGGGGGAACAATGGCAAAATTGCTTGGGAGAGAAGGATTCAATGGGGCTAATCCCCCTTTCCCAGAGGCCAAATTCTTGTCCATTTGGTATGAATTTCTAAGGACATATTTCAATTTCCTATGGCAGGTTTAGGATTAGCTCCATTAGGCATTTTTTAGGGGGAGGTAGGGTTGCGGGGAAGATGTCGCACTCATGACTCCATTTGCACTTTCACAGCCCAAGGGATTATCCTTGAGTGACTTATCAAAAAAAATATAGGTACCCATAAGTGGTTTCTAAGTTGAACAATGTTTCTTTCCTCATTTTGAAATTTCAAAGATGTTATCCACATCAGAAGCAGTATAACTGAAAAGGTAATAAATGAACCAAGTGAATTGTCAAGTTATACTAACCCGACATTGGTCAACTTGTTAGGACTATCTGGATGATCATCAGCCTTGTTTCGCTGTGCAATTTCTGAATCAGCTAACCAATAATCAACGAAGTGTTACCAGGAAGAAGGTTTAACTTCTCCCTTGAAGAAACAATAAACCCTCACTCGATCTGTATCTTATGCCATTCTTAGGATAGACTATAGAGTTTGAGTAATGGTATGTTTCTTATGTTTTATTATTTTATTTTTTAATTCTAGTATCCCAAGAAACACAAATACAGACATAAGTATAGATACTGACACGAATATGGATACGGAAGACAATGATTTTTATAAAGTGAGGACACGGACACGACAGAGATAAGCAAAAAGATATATTTTTGTACATTTTTATGTGTAATGTATATGAATGTAACATCCACTAGTCATCAAAAAATATCCTAGATGTGTCCAATATGTCTTCGATGTCTCCAATACGTGTCCCTGAATGTCGTTGGAGTATTTGATGTAGAATGAATATCACAAACAGCCCAAGAAATCAAACTCATTGCTTTGGCTACAAGTTTTCAATAACTTTGGCCCCAAGTTTTCAATTCCTTTGGCCCCAAGTTTTCAATTCCTTTGGCTCCAAGTTTTCTTTAGCTCCAAGTTCCCTTTGACTATATAAACAAATGTAAGGGCTTTGCCCCAAGGCATTTTTTTGATCAATAATATCGAGAGTATTCTTGTATTTCTTCCGTCTTTGTTATTTCGTGTGAATTAATCTAGTTGATGCCTTATTCTGGTATTCTGTGTAAATTAACATATTACGAAAAGTGTAGTTTTTAGTCTTCTGTGTGAATCAACAAATCATAGTCTATTTATCTCTTTATTTTACACGCTTTCCTGTATCAATTAATATTAGAGCGAGACTACGTTCTTGCAATCATGTCGCTGAGAAAGGTTCATGCTATGGATAAGATCTTTTACAAAAGGATGCAACGACAAATTGAGACTTTGACTCAGCAAGTTGACCCCCTTACGATTGTTATGCAACAACAACAACAACAACGACCCCCACACCTATATTATGTGGATGAAGAAAAAGAAATATTTGATAATAGAGGTATCAATGATTTTGCAGAGCATAATTCTGTGCATTGAAATTCACCTTCTATCTTTGATGATTACTCTGATGATGGTGATGTGGTTGACGGTGATTGTTTATCTACATCAATAACCACTCTAGATCCAGTTGTTGATTGGAATAAGCCACCAATTTTTGATGGAGTGTCATCCATTGTGAAAGAAGCATCCACCGAAGAAGAAATTAAAGAGGATTGTACAAAATTATTTTTGCAAAAACACATACTTCAATTTGATTTTCTTGAATACTTTCAAGTAAATCATCATTATCAAGATCCATTTTGCTTTAAAAGTTGCAACTTATCTTCTTCGTGGTTTCTCAAGAAGCTAAGTATGAATTATTTTGTTTTGACCCAATGAACTAACTGGATGGAAGTTGTAACACAAGTTGAAAAGTTTGAAGTGCTTCTTTGGAATACAAACTTGAAATTCAAGTTCTACAGCAGAGCTGCTTACATCATCTTTAGAATTCGAGGGCGAATTCTTTCCAATTGAGAAGAATGATGCAGAATGAATATCACAAATAACCTAAGGAGTCAAACTCATTGCTTTGACAACAAGTTTCCAATAACTTTGACTCCAAGGTTCCTTTGTCTCGAAGTTTTCAATAACTTTGGCTTAAAGTTTTCTTTTGCTATATAAACAAATGTAAGGGATTTGCCCCAAGGCAATTTTTTAATCAATAATATTGAGAGTATTCTCATATTCTTTTCGACTTTGTTATTCTGTGTGAAGTAACCTAATTGATGCCTTATTCTAGTATTCAATCAATGTGAATCAACATATTATGAATAGTCTAGTTTTCGGTATTCTGTATGAATCAATGAATCCTAGTCTATTTATTCCTTTATTCTACACACTTTCGTGCATCAGTTGGTATCAGAGCAAGACTACGTTCTTGCAATCATGTCATCAAGAATTTGTGCTGTGAATGAGATCTCCTATAAAAGAATGAAGCAACAACTTAAGATTTTAAGTCAACAAGTTGCCGTTCTTATGCAACACGAATAATAATACCTAAATCCACGACCTACAGCAAGGATGGCAGTTTGATGGAAGAAGAAGAAGAAAAAATAATCGAGAATAACAGTATTCTTGATTTTTCGGAAGATAGTTCCAAGGATTGGGATTCACCACCAATCTTTGACGATTATCCTCATCATGATAGTGATGGATTTGATGGTGATTATTTGTTCATATCAACAACTAGTCCAGTTCCAGTGGAGGATTGGAGCAAGCCACCAATTTTTTATGGAGAAGCCATCCATTGTGGAAGAAGCATATACCGAAGAAGAACCATCTAATGAAGAAGAAATTAAAGAGGACTGCACAAAGTTATTTTTGCAAAATGACATACTTCAAATTGATTTTCTTGAATACTTTCAAGTAAATCATCATTATCAAGATCCATTCTGCTTTAAGAGTTGTAACTTATCTTCTTCGTGGTTCATTAAAAAGCTAATTATGAATTATTTTGTTTTGGCCCGATAGACTGACTGGATGGAAGTTGTAACACAAATTGGAAAGTTTAAAGTGCTTCTTCGGAATACAAACTTGAAGTTTAAGTTCTACGGCAAAACTGTTTACATCATCTTTAGAATTCGAGGGCGAATTCCCTCCAACTTGAGGAAAATGATGCAGAATGAATATCACAAATGACCCAAGAAATCAAACTCATTGCTTTGACTACAAGTTTTAAATAACTTTGGCTCCAAGGTTCCTTTGGCTCTAAGTTTTTAATAACTTTGGCTCTGAGTTTCCTTTGGCTATATAAACAAATGTAAGAAATTTGTTCCAAGGCAGTTTTGTGATCAATAATATTGAGAGTATTCTTGTATTTCTTCCGACTTTGTTATTTTGTGTAAATTAACCTAGTTGATCCCTTATTTTGGTGTTCTATTTGAATCAACAGATTAGGAAGAGTCTAGTTTTTGGTATTCTGTGTGAATCAACAAATCCTACTCTATTTATCTCTTTATTCTACACGCTTCCCTGTATCAGTATTCTAGGCTTGTCCATTGAATAATAGATAAATAAAAATTCAAGACATGCCAATCAGTGTGTCTGAGAAGTATGTGTGTTCGATATGTGTTGGATACGAATATGCTACCCTAAACAGAGTATTCGTTCTTCTGAGCTAGTATCTAACTTGATCATAGCTCATAACATGGCTTGATTATGCAATGTAATTCATAAATAGATTCATTTATGTATGTAATATATATGTTTATGTAGTTGTGTAACCTCTATATACTATAGATTTTATTAGTGGAAAATGTGTGATGCCTAAGGATCAAAATTTGTTCAGTGTGATGTTTTGATTAGCATAGAAATGGAAACGTTTTAGACACATTTCAGGATGTTTCAGAAATATTTCAAAAGTGACAAATATTATCATAGTAAATTACAGTCTTTTGTATTTTTTTCAATTAAAATTGTTCAATATTTATGAATAGTTCTAGATTCTTGTTAACACAACTTATTGTTTCGTTAGCTAGCATTGTGTTTTGGTGCATTTCTATATGTTGCAGTACGTTTTAATGGAAAGAATAGTCTCATTATTTAGGGAGTTTTTTGTTTCAGTCTCTACATAAACGGAAACGTTTTGGCCATTTCAATGGAAACAAATGGAAATTTTGTTCCTTGGTGATGCCTTAGTAGAAATTGGGTGTCCATAGGTAACCGATGGTTAATTTTTAGTACAATCATTCACAAACCGAGTGAAGAACACTAAATATGTAACTCCAAAAATGAGGGGTTTTAGGAATCACATCCATCAGATTTACAATTGATTACTTATCATTGGTAGTATTTCTTTTAATCCAATCTTTTCATGAGCACAAAGTTCCTTGTGTCCTGGATCCCATGGGCATTTGGGAAGAAGGTATAGGCCACTTGTTGATGCTTGTATTTATCCTGACGATCTATCTTTTGTGGGGCCTGGACCACCTGGTTATGTACTCACAGGTATTTCTGGTGCATGTCTTTCTTTTTAGATTCCATTCAAAGGGCAAAACTTCATATTTTTCGACTTCAAACCACAGTATGGGAAAATTCTTTAGTTTTGTTTGTTTGTGCCTTTGCTAGGCATGGTTTCCTCATTTTGTCGGCTAAATATCAGGCGGCGAATCTCTATAATAGCTAATATCTATAATTCTTTCTGTGCTAAAATATGAGTTCAGATTGTATACGAAGCTCAATGTCAGTTTGGTGACCATTTGGAGCCTCCAACAGTCACTTGCAACAGCTACTTGGCTTAGCTATGTGTATTGGAAGTATCTACGCCATTTTGCATCAGCCATTAGGGTCACTTTGGACTTTGTGAAACATTTGATAGTTTTTAGAGGCAAAATGGTCTTTTTGCTTGGTCAGCTCAAGTCAAAAAAGAAATCTTTGTAGCACTCCGTCATGACAGGGGAGGTCTTTGCTGGTTTCTCAGACCTCGGATTTCTTGGCTTAATTTCCAAAGCTCATGGGAGGTTGTTTCCCAAACAATGCATATTATTGTTTACATATTCTACAAGTCTCTATGTATGCATATTATTTACATGACAAATTGATAAGTTTCATTAATTCTTCAGATTTCGTGTTAACAATTGGAATTAGACACAATAGACATAATTATATTCTTCTACAACTAATCCTTTTTTATGTTTATTTTCATTACAATTATATTATTTGCATTTATTGGAAGGTGTCCCTTAGACACCTGAATTGTGGTAGCATTATGTGCAATGTCAAACTTTGTTTTTAATTGTGCTTTTGAAGGTTGCCACGCTCTCTCCTTAATATATCTATATGTATAGGTATTCTTTGAATGTGGAATGCTTAATTTTGTTACTTTTTCTTTTTCAGCTGAAGACAGCTAGGGAAGCAGCAAAATATGGTGCTGCAGGAGGTGTTATTGGAGCAGTTTCAACTGCAGCTTTTGCTTGGAAATATTCAAGGAGTATGCATGGTACTGTTGTCCTTTTAAACAGCTATTTTGCCTTCAGCCCTTAAAAATTTCCTTGGGGATGAAATGTACTCCATTTTTCATGTCTTAACATAACTTCTATACAAGATAAAAGAAGATCCAAATCATAAAAACTGTCATATTTCACAGAATCCAGTTTGTCAATGCTTTGGGAAATTAGAGGTAATTTACATTGTCTTCAACTAATTTTTTGTTGTTCTGGTCTAGGAAGCACGAACACTCCGTTTAGGGTGCCGTATCCACATCGGACACATGTTGGACACACATACTCCTCGGACACACCGGAACACGTGTCGGACACCCCAATTGGCGTGTCCAATATTTTTATTAATATTTTTTCTAGTGGACACTTATCGGACACATTGGGGACACGTGTGTCCAATTATTGGACACATTTTGGGACACGCTGGAGTTAAAATGTTATTGTTAAAAGTGTTAAATAGAGTCTAATTTATAAATCTCAAAACTTTAAAACTCCAAAACATAAAACATCCAAATTCAATTCTTCAAATCTTTAACTTGTTAGTAGTTGTATTATAATTGTGAACTTATTTAGTTATTTTCATCTTATTTTTGGTAATTTATGAATTTTATGTTCACATACATAACAAACAAAAAATATATAAAAATATTTTTTTTGCCGTGTCCCTGCCGTATCCGTGTTCTCATTTTTTAAAAATGTTGTGTCCCGTGTCCGTATCTGTGTCCGTATTCGTACCCGTGTCTGTATCCATGCTTCTTAGGTTCTGGTAAAACAATGAGTTTTTCGTTCTTTATTTGCAACATTTTTCAAAGTTTCCCGTTCACTTTTAGCTTTCTTATTGATATGGCCTTTGGAATCCTAACTGTTTATGGAATTATAGCATTGTTCTAAAAAGGATTGCATCCTTTGAAGAACAAGTAAGAAGTGCTCCCTGATATTGCTTATATGATTCTTATATAATTTTAAACTCGCAACAATAAGTTGACTAGGAATCATTAAATCATTCACCTGCAAAGCTTTCTGAGTGGTGTTTTGCCTCTTCTACTAATAAAAACTACGCAACTCGTATTAGGGAGATTGGACTTTATTCATTTTTTTGGGTGGATTCATTTGTAGGAGTTCTAGATATGGTTTCAGCAGTTCGTGTTGTGGTTATTAATGCTTGTAGTCTGACTTTGGTAGGTAGATGGCAACAATTTAGATTAGGAGCGTACACTTGAAAAAAACAAGGGGTTGAGCAGTCCAATACTAGTGTATCTCACAATTTTATTTACCGTTTGCATCTGCGTAAAAATGTCTTTTAACTTGCGAGTTTCCTTTCTCATTGGCAGAATTCTACTCCCATTGACTAGCGCTATCTTACATTTCTCTGTAAATGTAAATACTATTCTCGGGAAAGGTAGGATCTATGAGAGGAGCACGCACAAAGAATGAAGCTTCTGCTGAAAAGTCCATTGTGGTTGAAGTTGGAAGGGAATTTTTCGCTGCTTAACTGTATTTTTTATTTTGGCAGGTGCTGCTCTGTCCTTTGGAGCAGGAGCTGTGTTTGGTTGGACATTTGGACAGGAATTTGCCAGTCACTGGCTGCAACTTTACAGGCTGGATACCATGGCCGCACAGGTTAAGTTCTTGGACTGGTGGGAGAAGAGATCCAAATGACGGACTTATCTATTTGTGGATGCTAAATGAAACTTTCTTTATTCTGCAATAAGAATCAGTTAGCTCATTGTGAAAATTGCAATGCTCATAGAGCTGATTTCACTTGCATGTTGTGGGCCTTTCAGTATAATTTTACAGAATTCTTGTTTGCTGAACAGAGTTGATATGTGATGGAAAATTTAGTCACTCAGTTATTTCCTTCTACATATTATTTTCTT
The DNA here is from genome assembly GCA_033060915.1 of Euryodendron excelsum. Taxonomy (NCBI): domain Eukaryota; kingdom Viridiplantae; phylum Streptophyta; class Magnoliopsida; order Ericales; family Pentaphylacaceae; genus Euryodendron; species Euryodendron excelsum. Next base: position 29,281,563 of record CM065382.1, read on the forward strand.
TAGAGAGAGCATTAATCTGGTGATGGTGAAGATGATGTTTCATGCAGCAGATAATTATGGATGCTCTTGATTTTAAGCATTCGACTTTTCTTCAGTGAAAGATGGCCATGAAGTTTTGTGTGGGAAATGAGATTGTAATTATTTCAGAAGTTTAAAAGCTAATGAAGATTAGGCTCTATTTGATTTGATGTAAAATGATTTTTGGTGAAAAATATTTTTCATGTAAAAGTTTTACTCAAAACTATTTTATTTTTAGTTTTCTGGTGTTTGGCTGGCATTTGAAAAATGTTTTCTAGGAGAAAACTTTCTACTGTTTGGCACAAAAAAATATTTTACAAAGACATACTTCGAAAACAAGAAAGAATTATAAGCAATTTCAATAATTACTCCTATGCTTTTTATTCCTGAAAAGATAAAAAGCTTGCGTGGGCAAAGTTAGCTAGAAGTAGAGCAGCCAGGCCTTGAACATCCTTCAAACAAGCCAAATCTGAACTAATATGACAAAAAGGAGACTTCATTTCTTTCTAAAATTTTCGAGCCAAATCTTACAAGCAGAGCCAAGAAAAGCCCCATCAAAGCCTTCCATATTCATTATTTCATTATGAAAAGCTGGCACATTTAGTTGATCCCAAATCAACCAACTAATTGCATCCTCTACCCTGCCAAGTTTTCTAAAAATTGTTTGAAGATTCAGCTCCCCATCATAAGTGTGCTGGCTTCTTGTGATGGTTGTATTGGTTGGGATGAAGTTGCGTTTGAGATGCCGAAAATTTTCCAACCTCATTGCCTTTTCAGATTAATTCAGTTTTAATGCCATCATTCAATTGCATCGTTTCCGATCTAGATTCCATGTTAACGTCAACAAATGATTTAATAAAGAGTAAATTATAATTTGCAACCCTATACTTCACAAAAAAATTTCACTTCAAGACCTATATTTTTTATTATAATAATTAAGTTCATATACTTTTAATTTGTTGTAATGTCATCCTTTCGTAAGCTTCTATTTGTACAATTGATGCCCAGAGTCTGTGTGCGTCTCATGTAGCCATTTTTCAAGGGACAAAAAATTTATTTATCTACCATTTTGGCTCTCAAACGCCCTCAACCCTCCTTCATGAGACAATTGGAGGGTATTTTGTAACCTAATTTCTTTTTATATATAGAATGAGTTGATTTTTAGAGACTTTTGAGAGAGATTGGTGAGAGATGATGGTGTTTGGGCATGAAAATGGAGTAAAAATATATTTTTATCCTTGAAAAAGGGTCACATGATACATACAAGACTTTTGACAGTCAATTGCATAAACTAAACTTACAAGAGAGTGATATTGCAACAAATTAAAAGTATAAGAGCTTAATTGTTACAATTAAAAGTACAAATTCTAAAATGTGATTCAATATAAAGTGTAAAAATACAAAGTGTAATTTACCCTTTAATAAAATTTAATATTGCCCAATCTTTGCAATGACTAAAGCCATTCCACATACAACATAATCTTTTTGTTAAGATACTTATGATTTGGATGCGCCTAGTTTCAAGTGCGAAATGTTAAATTATAATTTATATAGAAAAAAAAAAAAAAGAGAGAGATCAAATTGAAGATTTCATTGACCTTAACAGGCAAAGTTTAGTCTCTTGATGAAAGGTTTAAGAGAAAAAGAATATTAAAAAACCTAATTCCCAAAATCTAACCCATCAATTGCTATAGATTCTGAGCCAACAGACCCAAAGAAACAAAGAAATACATAGAAAACTATACATATGTTGGTATGTATATACACACTGACTAGAAGAAATATCACCAATGTTAAGAAGAAAGAAGTTCATATAATGACAGAAACCCTCAATAGCAGAAGAGAATTTTTATAGTTATTTGTCTCAAGAGATGAAGATACTATAACAATAAAAACCTTTCTTGTGAATAAGACAAATAACAGAAAATTAGGGGTTTGAGATTGGGGCTTGAATAGTTAAGGTGGAGAATTAAAAAAAAAAAGAATCGCTTCGAGTGGCAGAGATTGCTGAGAGATGCATGATATTGGGATCGGGGCTGTTAGAGAGAGAGAGGAGAGCTATTTGAAAGGATTGGAATGGTTTCGAAGGGCTGAAACTCAAAAATGACTCGCAGAAATTTGTAAGGTAAGTTATTTTTGTTCTTCTGATGAAAAATAAATTTCAGAAAAATATTTTCTTTATTTCCTGTTCAATAAATAATGAAAAAAATAAGTAAAATGTTTTCTAAAAACATGTTTGAACTCGTGCGCCCTGCCTTGCCTAGTCAGCAATAGGTGAAATTGTCATAAAATTCTCCAGACGTGTAATGCTAATTTATTCAAAAAACAACTCACTAGAACCATAATGGAAAGAGTTGTAAACACGATTTACCAGTAATATTGTATAGTAGTCTCATCAACTCCCTATTTTTCAAGTAAGATTTATTTTTAATTTAATTTATTATTTATTAATTGTATATTCCTTTTAGACGTCGACCCAACCCAAAACATAGTACCCAAAAATTAAACACAGCGTAGGAATCTAATCGCTCGTACTCTCTCTCATGTATATGTAAATATTTCCCCCTCCAACTCGTGTCCACATTTATCCAAAAGCTCATTTTTGCCCCAAAAAAAGTAAATTTTTAGAAAATCCAAGTCCTCATATTTGCTCAAAATTTTAAATTTGACACGCTCTACAAAAACAATTTTAATTTCAAATGTTAATGTTGACTACAAAACTTCATTTTAATATTAAAAAAAAATGCAATTTCACTGAAAATACCAATTTTAATACAAAAATCTTAGCCTCGATAGAAGCAAAATAACATTCTGTTTTGTAAAAGATAACACGAGGGTCAAAATAGGGTTTTCTGTCTACACAGGCAAATATATAATTTCTTACCATCCAAAGTAAGAATAAGAATTTGATTTCATGGAACAAAATATATAATTTCAGGATACGTACCCAATATGTCCTGGAAACACGAAACTACAAATCTCATGAAAAATTTCATGGAATAGAAAAACCACTGCTTTATCCTCTGTTTTGACTCCTTGGACATCCCTCTCTGTCTCTCTACTGTCTTTATTCTGTATCAGGCCACAATCAGCGATGCCATAGAGAAGCAAAGCATCATACGCAGGCAGACGATGGGGAATCCACCTGACATCAAAGAAATATTTTTCATCAGGTTAAGAGCTTTCACAAGTAGTTAGCAACGTCAAACAGAAAATAATATAAAATAAGATAAAAATCAAGAATTGGGTTGACAATGGTAACTAAAACCCAACAATTACATGACCCATGAAAAATGTAGCTAGTTTCTGAATCTAAGAAACTTGAATTGCTTTGTAAAATTGAAGTTACTGCAATTACAAACTCACTACTTATAGGCAACTAACACCTTCTATGCTACATCCGATATTCGAGTTAGGCCAATATGTCTCAATGCATGCAGGCCAACTGCCTTGAGATGCCACCAGCACTTTTAGGACCCAGAAGGGATCAGCCAACATCTGAATTGTTATATGGCAAATATAGACAGCATCCTATCTAATAATCAACCTCCTTTGAACAGAGGAATAGAGAAAGTTCACTAGAGTAAGGGCCCAACAGTCTTACGAGCATGGAACAGTTTGTTGGACTGATGAAAGTTTGGCTGACTAATTCAACATGCAGTTTACAAAAGTAGAGCCACATCAAGCTCACGGATTCATATCATATGAGATTTAAATCCACACAGATGCAGTAACAATTCAAAGTCAAGACTAAACCTTTTAACGAAGAAAAACTTTCTTTGGTTCCCTAAGAAACGCCTAATTTGAAGCAGAGCTTGTGGAACATGGAGCTTGTGTATTCCCCTCATTTAAAGAATTGGCACCAGCAGTCTCGGGAATCTTCTGGTTGCCTGTGTCTGGAACTGAGCTATCCTGCGAACTATTTGAAACAGAAGCAGTGTTGGTTCTATTATTCTCTATTGTTTCAAAACGCTCCATCATGTGTGATACAGTAGAAATTTCTGCATTGAGCTCTCTCCTGACTTCAGAACCAAGATCCGTCATGTTAGTGTTGCGGGAGAACAATCTCTCCTTCCAACCCCTTGTGCTCTTTGTAAATGACTCTTTGTATCTTACCAAAATAAAAAATAAAAAAATTTAACAAAGAAATAAATTAACATGTAGAAACAAGGAGGAACTCATCAATTGCATTACGAAAGTACAGTATATAGCATAGTTTTCACATACCTCATTGACATTGCATTAAATCGAGACTTCAGAGAATCTGAAAATGATTGGAACTCGGATGGTCCAGCTCCATCTTGACCAGATGTGGAAGACTGAGTAGGAGACCTCCTACAAGATAAAATTAGATCACAAAACTGTAAATACAAAGCGAAAAAAGTAACTGAAGGACCAAAAAAAGGGAGAGGAGAAAACAGCCGTTGTTTTATGTCAAAAATGCTTTTGTGAAGTTAGGTTTAAGAATAGTAAATACTGATTGTTTGAGGAAGTTCCATGATGAGTGGCAGCAAGAACACTTGATCCAGATGCTGAGGCAGAAACCGGATCAGCTTGACTAGAAGGTGGAGGAACCAGTGGTGTAGAATCTTCTCCCCTGGTTATAAGAGGAGAAGTTGGCCCAGCTACTGTGACTGCAGGAGTTGGTTCACCTTCACCTCTTTGAGTTGGAAAAGACGACAAAGGAGCAACAGGAGGGGCATTGGGGTGAGTTGAGAACACGAGAAAATGGGGACGACCCTGAGCTGATGATCTACTCCTCTGACCTTCCCTTCTTGCAATATGGCGTGCCCTCCCCATGGCAGCAGCAGCAGCTAAGTGCTGAATAATACGCTCTTCGAGTTCGGCATCAGTTGCGCTGACTGGTAGCTGTAATGGAAGACAAAAATAGATTGTATAAATCATCTGATACATTCAGAAGGCACATGAGATGTTCATGAGAAAGAAGATGGAAAGCTCCCAACTAGCATAAGTAGATTACAAACATGCTGTAATTCGAAATCCCCCAGAGTCGGATGATGAAATATTGTGGTATTTCTAGGTGGATTAATTCTAAAACTCTTTTCCCGTTCTATTGCGTCAAGCAATTCCTGGCTGCCAATACACGCAGATTAACAAATCTTGTCAACTTAAAGTATCAAGCAACTGAAAGAAATTTAGGAAAAAAAAGATGGAATAAAGAGTATAACCTGCTAGGATCCTTCAGACTGATGGGTTGCCAACACATGGGGCACTGGGAGCTTCTCTGACACCTACAACATTAGAGGTGCATTAGTACTGTGTGTGGGTGTCGGCGTGGACAGCCATGAACTTCCAATGAAATTATCTTCTAACAACCAAAGGTAATTGAACAAGCAATAATTGGGTCTTATACAGCCTGAGCTTTATAGCTTGATACTAAAAACAACCCTCAAAGTTTGAGAGAAACCTCATCAATTACATCAAGGATTGCAAAACCAAATAACCAGAAGAAACAATTTAACTTAAACCAGAAAGTGCTTACACAAACACAAGCTCTTAAGTTCAGGATTTACATGGTGCATAGAGAAAATGTTGAAGTTCAAGTATCTCGTCGAAACTAAAGGCAGACAAGAGAGGTATTCTCTTGGCCAACTTAACCATAAAGAATGTGGAAAGCTTCCGCAATTCTCTAGGGAAGAAGCTCTGACTGACCAAAGAACGAGAAAGAAAAAAAAAGGGAACATGAGAATCCTGAACACCAAACAACAGAGAGGAAGAGAAAAAAGAGGGAGGGACCCTAAGAGACGGAACACCAACAAAATATAGATCAAATGTGATAAATTGAAGTTAAGGTCTTAGTTCTAGAATCGAGGGGCAGCATGAACCACTTCAGAAAACATTCTTATTGGGACTCTAAAATTTCATACAGCAAAGTAGCCACATATTAGTATCTCCAAGATGATTTTACCTTTTCTGGAAAAAAATTTGGGCCATTATAGATATTTTGCAACTCATGTTGATCAACTTATCCAAAAAAAACAAAAAAACGATCAACATATATAATTATTAGTAAGTTTTGTCATTGCAAATCCAATTCTCAGTTTATGTTCATCATCTCAAACTATTTTGCTCCTATTCTTTCACAGAAAAGGACAGTGACATCTCAACTCTCAAAGTCCACTATTCAACAAAGTGAATCCCCCTCTCACAGATAAGGATAGACTTGGGGCAATGAGTGTGTGGACCCTAGGCTAAAAAGTAAGGTTTTGAGAACTATTTGCAAATTGGATATTTGAGAAAACTTATAACATTGTCGGTGATGCCATTGTTACTTGACGCAATACCATTATTCTTAGTGGGGCAAAAGAGCACGTGCTAAGAGTATTGAGATGTGTTCTGCTTTTTTTCGAGGCAATGTCCGGTCTACAGATTAATCTATCTATAAAAGGCTAGGAAGCATGCACACACCTGTTAGAGAGCCGTATCCGTGTCAGACAAGCGTCTAACACATATTTCTCGGACGCATTGGGACATGTATTGGACACGCCAATTGGCATGTCTAATATTTTTATTAATACTTTGTTAGAGGACACGTCCCGGACACACTGGGGACACCCTTACTTAGACATGTTTTGGGGCACGGTGAGGTTGAAATATTATTATTAAAAATATTAGATGGAGTCGAATTTAAAAATTTTAAAACTTTAAAACACCCACATCCAATTTTTCAAATCCTTAACTTGTTAGTTGTATTATAATTGTGAACTTGCTTAGTTGTTTTCATTTTTATTTTTGGCAATTAATACATGTTTCATTCCTATAAATAGCAAATAAAAAAATATAATTTTTTTTTTTGCCGTATCCCCACCGTGTCCGTGTCCTCATTTTTTTGAAAATGTCGTGTCCTGTGTTCGTATCTGTATCTATATCCGTACTCGTGTCCATATCCGTACTTCTTAGATAAAAGGAAGCTCATCCCAGTAGGAGAGGTGGTTAAAGATGATATCTTCACAGCTTACTTGGGGTTTATCGATTTGTGACTAAAAGAAGGCGACAAAAATACACATCTCCATCCATCATAAGGTAGAAAACGCTCATGAAAGAAAATCATACAGAGAGAATTAGATTAGGGGATAGAGAATTAGTTGAAGAATCATTGGGGGTTTCTATGAGCAATTGTATTAAGAAACAGGAGGTTAGGAGGTTAAGGTGTGGTTACAAAGTCTGTTTCTAGAAGAGGACAATTGTTATGCCTTTAGGATCAGGTAAGGCTCTGGGTCTGGATGGTTTTTTCATGGCCTTTCTTTTTCTTTTTTCTTTTTTCTTTTTTCTTTTTTTTAGGGCAGAATTAGGGAGTGGTGAATGAGGATTTGATGATGATGATGTTAGAATTCCAAGAAATTGAGGAATGTGAGAGAAGTTTGACAATGCGCTACACTTTGTCCCACATTAACAAAGCAGAGGTATGAACCTAGGCTTATAAGGACTGCCATCATATAACTAACATGACGCGTTTTAAATCCGTGAGGAGTAAACCAAAACAAACAATATTGTACCAGCAGACTCAAGGCATGACAAATGGTAGCAGAGCGAGGATATTATATCGCTTGAATGGTGGGGTGACAAGTGGCGACCACCTCTTGAAGCACGTAGTAGCACAACGTGCCACACTTCGTCCCACGTCGACAAAGCAGAGGTCCTAACCTCGACTTATGAGGGTGCCTTCGTCCCACATCGACAAAACAGAGCCCAAAGACCTCTTAGGTGAGGTAAGATGAGGGTTACAGACTAAAGGACCCTTCAATGGGTTGAGGTGGTTGCCATGAGTTAACCTTACATCGTCTAGTGAAATTGAAATGAAGTACCATATATGTAGGGACAAACGTTCACTTGGTACAACGCGTTTCACAGCCGTGGGCCAAGACCCAAAGTGAAAAATATTGTATCCTGTGTATCATGCCTGGGTCATCACAAATTGCCTCTTTGGTTTCATTAAAAAAAAAAAACAACAAAGAAAAGGTACAACTCGTTAGGGTTTCAAAAATGTGGCAAGATATCAAAAATACATCAAAACATAAGGGTTGTCATTGGGTCTAGAGAGAGTGACAATAAATTACACTAAATCATTTGAAAGGGAGGGGCAAGGAAAGTAAGAGCTAAATTCTCAATAAGGTGGGAGAGTATAACACCAGAACCAAATCTCTGAAGTTTGGTATCTTCACCCAATATCGGGAATTTAAAGGTGCTCACTAGTAAATATATTGAAGTTCCATTTGTAAGTTTGTAACACAATGGAGCAAGTTAATATCAACTGGATGTTACACGTGACTTGAATTAACCACCTTTTTGATAAATATTTAAGTTAAAAGAGAAAATTGAAAAGCAATAACAACATCATCACGCCAATAAAATTTGGATGTGGAAAATAAAATATAAGCAATTGACTAGCTTAATTAAACACATAGAAAGACGACAACCTATGATAATTGGAGATACAACTACACTATGGAAAATAAAATGAGTAGATATAACCCTCGAAGCATCTACAAACCGTTAAGAGCACTTTCCTGATGCAGCCGTGATTGGTTTCATTAGGAGGTTACATGCTAAATCTAGCACCTTATGTATAAGCAGTTGAGTTTGGATCCCTTAAAAAAACAATGCTTAGTTCATCATTTAAGTGACTTATACATGCCAAAAGATTTTATGATAATGTAGATTCCTAGCAGACCTCTATGACCATTGATCATCCAACACTAGGGCCCAGACTATAGTACGTTACTAAGACAGTTCTAACAATATATAATGTTCGTACCCACGTCCGACACTCGTTGCACCGACATGTGTTAGACACGCACCCAAACGTATCCAATTATGTTTTAATTGAGACATACTTGAACACTTAGGGTTCAAATGCGTTTGTTGCTTAGACACATATGAAACACACATGGATCTTTAAGAGCCAATAATTAAAATCAACATATTATGCATGTAAACCTATTAATCCCTTCAAACAATTCTAAGACAATGTAGTTTCCGTATCCGTGTTCGACACTCATCGGACACCCCAACACGTCAGGCACGCATCCAAACGTGTCCAATTATTTTCTAATCCGGACATGCTATAAAACATGGGGTGTACACACGTCCATTGCTTAAACATAATTATTTAAATAACATGGGACTTTGAGAGCCATTGTTTAAAATTATAATAACATAAATTTATACGTACTAATTCCTCCTCCTTTAGGCTTTTTTATTTTAGGAACCATAAAGCCTAAAATTTCAATTTGTTTGGGAAAAGACCTTTCTAAAATAAATAGTAGGAGTTTTTGTTCACACTTCGTTTCCAACAGATAGAATGTGAAAATAATTTCTTCCAATTTTGATATAAAAACATATATTGGTAACATAGATTGTTTTCATTTTCATTTATATAAAAAAGTAAACATTTATTTCTTACCTTGTTCCCATCATGCCCATTCCAACATTTTTGGAGGATTACTATGTCGGCATATCCATATCGTGTCTTACTCGTGTCCCGCATCCAAATCTGTGCTTCTTAAATATGTTGTGCCACAATAGTACAATAATAGCAATATTCATGCAACACATAATCATTTAAATGTCACCATAGATCACCTATCTCATTAGAGTTTACATGTTCAACCTAAAATAGCATGCTAAAAATAAATAAATATCGAACCAAGAGTAACAGAAGTAAAGGCACACTCAAACACCATAATTTGATAAGATGAACCCCTGGGATGCAATCTCTATCATAGCTTATTTTATTACTACATGCTTTAGTTTCTTAGTGATGCAACAAAACCAAATAGACATTATCACCTCAGCCACAATGGCTGACCATATTTACAGCATAAAAGTTCACAACAAAATAAGGTGCACCAGACATTATTCTAACTGTTATTAAATAAGAGTACCATTCAAGAATGCACTGAAGATGAAACTCATGCTTGCAACCAGTCACCTGCAAAAGGAAAGATACAGTTAGTTCTAGGGAAAGCCTAATTCAACCAATGAAAGAGAATTTCCAACAGGTCTACCGTCGAAGGATCACTTTCACAAAATGCTTCAAGGCATATGCTGCAAGCATCATCACACGCTTCTTGAATTCCCCCTTCCACAAAAGCTGCAGCCGATGTCAAGTGGCCCTCAGAATTTATGCCCTCTTCCATTTTGCAATCTTCAAGAAGAACACAAAGTTCATTGCGGCAAACTTTTACATGATCCAAGCAACTCACACTTCCAAATAATTATATGCACTACAATAAAAGGCCGCCGCTATGACCAAGGCAACAAAAGCTTTTGCTAGAGCAATATACATCAATACAATGCTTTAAATATAGTGAGTTCACGATTTGTCTATTATTTATATTTTATCGGTCAGGTGTATTTTTAATAACTTTCAACTGTGAGAAATTCAGGCAAATGGAGGAGTGAGGGTAGCCTAGTCGTAGTGGTGCCTCCATCCAGGCCAAAAGGTCATGAATTCGACTCACTCTCCTCTCCCCCTAGAGCTTTGGCTCCCCAATGTACCCAAAAAGAAAAGAAAAAAAAGAAGTTCAGGAAAATGGGCAACCTATTGCAGTCCAGATTGTAAATCCATCAAAGAATATCTCCTCTTCACCGATTAGTCCAACAATTGACTTTATCAAACCAAAGAAATTTAAAATGAAAAAAGGCCGCACACAATGCACAAGGCTCCCGCTTTCCAACAGTGGTTCTAGGAGAGGCAATACATCGGCAGCCTTACCCCAACCTTTTTAAGGAGAGACTTATTGCCATGACTCTCGTACTGGGCAATAGTGCTGGAAGAGAAATTAAATATTAGATTTGTGAAATATAGACCACCTTCTTTACTACCTTAGATCCTCAAGTAACGAAAAGAGGGAAGGACAATTGCCCATAATTACTGTTCACCTTCAGTGGTCGCAGTCCCAGAACAGCCTAAACCTTTGTCTTCCTTAAGACCCCAAGACCCTACCCTCCTATACGAACCCTAAACTCCCCATATGTTTATCAATCTTTCAGCCACAGAATTAATTAACCTAGAAATACATCCTATCAAGCTGTTCTACACCCAGTTCAAATGCAAAATGTTACATAATCAGACCCCTTGCCAATTTAAACCATGTAACAGTAACTATAATCGACTCAAGGAGTAGGATTGCAGGGCGCGGGGGTGAGCCAATCCTCAAAATCAGCTCACTTCCAATGGGAAAAAAATGAAGCAAAAAAATTAATCGGGATTTTATTTTCACTTTAAAACCCAAAAACTAAGTAAACAAATACTAAATCTACCGAGGGCTACCACTGAATAGGACTGAAAACATCCAAAAATCAGTCCATACTTCAAGACGTTAAAGAAATGAAGCAGAGTTTAATTCAGAAAGTACTATAGTCCACACCCAGTTTTAGAAGAGCAAAAAAATTCAACACAACTATAACATAATCAACCCAGCAATAAATTAGAATAATTACACAATATCAGCTCATTTTCAAAAAACAATAAACAACAAAAAAACTGAAGTTCAAATGCGAAACATAATAAAATTCAGACCCACCCATAAAAACCCATGTTTGAATGAAGCGAAGTATCAAAACCAAGCAATAAATACATTGACTCCTACCCAGTAACCAAGATTAAACAATTCCTCAAAAATCAGCCCATCCCAAGGAGCTAACAACCTGTATTATACAAACACAAGAACAACCATGTATACACATATTAAATATACAAAGCTTGCAACTTATTGGTAAAAGACTTCAGAAATCACCTCCAAGAAAATTGCCCGAAGATCTTATGCTAATCTAACGGATCAGAGCTATTACCAAAAGAGAGAGTAATCAGTGGAGAGTAAGATAAGATGAGAGGTGTGAAGGAAGCCCTAGGCTGCAAAGAGGACGATGCGGATATGAGAGAATGAGAGAATGAGAGAGAGAGAGAGAGGACTTTGTCGACTTTCTCTTTGTTTTTTTTCTTCTAACGCAGGCACAGTTGGGAAGGACCTTCGGTTGGTCTCCCCACTCACTACAGTCACAACACGTGGCTTTGCTATAGATATTTTCACAAATATAAACCAGCAGGAGACCCTCGCGGTGCGTGGGTCAACACAAAATAATAAAAATAAAATGTCCAAATTTGAACAAAAAATAAAAATAATAAGAAAACGATGAAAATTTTATATAAGTGACCAATAAACGAAATATTTGCATACGTTCAGAGTTTTTTCTCAGATATTTATTTGGAGAAATGTTTTTATTTAATTTCTTGCATCATTTAATTGCTACAAACATTTATTTTTGAGGACTAAGGTTAGTCTAAAGATAATTTTATACATATCTATAACGATGTGACAAATTTTTAATGATTAGATATTATCATGTAACGCCACTAAAATTTTAAGTGTCTCTTGAAATACGTTATTGTTTGCATAAGATAAAGACGGTCAAATTTTAAAAAAAAATGAATAATAATGATTTATAATGACTGATCAAATTTCATGACCTGGTTGAGATAGATACATAATGTTAATTATTCAATTTATTGATGAGCTAATGTCAGAGTTCATTTTTATAATGGTATTTAATAACATCTATTTTTTGAAGAAAATTGATTTTCGTGATATAAACTACTAACAAAAAAGATCACAAACCAAAATCAAAAGCTGATAGATAGAGAGGAAATAGGACTTTGGCCTCTGCCCAAGAGTCTATTAGCAATTGAAAATTTTGAATTATGTGGATTTACTTTGTTTGGTAGAGTACTTGATTAATATCGATTAAATAATTCAATCAATTACACATTAATTTAAATCGTATGCAAAGATAATAAAATAATCACACAATAAACACACGATTTTATTATAGAAACCTAAACTGAAAAAAAATCACGGGACTTAGTCCAGCCAAGTAATCACTATCAACAATTAAATACAGGAGAATCAGCTTATAACTCAACCCTAGATATCCTTATCCTTAGGCAACGAATACTTGCGCTTTTGGGAGTGCTCTCATTGTATTGAACAAACACCACAATCATGTACCAACCACCCACGATACGATTCTTTAGTAATTGCTTGAATGTTGAACTCCACAATACCGTTGGAATCCACCAAATGCTAGATGTTTCAGTCCAATCTCCAAACACTATAATTCACTGCTCTCCCATGCTTAGACCACGATGAACACCACGCCGTGAAGCTTTGCCTTTATGCATCACCAAGACACTTGTTGTCAATGAAAATTTGAAGTTTTTCATCTTGTTAAGGAGAAACTAGGGTTTTTCTTAATGCTCTCAATATGTTTCTTAAGTATGTAAACCCTAGAAGACTAAGCCTTGAACTATATATAGGATTTGAAGGTCTTTGAGGTCAAATAGGAAAACTTTCCCAAAATCTCATCTAAGAGTTCACTGGAGCGATAAGTGACGAGAAGACCTTTCACAATCTCGATGAAGCGAGAAGATAGCGAAACTCACTGGTCGAAATCTCCAATTCTCGCTCGGGTGAGAAGGTCGCGAGAAGATAGCGAGCAAGTGGCGAGAAGGTAGTCAACCCTGCACTCTTTGAATCTGAACTCCTTTGTCCTTGAATGATTATCCAAGCCCTCCTTAGTATTGGTTTGAACAATCTACCACAAACAAAAATTTCTCTATAATCTCTACCATCTATCTATCTAACAATTACATAGAGAATAAGAAGACATTACAACTAAAATATTTTAGTCTACGAAATTTGCCTACTAACAAAAATCCTAACAATCTCCCTCTTTGGCAATTTCATGATAAAACACACTAATCGATGGGTTACAAATAAATAGTCAAAATTACAATCCTTAACCTATATTATAAGAATCAAGTAACTAGTACTTAATACATGTCTCGGCACAAAACTCAAATATATAAATCTGTGAAACACATGTATAGCATAGAATAATAAAAAGCATATATCACAAGGTGTATGAAATCAAATCTTCTCTCTAACTCCCCTAAACATGTTTCTTTCATAAATGATATTCTTTCTCCCCTAATACATGCAAACTCATATTTTTCTCATCTTTTTTGTCACAAATTGACAAATAACAAAGAGAAATAACCAATAAAGGAGAATAAATAACAATGAAGTTCAATGAGAGAAACACATAACTATCATAAACATAGTCAAGATGAAATCAATGCTCCCTTACGTAGGATAGACACACTCATGAAAGTTAAACAAAATTAACGTGTGATTATGCACGTCGTCAGATCCTCAGTATTATCCATGCACAAAGTCATATGAATCAAAATTTGCTTAAAACTATCAATTAAGAACTTGATACATGAACTAAAATAAAATTCTAGACTCTTTATCATAGGATGATGAAGTTCAAAAAAATAACCTAAGTTAGTGTATACGGTAAATTCACAAATACGAGACTTGAGTATGAAAACAATTGCAATGATGAATGTTAATAAGATTATTCAAATTACAGAAAAAAAACTCACACTATTAGTAGTCAAACCAATCATGTTTGCAAGATTTTCAATGGAAGTTCCCCCTTAATTTGAAAATGCCAACCACAATAGTTTTTGAGCAAGATTTTTCTTTTTGATATGATCTAATTTTTTTTTTCTTTTTGCAATTATGTGGAAGCTTTCACAATATTGAATATGCAGCCCTTTTTACGATTTTATCGAGATGGTACATATTTCAATATACATCTATAGTGGCTTTCACATATATTCAGAGGTAGCACTTTCCATTATGCACATCTATTCTTTTTCAACACCAGCAAAAGGGCAAAGCAATGAAGGAGCTATGGTAAACATGTTATTGGTCAATCTAGTATGCAATTTTTTCTTAGAACATAAGAATAATTCAAACTGATAAAAAATCACATACATGTTTTTACCAATTCAATTGCACCAAGTATGCACAGTAAATCACAAGGGTTGTAATCATGAAAATTATCACTCAAAACTAAGAGTAAAGATTAAACTTAGTAGTGCACACTAGCTCTTAGCACAAACACATTTAACATCATTCTTAGCATATTAAATTTAATATAGATGCCATGAACACATCAAAGAAGCATAATCACTAAAATCTTTTTGTATTTTTTAAAAATTTTTGATTTTTTAAAATTTTTGATTTTTTTGTAATTTTTAATAAATTAAACAAAAAAACAGAAGAGCTAAAAATACAAGATGATCATAACACTATGAAAATTAAATAACCATGAAGTATATCCTAAGCTATGTCAGAAACTATCATCCCTTAATAGGATTAGTCTCAATAGATTTTCCAAGGTCATCAAGGCGCTTAGGATTCACGTCACCATAAGTATTCAGATCAGATTTTTTAACCCACACAACCTTATACTTAGGTTTTGCAATAATTTCATGGGCTTTGGGTTGTGTCCTAGGTTTTGCCTTAGCATTGTGGTTTTTTTTTTTGCCATAATAGTTAAGAGCCTGCCTTGGTCTTGATTGAGGAACAAATTTATTTAGTTCATTATTCATAGCAAGAACACAAATATGATAAAGCAAACTCCCAAACAAGTTCTCAGATTGATTATGAGAATGAGAATCTAAAACTTAGTTCAACTTACGACAATGAGGTCGAATGTGACATTTGACACCACAATGATGGCAAGTAGGGACAAACCTAGTATGTTTGGCCTTAGAATTAGGCACAACGTGTGCATGGGTGGTGGTGGTCTTCTTGAAAGTCACAATCTTAGCCTTTAAATTAGGACAATATGGCCTAATATGACTCTTTACTTCACAACGGTGGCATGTGGGTGAAAACTTAACATGCTTAGCCACAAAAGGTATGAAAGACTTACATTGAGCCTTCACAAAAGTAGACTTGTTTGTCAGTTGAGAAGATATGAATGTCATTTCTTTGTATTCAATCCCAGTCTGTCTAAAGTGTTCTTTTGTGTGTTCTAAATTTAATCAGTTTTCTTAAAACCTTCATTCATCTTCTTGAAAGTATCATTAGAAGCAGACAAATCGGACTCTAATTTTGATACCTTTCCCTCTAAGCCTTTATTGGTCTCTACATATGCATGCAATTCTTTTTGTAGTGCCGTGACTTTATTAAATAAAGTGACCTTATCATACTTTAATTTTCCAATAAGAGTGACAAATTTATCAGCCTCTTGTTTTAAAGTATCTCTTTCCTTTTCAATTGTCTTATTTTTCTTGGTCAACATGAGACAAACCTTATATAATTTATCATAGGTCTAATATATGTCCTCTTCCTCGCTATTCTCATCCTCACCGTCACTGTCTGAGTTATCTTGACTTGACTCATAGGACACACTAGGTTCACTACCACAATTAGACTGAAAATTTATGTCATGAAAAGATGGTTTAAATACAGCAAAATACCTAGGTACATCATTAGGTGAAGAATTTTCAACAATAAAAGTTCATATAGTCTCAGATGTAGATGCAGTGCATGTCATGGTAACATGTGACTTTTCATAAGTAACTTTAAGAGTCTGTCATGCTTCTTTAGCAATCTCACACTTAGATATGAGACTTAAATTATGGGGTGTGACATGCTTAAAGATAACGTTGATAGCTTGCTATTCTAAACATATTTATCTAATTTAGTGTCATCCCATTGTTCTTGAGGTTTATAGATAATCTCAGTACATATAGTCATCCTAAGGGAACACCAACCATGCACAACAAACATCCAGGCACGTTCATCAATGGATTTTATGAAAACTTTTATACGAATTTTCCAATCACCATAATTAGAAGCATCTAACAAAGTTAAATCCATGTGTATTCAGATATTCAGGACCTTATTAAATAATTTTCGAAGTGTCCTTCTCTGATACCAATTGAAAATTTTGAATTACGTGGATTTACTTTACTTAGAGGAGTGCTTGATTAATATCGATTACACAATCTAATCAATCACATATTAATTTAAAACATATGTAAGGATAATAAAACAATCACACAATGAACACATGATTTTAACGTGAAAACCCAAATCGAAAAAAGACCACGGAACCTAGTCTAACCAAGCAATCACTATCAAGAACTAAATACAAGAGAGTAAACTTACAACCCAATCCTAGATATCCCAATTCTCAGGTGACGAATCCTGGCTCTTTCAGGTATGCTCTCCTTATATTGACCGAACACCATGATCATATACCAATCTATCCACGAAACAGTTCTTTAGTAATTACTTGAGTGTTGAACACCCCAACACCGCTGGAATCCAGTAAACACTAGATGTTCCAATCCAATCTCCAAACACCACAATTCATTACTCCACTGTGCTTGAACCACAATGAACACCACGCCGTGAAATTTTACCTTGATGCACCACCAAGACACTTGTTATCAATGAAGATTTGAAGTTCTTCATCTTGTTAAGGAGTGTAAGCACCCCATTTTTGCCCAACCGGACATACATTCAAACCTTCACAGACACATTCAAGTTCAAACCAGCTTCCCAGACTCAATCCAGTTAATCAATCGCTTAGCGAGCTCGTCGGGCCCAGTAGAGGCAAAATGATCAAAATGTCCTTGGGGCATTGCTCAGTCCAATTCTAGTCGACACGTCTTCTTAAAGATGGTAAGTCTATATTTCAACCTCAATTCCAGTTCCAATTTTATTCTAGACCAGTCAAACTTAATTCGACACGTTTGTTTTGAAAAAACTCCTTAAAATGGTAAGTCCCTTCAAACGTGTCGACCGGGACAGAACTCAAGTCCTCGAGATGGTAGAGCGGTTCACTTCTGACACCTGCTAGCCTACCAACCTAGAATGTCTGCTATCCGACACCCCGATTGGGAAAGTACCTAAGGCCCCGAGATGATAAGACTGTTCAGCGGCTTCCCGAGATCAGGTAGTCTCTAGAACGAACGCACACTGTCAAAGTGGTGGAAACACTCACAAATATTGCAACTGTTAGAGTGGCGGAAACACTCGCAAACAGGTCGACATTGAGAATTGCTAACAAACCCCTTATGTCACGAGATCGAACAAGCCTCTTGGCCGTGACACGTTTATTGAAGGACATGATACCTTTAGAAACTAACACGCCACACACCGTCAGAGTGGTGGAAACACTCAAAACCCGGGTCAACACCAGTGCCTGCTAGCCCACTTTAGTAAAAAAATGACCAAATTGCCCCTTGGGCCCTACCGACACGCTTTTTGAGAAAGTACCCAAGTCCTCAAAGCGGTAAGTCCACCCTTCCAGGATTGTCCCAATGATAATCCAGCACATTCGAGTGCCCTCCAATTAGTTCCGAGTCAATTCTGAGACCATCCGGTGAAAATGACCATTTTGCCATTAGGCATTCGATCGCCACCGAGAGCCACACCAGCTCTGGGTATCAAATCGGTTACCTTCCAAGGATGTTTCTAATAGTATTTCCAACCTTTCAGCACCTTGTTGGACCATTCTAAGTTTATTTTGGTAATCCTTGTGCAAAATGACCATTTTGCCCCTAGTGGGTCGGTCGCCTTTTCCAACCACACTAGCTCTGGATATCAAATCGACATTCCCTTGGAACACTCTTAATAGTGTTTCCAACCTTCAAGTCTTCTTCTAGATTATTTTGGGTCGATATCAGTGTTCCCCCGGTTTAAATGATCGTTTTCCCCCTGGTGGGCTGGTCACCATTTTCAACTATTCCGACAATGGTTCTCAAGCCAGCTACTTCCACAACACTCTTTCAGAGGTTTTTGTCCATCCCCAGCCTTTCGGACCATTCCTGGACTTTTTGGAGTGTTACTCCTAATGAAGCCAAACTAAAAATTACATAGTAGTCACTAGGATAGGTGCCCAAATCTTTTGTCTTGCGTCCCAAAGGTCAAAAAATCTTTTTCTTGCCATCTTAAAACTTTCCTAAGTGGCACCAAGCCAAAAAATGGCCTTGCGCCACTGTAACAGGTGCCAGAGCTAACTTCGATTGCCTATAAATATAGACCACCCCTACGTAAAAAGGATCTGCAAACTCGCTCCAAAAATGCTACCTCACTAAAAATAAGCCTCGAAACCCTAGTATTCTCAAGTCTCCTTCAAACCCTAGCCTCCCTTTAATCTATACTCTCAAACCCTAACTCCCATACACTCTATATACTCAAATCCAAGTCTCCAATCATCCATTAAAGGTCAAGTGTTATGTATTCAAAGCTCTCAAGGATAAACAAATAAAGCAAACAAAACAATCAAAGTAAAGGGAAGACAAGATAGGTTTTCGATTTAGTTTATGCAATCCCCCCCCCCCCCCCTCTTCTCTCTCCTAACCCACTTAGGTTCTTTTGTATTTTAATCCCCATCTTCTACCGCTTTTTCTTTCACGCTTGAAACAAGGGACTTCCCGGTTCATGCCTAGGAAGACTTTTTAAAGGTCACCGTGCTAGGGGTTTTCTTTAAGTTCAACCTAATACGATGTGGGTCTGGCCCCCTTGATTATGTGGTGAAGCCTAACCTTATATGTTCACGACCCGATTGCATTGTGGTTGTCATGTCCATGCATTACATTCAAAATTGCGTTCAAAGTTGTTTTCAAACTTACATCAAAGTTTTCTTTCAAAACTTGCATTCAAAACCTCTTTCTTTCAAGCTTGTTTTCAAAACCACAATTCTAAGATGATTCTAGATATTCCATGGTTAGGGTTGCTTTATGAAAGTGTTACATTCAATGTGACCATCATGGTCTAAATTTTGGGTTCAAATCCTAAATTGTTTTTCGATAAATCACAAATCCTAAAATGATTCTAACTACTCGGAAAGTATTACATTCAATGTGATCATAATGGTCCATATTTCAAACTTTAGTTATTTTCAAAAGTATAACCCTAGAATGGTTCTAATCTTTTCATGGTTAGAATCGTTTTAGGAAAGTGAGATATTTAAGAAATTTGCCAAAGTTTACATTCAAACTTTGCTAAAATAGTTTTTGCAAATCCACTTCCTAAAAACTCTTTTTAAAGATTTACTTTTCAAAAACTTCTTGTCTTGAGAGTCTAAGTCAAAACCCTAGAATTCATGATTAAGAAACTCTGATTCCTTTCTTAAAATCATGACTTTCTATTTGCCTCAATTCATAGATTTTCAAAATTCGTTTTCTATATAAAATTATAGATTTCCAAATTCAAGATTTTCAAATCTCAAACTTTCTAATTTCATGTCAAATCCTCCAATTTAGGAAACCAAATAATATCCTTCAATTTTGGAAACAAAATCAAATTCTCTATTTTTGGAAACAAAATCCAATCTTCTATTTTAGGAAATAGAGATCATATCTTTTCTAATTTCAAACTTTAAATATTTCTTAATTTCAAACTATCAAATCTTTCCTAATTTCAAAGTTTCAAACCTTTCCAAATTTAATTTTTTCCTAAAAATAAAACTTTCCTAAAATAGAACTTTTATAGTTTGAAACTTATCCAATTTAAAGCTTTTCAAAATTCAATCTTTCCAAACTCTAACTTTCTAAATTCTTTCAAGTCAAATCTTTTTTAATCCTTTCCAAGTTAAATATTTCTAAATCAAACCAAATCTTTTCCAATCTTTCCAAGTCAAGTGTTTTTAAATCAAATCAAACCATTTTCAATCTTTCCTAAATCCTATCGTCTCTAAATTGAAACTTTCTAAAATCAAACCTTTTTATTTCAATTGCATGTTTAGACCCTAAGTTACAAAAACCCTAAGAGGCCAAAACCCAAGTTCTACCCTAACCCAAAGTTAGGAAACTTTAACTCTCTTCTAAACCAAGATGGTTTTCAAACTCTAATTCAAGTCAAGATGATTTCAAAGCTCAACTCAATCTTTCCAAATCAAGTCCAAGTTCTACTTCAAAGTTCAATTTCAAATCAAAGTTTAATTTTAAATCAAAGTCAATTTTAAATCATCAAGTTCAATTTCAAATCAAAGTCAATTATAAGTTTAATTTTAAATCAACATCAATTTCAAATTAAAGTTTAATTTTCAATCTCCCTATCAAAGTTCAAACAAGAACCTTTTCAAGTCAAACTTTTCAAAGGCCCCAAAGTGTCTTTTCAAGTCAAACATGACCTCAAAGTGTTTATTTTCAATCGGACCCCGAGTCCGAACTACGATTGACCTGATTTTTAACAAAGGGATACATAGGCAACCCTTATAGATGCGGTCACAACATTTTTCAAATTTTCATTCCTTTTTTTAAAAATCTGTTTTATATTTTTTTTTCATGCACTTGCATATCATATATCATATCATCCTTAAAGTGATCACTTAAACCTCTTTCCAAAATTCTTTTCAAAGTGGATATAATTGGACATCGGATAATTGAAGATTCTAAATGAGTGAACCTTGGGTAAAAAGACATATAAGTACTGCAAGGGCGGGATAGGGTGATAGCCCAGTTTATCTTCCCTATACGTAACCAACCTTATAACCTAGAATCACTGTTTGTGAAAGACAAAAACAGAGTTATTTTCAAAAAAGGATTAAATCTTTCTAATGGTTGCCAAACAATCAATTTCTCCAAAGAAATCCTCTCTTAAGGAAGTTTTCCAAAACCTTTTCAAAAACCCTAAGTTTAATCTTCGGATTGCATTTAGTTTTAGGTGACCTAACTCACCTTAACAAAGTTAGGTGGTGACTCCAAATCTTTTCTAAAAGCCTTTATTCAAATCAATTTTCAATCAAATCTAGTCACACTCGTTCTTCTAGGAGGATGAGTTCTAATGAGAGAGTATTGTGCATTTTTTTCCACCATTCTCAAGTGAAGAAAAATCGAGGCGAGACAATTGGCAACTCCACTGGGGACGTTTAGAGAGTTAGGCCATTATAATGTCTTTTCACCCTTCACTCATCTGGAATATTTGATTAATTTATCCAATTCTATCCACTCCAAATTTTTTAAAATCACACTTTGCAAAGTTGTTTTTAAAAAATTGTCATCACTTGCATTCAATTCATATTCAATCATTCTATCTTGTATTAAGTTTGTCATCAAGGTACTGACTTTGTGTATTTTCTTTTGTAGGTGGACCCTTGTTCACATTTTATTTTATGTCATATTAATTGCCATGTATGCCATGAATGAGTAGGAGAGATGGGAGTTGTTGGGCCTTTTCTCCGCTTTTCAAAAATTTCACACACACATTGTATTTGCACTAGCATTTTCATACTTACATTCTTTACCTGAATATGTCTCTTCTAGCTAGAAGGGAGAACAATATATTGGTTAGGCAGATACTGTGTTAGTTTCTTAGCCTACGACCACTTGATGGTTTCCCCGCTCGGATCACCAATCGATAATGGCACCACCTCGGGGAGTGGGCCAAGGTTTGAAGATTTAGAAATTGACCCTTCTTAGAAAGCATTAGTAAATCCTCAATCTCATGCTCATGTAGAAACCCTGCATAGCCGAACCTCTGCCAGATTTAAGACATTCACGTCAATTTCAAAACCGTGGAGGAAAACCTTATGCTCATGTAGAAACCCAGCATAGCCAAACCTTTGCCGGATTTAAAACATTCACATCAATTTCAAAACCATGGAGGAACGGACGACTGCTTTAGTTTTCTTTATTTTTATCCATTCCTGTCGTTATAATGCTTGTGTAATGCTCATTGTCAGCCCCCATTTTTGCCCGCTCAGCAATCTCCAAATCGACCGGATCTAGTTTCAAACATCAAAACACCTACGAGCCCAGGCCAACTCTTTCAAAGCTCTAAACCAATCAATTGGTCGCTCCCCAGGCCCATAAAGCCTAAGTGGAGCTGAAAAGACCATATTGTCCTTAGGCACTCCAGGGAGCTTTTCGAGACTGGGCAGTCTCGGGAACCAACGCCATCCAGGTAGTTCCTCGAGATTGGGCGATCTCGGAGACCAACACCTTATCAAAATTTTAAAAGGTTCATTTATAGCGCCTATTAGCCCGCCAATGTAGAATGTCTGTCATCTAGTAGTTCTTCGAGACTAGGCGATCTCGAGGACCAACACCACCCTACAGGTAGCTTTATGAGATTGGGCAATTTCAGGAACCAACACCACCCCATAGGTAGCTCTTTGAGACCAAGCGATCTCAGGGACTAATACCGCACAGGTAGCTTTCCGAGACCGGGTGGTCTTGAGAACCAACACTTAGGTCAATATCGGCTCCTGCTAGCCCGACTCGATGAAAAACTAGAGGGTGGGACACACGCAATGCGTGTACAACTCTTCTAAACTTTTAAAGGTCTGGAGCAATTACTAAGATAAGAACGTGGAGAAATTTAAATTTTTTTCTAAATTTTTGAAAGTCTGGAGCACTTCTTGAGATAAGAACGTGAGAAAATTTAAATTTTTTGAGCTGTCTAATTTGCTTCTGCAGTTTTTGAATAGAATAGTTCTTTTTACCGTTTCTACTGTAATAAATTAATTTGTAAAAGACAATTGTGTAAATTTAACTAATTTGAATAGCATAGCCAGACACGAATTGAAGTTCTACCTTTGTATATTAGAATAGATAGATTTATTATAATAGATAATAAAGAGCTAAGTTAAAATTCAAAGCCTTATCTTTTTTCTATGTTTTTTCAAATATAATATTTTCCCTCTAAAATAAAAGTGAACGCTACAACTACCTGATCCCAACCATCTAATATATTAAGGATTGGAAGAAAAGAAATTTGAAAATCATCAATCTTAAACAACTTTAAAGTGAGAAAAAAAAAAAAAAGAAAGGAAGAAGAAGAAATACCTTAGTTGTATCAAACTCAAGTAATCTGAACAGTTAGAAAGAACATGAACATCATCCCATCAAACTATTTTGTATGCTGCAATCTTCAGTGCATATGTATCTCTAACAAGCCAAAAGTTAAGAAACAAATGGAAGAGCCGTAGAATGGTCAATATGTACAATTTCCGTTAGTCTCTAATTTACACGATTCTAATTTTTATATATGATTTTGTTATAGTAAAAAAACCACAAAATTAAAAAGAAAAATTATGCTAACCCTCTTCGTTTACAAAAACATGTATGGCCAAACAGAAAGAGATAACTAAATCGATGCTTCTTCGTCCTCGACTATTGAATTCAACTTCGTCCCATTGTTTTAGGTGTAAGAAAATGTAAACAAACAAAGAAACATAGAGAATTTAGTACAAACAAATTGGGAGAAGAAACCCATTTATGAAGAAACCCATGTATAGAAGTTGACACGTTCAAGAGGAGACCTGCTGAATTCAAGCAAACCCATTTATAAAGATCCTCAGCCTCTCCAACAGACCGTACATCAACACATGCCCTTTCAAGCAACAGAATTAAGAAAATATACATGCTTGTATAAATATCTTTATAGATACAAAAATACAGACATGTGTTTATGTAAATGATTATTACCTTTCAACTTGTACTGGATCTTCTGTTTAGTTAAATCCTGGAATGTATCTCTGCATATTTTTTTTTTCTGTTTAGTCAAATCCCAAGATGTATCTCTGCAAATTCATAAAAAAAAAAAAAGAACATACATTAGATACATAAAGTGAATCTGTCTTCTGTCTCTCCCCCTTTCCCTCTCCCTCTCTCTCTTTTTTGCTCTCTATCTAGTACTTCAACGACGATATCGGTTCACCTTCCATCTGTAATGAACAACCAAGATATCAAAATAAGCAACTTAGATTTGCCAAGAACAACAATTAAAGTAAGAAATCAAAAGGAAATGCAACGAAAATTGTGAAATAATGTTGGAATGGAAATTCACCTTTGCAGAATATTAACCTTTTTTGAAGAATGTTGAGACCCTCCTCTCCTGTTCTTCCTTGTTCACCATAACCTTGAACAATCTGATCTGCATGTATGTCTGTTTTAGAGAGAGAGAGAGAGAGGAAGAAACTGAAGTTTGAACGTGGGTGCGTGAGAATGGTAAGAAACGACTGCTGAGATGGCTTTGTGGGTGATTAGTTTGAGCAAGTGAGAGAGAAAAAATAGGAAATAATTAGTGGGTGGTTATAAAATTTAAATTAATATTTTACTCTTTTATCCTTTGAGTTAGATAAAAATATATACAATGTTAGTAATTTATGTGTTTTTTAAGAACTTTTTAGTCTATACCTAAAAGTGACACTTTTTTGAATTTGGAGCTTCACCAGCTTCACCAAACCCGAGGGTTTGCTTTATAATAGTATAGATGACCAGACTTATCCCTTGGGCCTTTAGGCACGTCTTTGAGAAAATTTAAAATCCTTTAAGACTACAATTCCACCCTTCCAAAATATTCTTAGGCAATTAGGCGTACTCAATACGCCATCCTGACCAATTCCAGTTCTGTTCTGGTCAACTTCAGTCAAAATAACTATTTTGCCCCTAGGCACCCCCCAACACAGTACAAACTCCACCAAATAGTGAAAACATCTTCCAAGACCGTCCCTGAATAGTTCGGCACGCTTAATATGCCACTCCAATTCATCCTATCCCTTTTGGACCAATTCCAGTCAAAATGACCGTTTTACCCCTAGCGGCCCGAGCGTGCACCAAAAGCAGATCAGCTCTAGGTACCAAACCGGTAGATCCTATCATACGCCCCTGTTCAATCCAAGGTGAGTCTCGTGACTCTAAATACTTCCAAATTGACAAAAGTCCCCTGGAGTGTCTGTCTCACAGACGCTCCGCTAGGGTTGTCTTTTCCTCCCGATTTTTGGATTATAACGTACCGCCAAATGACTAAAGAAATGCGTAAATTAGAAAATTCCAAAAGCTTATCCATAAGTATTTCCATCGATACGACTCAATTGAATAGATCGCTTCCCGAAACCCCTAATCGCATGGCTCGAAACTGACACTTTTAGTAAACTCTAAAGCGTCTCTCAGACAGTCTGCCAGGGTTGTCTTTTCTTCTAATTCCCAAATTATAACGCATTATCAAACGACTTGAGAAATGCATAAATCAGGCAATTCCTTAAAGTATTTCCAGAGCACTTTCTATTGATACAGTCTGATCAGAGAGATCGCTTCCCAAAAGCCCTGATCACGTGTCCCAAAAACTACTACATTTGAACATCCACGGAGCGTATCACAGACGCTTCGCAAAAGTGTGTTTTCATGCACAAATTTGGAGATGATATCTCACTCTTTCGAACACCTTTCAAGCTTTCCAAAAATTTTAGGTTCTTGAGAAACACTAGGAGAACATCGTGGATACGATCGATTTTTTCAAATCTTTCTCGAATTACACAACTATTGAGGCAAAGTTTAAACGAACATTCTCGGAGGTGGAGAGTATGCTACATACACCCATATTTTGATTAGATCGATCAAAATTTTGCTTGCTCCCTAAGATTGAGTTAGTACAAAGTGTGCCATGTGGCATTCAGCTAGTGGAATAGTACGAACGCATGTAGCACATTCGCCAGGGAAAATTTTTTTCAAGCACATGTACTACATGCGCCAGGTCTCCCCAGCTTGCCTATAAATACAGGCCTCCCCCTTTGCATATTTCAGAATCGAAAATAGTAGCAAAGCTCTACAGAAATAGCCTCTGAACCTCAAATTTCCATATACACCTCACCCTCCAAGCATCTAAGTTAGATTCTTCCTCCCTCTAACCTATACACTCCACCTACAAAGCTCCCAATGCCATAGAAGATCCTATTCGAGCCCTTTCAAGCCTCTCTAAGGCAATTTAAGTTCAAGTCAAAACATCCATGGAAGTTTGAAAGTGTTTGAAGGCAAAATGTGGTATTCTCTTTTACATTTTTGTCATCTCCACTCTTCTCTTCTCCCTCCTAGTCTACTTAAGATATTCTCTATTTTTAACCCTTATCTTCTACCCCTCTTTTCTTGCATGCTTGAAACAAGAGAGCTCCTAGTTTATGCCTAGAGGAAAGCTTGTGAGAGCCACTGTGTAGGGGGATCTCTCACTAGCCTACTTTAAGATGGTATGGCCTTGGAGCACCTTGCAATTTGGTGTGGCCTATAGCCTTGTATGAATTCATGACCCCCTTTGCATATGGTTACCATGTTCATGTATTGTATGCTTGGCCCTATTTTCATATCCATCATTATTTTGTAAAAACTTTCACTATCTTCATTTCTATGTCTTCTTCAAATTTCTTATTCAAGTGTTTTCTTAAAAATGGTTCTAAGAGTTGGTTCCTTAAAGCTTAGGTCAATTTTCATATCTTAGAAACCCCCACCTTTAAGCCCCTTGACTTCATTTTGCATCCTTATATTTCTTTGCATTTCATGTGATATAAAATTGATTTTCAAATTCTTCTCTTCTATATTGATTTTGTAGAATCTGTTGGCCCAAGTAGGCAACCCAAGAGGGGGGGTGAATTGGGTTTTATAGAATTTTTAACAAGAGTTTCAACTAAAGAATCGTTTATGGAATTTAGAAACAAATAATCAAAGTATATGTATCAAGCAAATGAAGTGTACATTAAAACAAGTATTTGCAAGCATGCATAATGAGCAAGTAAGCAAAACAGAGGCAGAAGAAATATGCACCAGATTTATAGAGGTTCGGCCAACCTTGCCTACGTCCTCTCTTCTTCGATCCTTTCGAAGGAATTCCACTATGCAATATACCTTACACAGCCGCTGGTTGTGCCACGAGTGCCCAGCTCACTCTTTACAAAAGCTTCTTCCCAAGCTTTCAAAACCCAAGAGATTTTGTCCAAGCTTCTCTTAAACTTACAAGTGTTTTTCCCAAGAACACTTAAACTTACAAGGTTACAAACCCTCCCAAACAAGAATGAATGAAGATTATACAAAGAGTGACTCTCCTAGTGAGTATACAAATGAATATAACTCAATGGATAACTTTAAACACTCAGCAAGAATATGTAACAGTTAGGTGCAGGTGATTTTCAGCTTTGAAGCACTTGATATGAATGGTATGATTGCTCTTCCTTCCTTCTTTGAAGCTGTATATATCTCATATATATAGGTATGGATCGATTCTAGCCGTTGGAGAAGTATGGGAGAAGATTTGGTTGTGTTTGTGCCCATACCGTCTGTCAGAAAACTAGCCGTTAGAGTCTAGGAGTCGACTCTTTTCTCAATGAGTCGACTCTTTTTGCATTTCAGCAGATTTTTCAAGTTTCTGTCCAAATGAGTCGACTCTTTTGTCCCAGGAGTCGACTCTTTTCAGCAGTCTGCAGAATTGTTTGTTCTCTGTTGCAATGAGTCGACTCTTTTTGGCCAGGAGTCGACTCTTTTAAGCTTCCAGCAAAATTCCAAGGCTCTGTTCGAATGAGTCGGCTCTTTTAACTTGAGGAGTCGACCCTTTTTTCCAAAAACCCATATTTTTGCAACTTTTCTTCATTCTTTTTCAAAGCTTCCAATCTCTTCAAGGATCATCTAAAAAGGCTTTTTAAAGCTTGCAAACACTTCTTCAAGATTAGATGACTCCAAGAACATCTTCAATCCATTCAAGGTGAGTTTTCTTCATTTTCATCACTTGTAGAGCTCTTCCATTATCATAGCTTCATCTATTGATTCAAGTCTTCTTCAATATCTTCAAGAGAGCTTCCATGACTTAGAATCTTCATTTCTTCAAACAACATGGCTTCTCCATGGACTTCAACAACTCAAGAAAGCTTTCCAAATCTTGTGATTCCTTCCATGTCTTCAAGACATCTTTACATCTTCTAAGAAAACTTCCATATTTTGAGTTGGTATCTTTTTCTTCCATTCTTGCAAGATATCTTCAAGTACTCAAAGTCTTCAATCTTTTAAATCAAGACTTTGATCATTTTCATTCTTCTTCTTTGATATCCATCATCTTCATTCCCTTATAAAATCACCATTGTAGAATATGCTATTCTTTCATGCTTATCAATCTTCAATCTAGGATTTTCATTAACTTGAGATTTCTTCTTCTTAAAATATCACCTTTGTAGAATACATTACTTCATCATGCTTTTCATCATAAATCCTTTATTATGATAAGCTTCAAATCAAGATCTAATTGATAATTCATCTGCACACTAAGTAGAATTATTAGATCATTTAACCATGTTTTGTTATCATCAAAATCAAGGCATTGACTCAACAGAATCTACTCTCTCGAACCTTGCAGTTGGAATGATCTCTTAGAACCCTCTCTTGAGTGATTTTCTCATTATCTTGACCATATGAACCCTCGTTCATTAAAATTAGTTTATACACCTCAAAAGTGGTTTGGAAAACAACTCTCTTCAAGAAGGGTTCTCAAAATTTCATTCTCATTAAAGTGCATAAAAATGTTCTAAACTACCATTTTTATCTTGATTTTTAAAAGATTTACTCTCTTGAATATTGTGGTTGAAATAGTCCCATAGAGTCCTCTTTGGAGCGATTCCCTTCAAATCAACCATATAAACCCCTGTTCTTTAAAGTGGTTTTCAAAATCCTAAAAGTGGTTTTCCAAAACCTCCTTTTCAAAACTAATTTTCAAAGGTTTATTCTCTTTACTTTTCCAATCAAAGAAGTCTTCAAAATTATCTATTCAATATTAATTTTTACAAGTTTTACTCTCTTGAGTTAGTGGTTAAAATAGTTCCAAAGCAACCCTCTTTTGAGTGGTTTCCAAATACCAACCATAAGAACCAACACTCACTTGAGTGGTTTTTTTAAAATGGTTTTCAAAACACACTTTCAAGTTTCATGCACAAACCATCTTTCCTAAACCACTAGGTCCAAACCCTAATTCGAAACCAACTTTCAAAACCACCCTTCAACCCTAGGTTAACTTGACTCTGGGCTTACCAAACCCTAGGTTAACCTAATCTTAGTTAATTAACCTTAGGTTAACCTAACCCAAGTTAGTTAACCCTAGGTCATTTTAACCCTAGGTTAACCTAACCTTAGTTAGTTAACCCTAAGTCACCTTAACCCTAGGTTAACCTAACCCAAGTTGGTTAATCCTAGGTCACCTTAACCCTAGGTTAACCCAACCTAGTTAGTAAGCTTCAAGATTCTAATTCAAAGACCCATTTTTAAGTGATCTTTCAATTCAAAACTATTGTCATAACATACTTTCAAAAACCTCCTACTCTTTTGAGATTTCAAAAATCAACTCCAAAATATTTACAAATACTTCCATACTCTATCTTCAAAATGCTTCCAAAAACGTTCTCTTAAACTTGTCTCAACTAAAATGTTTAGACACTTCACATTTTTCAAAAACTATTTTCAAAATGTTTTCAAAAACTCAACCCTAAAGTGTCCTTAACCTTTGATGGTTAGGGATTTCAAGGGAAGGTGATACATTAAATATAACCTTTAAGGTTGTCCATATTAGGATTTCAAAACCCTAAATGTTTTCAAAAGCTCTTTTCAAAAATGATTTTCAAACATCACATTCTTGAAACAACCCTAATCCTTCCATGGTTAGGATTGTTCAAGTGTAAGCAAGATATTAAAAAAGGGTTCTATAACCCTAAAGCTTTAAAAAACCAAAGGGAAGTTTCTAGCCCATTTTCCAAACATGTTTCAAAACTCATAACCCTAAAGGAGTTTATTTCTTCAATGACTAACCTCTTAAGGTGATAAAACATTAAACATACATTTCATAAGGTATTCAAAGAAATACTTTCAAAAGTTTTTCGAAGACAAGTTCACAATGGCATTTCTAATCCAAACTCTACTTCCAAAGTTTTCAAACAAGATTCCAAAATATTTTCAAAATTCCCTTGAGTTATTCCAAAACTTGTCCAAAACTTGCTTGAGTTGTTTCAAAACACTTCCAAAACTCCATTGAGTTGTTTCAAAGCACTTCCAAAACTCCATTGAGTTGTTTTGAAAACATTTCAAAACTCCATTGAGTTAATTTCTAAAAACGGTTAAAAATCATCTTAAATCCCAATTTCAAAAATACTTCAAACATCCCAAGTCCTATTTCAAAGGCATTTTTCTAAATTCTCAAGTTCTCTTTCTCCAAAGACCTCAAAGCGTCTTTAAAACTCTCTAAAGACCTTAAAGTATCTTTAAAACTTTCCAATGGCCTCAATGCGCCTCTTTTCTATTGAGCTCTTGCCCAATCTATGAATGACCTGATTCTCACCAAATGAGATATGTAGGCAACCTAAAATGGTGCGGTCATAACCTTTATTTCGACCCAAGTTTCCTTTTCAAAATTTTCTATCAATTCAAGATTTATCTTTCAAATTTCTTCAAAACTTTCTATTTTCAAACATTTTTCTCAAAACTTGTATCATGCATCATTCATCCAAAAAGTGATGACCAAATCCCATTTTCAAAATTCTAAAGTAAATATTAAGTGGACAATTAGTAACCGGTTAATTAAGTGAGTGAATTAAGGGTGATTAGACATGTAGGTACCGAAAGGGTAGGGTAGGGTGATGATCTTAGGATATCTTCCCTACACGTAACCAACTCTCGGACTACAGATTTGTATTTCGAAGACCAAAATCAAAGTCTCGTTTTCAAAAGGGTTTTCAAAGGTTGTTAAGACCTCTTTTTCAAAAACCTTCTTAAGAAAGACATCTTTAAAAAATGATTTCGAAAAACTTAAATTTAGTCTTCAAATTACACTTAGTTTTAGATGACCTAACTCATTTTTAACTATGTTGGGTGGCGACTCCAAACTTTTTCCGAAAGCCCTTGTTTAAGTCAATTTCACGTTCAAACCTAGTCACACTTGTCCTTCTAAGAGGATGAGTTTTAACGAGAAAGCACCATACATTTGCTTGAGCCAAGAGGGCTCTGGGGTCCAAAAACCAAGGCGCGACACTCATGCATACATGTTTAGTTTACTATCGTACTCTCACTCCTTATACTCTTGTATACATGTACATGCATTCAATACTCCATTTTAAGCCAATATTTCCAAAGTAACTTATGTCACTGCATTTTCATGCATATGATCAATCCATAGAGAGTGACACCAAGCTCACTCTCCTTTGCATAAAATCTATGAAAATTCTAAAGGTTCTTATGCAACCTTAAAGACTCATAGCACACATTTCAAGACATCTCACAAAGAGGGGCCCCAATCCCTCCATGCTCATGGAGATAAGGTTGCCAAGAAGACAAGGGGCAATCAAACAGTAAGATCTCTCAATGACCTCTTTAACATCAAAATCAAAGGAGGCGAATCCGCAGATTCAAGAGTAATTTAGGATTACAAATGTAAAAGTAGATAAGAGGAAGTTTCAAGGAAAATATTTCCCCTTCCCCTATTAAAATGTTCTTCGATTATCTTGTATTTAAACTTAAAGTTCAATGTACTCTTCTATTTTCTACGAATGATATGAATGAATGAATGAATGACCAAATGTATGCTTTCAACCAATAGTAAGGTCTCTGCATACAGGGGCAGGCCTCCTATAAAGTGAGCCACATGCATCATGTTAGCCTCCCTCTGAAGAAGGGGCCTAAGGCATACATCGTATAAAACTTTCTAAATATCAAGCACTAACTTATGGTTTGTGTTCTTGTTTTTCTTTCTTTTTCTTTTTCATTCATAGATACTATACCATAAAAATACATCATTAGTAGCAAGAAAGGTCCACAGCCACCAAGAGACCCAATCATCACCCGGCAAAGAGCTTCGCTAATGGCAGCTAAACCTGATGAGATTTCTCCGGTCTCAAGAGAGGAGGTCAATGAGATGAGAACTAAGATCGATGAAATGTTCAAACTCATCCAAGTCATGGCAATGAAAGATGCAACTTCAGTCCCGTCATCATCCACAATCTTCCCTAAGGATTCTGAAATGCCAACCCAAGAATTATGCCCCAATTTGACACGATGGGAAAAAGCAAAGACGACTCGAAAGGAGCCAACGTTGAAGAAGAAGAGAACATCCTGTTCTTGCCTGCTGTGAAAAAAATTATCCCCGATCCTCTTAGCATGAAGATTCAAGGATTGGAAGACTCACTACAAAGCCTCCATGGCTATGACACTTTTGGGCTCACCTCCTATGACAAGTTGTGCTTCTTCCTAGACCACCCAAGACTGGCCAAATTTAAAATGCCTGACTTTCAAAAGTACAATGGCATTGTCAACCCTATAGCCCATCTTTGCCTTTATGTTGGGGCATTAGGTGGCCATGGGTATGACCTAAAGCTTCTCATGCAACTCTTTCAACATAGCATTATTAGGTTCGCTCTATAATGGTTTGCTCGACTTGATCTGAGGAAAATCGCAACTTGGATCAAGCTGGTTAATGCATTCAAGGCACAATATCACCATAACATAGATCTCACTTCTGACCGTTGGTCCTTGATGACAATGAGCAACAAAGAGAAAAAAAAGCTTCAAAAGCTATGCCCTTAGATGGAGAGAAACAGCAGCACAAGTCAATTTCCCTTCAGAAGAGAAGAAGTATGTTCAACTGTTCATGCATACCTTCTCGGATATATACTACGAAAAGCTCTACACAAGTATTGGGAAAACTTTTCTAAGCTTGTCATGCATGGGGAGATGATAGAAAATGGCCTCAAAATAGGGAGAATTACAGACCCCTATGCAAAGACTGGATAAAGCTCTATCAACATAACCAAAAGGTAGCCACCACAAAGGGAGTGATCAAGAAAGAAGGAGAAGTGTCGGCCATCTTACCTGTTTAATAGCCACAATATCGCCCATTACCCCAATCACATTCTATATTGCCCACACCTACTGTAACCATGCCTAGCAACCCAGTTGTGCAAGCCCCCAACTTTATTGGAGCACGACCCAATTTCAACCCCAATAGGCTAGCCCGACGCATCCACACCTTTGATACTCTAGTCTGCACATAGACAAAAGCTACCATAATCTCTTGAAAAATAATATACTCAAGCCTATATTGGCCTATCCACTGCCAAGTCCTCTACCTCTAACCTTCAATATCGCCCTCACTTGCGAGTACCATTTGGGAGGACAAGGGCATGACACTGAAAACTGTTTCTCCCTCAAGCATAAAATTCAAGACTTGATAGACAACAAGACCATGGACATACAACCTGTGAACCCCACTCCTACTCCCAATATAACCACAACCCCTTTGCTAGACTACACTATCAACCTGATACTAGAGGAAATAGAAGAAGATGATGAATTGGATGAAATCATGATCGAAGATTATTATGATGGAGATTGGGAGAATGATGAAGAAAGCGACTGGGAGGAGGAATTCCTGCCATGCCCAATCTATCTTTACAATCCAAATGAAGTTCATGATCCCTTTGATTGGCCAGTTGAAGAGTCCATACCTATGGAGGAGATCCCTGCCAGAGACATGACCGCTGATGGTTGGGGTGATGAATTCTTACACCTTAAGTATGCCGTGGCTAAACGCCACCTATCAAAAAACCCTTGGCCCGAGATTGAATTTGATTATAAAGACATGGGCTAGGGACTTGAAGAGCCAAAAGTGCCAGCAGAGCCATTTGAGCTAGAAGGAGGTGAGTTGGCCAACCTACTTCTCGGAGAAGCCGAGGCGGTAACGAAAGAAAATAAGGAAGTCAATGAAGCTGATAACTGCACCATCCTTATCAATTCATCTAGAACCTTGAAAGGAGCACCTGCCTGCCTCGCATGGTCCAACGATCTAAATGACGGATGGAGTGTTGAGGATGTGGGCGTCATTCCAAAACCTAACTAAAAGGATTCTCTTCAAAGCGTACAAGAGAGGGGTGTTCTCACCCGCTTTCTTTCTATCCCTTTTACTTTCTGCCTTTGAATTTATGCCTGCATTTTCATAAAGACCCTATACTTTTTGTCAAAATAATAAAAAGATAGTTTTTCCAAATGCTATTATCTCATATTCTTGTGAATGGTAAAATGCTTTTAAAAAAAAGGGGTGCATTCTATCTTGTAGAAAATCTACTTGAAGGGTGTGATAGCATGAGTTAACCACTCGCTGAATGGTTAACTTTTCGAAGAGAGAGAAGATAATGATGAGTGAGAAAACCACCTAAAAAGTACAACTTATAAGACACCAAAGCTAAGCGATGGGTAGCCAGACTATCAAAAGGAAGAAGAGCCATCTTGCATTTTTTTCAAAAAAAAAATGATGTATATTCCTTTTGCTCAACCCACTAGTGCCTTGCGAAGAGAAAATGATTTCTTGTCAAACCTGATTCGGAACGATCCCCTCACACTGGGGCAAACGAATGGCAAAAGACTCAGCAAAGAAGGTCCCTCGCAACATTAAGCCAGAACAATATACAAGCTTTATAGATAAAGTAATCTGGTTTGAAGTGAAGAGAAACTCTCATTTCATTTCCCATATAGTCACAAAGCAACCTTTATCAAATCTGGTTCGAATTTGTATTTTCCAAAAAGATAAACCCCATCTTAGCGATCACCACCAAGGAAAACAAAAAGAAAAAAGAGGAAAAGCTATCAAAAGGCCAAGCAAAAGTAAATAAAAGCCCCCCAAAAAAAAAAATCTCTCTTTCAATAAGTGAACAAGCAAGCCAAAAGAAGAAACAGTTCACCCTATGCCATCTTATAAGGCGTGCAATGCTCAAAAGGATTGAAAAGAAATTTAAAAAGTGATCCTAGGCAATAAAGAAACCTAGTAGAAGTAATAGATTCAAGCCTTTACCTTTCCTTCTAAAAAATCCAAAACCATGGCCTACATTACTGATCGCTCCTGAATAGTGCAATTTATATTCGCCAGTGTGCGGTGGCGATGCAGCAATAATATCTCGGTAAGTCCGAGGTCGATCCACAGGGAACACAAGAGATAAACTTAATTTCGCAATGTCTACAATCAGAACAAAATAATAACGAGCTCAAAGTCAATTAAAATCACAAGAAAGTTTTCAAAAAAAGAAAATAAAAATCAATTGTTGGAGATGATTGATCTAAATTATTAGACAATAAAATTAAACTAATTTTTAGGGATGTATTCAAATATTATAAAAAGGTCTTGGCTGGGTTGATCCAGTAATAGGCCTACAAGTAGGTCCCCAAGATAGTTGTGAGTAAAAAATCTCAAGATTCGATTACCCTCTTAGAGTTGATATTAAGTTATTTACTAGTGTTCATACCAGGGTCCCGTTCATACTTGTCCCAGTTTACAAACCTGTCTAAAAAGTATGTTTGAAGCTTAATCAAGAACAGTAGATTTTTAAAGTACTCTTAATAGGAATATATATGTAATTGTAATCAATATCCTTATCAGAAATTCTAGGTATACATATCCCTGCTTACAAATCAATCTATATATACATGCTAGATATGATTAAGAATATTGTTTTCGAAGATATTCATGGGCAAGAAAATAAATCTTGATTCAAGATCTTGAAACCTTGGAAAATAAATAAATATCTTGAATCTCTACCTGTAACCTAGTTATTTTCTCAACCTATACCAAGAACGGATTTAGCTACTGAAAAACATGATAAATATTGCAAGAATGGAAATAATAATTAAAGAAATAAAATGCTGCATTAAAGAAATATAATCTGAAATTCACAATAAGAACAAGAAAGAAAACTAAAGATAAAAACTAAAGATTAAGATGCTCCCTTGAAAGATGAAAAGATTCGTAGCCTCCAAAAGAATTAGATGATTCCTCCTTCTAAACCCTAGAAAAAACCTAGAATTCTTCTCCTCCTTCAGAACATAGAACTCCTAAACCTATTCTACTACCTACTAATCTATCTTTAACTAAAAAGTGAATTAATCTATATATCCCGTCGTCAGTCGTACGGACGAATTCTATTGAGTGCTTAGATGGGCTGGGTCACTTCACGAAAGTTGTAGGCCTCGAAAAGTTATATGAAATCAACATATTATGGGCCTGAATGGCCTTTTTGGTTTGCGAGATATGAGTTTTCAAAGTTTCAGCTCTGCGTACTTCAAAAGCTTGTACCATATCTTCAGCAACTTGTACCTTGACAGCAACCTCTTGAAACTTATGATCAAATTGCATTCGAAATCATTCCATTTAAGCTCAAAACCTACATAAAGCATTATAAACTCAATTAATATCAAAACATAACTAAAAAGACATATATAATCATAAACTAATGCTAACAAAGTACTAATTAAGGCCTTATAATCGCACTTTTGAAGCACAATCACACCCCTAACTAGATTTTTGCTAGTCCCTAGCAAAATACTAAAACCAAAAACATAATCTTCACTTTCGTAGATGTCACGAATGCATTTAGCCTATGCATTAAGCCTTTAAACCCCTAGGTTACCGTTAGTGGACGAGTGATATTTCGTGAGGGCTTGCAGTGATGATACCCACAAACATCTATTCATTTCAAACAATCAGTGGTAGAAAGAACAATTAAGGCATATGGGAACTTACTCAAGGTAATTCTCAACTCAACATCCATCATGGGTCATGCAAGGTTAAGACATGAAAGTTACAAGAAAGATACACATTATAATACACTAACCATGCAGTATAACTCAAATGTATCAATATCACGCACTAACATCCTTCACGCTTTGATGCAAACTCTCACAAGGCACACGCTCATAAAAATATGAACACATGGGTCCCTCAATGGAAGGCTCATCATAAGAGTAACTGTATAAATTATGCAATAAGAGCAATCCAATAACAAAAATCGCCAAAATGTAAGTGTATAGGACTTGACATAGCTTCATGAAAGAATACCCACAGTCAAAGTAATAATCAAGAAATTGACAAAGATACTTATACTCAAAAGAATTTTCAACTCATGTATACTTCGGATCAACTACAACTGTCTGTATGAAGAAGAAAAATGTATATAGAGAGAGAGAGAATAAACCACTCAAAACATTGATGCTCAAGGCATCCAATGATCACCAAAACTATGCTTTCAACTCCCAATTCATATGATAATACTTCTCAATTTTTTTTCTTTTTTTTTCTCTTGTCATTTTTTTCTTTTCCTTTTTTTTTTCCACGGTTTTTCATATTTCTTCTTTTCCTCCTTTCCTCTTTTTTTCATCACATCACAAATACATCATCCTCTTCTTTTCAAGCTCTTTACTAGCACCAAGATCATATCTCTTTTATAGGAAACATTTCAACAATAATTTAGCTCTATCAAGGATGATATATACAAGGCTCAAGAGACAGAATCTAGAAATTATGTGTCCACGAAGAATAGAATGACGTCAAAACGTATCCGAAGTATATTAAGTTTGAAATTCAAAAGAATATAAATGTCAATAACCTCAATCACTACCTAACTTATGAATCAAAATCAAGTATAATGAAGCTATTGAAAGAATAGAAAATGAAAGAAATATCCTTGAGTAAATGTAAATCCCCTCCGAAAAGAAGATAAAGTGGCCCTAAAGCTCACAAGGTACAATCTTCACTATTTAAGGACAAAAAATGTACAAAATTATCAACACAAGAAGTCATATAACAAGACAATGTGTAATGATGTAATCTCTCTCATGTAATGCCTTCATGGCAAAAACTCGCAATTCATCATCATAAGAAGTTAACTTGACAATTAAGCTCAAGTTTTAGTCTAATGAATGCCTCTAATCATTCTCAATTCAAAGATTGTATTGACATGAACATAAATATGGTTCTAAAGAAAAACATTTTCAACACTCCTAACATAAATGCTACTAGGCAATAAACATAAATGAAAGTGTTGAAGATACCGACCATAACTGACGAACCATATGCTATTCAACTCTTACCAACTCAGTTTTGGTCTCCAAAGGTGAATCAATGTGAGCGCACCTGTAACTGGTCAGCAAGGCATAACAAAGTATTTTTTTTCATTTTGTTTTTTTCATTTTTTTTCATTTCTTTTTTTTTTTTCTTTTTTTTTTCAAAAGAAATAGAGTACCCAAAGAAATAGAAATAAAGCAAAACAAGGAAAAGAAAAAAAAAACAAAATATCCTCAAAGAAAATAAAATACTACTAACTGTACAACTACTAAATCAAGCTTTCCCTAAGAACTCTAAGACAAACGGGTAAGACCATGCTCCGGAGCCTTCGAAGTCGAGGCCATTGAAGTGTGACTCTTCAACGAATCCACCTCTGCCTTTAACTCAGAAATTTGCCTTTACAAGAATTCAACAGTTGTGAATGGAGTGGACATGACAGGCTGTTGTTGTCGTGGAACCAAGGTGGGTAGGTTACTCTGCTAAAGCGCTCAGGTAGTCAAAGCATCCAAACCGGATAATGGATGACTCGAATGTGCAATGGTGTCTGAAGGCAATGTAAGCACTCCAACCTGTTCCAAAAGTTAGGTAATGAACAACCCATAGCGTAACCCGCCAGATGAATAGTGTGCTTCCCTCATAATAGTCAGCATCATAGTAGGCAGATCAATCATATACCTTTCACCGATAATGTACGGCCAAAAACACCTATAGTGATCTACTACAACACCCGAATCCACTTCAGGGAGAATATTTGAGAAAAGAATCAAATTCAACAGCTTGTACTCCCTTTTTAAAGACGACACGGGTATGATGGAATGATGACCCACTGATGGTATTTTCTGTAGTTCCACACAAAGCACATCAATAGGAGGTGAATTTCCTTCAAATAGCTTAAAATCTGGCCTCGGAACCCGTGGCAAAGTTAGAAGTTCACAAATATCATTCGCTGCAATAGTGATCACGTGTCCTCTTACTTTGGATTGAATGGAGAGCTCGGGTGTCTCAGACACGCTCAAATACGCATAAAATTCTCCCACCATGTCAATGTTCACCGAGCCTTCTCTCCTTAACATCCGAAGCCAACCCCTCTGTATGAATGTAGAATTCAAAAACTTATCAGCAAAATCTGAAAGTTACACTCGGCGTTCAATCAACACTTGCCGCCCCTAAAACGAGTTCAAGTACATATCCCTCTCCTGAGAGTTAGCGAATTGTTTGATTCCCTGTTGTGATTTGTTTTCACTCCTTTTGAGTGACATGGTTATCGAGATTACGTTATTTGTTCTATTCTTAAGAAAACTTATAATAATGAATAAACAAAATACAATAAAAAAAAGGAATGACATAACATAAATTAAGATAAATAGTACTCCATTAACATAAAAAAAACAAACACAAATAGTTCTAACTAAAATAGAGTTTTAGATCGCCACAGCGTGATGCACAATCTAAACTCATAAACACAAACATAATATCCAAACATGTAAAAATAAGAGTTTTAGATCAATTATACAATAATCTTAAATGCACATGATCTAAACTCAAGCGAACACTATCCATTACATATCAGTGGATGGATCCCACATCGAACGGGATATCTCTCTCTGTAGCTCCTCAATAGCCTGGCTACGCTGCTTCTACTCATTGTCAATTCTATCAAACCTGCCATAAACCTCCGTCTGAAAAGTCTCAAAGGCGTTGGCTTGAGCCTCCAAAAGCTGGGTGTGGTGTTGCTGCGTCAGTGCCTACAACTCCAACATCTCTACTACCTTATCCAATGAAGACTGCCTAGTACAGCCACTTCCCTCAGCCGATGGTCCTCCTTCCCCCTCTTCTTCATCATCCTCAGCCCTCTTCTTCTTGTGACTCTTATACTGTGCTTCTAACTTGTGAATAGAAGTCATATTGATGGCACCTATGGAAGATTTTCTTGAAAAAAATGAAGGTGGGCAGACTCCAGACTCAAGGATCAGGGAGGTAAGCATATACACAAATGGAATGCTGTCCCCTTGGGTGATATTAGTGGCGTCATGATAAAGCAAGAGGAACATATACCTCGGCAAGTTTATGGTCTTTTGGGTTCTAATGGCCCACATTAGCTGGGCTCGGGCTAGGCTGACCTGGGCATAACGGGCCTGGGGTAACAGACTATGGCATGAGAAAAGGAACAGTGGAAGGTACCTCAATTTTAAAATTTTTTTTTCACATTGGGTCTTCCCCTCAACCCAGGACTGATCATCTTTTAAAATCTCCCGTGCCATCTCAGTGAGGCTCGGAGTCCCAACCCCATGGCAAAACTCGGCATTAGGCTCATGCCTAAGCCCATAATGATGACAAAAAGTGGCCGGGGTAATCACTATGTCTCTCCCTCTCACCCAAGTCACCAGCCTCTCTTGACCCTCAGTTTTGTCCGCCACTCGGATATTAGTCATAAGTTTCGCACAAAGGGTTAAAATGTATTCCCCCCTATAGGCGACTAGGTCATTCCACCCGCACCTTTCAAATTCTACTTCTAAGAAAACCCACCCCAAAATTCCATAGTTCTATGTTTCACTTTACGGCCGCGGCTTTACTCGCCCAAGTTTTCTTAAAGTCTAAATAGGCTTGACAACCAATGAAGATTTCTAAGTCATAGTCCAAAGAATAATCAGGTTCAAAGGGTTCTATGGCCAAGGACTTTTTAGAAGATTGTTTACTCCTTTTCGATGCCATCAAAACCACTTCTTAAAACAAGTCGCAACACACACCACCATAGAATCACAATTATAGCATAATCCCACTCCTAACTAAGCATAAATATCAATGAAAACGATTCAAAAAGGAATATGAGAGGTTGCGTAGTTACCTTGGAAGACAAAAAGGCAGAAATTTGAAGGGTCACGACTCTTCAAACTGGTATGACTTCGTCGCCTCGTCCAGACGCTCTCTCTCTCTCTCTAAAACAGGAATTCTGTGGGTGTGCGAATGAGACAAAATGGAGAAAATCAGAGCTTTTATAAAAACGCAGGGGTGTCCAAACGGGCAAGTACGGGCGTCCAGACGGGGAGCATGCGTCCGGACGGTCCCTCAAACGAGTCCGGACAGGGTCAGGGCGTCCAGACTACCAGTGAGCTTGTCATAACTGACTTAAAAAATTTTCTAAGGCATGAAGGGCGTCCGGACGGCCAGTAGCCTTGCAACTCGAACTCAAAATTTTTTCTAAGTGTGGAATGTCATCCGGACGGGCCGTCTAGATAGCCAGTGGCGTTGCACAGACTTTTCAAAAAAATTTTCTAAGTGTGGAGGCCAGTGCCCGTGTTTCCCAACTACAACAAAAAAATTCTAAGTGTAAAAAGGTGTCTGGACGGGCCCTGTGAGGCGTCCAAACGGCCAATATTATCGATTTTTTTTTTAAACATGCAGTTTGTCACAAGATTGATCTCTCTCTCCCCCCCAACTTAGTTTGCACATTGCCCTTAATGGACGCAAGAGGAAAGAGAAGGACACAAACTTAGTGATGAAAGGCACACTAGTCATTAGAAAAAAATAAAAATACATAAAACAACACTACTATACACAATTAACCCTATGAATATTATTCTAATGGAGGAGGATCTTCGAGACGTAATGTCTCTATTTTTGCCACAAAATTCTTAACATAATATTTTAGACGATGACCATTGATTGTGAATTGATTGTCATTTGTGAGGTTTCGAATTTCAATGGCCCCATTCCCGTGGACTTTCTTCACTATATAAGGTCCCGACCATTTACTACGCAACTTTCCGGGAAACAAATGTAACCGGGTGTTGTACAAAAGGACATTTTGACCAATGTCAAAATATTTTCGAGAAATGTGTTGGTCGTGAAATACTTTCATCTTCGCCTTAGAAATTCACGCATTTTCATATGCGTCATTACGTATTTCATCTAACTCTGAGAGTTGAAGTTTTCGATGATATCCAACGTCATCGGGGTTTGCATTCATTTGCCTAATGGCCCAGTAAGTTTTGTGTTGAACCTTAATGGGTAAATGACAAGCTTTGCCATAAACGAGCTGAAAGGGTGACATGCCTAACTGTGTTTTGTATGTAGTCTGGTACGCCCAGAGTGCATCCACTAACCTTATAGACCAATCCTTGCGGTTGGGGTTCACAGTTTTTTCTAAATTATGTTTTATTTCCCTATTGGCGAGTTCGACTTGGCCACTGGTTTATGGGTGGTAGGGCGTTCCGACTTTGTGGAGCACTCCATATTTGTGCATCAGGACCCCAACGGGTCTATTACAGAAGTGGGTTCCACCATCACTTATAATAGCACGCGGCATCCCAAATCTTGAAAAGATGTTTTCTTTTAGAAATTTAATCACCACTGAGTGATCATTTGTACGGGATGCTACTGCCTCTACCCACTTAGATACATAATCAATATCCACTAAAATGTATAAATGCCCGAAACAACTAGGAAACGGCCCCATAAAGTCTACGCCCCAACAATCAAATATTTCTATGACAGTTATGGGATTTAAGGGCATCATATTTCTTCTAGTGAGAGTACCTAGTCTTTGACATCTATCACAAGTAGTACAAAAAATATAGACATCTTTAAACATAGTGGGCCAATAAAATCCACATTAGAGGACTTTGGCAATTGTTTTCTTGGTGGAGAAATGCCCACCATAAGCATATGAGTGGCAAAAACTAATTATGGATTGGAATTCATTATCTGGTACACAACATCGAATCACCTGATCAGAGCAATACTTATAAAGGTATGGGTCATCCCACATGAAAACTCTAACATTTTGAAAAAATTTCTTTTTATCATTGGATGACCATTGAGATGGAATCTTACTTGAAGCCAAATAATTAGCTATATCCGCAAACCAAGGGGTACTAGTATGAGTAACAGACTGGATGGAGAAAAGTTGTTCATCAGGAAAGTGTTCTGAAATGGGAGATTTGTCTCGGTCTCGACCATCAATAGGAAGGTGAGACAAGTGATCAGCTACCACGTTTTCTACCCCCTTTTTGTCTCGAATTTCTATATGAAACTCCTGAAGGAGTAGAATCCACTGAATTAGTCATGGCTTAGCGTCTGGCTTAGTGAGCAAGTGCTTAAGTGCGACATGATCAGTATAAACTATGACGAGTGAGCCAACTAAGTAAGATCTAAACTTATCAAGTGCAAAGACCACCGCAAGAAGCTCTTTCTCGGTGGTAGTGTGGTTCATTTGTGCATCATTTAAAGTTTTACTAGTATAATAGATGGCATATGGTTTCTTGTCTTTTCTTTGACCAAGCACCGCCCCTATAGCGAAGTCACTTGCGTCACACATGAGTTCGAAAGGTAGAGACCAATCGGGGGCTTGCATGATGGGTGCAGTGGTCAAGAGCCCTTTTAGCTTGTCGAAAACTTGTTGGCAAGGGGATGTCCATTCGAATGGAACATCCGTGGATAACAAATGACACATAGGACGAGAAATGGCACTAAAACCTAGGATGAATTGCTGATAAAACCTGGCGTGTCCTAAAAAAGAACGAATATCTTTAACATTTGTAGTGGGTGGAAGGTTCTGAATAAGGTCGATCTTAGCTTTGTCAACTTCTATCCCTTTATTTGAAATTATGTGTCCTAACACTATCCCTTGTGTCACCAT
Source organism: Euryodendron excelsum (assembly GCA_033060915.1). Classification (NCBI taxonomy): domain Eukaryota; kingdom Viridiplantae; phylum Streptophyta; class Magnoliopsida; order Ericales; family Pentaphylacaceae; genus Euryodendron; species Euryodendron excelsum. Next base: position 29,325,738 of record CM065382.1, read on the forward strand.
AAAATGACACTTCTCCCAATTAAGGACCAAATTGGTCTCCTTACATCTTTGCAAAAAAAATTTCAAATTTTCTAGGCATTGGTCATAGGTGTTCCCATAGACAAAAAAATCGTCCATAAAGACTTCCAAGATTCTTTCTACCATGTCACTAAATAAGCTCATCATACATCTTTGGAAAGTGGCCGGTGGGTTACACAGGCCGAAAGGCATTCTTCTATAAGCATATGTGCCAAAAGGACGAGTAAAGGTAGTTTTATCTTGATCTTTTGGGGCTATTTCAATTTGATTTTAGCTCGAGTACCCATCCAAAAAACAGTAATAAGCTTTACCGAACACCCGCTCTATGACTTGATCAAGGAATGGTAATTGTCGCGCCCAAATTTTTCGCACCCGAGGAATACACACACAAGCGGAAAAAACACTGTACTCTCTCGTTAGAGCTCACCCTCCTAGAAGAATGAGTGCGACTAGGTTTGAATTGAAAATTGATTTGAATAAAGGGTTTTTAGAAAACATTTGGAGTCGCCACCTAACTTGATTAAGGTGAGTTAGGTCACCTAAAAACTAAGAATAATCCGAAGACTACGCTTAGGGTTTTGGAAAACGATTTTGAAAATATCTCCTCAAGAGAGGGTTTTTAGAAAAATAGGTTGTTTGGCACCCTTTAGAAAAAATTTAGCCCTTTTTAGAAAAATAACTCCTTTTGGTCTTTCAAAAACAGTGATCTAGGCTCGGAGGTTGGTTACGTGTAGGGAAGACGCACTAAGCCATCACCCTACCCCGCCCTTGTAGTACCTACATGTCTATTTACCCTATATTCTCCAATGAGAGTCTTCAACTAACAAACTGTCCAATCCTATCCACTTTAGAAAACAATATTTAGAAAAACATGATACATGATATGCAAGTGCAAGAAAAAAGAGTTGGAAAATAGATTTAGAAATAGATTTGAAAAGAATTTGATTTGATTTAAAAGAGATTTGAAAAGATAGAATTGAAATTGGAAAGTTTTAAAAATTGGAAATAAAGATTTGAAAATAGATTTTTGAAATTGGAAACTTGAAATAGATCATGGAATTGGAAGTTGGAAAGCAGATATGGAATTGGAGATTTAAAAAAGGCTATGACCGCACCCATGAGGGTTGCCTACGTATTCTTTTGGAGGAATCAGGTCAATCGTAGTTCGGACAATAGTCCGATAGAAAATAGAAGGAATGATTGGAAGAAAGAGATTTTGATTGGAATTTGGATTTGATTTGAATTTAGAATAGAAGATTGGAATTTGAAATGGAAGAATAGAGACCCTAGACCTAGGAAGATAGGATTTAGAAAGGACTCGAGATTCAGAAAGACTTGACTCGACTGTTGGATTTGGAAGATCGAAGAAAGATTGAATTTAGGAAGGGTTAGAATTAGGAAATGTTCGATTTAAGAAAGTTTCAAAATAGGAAAGTGTCATTTTTGGAAAGTTTCGCTTTAGGAAAGTTTCAATTTAGGAAAGTGTTATTTTAGGAAAGTTTCATTTTAGGAAAATTTTCGAATTAGGAAAGTTTTGAAATTAGGAAAAGTTTCGTTTTAAGAAAGTATTGAAATTGAAAAGTTTCGAATTTAGAATGTTTTGAAATTGAAAAGTTTTGAAAGTTAGAAAGTTTCAAATTTAGAAAGTTTTAGATTTGAAAAGATTTGAAGTTTAGGGAGTTTGGAAGTTTAGAAAGATTTGAAAAGTTAGATTTGGAGAGTTAAGATTTGGGAAATGGATGGAACTAGGAAAGGGTTAAATTAAGAAAGATTTGGAAACTTAAAGTTTAAGGAATGATCTAAAAGTTTAGGTTTAGGAAACTTATGGTTTGGGAAGGTAGGAGATTAAGAAGGAGTGGATTAGAAAAGGTTTAGACTAGGAAGGATTGAGATTCCTATTTCCTAAAATGAAGGATTAGATTATGTTTCTAAAAGATATGTTTTGATTTTGTTTCCAAAAACGGAGGATGAGACCTAGTTTCCTAAATGAATAGATTGGATTTGGTTTCCTAAAGGGAAAATTGGATTTGACTTGAATTTGGAAAATGAAGTTTTAGAAATCCTAGATTCAGAAAGCTATAGTCTTGATGTAGAAAAGGGGTTTTGGAAATATATATAATTTTGATGTAGAAAACAAAAGGTTTTGAAAACCTAAGTTTTGAGGTAAAAATAAGGGATTGGAAATCATTCTTTTAAGAAGAAAAATTAGGGTTTATTAAGAGAGCGTTCTAGGGTTTGACTTGGACTCTAAAGAAGGAGATTTTTTGGAAGGTAAGTTTTTGGAAAGAGAGATTTTTTTGGAAGGTAAGTTTTTGGAAAGGGAGATTTTTGGAAAGAAATCCTAGAGAGGAGTTTTTGGAAAATAAACTTGAAAAGGGAGTTTTTTAGGAAAGAAAATTTTAGAAAAGGGTTTTAGGAAAAAGTTGTTAGGAAAGAGATTTAGGAAGTGTTTTTAGAAAATGAATTTTGAGGAGAGTGTTTTGGAAAGAAGTTTTAAAAAATAGATTTTTGGAGGAAGTTTTTAGAAAACAATTTTAGAAAGAAATTTGAAGAAGGAGATTGGAGAGAGTTTTTGGAAAGTATGTTGAAAAAGAGGTTTTTAGAAGGAGGGATTTTAAAAGAGAGTTTTTAGAAAGCATATATAAAATACCTCACTTTCCTAAAGCGATTCTAACCATAAGAAGGTTAGAACCACTTTAAGATAGTGGTTTTGAAAACAACAATGTTTTGAAAATATGGACCATATTGGTCACTTTAAATGTAACACTTTCTTAAAGCAACCTTAACCATGGAAAGGCTAGAATCACCTTATGACCTTGATTTTGAAAATAAGTTTTGAAGAAGAAGATTTAATGCAAGTTTTGAAAACAGTTTTGATACAAGTTTTGAAAACAAGTTAAAAAATGAATTTTGGAGGAATGCAAGATCATGATATACATAATGCAAAGAGGGTCGTGAACATACAAGGTTAAAGGCTTCACCACATAATCAAGGGGGTTGAACCCACATGGTCTCTGGTTAGACTAAAAGAAAGCCCCCGACACGGTGACTCTCCAATAGCCTAATCCTACACATGGACCGGGAATTCCCTTGTTTCAAGCATGCAAGAAGGGGGAGAAAAAGATGGGGGATTAAAATAGAAGAAAACCCGAGTGGGTTAGGACAGAGAAGAGAGGGGGGAAGATGTGTAAACGTAAATAAGAAGTCTACCTTGTGTCTTCTTGATTTTGCTTAGCTTTGCGCACTTTGCTTTGCTTGTTTTGCTTCGGTCTTCACTTCAGTCTTCAAGAGTTTGTCTTCGATCTTCAAAGCTTTGTAGTTGTAGCAATCCAAGTCTTTAATGGAGGATTAAAAGCTAGTGTATGAGTATATGAGAGTGTATGAGTGTATAGGAAGCTAGAGTTTGTGTATGGAGGCTAGGGTATTGGGAGGCTACGAGCTCTGTATATCAAAAAGTAGGGTTTTTAGACTGAGTTTGAGGACCTCTCTCACGCTGGAGGAGGCTCTGTATTTATAAACAAGGGAATGACCTAACGCCTGTTGCAGTGGCGTCAGGCCAAAAATGCTACTAGCGGTACTCTAGACCAAATATTGGCTTGGCGCCACTACTAGTGGTGCCAGCCAGTTAGGAAAGTTTTAAGGTCGGCAAACAACGTATCTTGAGAAGATTTGGATGCCTGTACTAGTGACTACCATACAATTTTTAGCCTGGCTTCACTAGGAATGACTCCGAAAAGTCTGGAAGGGACTTAAGGGTCCGGGAATGGTCCGGAAGGCCGGAAAGGGACAGGAACACTTAGAATAGTGTCCCGGAGGTAATGGACTTGAAAAAAGATGGCAAGATTTGTCGGAAGGGTTGATCGGGCCATTAGGGGTAAAACGGTCAACTGGATTGGAAAGCTTCCGGGATGGACTCAGAATGTCCCGGAAGAAGACTTGAGATTTGGAAACATTATTTAGAATGTCCCAGGAGATTACCGGTTTGATACCCAGAGCCGGTGTGGTCAAAAAAGGCGATTAGCCTATTAGGGGCAAAACGGTCATTTCACACCGGGTTTGTCGAAACTAACTCAGATTGGTTCGGATAGATAAAGGAAGGTCGAGAATACTATAAGAAGCATTCTCGGGAGGTTACCGGTTTGATACCTAGAGCCGGTGTGGTCCCCGGGGTGTTTGGATGCCTAGGGGCAAAATAGTCATCTTGATCGGAAAGTTTTGGAATTGGCCCGAAACTGACTAGAAGGCACCTAATCATGCTGGATTGCTTTTAAGACAATCTTGGAAGGGTGGACTTACCGTTATGAAGACTTAGGTATGTTTCCGAGAAACGTGCCGAAAAATAGCCCTAGGGGCAGTTTGGTCATTTTTTACCGAAGTGGACTAGCAAGCACTGGTGTTGACCTGGGTTTTGAGTGTCTCCACCACTCTGACGGCAGTCTCATGATACAAGGCTTTATTGGCAATTCCCTATATCAACTTGCTTGCAAGTATTTCCGCTACTCTGACGATTTGCGATCATTTCCGAGACTGCCTGATCTCGGGAAGCTGCTAAAGGGACTTAGCGCCTGAGAATCAACTTTCTCGAAAAGGCATGTCTAAACGGACATTTCTACATTGGCGGGCTAGTAGGCGCCAAAGGTGGACCGTTCTACCATCTAGGGGACTTGGGGTCTCATCTCGATCGACAGGTTTAAAATGACTTACCGTTTCGAAGAGATTTTTTTTGAAAATCGTGCCAGACCGTATCGAGGAATCAACTGTCTCGAGAGAGGGATTGGAATTGGAATTGGACTTGGAAAGGGGACTTACCGTCTTCGGAAAGATGTGCCTGATTTGGAATTAGAAAGGGGACTTACCGTCTTCGAAAAGACGTGCCTGATTTGAAATTGGAAAGGGGTCTTATCGTCTTCGGAAAGACGGGCCTGATTTGGAAAGGGGACTTACCATCTTCAGAAAGACGCGCATAATTTGGAATTAGAAAGGGCGATGCCCCCAGGGGCATTTTGGTCATTTTGCCTCCATTTGGGCCCAGTGGGGCTCGTGAAGCAATGAATTGACGGGATTAGACTCAGAGAGTTAATTTGGATTGAAATATACCCACAATGACTTAAACACAATTCTAGACGGAGTCGAGACCGCCGAGCGGTAAAAAATGGAGTGCTTACAGCTACCCTTCTTTTTCTGTCTTTACTTGTCGAAGACAGAAAATGATAAAGTAAGAACCCTATATTGACCGTGAGCCGGTCGGAGGGACGGATTTGGAAAACGAGGGTTTGGAAATGGATATTGGGCCCCAAAAGGCCTTCGAAAATAAGTTTTGGCGGGAAAAGGTAAAGCTACCTAGAATTGGAAACTGGCACCACTCCTTTGGCGGAAGAAGCTTGGCGCCTCTGCTAGTGGTGCCAGGCTTGGAGTTAAAACCAGAAAAATTCTGGTTCGAACATTTGCGGTATTTGAAGAATTTTTTCACAAATCCGAGAGAAGTTGCGAGGAAACGACTTGGACATTGAATGAGCACCTCTTGGAGACCACGGGTGGTTGTCGGAAGGAGACCACGGCACCGGAAAAGTCGCCGAAAGAGAAGATTTTGCCGGAGAACTCCAAAAAAGTAAGTTTTTCAAAATTTTGCTGATTTTGATGTGTAGAATTTCGTTTGAATTGTGTGAATAGTAGAAATTCATGTTTTGATATGTTTTGAACATTATGGTGATATTATTTTTGCATTTTGGTGCTTGTTTGATTGAATTTGAATGATTTTATGTGATTATATGAAGAGGGTTTTCTGCAGGAATAGGGGATTTGTTTCTATAGGCTTGGGCATTGAGTTTTCTGGCTAGATTTTTATGCCATGTGCCTTAGAAAAATGTGTTTAACAACCATGTGAAGTTTCGTGATTTTTTGAAAACTTGGTGAATTTTTTATTTTTTAAAAAATAGAGAAATATTTAGAAAATTAGGAAAATTAAGAAAACTTGAGAGATTGATGAAATTTTTAGAGTTTGAAATTTGAAAAAAAAATATTGGAATATTTTAAAAAACATTTGAGGTGATTTTGAGAAATTTAGGACAACTTTGAAAACCATGAATTTATTGAAAAAATAAAACATGTGTTTTGAAAATTTCAAAAAGTGTGCGTGGGTGCTGATATTATGTGATTGTAACGTTAAAAAAAGTGCACGTTTTGTGTTTTATGTTGATGTTACGGGTGTTGTAGGGGCCATTTTTAAACGGGACTGTCAAAATTTTTAGAATTTAGAGGAAGAATTGGGAAAGGTTTAGAAATAAAATCTTTTTGAAGGAAAAAGACAAAAAATCTTTGAGATTTGACTTGAAGTTGGAAAATCGAAAGGCGTATGTAGGGAATTTACTTTATCATTTGAAATTTTTTATTCATTCTGTTTGTGTTAGTTGTTTATTTTATCTTACTTTATTATGTTATTATTTATCTGCGTGTATGGTACATTCACACCTCTTACCTTGCCTTACCTTTTCAGGATGGCAGATGCAGATGATGATGGCTCTGAGAGGAGACACCGCTCGGGGAAGGCGGCTCGAACAGATTCCACTAGCGGCTCTAGTCGGTCTAGAGGCAGCCGGCGGTCTACTGGGCAGGCAGCGTCTAGTCAGAGTGGTCGGGGGAGTAAGCCACCTATCGACCTCTTTCCTCCAGTTGAGCAAGCTTTCGTAGAGGAGATTGGCGCGGAGAAGGAGGTACCAGGCCTTGGAGATCAGGTGACTGGTTATGGGAGAGCTTCCTCCAGGCATAGGCAGACGGATGCTGACTTGGGAGATTTGTAGGTACCGGATATTCCCCCACTCGGGGATTTGGCTTATCACCCCAACGTATACTCCAGACAGCATTTGCCCCCTCCTTAAGTACACACAGCTTTTAGAGGGGTTGTTCATCAGGTCTTCGTGACTATGCAGCGAGCTGCCTCGTCATATCGCGCCTTTTTGGTGGAGATCAGATTCGGCGCCTTCATGGGATTACAAGCTAACCGCCTGAACTAGCATTTGGTACTGGCGTTGGTTGAGCGGTGGTTTGGAGAGACCGGGACCTTCCATTTTGTCGGCTTTGAGTTAAACTCCACTCCCTTGGACTGGGCGATCATCACAGGGCTTTCCTTTGTCGGTCGGCGAATCACCCTGCAGTCAGTCAGTAGGGACGAGGCCTGTTTGCTGTTGGACTGGCCTCCTCCTGAGCGTTCTACCTTCCCAGTCTCTTGGATCAGTCAGGATAACCTCACCTTTGCGGCTGAGCCATCACTTGCCAAGCGGGACATTATGAGATGACGTCTTATTTTGTACATCATCTTTAGCTGCTTTTGCAACAACAAGAAGTTGCTCGTGCCATGTCAGTTGGTGAGTATAGTAGCTAATCTTGGAGCTTTATCTGAGCTAGACTAGGGATTATTTTCCTTTGGCTGCTTCCTTCGGTCGATGCGGGTCTGGACTTCTTCCCGTTGGGGCAGCATGACTAGTTTCTGGCCTTTTCTTGTTTGGTGGAGTTACGAGTACCTTCCTGTTCGTCGCCCTGCAGTTGCTGAGGATGACCTCTATCCTCGTGCTTTGAGGTAGGCTCGTGATCGGGTAGCCCAGCGATCAGAGATTACTGATTTTGTGACGTTCTGGGCGAACCTAGAGCTGATTGAAGCGAGGGATGTGACTTGGTGGCCCTTCATTGGATCAGTTCAATATGAGACAGTCCGGTACTTGGTCCTGTTGTCCCTATCGAGAGCTGCTTTTCTCAGTGATGACACTTGGGAGTCCTATCTCGGAGAGCGACACAAGCAGCAATTTCATGAGGTGTTCCGATCAGCAGGAGCTCCATCGGAGTATATGTTTGGAGCCTTGGTGGCAGGAGTGCCTATCCCCTATCAGGAGCATCAGCCGGGTGCCGAGTTCTTTCTTCCTCCGGATACAGATTATGTTGCGTACTTTGGGGCTCATTCGGTTGGTGCCTTCACCGGGTTTGAGGTAGTAGTCGGCGGGTACGCTGTGGGTTAGAAGGTGGTTGACTTGTGGGGCCATACCGGAGGATATGTGCCCCAGGCTGAGTTTACTACTGTGAGGGACCAGAGAGATCAGTACCAGATGGAGCGGGATAAGTACCAGGCCAAGGTAGCTTCTCTGACGGCTCGGTTATCTCAGCTGAGCGATGGTGGGGTATGTTGTCCTTCTCCTCCTTCTTTTTGTTTTGCTGTTAACTAGTTCTTTTTTCATGTGGCTGATTTTGGTTCTGTCTTCTCTAGAGGATGTCGGTGCTTCGAGTAGTTATCCACCTCCTTCGATGCTGGGTTTCAGGGATTTCGATCCAGATGATATCGACTTTCACCTGTGATAGATGCCCCTTGTGGAGACTCTGGTCTTCTTTTGCCCCTTGTTCCTAAGACGTATTTATATTAGACATTTTTATTTTGTAAGCTATGTGCAAGGATGGATATTTATGGTATTTAGAAGTATGGATAGACAGAAATATTTATGATCTTTACGACTAGGCATATGATCAGATGCATGTGATTGGTGATGATGTTATAGATCTATTACATGAGTTAATGTTGGTGACTTCTGTTTTTTACATGGAGTTATCCCCTATGTGTGCAAAACTCATGTTGATTTTTTTTATTATTTTTATTTATTTATTTATTTTTATTTTTTTATACATATGCACATGTTAGAAATACATTAGCTAACAAAATGACAAGGGGTGCCGTCGAACTTGGCATCTTTGGAATGGTAACTTCTTCCTTTTCGGGGGTCTAGCCTCTCTTCTGGCTCAACCCTACCTTGGTTGGATGATAGCACTTCGAACTTTTCTTAACCTTTTGACCCTCTCCGATTCTCTGTTTCAGGGTTAGTGTTTGGGGTTACTGGGTTGAAACTCTCGACTCTCGGGGTTTTAACAACAGCTTACCTGACCCTTGGCAGAGCGATAAGTTGTCAGTCCTTTCAATCCGAGGAGACTTTGTTTAGGACCGTAACGTAGGCTAAGTTATGGGGTTTTCGAAACAACAGGATATATAGGCCCAAATTTGATGTTGTTTTTAGCAAGGTTTAGATCCATACCGTCTTTGACTATTTTCTCAGTAGGGCTAACATCCTTCTTGGTTTTGGCAGTGTGTTCAGCTCATTTAGATAAAGTAATCCATTTTTAATCAGAGTAGAATTTAGTAGGGTTGTAATGTAGGCCATGGTTTTGGAGTTTTGCAAGAAAGGATAAAAGCTCAAACCTATTGTTTCTACTGGGTTTCTTCGTAGCCTAGGATCACCTTTAAATTTCCTTCTTGCTTTGGCTATATACCTTTCAGGGTGAAAATGACTCTTCTCTTTCACCCTTTCTATATGCTTTTTTATGATAAACATAACTTTCTTTTCTTCTTATTGTCGCACAATTGTGGACTTCTTCAGGCCTTCCCTTAGACTTTTTTTTTTTTTTCGGCCTCTTGCCCCTTGGCAATTCTTTTCCTTCACTTTGTCCTTTTTTTTTCTTCATGAATAATTCTTCGACCCTTTTTCCTTAGACCTTTTCCTTGGCAGTTCAATCTACCCAATGGGGCGGTGATCCTTAGGTTGAGGTTTTGTCAAAGAAGGTAAATGGCTCAACAGGTTTGGCAAAAGGTTGCTTTTGACTTTATGGGAAATGAAATGAAGACCTCTCTTCACTTCGAACTAGATTGCTTGACCTATAGAGCTTTCACTACTGTCCTACCATGATAGAAGATGGATACCATTTCTAGAGTTCTCAAGTATTGTCTACCCCAATGTGGGGAGGACAGTCTTCGATCAGAGTTGACAAGGAAAATTTTTGCTTTCCGCGAGGCACTAGGGGTTAAGCAAAGGGAATATAAGCACGTTTGTTTATTATCCATTTAGTTATTTATTCTCTTAGTTATATGTGGAGAAATGAAAGATGGCTCCTCTTCGCTTTGATAAACTGACCACACATCGCTTAGCTTTAGTGTCTTGTAAATATTGCCTTTGGGAAGTATCCTCACTCATCCTTATCCTCTCTCTCTCTGGAAAGCTAATCATTTGGTGAGTAGTTAGCTCATGCTATCATCCCTTCAAGTCAGATCATTCCATGAGACAAACCATGCCCCTTTGTATAGAAAGTAGCTATCATTCCCAAGAGACATATAAGATGACAGCAGTGAATAAAAAGACGTAATCATTTTATAATATCAATAAAAAGCATATAGTTCCTGTTTGAAGGAGAAGAAATGTAGATATTAATTTAAGATGAAAAGGTAAAGGGATAGAAAGAAAGTGGGTGCAAACACCCCTCTCTTGTACGCTTTTGAATAAAACCTATTTTAGTAAGGCTTTGGGACAATTCCCACATCTTTGATGCTCCATTCGCGACCTGGATCCTCGGCTAAGGCGAGACAGGCAAAGGCTTCTCCTAGAGCTCCAAAGATGTTGATGCTACTGGCGCGGTTGTCAGCCTCCTTCTTGTTCTTTGCAGTGGGTTATTCTGTAAACAGGGTGACTAGTTCACCCCCTTCCAACTCGAATGGTTCTGTCTATGCTCTTGGCTTCTCTAGATCCCATCCCATGTCTTCTTAGTTGTACTCAGTTGCGGGCCAAGGGTTTTTTGACAAGTGACTTTCAGCCGCTGCATACTTCGGGTGTAGAAACTCATCGCTCCATCCATCAACAGCCGTGTTCTCAGCAAGCTCATTTTTCGGAAACATTGGCTGCTCAATGGGCCAGTCAAAAGCATCTGGTACCTCATCAGGGTTATAGAGATAAATCGGGCATAATGGGAGATCCTCCTCCCAGTCATCTTCTTCATCGGTCTCCCAATCGTCCTCACAACCTTCGGCTCTGAGCTCGTCGAAATCTCCCTCACCTTCCATCTCTACTAGTATCATGTTGACGGTGTGATCCGGCAAAGGGTTAGTGGTCACATTGGGGGTCGGAGCAAGTTTTACCGGCTGCAGATCAATAGTCTTATTGTCGATCAAGTCTTGGATTTTATGTTTGAGAGCGAAGCAGCTTTCGGTATCGTGCCCTTGGCCACCCGAATGGTACTCATATGTAAGGGAAACATTAAAAGTTGGGGGTAGAGGGCTAGGCAATGGGCGAGAGGGTATGGGTTTCAGGATATTGTTCTTCAGTAGGTTATGGTAGGCCTTAGTTTGGGTGCAAGCTAAGGTGTCGAAGGTACGGATGCGTCAAGCAGGTCTATTAAAGTTGGGTCGTGCCCCAGTGGGACCTTAGTTAGGGGTTGGACCGGGCATGGTCAAGGTGGGTAAGGGCAGGACTAGGTGTGATTGTAGTGGTGGATGGTATTGGGGTGGTTGGCTAGGCAGGATGGCAGACACTTCACTTTCCTTCCTGATTGTTCCCTTTGCAGTAGCCACTCTCTTGGCCATGTTGGCGGTACTTTCTCCAGTCTTGGCATAAGGATCTGTAATCCTCCCTGTCTTGAAACCGTTTTCTATCATCTCCCCTTGCATGATCGGTTCAGAGAAGCTTTTTCCCACGCTTGTGCAGAGCTTCTCGTAGAATATACCCTGGAAAGTATGTACAAACAGTTGTACGTACTCCTTTTCTTCCAGTGGGGGATTGACTTGCGCAGCGGCCTCCCTCCATCTCAGGGTATATCCTTTAAAGCTTTCCTTCTCACCCTTGCTCATAGTCATCAGGGACCATCGGTCAGAGGTAAGATTAATATTGTGACGATATTGGGCTTTAAATGCGTTGACAAGCTCAATCCAGGTTGTGATCTTCCTTAAGTCCAGACGAGCAAACCATTGTAGAGCAAACCCTGTGAGACTGTGTTGTAATAGCTGCATGAGGAGTTTTGGGTTGTTGCCATGACCACTTAGCGCCCCAGCATAGAGACGAAGATGAGCAACGGGGTTACCGGTGCCGTCATATTTCTGGAAATCGGGCATTTTGAACCTAGTAGGTCTCGGGTGATTAGGGAAGAAACAGAGCTCATCGTAGGAAGTGAACCCGTAAGTGTCATGGCCATGGAGACTTCGCAGCGAATCCCTTAGCCCTTGGATCTTCAGACTGAGAGGGTCTAGAGGGGCCTTCTGTACGGTAGGTGAAAGTAATATGGTCTCCTCTTCTTCAGTGTTAACTCCTTTGGCATCTTCCTTAGTCCTTAGAACATTGTCAGACTGAAGCACGATCCTTGGATTAGCGGGTTCAGGGTCCTTGGGTGAAGTCATAGATGATGATGGGACTACAACAACATCCTTCATAGCTATAGTTTGAATGAGCTTGAGCATCTCATCTATCTTAGTCCTTATTTCGTTGACTTCTTCCCGAGAGGCCTGAGATGATTCTTCAGGGTTAACAGCCATCAGTGATGCTCTTTGCCGGGTTATAATGGGATCCCTGGGTAGATGTTGCCCCTTCATAGGAGCAATGTTGACTCAGTGCAGGGTGATCTCTGTAAATAAAAAGGAAGAAAGAAAAAGACAAAGACACAAATCGCAAGTTAGTTTCTGGCTTTTAAAGAACTTTATGCAATGCATGTCATAGGGTGCCCCTCCTTTAGGAGGGAAGCTAGGCATGATGTATTTGGCTCACTTTTGGAGATAGGGGATTTGCCCCTGTATGCAGATACCTTACCGTCAAGTGGGAATCTTCAGCCATCCATGCATTCATTCACAAAAGTAAATAAGTACATTGAATTTTAGGTTTAAGATACAAAGGAATGGAAATACATTTTAACAGGGGGAAGGGGGGAACACTTTACTTTGGACTTCCACCTATCTAGTTTTACAAAGGAAAAATCTAAACTACTCTTGAGTCTTCAGATTCGCCTTTGTTGGATTTGATGTCGGGGAGGACGCTGAGAGACCTTATTGATTGGTTGCCCCTTGTCTTCTTGGTAATCCTATCTCCGTGAGCATAGAGCGATTGGGGCCCCTCTTATGAGATGTCTTAAAGATGCATGCAATAAGTCCTTAGAGTTACGTGGGAACCCTTAGGGTTTAGGTAGGTTTAATGTAAGAGAGAGTGACTTTGGTGTCACTCTCAATGGGTTAATCATATGCATGAGAATGCAATGACTTGAGTTGCTTGGAACTCTTGTCTTGACATAGGACATTGAATGCATGAACATGAATATGCAAAGAGTATAAGGAGAGAGAATGCAAGAGCAAGGTAAACGTGCATGCATGGGCAGTTAGACAGTTATTATAACAATAAGAAAATAGTCATTATAACAACAGAAATAGACAGGTATAAATGAAAGTAAGAGTAGTCGCCCTTTCCTCCATGGTTTTGGAAAACAGTGCGCGTGTCTTAAATCCGGTAGAGGTTCGGCTATGCATGGTGTCTGTATGAGTATGAGGTTGAGGGTTGACTAATGCGTCCTAAAAAGGCTCGGTCCCCGGATCTTCAAACCTAGGCCCACTCCCCAAGGTGGTGCCATGATCGGTTGGTGATCCGAGCGGGGGAACCATCAAAAGGCAGTAGGCGAAGAAACTAACACAGCAACTTGCCCACAACCAATATATCGTTCCCCCTTTCTAACTAGAAAGGACATATCAGGGTAATAATGCAAGTATGCAGAATGCAAGTACACGTGTAGTGTGTGTGTGATTTTTTAAAGCGGAGGAAAGAGCCCAACAACTCACATTCATCCTGTTCATCACATCCATGCATGATAGTTAATAAAATTTAAATAAAATGTGTACCTACAAAATAAAGATGTAAGAGTTAGTATGCGGATGGCAAATGTAATACAAGATAATATGAATAAATGCATGTTTTTTGAAAATAATTTTGAAAATTTGGTTTTGAAAATTTAAAGTGAATAGGATTGAACAAGTTAATTGAAGACTCTACATGGGTGAAGGTAAAAAGACATGACTACGGCTTAACCCTCTAAGTGTCCCCAGTGGAGTCGACAACTGTTGCACCCAGATTTCTCGCACCCGAGGAATACACACACGAGCGGGAAAAACACTGTACTCTCTCGTTAGAGCTCACCCTCCTAGAAGAATGAGTGCGACTAGGTTTGAATTGAAAATTGATTTGAATAAAGGTCTTTTAGAAAACATTTGGAGTCGCCACCTAACTTGATTAAGGTGAGTTAGGTCACCTAAAAACTAAGAATAATCTGAAGACTATGCTTAGGGTTTTGGAAGAATAGAGACCCTAGACCTACGAAGATAGGATTTAAAAAGGACTCGAGATTCAGAAAGACTTGACTCGAATATTAGATTTGGAAGATCGAAAAAAGATTGGATTTAGGAAGGGTTCGAATTAGGAAATGTTCGATTTAAGAAAGTTTCAAAATAGGAAAGTGTCATTTTTAGAAAGTTTCGCTTTACGAAAGTTTCAATTTAGGAAAGTATTATTTCAGGAAAGTTTCATTTTAGGAAAGTTTTCAAATTAGGAAAGTTTTGAAATTAGGAAATGTTTCGTTTTAAGAAAGTATTGAAATTGAAAAGTTTTGAATTTAGAATGTTTTGAAATTTGGGAAGTTTTGAAAGTTGAAAAGTTTCGAATTTGGAAAGTTTTAGATTTGGAAAGATTTGAAGTTTAGGGAGTTTGGAAGTTTAGAAAGATTTGAAAAGTTAGATTTGGAGAGTTAAGATTTGGGAAATGGATGGAACTAGGAAAGGGTTGAATTAAGAAAGATTTGGAAACTTAAAGTTTAAGGAATGATCTAAAAGTTTAGGTTTAGGAAACTTATGGTTTGGGAAGGTAGGAGATTAAGAAGGAGTGGATTAGGAAAGGTTTAGACTAGGAAGGATTGAGATTCCTATTTCCTAAAACGAAGGATTAGATTATGTTTCTAAAAGATGTGTTTTGATTTTGTTTCCAAAAACGGAGGATGAGACCTAGTTTCCTAAATGGAGAGATTGGATTTGGTTTCCTAAAGGGAAGATTGGATTTGACATGAATTTGGAAATGGAAGTTTTAGAAACCCTAGATTCAGAAAGCTATAGTCTTGATGTAGAAAAGGGGTTTTGGAAATATAAATAATTTTGATATAGAAAACAAAAGGTTTTAGAAACCTAAGTTTTGAGGCAAAAATAAGGGATTGGAAATCATGCTTTTGGGAAGAAAAATTAGGATTTCTTAATTGTGGGTTCTAGGGTTTGACTTTGACTCTAAAGAAGGAGATTTTTTGAAGGTAAGTTTTTGGAAAGGGAGATTTTTTGAAGGAAATCCTAGAGATGAGTTTTTGGAATATAAACTTGAAAAGGGAGTTTTTTAGGAAAGAAAATTTCGAGAGAGGGTTTTAGGAAAAAGTTGTTAGGAAAGAGATTTAGGGAGTATTTTTAGAAAGTGAATTTTGAGGAGAGTGTTTTGGAAAGAAGTTTTGAAAAATAGATTTTTGGAGGAAGTTTTTAGAAAACAATTTTAGAAAGAAATTTGAAGAAGGAGATTGGAGAGAGTTTTTGGAAAGTATGTTGAAAAAGAGGTGTTTAGAAGGAGGGATTGGAAAAGAGAGTTTTTAGAAAGCATATATAAAATACCTCACTTTCCTAAAACGATTCTAACCATAAGAAGGTTAGAACCACTTTAAGATAGTGGTTTTGAAAACAACAATGTTTTGGAAATATGGACCATATTGGTCACTTTAAATGTAACACTTTTCTAAAGCAACCTTAACCATGGAAAAGCTAGAATCACCTTATGACTGTGATTTTGAAAACAAGTTTTGAAGAAGAAGATTTAATGCAAGTTTTGAAAACGGTTTTGCTACAAGTTTTGAAAACAAGTTGAAAAACGAATTTTGGAGGAATGCAAGATCATGATATACATAATGCAAAGAGGGTCGTGAACATACAAGGTTAAAGGTTTCACCACATAATCAAGGGGGCCAAACCCACGTGGTCTCCAGTTAGACTAAAAGAAAGCCCCCGACACGGTGACTCTCCAATAGCCTAATCCTACACATGGACTAGGAATTCCCTTGTTTCAAGTATGCAAAAAGGGGGGGAAGAAGATAGGGGATTAAATTAGAAGAAAACCCAAGTGGGTTAGGACAGAGAAGAGAGGGGGGAAGATGCGTAAACGTAAATAAGAAGTCTACCTTGTGTCTTCTTGATTTTGCTTTGATTTGCTTGTCTTGCTTCGGTCTTCACTTCAGTCTTCAAGAGTTTGTCTTCAATCTTCAAAGCTTTGTAGTTGTAGCAATCCAAGTCTTTAATGGAGGGTTAAAAGCTAGTGTATGAGCATATGAGAGTGTATGAGTGTATAGGAGGCTAAGGTTTGTGTGTGGAGACTAGGGTTTTGGGAGGCTATGAGCTCTGTATATCGAAAAGTAGGGTTTTTAAACTGTGTTTGCGGACCTCTCTTACGCTGAAGGAGGCTCTGTATTTATAGACAAGGGAATGACCTAACACCTGTTGCAGTGGCGCCAGGCGAAAATGGTTCTAGCGCCACTAGGAGTGGCGCCGGACCAAATATTGGCTTGGTGCCACTACTAGTAGCGCCAGCCAGTTAGGAAAGTTTTAAGGTCGGCAAGCAACGTATCATGAGAAGATTTGGATGCCTGTACTAGTGACTACCTTGCAATTTTTAGCCTGGCTTCACTAGGAGTGACTTCGGAAAGTCCGAGAAGGACTTGAGGGTTCGGGAATGGTCCGAAATGCCTGAAAGGGACAGGAACACTTAGAATAGTGTCCCGGAGGTAATGGACTTGAAAAAGGATGACAAGATTTGTTGGAAGGGTTGACCGGGCCATTAGGGGCAAAACGGTCAACTGGATTGGAAAGCTACCGAGATGGACTCAAAATGTCCCAAAAGAAGACTTGAGATTTGAAAATATTATTTAGAATGTCCTAGGAGGTTACCGGTTTGATACCCAGAGCCGGTGTGATCGGAAAAGGCGACTGGCCCACTAGGGGCAAAACGGTTATTTCACACCGGGTTTGCCGGAACTGACTCGGATTGGCCCGGAGAGATAAAGGAAGGTCGAGAATAATATAAGAAGCATTCTCGGGAGGTTACCGGTTTGATACCCAGAGCCGGTGTGGTCCCCGGGGTGTTCAAATGCCTAGGGCCAAAATGGTCATCTTGATCGAAAAGTCTCAAAATTGGCCCGAAACTGACTAGAAGGCACCTAATCATGCCAGATTGCTTTTAAGACAATCTTGGAAGGGTGGACTTACCGTTATGAAGACTTAGGCATATTCTCGAGAAACGTGCTAGAAAATGACCCTAGGGGCAGTTTGGTCATTTTTTTACCGAAGTGGACTAGCAGGCACTGGTGTTGACCTGTGTTTTGAGTGTCTCCACCACTCTGACGGCGGTCTCGTGATATAGGGGTTTGTTGGCAATTCCCTATATCAACCTGCTTGCGAGTATTTTCGCTACTCTAACGGTTTGCGATGTTTGCGAGTATTTCCGCTACTCTGACGGTTTGCGATGTTTGCGAGTATTTCCGCTACTCTGATGGTTCGCGATCATTTCCGAGACTGCCTGATCTCGGGAAGCTGCTGAAGGGACTTAGCGCTTGAGAATTAACTTTCTCGAAAGGCATGCCTAATCGGACATTTCTGCATTGACGGGCTAGCAGGCGCCAAAGGTGGACCGTTCTATCATCTAGGGGACTTGGGGTCTCGTCCCAGTTGACAGGTTTAAAGGGACTTACCGTTTTGAAGAGATTTTTTTAAAAAAATGTGTTGGACTGTCTCGAGGAATCAACTGTCTCGAGAGAGGGATTGGAATTGGAATTGGAATTGGACTTGGAAAGGGGATTTACCGTCTTCGAAAAGACGTGCCTGATTTGAAATTGGAAAGGGGACTTACCGTCTTCGGAAAGACGTGCCTGATTTGAAATTGGAAAGGGGTCTTATCGTCTTCGGAAAGACGGGCCTGATTTGGAAAGGGGACTTATTGTCTTCGGAAAGGCGCGCCTAATTTGAAATTAGAAAGGGCGATGCCCCCAAGGGCATTTTGGTCATTTTACCTCCATTTGGGCCTAGTAGGGCCCGCGAAGCGATGAATTGACGGGATTAGACTGAGAAAGCTAATTTGGATTGAAATATGCCCACAATGACTTGAACATAAGTCTAGACGGAGTGGAGACCGCTGAGCGGTCAAAAATGGGGTGCTTACAGTAATAGAAAGTGGTCTTTGATGGTGACGGCATTGAGACGTCTATAGTCGATGCACATGCGCCATCCTGTCTGGATCCTAGTTGGTACTAATTTATCTTTGTCATTTTTCACCACTGTTACTCCAAATTTTTTAGGGACCACTTGGGTAGGGCTCACCCACCTAACGTCTACTATTGGGTAAATAATACCCGCATTAAGAAGTTTCAAAACTTCTCCTCTAACTACTTCTTTCATATTCGGGTTCAATCGCCTTTGCATTTGGCAAACAAGTTTAGCTTCTTCCTCTAAGTATATGCGATGTGTGCAAACTAATGGGCTAATACCATATAAATCAGCAATTGACCACCCTATGGCTTTGCGATGCTTTAAAAGCACATTCTTCAATCGATTCTCTTGGCCTTTAGACAGGCTAGAAGATATCACAACTGGGTAAGATTCACCATCGCCTAAAAAAATATATTTAAGAGTAGATGGCAATGGCTTTCGCTTCGGAATAGGAGCATCCACTTCTGATGGTTTAGGTTTACAAGCACTGAGCCCTAATGGCTCAACACATATGGTCCAATGACTCATAGACATAGCAGGAACGCACTCTACTGCTGCCTCATTTATCACTGTTTCTTCTAAACACTCTATTTGTTCATTCTGAATTAAGGCTCTCTTAAGTGGATCTGTCAAGAATTCTCTATTAAAATGTTCTTGTACTAGAATATCTATCATGCTAATCTCCCTAATGTCTTTACACTTTGCCAATTTCTTACCCGCATGGAAGATGTTCATATTTACAGTCATGTTTCCAAACGATAAGTTTAACTCCCCGCCCCTACAACGAATAACAACATTGGATGTTGCTAAGAAGGGACGACCTAAAATGACTGAGATAGGAGAATGATCATTTGAGTTCCCCACGGTGTCTAACACTACAAAATCAACTGGGAAGTAGAATTTACCCACTTGGATAAGCACATCTTCCACCATGCCCTTAGGAATCTTAATCGATCGATCAGCTAATTGTAGGGTGATTCTAGTAGGTTTCAACTCTCCTAACCCTAATTGTTGATAAACAAAAAAAGGTAGCAGGTTCACACTAGATCCAAGATCTAGCAAAGCATTATCAACCCTATGATCTCCAATTATGCATGGGATAGTCGGACTCCCTGGGTCCTTCTATTTTGGTGAAAGATTTACTTATAGAATCTCTCTAGCTTCTTGGTTCAGAAAAGAGGCTTCTTTTACAATGAGTCGTCTCTTTATTGTGCACAAGTCTTTTAAGAACTTTACTTATGAAGGGATCTGCTTAATGGCATCTAGGAATGGAATATTGATTTTCACTTGCTTGAATACCTCATAAATTTCAGAGTTTATTAGTTCTTGCTTTGGTTTGGCTAATCTATGAGGAAATGGAACACGTGACAAATCCTTTACATCAATATCCGCAGATTTATCCCTAGACTCATTGTCCCTAGGCTTCTTTCCTAACTCCTCCATTACCTCTTTAGGATTGACTCTATCCTCTTCTGATGTTTTTTCTACTCTCTCGCTAGTGTCCTCCCTAGGTGCAGACTCTTTACTTGGAATAGTTTTATCTATGGCTTTTCCTCTCCTTAAGGTAGTTACTGCTTGAACTTGCTCATGATTTGGCGGATTTGGATTTATCTCTACACCATGAGCTTGCCTATTAGGGTTAGGTAATGGTTGAGCAGGGAATGTGTCTTTCTCTTTAGTCAGTGATTGAGCAAACAAAATCTTTAACTCTTCTATGAATTTATCAAGTCTAGTATTAATTGCTTGTTGTACCTGTATAAATTGGGTCAAAGGATCCTCTACAGGTTTTAGAGGAGGTGGTCTTTACACGTTTGTTGTTGGTGTTGAAAATTGTTGACCTTGTGCTTGGTATTGATTAGGGGGGCCATTAAATTGTTGTGGGTGTTGAAATTGTTGGGGTGTTGAGTTACTATCATTCCTCCAACTGAAGTTGGGATGGTTCCTCCACCCTGGGTTATATGTAGGTGCATATGGGTTTCCTTGTCCTTATGGGGCCTGCGGTGGTTTACTATAAGGGGCAATAACATTTACTTGACCATGCGACACTTCCCTAAAGGCTGGAATTGTGGGACAAAGATCTGTCCTATGCTCATTACTATTGCACACACTACAATTAACTTGGGTTTCACTCTCAACTGCTGTAATTTTTTTCATTTCTAGGGCCTCTAATTACTTAGTCAATGTGGCTATCTGGGAATTATCCTCATCTAAATGCCTTAACGGATATATAGTGCTTGTCCTTAAGTTGTTTCTAATCTCGGGATTTTTAGTCCCTGTGGTGTCCCAATCTCTTGTGTTATCAACCAGAAAGTCAAAGAAGTCATAAGCTTCTTCTGGAGATTTATCATAGAAAGACCCGTTGCACATTGTCTCCACAAACCTTTTGAGTTCGGGAATCAAGGCCGAAAAGAAAGTACTAACCAACCTACATGGGTCTTGTCCATGATGCGGACATAAATTCAAAAGTTCTTTATATCTCTCCCAGCTATGGTAAAATGTTTTATTTTCAAAGGGAGTGAACTGTGAAATTTGGTGACAAATTTCATCTGTGCGATGCTCAAGAAAGAACTTTTTTAGGAACTCGGCCTAAAGGACATCCCATGATGGAATAGACCTCGGCCTTAAAGAATTTAATCAAATTTTAGCTTTATCTTTTAATGAGAATGGAAACAATTTGAGACGGATGGTCTCAACAGAGCAGGTATTATCAGAGCACATATTACAGACATCTTCAAACACTTTAAGATGGGTATATGGATTTTCATAATCCATCCCATGAAAATGTGTGATTAATTGCATGATACCTGACTTAAGATGGAATGCATTTTGGTCAAGAGGTAACATAATGCAAAAGTTTGGAGTTTGTCTTTGTGGGTTTAGATAATCTCTCATAGTTCTCTGTGGTGGTACAGGTACTTGGGGTTGTGGGGGTTGCATGTTATTACCCACATCTATATTCCCATCATCCCCCAGTAAGTGGGCCATGTCAAAGTCTAAAGGTTTGGTGTAGTATCAGAAAAAAAAAAACTCTAAACCGAGTGGCGTAAACAGGTGGGGTTGTTCTCAAAAGTCTATGTGTATTGTCCTTTTGCCAAACTGACATGCAATGTAATGCACATAAATGCACCAATCTGCCACAATAGTGAAGTAGAGACAAACAATATTTAATTTAAATTTCTAACCAAACCAGCAATCTCCATATAAAATATCCACCAATTTGCAATTAAACCCTAAACCACCACTAAACAAATATATAATTTAGCTAAAAGAAACTAGTAACATAAAGAAAAGAAAATGTAATATGCTCACAGATAGTAAGGATGGAACGAGGTTACCCAATTGAGCGATTGAATTTCTTCGTTGTTGTAGTTTGATGGCGAAGCTGTTTCTGCAGGAATCAATTCCTTTCGAGTTCGTTTGCTTTGGTTTTGTTCTTGTATATTTTTATTTTTTCCCTGTTTGTTTTTCTTACCTTAGCTTATTTGCTTTGTAAGTCCCCGGCCATGGCGCCAATAACTGATTGCTCCTGAATAGTGCAATTTATATCCGTCAGTGTGAGGTTGCGATGCAATAATAATATCTCGATAAGTCCGAGGTCGATCCACAGGGAACACAAGAGATAAACTTAATCTAGCAAGGTCTACAATCAGAACAAAATAATAATGAGCTCAGAGTCAATTAAAATCACAAGAAAGCTTCCAAAAAACGAAAATAAAAATCAATTGTTGGAGATGATTGATCTAAATTATCAGACAATAAAATTAAACTAATTTTTAGGGATGTATTCAAATATTATAAAAAGGTCTTGGCAAGGTTGATCCAGTAATAGGCCTACAAGTAGGTCCCCAAGATAGTTGTGATTAAAAAATCTTAAGATTCGATTACCCTCTTAGAGTTGATATTCAGTTATTTACTAGTGTTCATACTAGGGTCCCATTCATACTTGTCCCAGTTTACAAACCTGTCTAAAAAGTATGTTTGAAGTTTAATCAAGAACAGTAGATTTCTAAAGTACTCTTAATAGGAATATATATGTAATTGTAATCAATATCCTTATCAGAAATTTTAGGTATACGTATCCCTGCTTATAAATTAGTCTATACATACATGCTAGATATGATCAAAAATATTGTTTTCGACGATATTCATGGGCAAGAAAATGAATCTCGATCCAAGATCTTGAAACCTTGGAAAACAAATAAATATCTTGAATCTCTACCTGTAACCTAATTACTTTCTCAACCCATACCAAGAACGGATTTAGCTATTAAAAAACATGATAAATATTGCAAGAATGAAAATAATAATTAAAGAAATAAAATGCTGCATTAAAGAAATATAATCTGAAATTCACAATAAGAACAAGAAAGAAAACTAAAGATTAAGATGCTCCCTTGAAAGATGAAAAGATTCGTAGCCTCCAAAAGAATTGGATGATTCCTCCTTCTAAACCATAGAAAAAACCTAGAATTCTTCTCCTCCTTCAGAACATAGAACTCCTAAACCTATTCTACTACCTACTAATCTATCTCCTAACTAAAAAGTGAATTAATCTATATATCCCGTCGTCAGTTGTACGGACAACTTCTACCGAGTGTTCAAATGGGCTGGGTCACTTCACAAAAGTTGTAGGTCTCAAGAAATTATATGAAATCGACATATTATGGGCCTAAATAGCCTTTCTGGTTTGCGAGATATGGGCTTTCAAAGTTCCAGCTCTGCGTGCTTTAGTAACTTATACGACAGCTTCAGCAGCTTGTACCTTGACAGCAACCTCTTGAAACCTATGATCAAATTGCATTCGAAATCATTCCATTTAAGCTCAAAACCTACATAAAGCATTATAAACTCAATTAATATCAAAACATAACTAAAAAGACATATATAATCATAAACTAATGCTAACAAAGTACTAATTAAGACCTTATAATCACCCTTTCGAAGCACAACTTGGTATTGGTCCCTTTCCATCTGGAACTGATCTTTCATAGTCTAGTACCAGTCTCTCTATTCCCTCATGATAGTAAACTAGGCTTGAGGCATAAATCTCCTAGCTCAACGCCACAAGTCCACTACCTCTCAGCCCACGGCATAGTCTCCAACCACCACCTCGAATTGGGTGAAGGCACCTATAGATTGAGCTCCGAAATCTGTGGCGTAGTTAGTCTTTGGAGGAAGTAAAATCGCAAAACCCAGCTAACGCTCTCGGTATGGAATAGGGCCCCCTCGACCGAAGCTCCAAACATATACTTAGGTGGATCCCCAGCCGATCGGAACTCCTCATGGAACTAGCGCCAATGTTGGTCTCCAAGATAGGATTCCAAGGACTTATCACTAAGAAAGAAAATCCTCGATAGAGACATCAGGACCAAATACCTGACAGCCTCGTAATGAACCAATCCAACAAGGGGTTGCCAAGTCACATCTCACGCCTCTATTAACTCTGGGATCACCCATATCATCATAAAGTCAGTAATTTTAGATCGGTGGGCCACCTTATAACGAGCCCATCTCAAAGCCCGAGGATAAAGGTCAACCTCCACTACCTTTGGAAGATGAATTGGAAAATACTTATAACTCCACTAGGCCAGAAAGGGCCAAAACCCGGTCACATTACCCTAGCGAGTGGAAGTCCAAACCCGTATGGATCTAAGGAAACAACCGAAAGAGAAAGACCCTCAGTCCAACTCTAACAAGACTCTCAAGTCAGCTACAACACTCACTAATTTGGAAGGGACAATCAATTTGTTGTTGTTACAAAAACAGCTAAAAACAATATACAGTACCAGTCGTTGCCTCATAATGTCTCGCCGCTCAAGGGGTGGCTTAACGAAAAGGTACCATCATCCTGACTAAACCAGGACACAAGAAAATCAGAGCGGTCAGGAGGCAACAAGTCCAACAAAGCACAAGCCTCAGCCCTACTAACTACTTGTAAGGTAATCTGACAGCCAACAAAAGAAAGTCTTGTGATAATGGCCAAGTCAAATGGACTAGGACCCAACTCAAAGCCCACAAAGTGGAAGGTCCCTGTCTCGCCAAACCATCTCTTAATCAATGCCAATACTAACTGGCAGTTCAGACGGTTTGCCTGTAATTCCATGAATGCCCCGAACCCAATCTCTGCTAAAAAGGCATGGTAAGATGGAGCGGCATGCTGCATGGTACTAAAAACCTAGTGAACGGCCCCCCTAAATGATGTATGTACTCTGGGAGGGGGTAAATGCTGCTGAGAATACACACTAGGATGATGAGCTAGGTCCCCCAACAGAGGAATGTCTAGCACCTCTAAATCCCCCAAATCTGCATTTGTCTGCCTCTGCTTGGTAGAGGCCCTCCAGTAACCAGTCACATGATCTCCTAGGCCTGGTGCCTCATCCTCGATATTCATCTCT
Organism: Euryodendron excelsum; assembly: GCA_033060915.1. Lineage (NCBI taxonomy): Eukaryota > Viridiplantae > Streptophyta > Magnoliopsida > Ericales > Pentaphylacaceae > Euryodendron > Euryodendron excelsum. The sequence goes on from CM065382.1 coordinate 29,350,245, forward strand.
CCTTAACAAACAAGCTTGACTGGAGAAAAAGGGTCGATCGGAGGCATACTCCCCCTCCCACTCTAACTAGAAGAAAACCAATTGATCTACGACTACCTCTAGAATGACTAGAACTACCGACGGAATCCGTGCGAGCCCCCTTCCCAAAACGACGTCTCCGCTTAGAACCATCATCCTGAAAGTCAAATTAAGGTACAAGCATCGATATATGGTATACACAACTTAAAATGCAAAGAGGTATAGAAAAAATGATGCAAGCCTTATCCCCAACAGAATCTATTCTAGCCTATTCCTAAGGTTTCCTAAACTTTTCCCTTCAAAAGTTTATTTTCAAAATCATTTTTCCTAAACTTCTTCCTACAAAAGTTAATTTCAAAATCAATTTCTAAGATTTCATAACCTTTTCTTTCAAAAGTAATCAAAAGCCAAAGTAGGTTTCAAAGTCAAAATCTCAAAAATTTTATTCAAATTCCATTTCAAATGTTTCCTTTCCTTCAAAAGGTTTCTATTTCAAATAAGTTTCAAGGTTTTTCAAGCATTTCTTCCAAAGTCTCAATCAAATTTTAAGGGTTTCTAAACTTTTTCCTTCAAAAATTCAAAATCAATTCTCAAGGGTTTTTAAACATTTTCCTTCAAAAAGTCTTACTCAAAATCAACTCCCAAGGGTTTTTAAACCTTTCCTTCAAAAGTTCTACTCAAAATCAATTCTCCAAGATTTTAATACTTTTCTATCAAAAGTTTCATTCAAAATCAATTCTTAAAGGTTTTTAAACTTTTCCTTTAAAAGTTTTTTCAAAATCAATTCTCAAGCATTTCTAAACTTTTCCTTCAAAAGTTTCATTCAAAATCAATTCTCAAAGGTTTCTAAACTTTTTCTTTCAAAAAGCCTTACTCAAAATCAATTCCCAAGGGTTTCTAAACTTTTCCTTCAAAAGTTTCATTCAAAATCAATTCTCAAGGGTTTCAAAACTTTTCCTTTAAAAGTTGCATCTAAAGTCATTTTCAAATGGTTTTTAAAACTTTTTCTTCAAAAGTTTTATACAAAGTTTATTTTCAAAGGTCTTTTTAAGCTTTCCCTTCAAAAAGTTTTATTCTAAAGACCCTCTGAGTTTATCGAGGTCTTCTCTATCAAAAATGCCCCACCCTTAAAAGTTTTATGTCTTTTTTCTTCAAAAAGATTTTATCTCAAAATTTTTTTTAACTTTTCCCTAATTCTGAATTTTTTTTTTGCAGAATCTCATTTATAAATGCTCCCTACAATACCCAAGACTCGATAATGGAACATAAGACGTGCACCCCACGACATCACAGTCATATAGCACTAACACACATAAACCAACCTGGGCGCATTCTCAATATTTTTAAATTTTCAAACACATGTTCTATTTTTCAAAAATCGAAGGGTTTTTAAAATTATCACAAAATATTTCAAAATTACTCCAAAGATTTTCTAAAAAAAATTCTCATTTTTCTAAATATCAAACTCAAACAATTCCATCAGTTTCTTAATTTTCTAAGCATTTTTTTCTATTTTTTGAAAAAGTAAAAATTAAAAAGGTTTCAAAAAATTACGAAACTTCATACAGTTGTTCAAAACATTTTTCTAAGGCACATGGTGCAAAAATCTAGCCAAAAAATGTAATACCAAAGCTTGCGGGAGTAAAACCCCATTTCCTACCAAGAAACCCTCGCGAGTAAACATGCAAAACTACTCAAACTCAATCAAATGAGCATCAAAACGCAGAAACAACATCACCAGAGTGTTTAAAGCACATCAAAACATCAAGTTCAACTATTTACACAACTCAAACGGAGTTCTACATATCAAAATCAACACAAAATAAAAAACTCATCTCTTAGAGTTCTATGGCAAAATCTTCTTCCCCAGCAACAATTCCGGAGGCAGTGACCACTTCCAATAACTCTCTAGCGTCCTCCAAACTCACTCCTTCAATACCCAAAGGTCCCTCCTTGCAAAAACTTCAAAAAAAGCTTTAAAAAAAACCAAAACTCAACCAAACCCGCAAGCCCCGAATGAGGGGCTATTTCAGCTTTTTAAATCCTAGGCCTGGCGCCACTAGTGCCACTACTAGTGGTACCACAAGCCAATTCTGGGCAACTTTGTCCTTTTTCCCGCCAAAATCTAATTTCAAATACGCTCTTGAGCCAATCTGTCATTTTCAATCTCGAGTTCTAAAAAACTTCCAATTCCAATCCCTCTAATCGCCTCATGGTCAACATGTGATCCTTACTTTATCATTTTCTACCTTTGACAAGCAAAGACAAAAAAATAGGGCAATTGTAAGTACTCTATTTTTTCCCGCTTGGCAATCTCCGGCTCGACTGGACTCATATTCAAACCGACATAAACACATTCAAGTTCAAACCAGCTTCCCACACTCATTCTAGTTAATCAGCAGCTTCACGGGTTCATTGAGCCCAGTAGAGGCAAATGACCAAAATACCCTTGGGGCATTGCTTGGTCCAATTCCAGTCGGCACATCTTCTTAAAGACAGTAAATCTATATTTCAACCTCAATTCCAATTTCAATTCCAATTTAGACCAATCAAACTTAATATAGCACATTTTCCAAGAAAACTCCTCAGAACGGTAAGTACTTTCAAACCTGTTGGCCGGGATGGAACTCTAGTCCTTGAGATGGTAGAGCAATTCTCTTTTGGTGCCTGCTAGCCTGCCAATGTAGAACGTCCGTTATCCAGCAAGTCGATTGAGAAAGTACCTAAGGTCTCGAGACGATAAGATCATTTAGCAGCTTTCTGAGATCAGGCAATCTTCGGAATGAATGAGCATCATCAGAATGGCAAAAACACTCACAAACATCGCAACCGTCAAAGTAGCAGAAACACTCGTAAACAGGTCGACATAAGGAATTGCCAACAAACCTCTTATGTCACGAGACCGAACACGGCTCTTGGCTGTAACACGTTCACCGAAGGACAAGATACCTTTGGAACCTAACTTATCATACATCGTCAGAGTGGCAGAAACACTCAAAACCCGGGTCAACATCAGTGCCTGCTAGCCCACTCTAGTAAAAAAATAACTAAACTACCCCTTGGGCCCTACTGGCACGCTGCTTGAGAAAGTACCTAAGTCCTCAAAGCAGTAAATCCACCCATCCACGATTGTCCCAATGACAATCCAGCACGTTCAAGTGCTTTCCAGGTTCCGGGTCAATTCCGAGACCATCTAGTCAAAATGACAATTTTGCCTCTAGGCATTCGATCGCCTCTTGGAACCACACCGACTCTGTGTATCAAATCGGTTACCTTCCAAGGATGCTTCTAATAGTATTCCCAACCTTCCAGTACCTTTCCTGACCATTCTGAGTCTATTCCGGTAAGCCGTGCAAAATAACCATTTTGCCCCTAGTGGGCCGGTCGCCTTTTCCAACCGCACCAACTCTAGGTATCAAACTAGAAATCCTTTAGAACACTTTCAAAAGTGTTTCCAACCTTCAAGTCTTCTTCTGGATCATTCTGGGTAGATCTTGGTGTTCCCCCGATTCAAATGACAGTTTTGTCCCTGGTGGGCCAGTCACCCTTTTCAACTATTCCGGCACTGGTTCTCAAGCTAACTACTTTCGGGACACTCTTTTAGGGGTTCCTGTCCATCCCCGGCCTTTCAAACTATTTTCAGACTTTTCGAAGTCACTCCTACTGAAGCTTAACCAAAAATTGCATGGTAGTTACTAGGACGAGCACCCAAATTTTCTGCATTACGTCCCAATGGTCAAAGATCTGTTTCTTGCCACCTTAAAACTTTCCTAAGTGGGTGGCACCACTATAAGCCAAAAACTAGTCTGGCATCACTCTTAGTGGCGCTAAGCCAAAAATTAGCCCGGCGCCATTACAACAGAGGCTAGAGCCAACTTCGATTGCCTATAAATAGAGACCACCCCCTATATAAAAAGAATCCTCAAACTCGTTCCAGAAATGCTATCTCACTGAAAACAGGCCTCAAAACCCTATGTTCTCAAGTCTCCTTCAAACTCTAGCCTTCCTTTAATCCATACACAAACCCTAGCTCCCATACATTCTATGTACTCAAATTCAAGTTTCCAATTATCTATTGAAGATCAAGTGCTGCGTATTTAAAACTCTCAAGGTGAAGCAAATAAAGCAAACCAAGCAATCAAAGCAAAGAGAAGACAAGGTAGGTTTTTAATTTAGTTTATGCAATTATTCTCTCCCTATTCTCTCTCCTAACCCACTTGAGTTCTCTTCTATTTTAATCTCCATCTTCTACCACCCTTTCTTACATGCTTAAAACAAGGAACTTCCCGGTTCATGCCTAGGAAGACTTCCTGAATGTCACCGTGCTGAGGGCTTTCTTCAAGTTCAACCTAAGATGGTGTTGGTTCAGCCCCCTTAATTATGTGATGAAGTCTAACCTTATATACTCACGACCCTATTGCATTGTGGTTGTCATGTTCATACATTACATTCAAAATTGCGCTCAAAGTTGTTTTCAAACTTGTGTCAAAGTTCACTTTCAAAACTTGCATTTAAAACCTCCTTTTTTCAAACTTGTTTTCAAAACCACAATTCTAAGATGATTCTAGTCATTCCACAGTTATGGTTGCTTTAGCAAAAGTATTACATTCAATGTGACCATCAAGGTCCGAATTTTGGATTCAAGCCCTAATTTGTTTTTCAATAAATCACAAATCCTAAGATGATTCAAACCACTCCGTGATTAGGGTCACTTTAGGAAAGTGTTACATTCAATGTGATCATTATGATCCATATTTCAAACCCTAATTATTTTTAAAAGCACAACCCTAAAATGGTTCTAATCTTTTCATAGTCAAAATCATTTTAGGAAAATAAGATATTTAAGAGACTTGCCAAAGTCAACATTCAAACCTTCCTAAAATCGTTTTTGCAAATTCGCTTCCTAAAAACTCTTTTCAAAGATCTACTTTTCAAAAAAATATTGTCTTGAAAGTTCAAGTAAAAATCCTAGAATTCATGATTAAGAAACCCTAATTCCTTTCTGAAAATCATAACTTTCTATTTGCTTCAAATCATAGATTTTCAAAATCCTTTTTCTACATAAAATCATAGATTTTCAAATTTAAGATTTCCAAAACTCAAAATTTTCAATTTCATGTCAAATTCTCTAATGTAGGAAATCAAATAAAATCCTCCAATTCTGGAAACAAAATCAAATCTTCTATTTTTGGAAACAAAATCCAATCTTCTATTTTAGAAAATAGAGATCAAATCTTTCCTCATTTTAAATTTTCAAATATTTCCTAATTTCAAACTATCAAATCTTTCCTAATTTCAAATATTCAAACCTTCCTAAATTAAATTCTTTCCTAAAAAGGAAAATTTTCTAAAATAAAACTTTCATAATTTGAAACTTTTCTAACTCAAAACTTTCCAAAATTCAATCTTTTCAAACTCTAACTTTCTAAATTCTTTCAAGTCAAATATACAAGTTAAATCTTTTCTAATCCTTTCTAAGTTAAATATTTCTAAATCAAACCAAATTTTTTTCAACATTTTCAAGTCAAGTGTTTCTAAATCAAATCAAACATTTTTCAATCTTTCCTAAGTCCTATCTTCTCTAAATCAGAACTTTTTAAAATCAAACTTTCCAAAATCAAATCCTTCCATTTTAATTGCATGTTTAAACCTTTGGTTACAAAAACCCTAGGAGGCCAAAATCCAAGTTCAACCCTAATTCTAAGTTAGGAAACTTTAATTCTCTTCTAAACCAAGATGGTTTTCAAACTCCAATTCAAGTCAAGATGATTTTAAATCTCAACTCAATCTTTCCAAATCAAATCCAAGTTCTACTTCAAATTTCAATTTTAAATCAAAGTCAATTTCAAATCAAAGTCAATTCTAAGTTAGATTTCAAATCAAAGTTCAATTTCTAATCTTCTAATCAAAGTTCAAACAAAAACCTTTTCAAGTCAAACTTTCCAAAGGCCTCAAAGTGTCTTTTCAATTCAAACAAGTCCTTAAAGTGTTTATTTTCAATCGGACCCCGAGTCTGAACTACGATTGACCTGATTGTCAACAAAGGCATATGTAAGCAACCCTTATGGGTGGGGTCACAACCTTTTTCAAATTTCCATTCTTTTTTTTAAAAAATCTCTTTCAAATTCTTTTTCATGCACTTGCATATCATGTATCATATCATGCTTAAAGTGATGACCTAAACCTCTTTCCAAAGTTATTGATATAATTGGATATCGAATAATTGAAGATTCTAAATCAGTGAACGTTCGATGAAAAGACATGTAAGTACTGCAAGGGTGTGATAGGGTGATAGCCTAGTGCATCTTCATTATACGTAACCAACTTCTGAACTTAGAATCACTGTTTTCAAAAGACCATAATGGAATTATTTTCAAAAAGAGCTTATATCTTTTCAAAGGTTGCTAAAGAACCTGTTTTCTCCAAAGAAATCTTCTCTTGAGGAAGTTTTCCAAAATCTTTTCAAAAACCCTAAATTTAATCTTCGGATTGCAATTAGTTTTAGGTGACTTAACTCACCTTAACAAAGTAAGGTGGCGACTCCAAAATCTTTTCTAAAAGCCCTTATTCAAATCAATTTTCAATTCAAACCTAGTGTTACTCATCCTTCTAGGACGAAGAGTTCAAACAAGAGAGTACCATGTATTTGTTTCCACCGTTCTCAAGTGCGGAAAAATCAGGGCGTGACAAGGAGAAGCTAAAGTTGTTCTTAAAGCTGTCAATATGTTTCCTAAGTGTGTAAATCCTAGAAGACCAAGCCTTGAACAATATATAGGATTTGAAGCTCTTTGAGGTCAAATAGGAAAATTTTCCTAAAATCTTGTCTCAAAGTCCGCTGGAGCGAGCAAGTGGCGAGAAGACCCTTCAGATCTCGTTGTGGCAAGAAGGTAGCGAAGCTCACTAGCCGAAATCTCCAATTCTCACTGGGGCAAGAAGGTCGCGAGAAGGTAATGAGCAAATGGCGAGAAAGTAGCCAACCCTACACTCTTTGAATCTGAACTCCTTTGTCCTTGAATGATTGTCCAAGCCTTCCTTAGCATTAGTTTGAACAATCTATTCCAAACAAAAACTTCTCTATAATCTCTACCATCTATTTATCTAACAATTACATAGAGAATAAGAAGACATTTTATGGACATTCCTAGACATGGATTCCTAGGGCTTCAAGAAAACAACTCTTGGACCAATTTCAAGAAAAGCACTTGAACATGGAATTTAAAGGGTTTTTAAAGAAATAAAAGAAAAGGTTTTTAGAGAGGTGTTTTAGAGCTTAAAACCCTAATGTGGCCTTTGGAGGCCTCCTTGAATATGCCACTTACCTAAAGCGATCCTATCCACAAAAAGGCTAGAACCACTTTAGGGTTGTGCTTTTGAAAACAAACTAGGGCTTGAAACCCTAATATAGACTTTGGTGGTCCCTTTGAATATGGCATTTCTGCATTCTTTAACTGCACATGGTTCTTTAATTAAGTTTTGGAAGACATATTTCTTTAATTTTAATTAGTGTTATCATGTATTTTTTATTAGTTTTGAATAATATATATATATATATATATATGACATATAAAATATATATTTTTACCGTGTCTCCGCCGTTTCATGTCCTGTACTTTTTGAAAATCATCATGTCATCGTATCTGTGTCGTGTTGTGTTTGTGTCCATATTTGTGTCAATGCTTCTTAGCAATCATACTCATACCCTTACCCAAGTGTCAAAGTTTGAGTGTCGAGTGTTCGACACTGGTACTCCATAAATTTTAAAAAATTTTGGGCAAGGGAAAACCTAACCATGAGGAGGTTAGAATCACCCTAGGGTTGTGAGTTTGAAAATAAGAACAATGTATGAACATGACAAGTATAATGCAATAGGGATGTGAACATACAAGTTTGAAGACTTCACTATATTGCAAGGGGTCTCAAGATTATACCATGACCGGTTAGGCTAAAGGAAGATCCTTGACACGGTGATCTCCCCAAAGCTTCCCCTAGACATGGACCTAAGGTTCTTTTATTTCAAGCCTACAAAAAGAGGGGGTTTGTAAATAGGGAGTAAAATAGATAATAGTCCAAGTGGACTAGAAGGGAGAAAAGAGAGATGGGGGGTTTACAAAATTTAAAGAGAAATCCTACCTTATTTTTGAACCTCCTCCAAGCTTCTATAGAGACTTTGTCTTGGACTCAAGAGAGCTTCGAGAGCTTTGAAAGGGCTGAAAATGGCCTCCAATGGTGCTCAGGGGCTAGGGTTTAGAGTGTATAAGCTAGGGAGGCTTGAACCTTGGAGAGAGCGAAAATTTTAGGAGGATTTCGGGGGCTGTCTTGAGAGAGACAGTGTTTTTTTGTAATTTTTCAGTCCTGGAATACGCTGAGGGGTGCACTGTATTTATAGACAAAAATTGAAGGAGATGGTCTCACTAGAAGTGGAGCCTAGCCAATTTTTGGCTTGCAGTGGCCCCTAGCCATTTTTTGGTTTAGCGCCATTAGGAATGGCGCCATCCCTGTATGGCAGTGATCTTCGAGATTTGATTCGACCTTGGGCTACAAGACAAAGATCTAGGCGCCACTCCTAGTGGCTCCCAGCCATTTTTTGGCCTGGCTCCAATTTGATTTGGAAAGTTGTCGGGCTGTAAGGCCTAGCTAAAAAAGAGATAGGGGACCCAGGAGTGCTCTGGGGGTTACCAGTTTGATACCTATAGCCGGAATGGTTGAAAAGGGTGACTGGCCTACCAAAGGTAAAATGATCATTTGAACCGTGACGTGCTGGAATGGGCCTAGAGTGGATCGAAATGTGGCTTGAAGGTTGGAAACACTATCAAAAGCATCTTTGGGGTTTGCCAGTTTGATACCCAGAGTCAGTGTGGTTGAAAAAGTTGACCGGCCCACTAGGGGCAAAATGATCATTTGTACAGGGAGACCTCAGAACGGGCCTAAAATTGATTGAAATGGCATTATGAGCATACCAGATTGTCTACGATAATTTTGGAAGGAGTGGACTTATTGCTCTGAGAACTTAGGTACCTTCTCAAAGAGCATGTTGAATTGAATTAGACTGGGAGATGTTTCAGGGGTATTTTGGTCACTTGGCTTCAAGTGGGCCCGACAGGCTCGAGAAGTGACCGGTTGACTGGACTGAAGTTTGGAAGGGCGGTTTAGGTTTGAATGTGTTGTAAAGTTTGAGTGTGAGTCTGGTAGGGCTGAAGATCATCGAGCAGACAAAACTAGAGTGCTTACACACACCTTAAACGTCAGGTGGCGACTCCGAAACTTTTTCAAAATCAATGGCCCTTTTAAAATCAAATAAATTGTGCGAGCTAGGACAAAGACCCTAGCATGCGTTTAGAGGTATAGCATCTCCAAGTGACATGAAAAGCCAAATTTCGGGCCCCATCTCATTCACGAGATATTTAGGTGGTCCAAAATCCGGTTGTAATTGTTGGCCCAAGTAGGCAACCCAAGAGGGGGGTGAATTGGGTTTTATAAAATTTATATCAAATAATGTAACGAAAAACAATTTAAGCAATGTAGCAGTGAGCAATCAAACTAATAATCAAGCAAGCAAATAATAAGATGCTATACAAGCAGGTATTGTAAGCAAGGAGGAAAAATAAAGCAAGAAATGAACAACACCAGATTTATAGAGGTTTGACCAAACCTTGCCTACGTCCTCTCTTCTTCAATCCTCTCGAAGGTATTCCACTACATAAAAACCCTTACACAGCTGCTAGTTTTGCTACAAGTGCCCAACTCACTCTTACAAGAGCTCTTCTCCAAGCTCTCATAACCGAAGAGATTTTGTCCAAGCTTCTCTCAAACTTAGGAGTGATTTTGTCCAAACTTCACTCAAACTTATAAGTAATTTTGTCCAAACTTCACTCAAACTTACAAGTGTTTTTCCCAAGCTACACCCAAACTCACAAGTGTTTTTCCTAAGAACACTCAAACTCACAAGTGTTTTTCTCAAGAACACTCAAACTCACAAGCTTACAAAGCCACCCAATAAGAGATGAAGGTTGTACAATGAGTAACTCTCTCTCAAAGAGTAGATAAACAAATTTTCAGCTCACTCAAGAAACCTCCAAATGAATAAAACCAGTGTATAAGATGTAGGAGATGAAATCTCACTTATAGCTCTTAATCTTGTGTTCTTCTCATGTTCTTCTTACACCAATATGTGTTGGGGATCTTGTATATATAGCCTTGGATCAATTCTAGCCATTGGAGAAGTATGGGAGTGGTTTTAGTGGCAGATCGCACCACTACCCCTGTCAGAAAATATAGCCGCTGCTGTCGGGAGTCGACTCATTTGCTACAGGAGTCAACTCTTTTTATGTTTCAACAGATTTTTCAAGACTCTGTCCAAATGAGTCGACTATTTTCTGCCCAGGGTCGACTCTTTTTGTCTGAGACTGCAAAATCAACTCTCTGTTTGAATGAGTCGACTCTTTTAATGTTCCATCAGATTTTCAAGCTCTATTTGAATAAGTCGACTCTTTTGCTTGAGGGGTCGACTCTTTTTAGGAAAATCCTTAACTTTTGCAATACTTCTTCAATCTTCTTCAATATCTTCAAGCTCTTCAAAGATCATCCAACTAAGGTTTCTAAGGCTTGAAAAGACTTCTTCAAAACATGTTGACTTCAAGAACACCTTCAACTCTTCAAGATGAAATCAATTCACTTTTGATTACATTTAGAGTTCTTCAATCAACATCACTTCTTCCATTGATCTAAGTCTTCTTCAAAATCTTCAAGGGGCTTCCAAGACTTGAGATCTCTTTTCTTCAATTGATCTTTTATGCTTATTTGAACTTCTTCAATTTCTTTGCTTGATCTTCATCAATTTGATTTCTTCTATAACTTCTTTCATCTATTCAAGACTTCAACATAATCTTCAATGAAATTTCCAAATCTTGTGATTTTTTATCAATACATTCAAGACATCTTCAAAACTTCTAAGAAAGCTTCCATGTCTTTAAGTGAGTCTCTTCTTCTTCCATTCTTGTAAGACATCTTCAAATCTTCAAGGTGAGCTTCCATGTCTTGTAAGAGTCATCTAAATGAGATTGCTGAATGTGTCAACTCATCATACTCATTGTCTCCATTGTTTTTTGACAAGCTTCTCACCACAAGTTCTTCAATATCTTCAATGTGACAAATTCTCCATTGTTACTTGACAAGCTTCAACTTGTTGCTCCCCCTTTCTTTTATACTTTATGTCTCAATGCATTTTCCAGATTTAGAGCAAAACAATTAACCAATTTAGAAGTTCATAGCATACATGATGCTTTAGTGGACTCGATATGGCCATGAGGATCGAGGGTCTTCATAGTGAAGTGTAAACCATGTTTGTATGGTGTCAGCTCTTCGGTCTTCAAGTCTACTTGAAATCCTTTGTTGTATTTGCACTTCTATTTGTACTTTAGTCTTCAAGAATTGATTCCATGTCAACTTGAATACTCTTCAAATAATCTTGCTTGAGTGCTTTGCTTCTTTGAATAACTTCTTGAATCATCATAAGATCTTCAGTCACTTGCATCCTTCTTTTTAATACTTGTTGAACTCCTTGAGCATCTTCAATCTCTTCAAGAATAAGATTGCCTAAGTAATCTTCTTGTTTGATACTCAACTGATCAACTCAATTATTTTCTTGTTATCAAATGATTATAATCTAACCTGCACACTTAATTGAAATCATTAGATAACAACCATATGGTTTTGTTATCATCAAAATCAACATGAGGATTAACCTTGAATCAACAATCTCCCCCTTTTTGATGATGACAAAACCTTAAAAATATATGCAATTTAGCTCAATAATCTTGAAGCATATCAGAATCAGAGTACTCTTTGTACGTAATATTTCTTCTCTGTTTCATATATTTTTCATAAAGTATTTCTCTCCCTTTTTGTTATTCAATCAAAAAGGACTAGTAAAAAATAGAATGTAAATGTAGAGTTGAAAACATTAGTGTATATTCCAGATTTTTTCCAAAGACAATTTCTCCCCTATGGAAGGTATAACATTATATACACAAATATTTGTCCCCTATTATCATATAGGTTATCTCTCCCCCTTAATAAAGGATTTCTCTTTGATATGGCATACAAAGAAACTTTTACAAATATAAACAATATGCTCAAAATCTAACAAGCTCAATAATGCGCAATATCAGAAAAATGTAGAGAAAGTGAGAGTTTCATACCAAGCATTTGCTCCCCTTTCTTTTGTACTTTGTGCTTTAGGGTATTTTTCAGATTCAATCAAAGCAATCAACTAACTTAACAGATTCAGAATATACAAAACAATCATGCTCTTGCTCCCCCTTTCTTACCAATCATATGCTCCAGATTATGTTTCAGATTCACGGCAAAGCAAACTTGAACTCAGATTGTCAGGGCATGTAGGCACTTGGAAGTTTAGAATATTCATGCTTCATTACAGCCTATTCATGCTTCCCCTTTCACATCAAACCAATGCTCCCTTTTCTTTTGTAGTTGATGCCTCATTGTAATATAACTCCTTTGCAGTCATTTAGTAATAGATAATGAAAACTAAAAGTAACATGTAGTGCATGTCAATTATACTTAGTAATGCATTGAGGAGTGAGTATTGAGGAGTGTTCTCTCCCCCTTTTTGTCTTGTTGAGAATAGTTTCTCCCTTTTTGTTAAATCATCAAAAAGAGTAATAAATAGAGAATATAGACAGGTATAATAGCAAAAATATTTCGATGGAATGATAATTCTTGAGAGTAAATCAGCAACCAAATAGCAAATACTTAAGTAGTGTGGACAATAACATGGAAAGTTCATTCAAGCACTTAAGATATTAATCCATCAAAATCAAGAAGAATAATAGTTATTCAAGCTATTCTAGCAAGCATTCAAGATATCCAAAACAGGTTATAAGCATTAAGCATTCACAAATTGTTACATGAAAAATATTTTCTTGAGATTATGATTTATGTGATCAGAAAATTGTAATGCTAATGTAAAATCGTGCAAGTGGGGAATAAGTCATATCATTTGGATCTTTGGAGAGTTTGGAAGTTAAGATTCTTGGTTTAAAATAGTTAAACCTTTGTAGTGTAGGCATCCATTTAAAGATATGCAAAATGAGTTACCATCATTCACAATATGCAAATGTATGATGATGATGTATGCTCATGCAAATTTTGGTAAAGAAAACTAGGTTATGTCCGCTGGGTCTTCAGGAGTATTGGAGAATGTGGAGGTTGAAATTCTAGGCCTGAAAGAATATTGCTTGGTAGGAGGGATTGCTGGTTATTTTTCAACAGGAGGGTGTTTTTCAACAGGAGGTTTGGCTTGTTGTGCTGGATTAGCAGACTCTTCAGATTTTTCTAGTGGAGGCAGAGAAGATTGTCCTTTGTTTTTGCTATTGCTGCTGCAAGGTAAAGAGATTTGTAGTTATCTCTAAGAATCAAAGCAATGTGCTTCCCAATATGCTTAGTGGTGATTTACAAAATATCCTCTTTCACTTTCTTCTCCAAGCTCATCAATTTAGACTCTGCATTATCCACCTTTGTGTTGAGTTTTTGTGAAAATCTCTTCTTGGTGTTTTCTTATCTTTTTAATCATATTCATCAACACATCATATTGCCCATATCCAGTGTTGAGAACCATTTCATATAATTGCCTTGTAGTTCCACAAGTTCCAGAAAGTCCAGCCCTGTTTGAAATTTTCATAAATTTTCATTATGAAACGAATTTGCTTTAGAGCTATTGAAATTTCTTCTTCTTGCTTCAGAAGTTCCTCTTGATGGGAGTATCCTCCCCCTCAAAATGATATCTGGTTCTTGCTTCAAAATCCAAACATTTGTTTCTTCATTTAGTTGATATCTCATTCTCTTTAGAGTAAACTGATTATATTCATCAGTTTTTGACATTAATTCTTTCTTTGCTTCTCCTTTGTATCATATCCTATAATTTTTTGTTCAAAATTTTCTCCTTGATTCCTTTCTTTTTTGTAAGAGGTTTCGGTAGACAAAGATTGATATGGAAAATTTGAATGGGTAAAATGAGAGGCAAAAGTCATTCTTGGTGTTTGGAAATGCAACTGATAAGGATTGGTTAATAATGAGGCTTGAAATCCATGCATAATGTATGTATATGATTGATGCAAATAAGATTCAAACACATTTATGAATATGCCCAGAGGTCGACTCATTGTCTTCAAGGGGTCGACTTATCTTCTGCGTGAAAAAATTTCTGAGCAATTTGTCAATAGGAGTCGACTCTTTTGACAAGAGGAGTTGACTCTTTTCAACAGAGAACTTTTGGGACTAATTTCAAAATCTAGGGGTCGACTCCTTGAAGGCATGAGTCGACTATTTTCCTCCAGAAATGCAGAGATATGATTTTAAAAGTTATGAAATGCATCAAACAAGTTTATAATCAATTTCATATGCAATTATCAAACATATATAAACATCTAAGCATTCAAGATAATAGATTGCACATGCTCAACATGAAATACACAGCATATATATATCATCAAAATCAATCAAATTAATGGATTACACATGTTCAATACTCTTAATAGTCAATATGTGTGATTCTTTAAGAATAACTAGAAATCTTGCATATATACACATATTAATCATGATGTATGTTCAGCTAGTAATAAGATATAACAAGGATTCTATCATGCTTTTATAAAATTTAGTATTAAGAGAAGTACCTTGATCATAACCATCCAATTTTGGTTGATGTAGTTGTGGAATTGCTTAGTAGCTTTGAGTTTCACACATCGAATCTTTTGAGTAGGTCTCTAATGCACACGACTTTGATTTTACAAGAATTTCTTCCAATTATATACCTTGAGAAGCCACTTTCCAAATGCCAATAATCCTTCTTGACTTCGGATTGGATTGTAGGCAAACCTACAATGAAGATAATTCACATTTTGTTCTTTGGTACCCAAATCATCTTGGGTTCTCGGGGGTTAGTCTTCAATATTCCTTTTAGAACCAAAACAATCTTAACACTTTTATTAGGATCTTTCCTCGACCAACATTGATTAACATAATGACCATTCTTTTGGCAATAAAAACATCTAACTTTTAAAATATTTGAAGGTGCAAAGAAGTTTTTGTAAGACTTTTTCTTTTCAAAAGGATTATAACCTATTCCAGCCTTGTCAAGAGAGTATTTTTGTTTACCAAGCATAGCATCAAGTTTATCTTTTCCATCAACACATTTCGAAAGAGATTTTTCTAAGTCATTTACTTTTTCTTTCAAAACAGAATTTTGCTTCTTCAAAATATCATTTGCAGATTGTAAATCCTCATTTTCTTTTGTAATAGAAGTAATCATCTTTTTAAGCATACTATTTTTTATACCAGATTTCCTAAATTCAGAAAGCAGTTCATTAAATGCATCTTGTAGTTCATCAAAAGTAAAATTAGAATTTGTTACCTCATTTTTTTCTTCATCTCCATGAGCCATTAGACATAGATTGGCTATTTCTTCAGTTTCAGATTCATCCAAACTAGAGCTTTCAGTGTCACTCGATGTTGCAGCCAATGCTTTTGCTCCTTTGCCTTTCTTCCATCTCTTTTCAAGTTGTGGACATTCAGACTTGAAATGTCCAGGGTTGTTACATTTGAGGTAGATAATAGTTGAATCCTCGTTGTTGGATTCTCCTTTAGGTTCGTGCTTCTTTCCTCCTCTCCATTTTCTTTTCAAGAATTTCTTGAACTTCATTGTAAGCACAGCAAGTTCTTCTTCATTTTCTTCATCATTATCAAATTCATTTTCAAGTGTGGGTCAGCTCATAAGTCATGAGAGATCCAAGTAATTCCTCAAGTGGTAAAGTGTTGAGATCATTTGCTTCTTGTATAGCAGTCACCTTAGATTCCCATGCCTTTGGTAAAGTTCTAATAATCTTTCTCACCTGCTCACTGTTAGAATAGATCTTTTCAAGAGATTTCAATCCATTAATAATATCAGTAAATCAAGTAAACATTTCAGTAATGGATCCTTCTGATAAAATTCTAAACATTTCATAATCATGCACAAGAATGTTAATTTTCGATTCCTTAACTTGGTTGGTACCTTTATAAGTAACCTTTAATCTATCCCAAATTTTTTTAGCAGAATCACAAGTGGAGATCATATTGAATTCATTTGGGTCTAATGCACAATACAATAAATTCATACCCTTAGCATTCATTTGCATAAGTCATAAATCAAATTCATCCCATTCATTTTCTGGTTTGATAACAGTCACTGTTTCTATTATTTTCATAGGGATTTTAGGACCATTTAAAATAATCCTTCATAACTCATAATTCACAGATTGTATATAAATTTTCATTCTATTTTTTCAATAGTTATAATTTGTTCCATTGAACAAAGGTGGTCTACTAATAGATTGACCTTCACCTAGAGAGCTTTCAAATATGGTTGTCATGGATCAACTCTAAGGATGTTAAGCATTTAAAGTAGAGCATTAACTCTGATACTAATTGCTGGCCTAAGTAGGCAACCCAAGAGGAGGGGGGTGAATTGGGTTTTATAAAATTTATATCAAACAATGTAACTAAAAATAATTTAAGCAATGTAGCAGTGAGTAATCAAACTAATAACCAAGCTAGCAAATAATAAGATGCTATGTAAGCAAGTATTGTAAGCAAGGAGGACAAATAAAGCAAGAAATGAACAACACCAGATTTATAGAGGTTCGGCCAAACCTTGCCTACATCCTCTCTTCCTCGATCCTCTCGAAGGTATTCCACTATGTAAAAACCCTTACACAACTGCTAGTTTTGCTACAAGTGCCCAACTTACTCTTACAAGAGCTCTTCCCCAAGCTCTCACAACCCAAGAGATTTTTTTCAAGCTTCTCTCAAACTTAGGAGTGATTTTGTCCAAGCTAAACCCAAACTCACAAGTGTTTTTCCTAAGAACACTCAAACTCACAAGTGTTTTTCTCAAGAGCACTCAAACTCACAAGTGTTTTTCTCAAGAGCACTCAAACTCACAAGTTTACAAACCCACCCAATAATAGATGAAGGTTGTACAATGAGTAACTTTCTCTCAAAGAGTAGATAAACAAATTTTCAGCTCACTCAAGAACCACCCAAATGAATAAAAACAGTTTATAAGATGTAG
Source organism: Euryodendron excelsum (assembly GCA_033060915.1). NCBI lineage: Eukaryota > Viridiplantae > Streptophyta > Magnoliopsida > Ericales > Pentaphylacaceae > Euryodendron > Euryodendron excelsum. Next base: position 29,367,391 of record CM065382.1, read on the forward strand.
GCGATGAAATCTCACTTGTAGCTCTTAATCTTGTGTTCTTCTCATGTTTTTCTTACACCAATATGTGTTGAGGATCTTATGTATATAGCCTTGGATAGATTTTAGCCGTTGGAGAAGTATGGGAGTGGTTTTGGTGGCAGATCGCACCATTACTCCTATCAAAAAATATAGCCGTTGCTGTCGGGAGTTGACTCATTTGCTGTAGGATTCAACTCTTTTTGTGTTTCAACAGATTTTTCAATGCTCTGTCCAAATGAGTCGACTTTTTTCTGCCAAAGGTCGACTCTTTTTGTCTGAGACTGCAAAATCAACTCTCTGTTTGAATGAGTCAACTCTTTTAGAGTGAGGGGTCGACTCTTTTGATGTTCCGTCAGATTTTCAGCCTCTGTTTGAATAAGTCGACTTTTTTGCTTGAGGGGTCGACTCTTTTTAGAAAAATCCTTAACTTTTGCAATACTTCTTCAATCTTCTTCAATATCTTCAAGCTCTTTAAAGATCATCCAACTAAGGTTTCTAAGGCTTGAAAAGACTTCTTCAAAACATGTTGACTTCAAGAACACCTTCAACTCTTCAAGATGAAATCAATTCACTTTTGATTACATTTAGAGTTCTTCAATCAACATCACTTCTTCCATTGATCTAAGTCTTCTTCAAAATCTTCAAGGGAGCTTCCAAGACTTGAGATCTCTTTTCTTCAATTTATCTTTTATGCTTATTTGAACTTCTTCAATTTCTTTGCTTGATCTTCATCAATTTGATTTCTTCTATAACTTCTTTCATCTATTCAAGACTTCAACATAATCTTCAATGAAACTTCCAACTCTTGTGATTTCTTATCAATACATTCAAGACATCTTCAAAACTTCTAAAAAAGCTTCTATGTCTTTAAGTGAGTCTCTTCTGCTTTCATTCTTGCAAGATATCTTCAAATCTTCAAGGTGAGCTTCCATGTCTTGTAAGAGTCATCTAAATGAGATTGCAACTATGAGATTGCTGAATGTGTCAACTCATCATACTCATTGTCTCTATTGTTTCTTGACAAGCTTCTCACCACAAGTTCTTTAATATCTTCAATGTGACAAATTCTCCATTGTTACTTGATAAGCTTCAACTTGTTGCTCTCCCTTTCTTTTATGCTTTATACCTCAATGCATTTTCCAGATTTAGAGCAAAACAATTAACCAATTTAGAAGTTCATAGCATACATGATGCTTTAGTGGACTCGATATGGCCATGAGGATCGAGGGTTTTCATAGTGAAATGTAAACCATGTTTGTATGGTGCAAGCTCTTCGGTCTTCAAGTCTACTTTAAATCCTTTGTTGTATTTACATTTCTATTTGTACTTTAATCTTCAAGAATTGATTCCATGTCAACTTGAATACTCTTCAAATAATCTTGTTTGAGTGCTTTGCTTCTTTGAATAACTTCTTGAATCATCATAAGATCTTCAGTCACTTGCATCCTTCTTTTTAGTGCTTGTTGAACTCCTTGAGCATCTTTAATCTCTTCAAGAATAAGATTGCCTAAGTAATCTTCTTGTTTGATACTCAACCAATCAACTCAATTATTTTCTTGTTATCAAATTATTGTAATCTAACCTGTACACTTAATTGAAATCATTAGATAACAACCACATGGTTTTGTTATCATCAAAATCAACGTGGGGATTAACCTTGAGTTAACAGCAATAATGTGCCGGCACCTTTAAAGGGCGTCAACACTTCTATTTTGCAGAATTGTTCGTCCCAAAATGCCTTCAAGTGTCAGCACCTCTGAAAAGTGTTGACAATTCTACCTTCATTAAAATTCTGACCAAGTCTTCTGAATCAATGTGTCAGCACCTCTGCAAGGTGTCAACGTTATTACCTTCGAAATGCTTGAGTCTTCAAGTGTCAATACCTCTGAAGAGTGTCGACACTTCTACCTTCATCAAAATTATGACCAAGTCTTCTGAATCAATGTGTCAGCACCTTCTCAAAGATGTCGACACTTCTCTGCTTCTTCAATCTCTTTCCAAACTTTGGCAAATAGCTACAAAATCTTCAATAGCTATTTCAATTAATCTAATAAGACTTCCAAAACTTAATCAGACTCTTAAAGAGAGGACCAAGGGCATTCATCCTTGTGCTTTTACCTTGCTTTGAAACTCCTTCTTCAAGTAGTGTTGAATATATAAAGCACTTTCAATCTCTTCAAAATGAAATTATTTCAATAATGTTTTTGTAAAGTTCTTCAATCGATCTTCATGCATCTAACAAATCTTTAATTCACCATAGTATGCTTTCAAAGCTCGTCTTTCTTTCTTCAATGCTTGATAATCATCTCGAGGCACCTTTAATGCATAATTTTCTTGTAAGGTTGACCAACTAGTCATCCAATTCATCCATTCATTAAGCTTTCAAACTAGTCTTCTAATCACATCATCATAATCAATCTCAAGAAAAGTGTAATTAAAATTGAAAAAATAACTTATGCACATAAAGTAAATTCATTAGAAAAATAACATAATATTTTGTTATCATCAACATCAAGACATAAAGTCAACAAAGTCAAACCAAAAGGAGATAAGTAAACCATCCCCCAGAGATCAACCAACAATCTTAGTGTAGTTTTGGCTACTAGATCATATGCCTTTCCAAATAGATGAGTCATTCCACAAGGAGTAAGGCAATAAAATGGATCAAACTATTCGAGCTTGTTAAAAGTTTGTTTGAAACTAGCTCTTTACATAAATAAGTCAAATTTATACATATTTTAGAGTTCAATAATTTTTTGAGTTCCGCTTAAACTAAGTTCAATAAACTTATGCAAAATAAAATAAAATTTAAACTACTCAAACTTAGCTCGTCATTAGCTGAATTAAAACTCAATTGAACTCTATTCAAAAGTTAAACAACCCATACTTTAAAACATTTCAAGCTTGTTAGGGTTCATAAGAAATCTTTGAGGAACTTATGGTTAAACAATTGTGCTGAAAGTTTTGCAATAGTGGGTCCTTACAGGCCTTGGCGAGCATAGCGGTATCGGTCGAGATGATATTTTTTATATTTACGTCCACAAAATTGGTGGATTTTAGAATTCTCGGCCGACCTGCAGAATGTGGTCGATGCCCAACATTATGATTGTTGTAGCGAAATTTCTGACAGGGCGGTTTCATGGTGTAGGTGGCAAGAGTCGTTTAAAAGTGCTTTCAATAAAAGTTGCTTTTCCAACAATCGAAATCAACTTAGCTTTTCAACTAACAAGGGCGTTGGTAGTCTATTTTCTACTCTCAACTCAAAATCAGTCACATTTTTAGATTTCCCAATTCACATACAGCTAGCCACCACTTGTACAACACAATTCTAGTGCCTTAGAAAAATAGAAATAGAAATAGAAATAGAAATTTGGTAATTAAGATACGCTTAAGCTTAAAGACATTTAAACTAATTTTATTCTCACCCCACAGAAATAAGATATATTATTGTAAGTTTATCTCTACCAAACATAGGTTTTTTCTTTTTTTAATATTAACGAAGACAAATTCTGAAGAAAGAGACAAAACACTCTTCATTTCTATATCTTAATCCAAATGTCCTCCAACGAAAGATATCACAAATACAATTAGAAATGGAAGTAAACGCACAAGTAATCCAGCAATTAGTTCCACCCAATAGAAGAGAAAAAAACCCACATGCATTGGCTAAAATCAACCTTTTCTTCTCCTTTGACCGGAACCTCCTCGATCCCAAGCAATTGGCTTCAACCACGCGTCCAGTGAACTCACTCCCACTCGAGATCTTCAAACCTCGAGGTTCATCGTTACAATGCCCCTCCCTCCGTTCGTGAAATTTGCAGTTCGTACAACTACGCGCACCTCTGCGAATGACTCCTCCCGAAGCCAGCCCACGAAAACCGGTCCCACATCTCCGTCTCGAAATCGACGGCCGCCCCCATGGACCCATCAACGACCGCGTCATCTACGTCGGATCCAACTCTGTCGAAATCCGAGTCGTCGAAGCTCGAAGTGGGCCCAGACTTGGACGACGACTCTGATTGTAGTTTCTGTAACAGGGCCTTCTTCTTCATCAACTTCTGGCGCTTCGTCTTCTTCCATGCCTTTCGACACAGCCCCGTGGGGACCTTGTACACGGCCAGCACCAGCAGGTTCATCAGTGCGCACGGACAGCAGCAGCACACCGCTGCACACTCCGCCGCTGTCCCCCCCGCCACCTCCCCTACCCCCCGCTTGTCCTCCTTCGCCGACGCCTCCCCCAGCAGCGGCTGCCTCCGGTTCACCGATGACGGCGACTGCCGCAGTATCTGCCGCGTCATCCCTCCGCCGAGACTGCTTGCGACTCTCGGCGACGACACAGAGGGAATCGTTTTACGACTGGGAGAGATTGGGATTTTTTTATCGAATGTATTGAGATACCAACTTTAACACGATTCCGATGGGAAATGAGGTAACATATCAGGGAAAATGGAAAATTTTCAGGGAAATAGTACTTTCTGGTCGTTATATCATTCGATCACCCTGTGCAACATGACGCAAACTAGATCTTCGATTTCTACGGAATTCGAAGAATCCCCCAACTCGAGAAGGAGAAGGGGCCCAGAGAGAGAGAGAGAGATGGAAGAATTTCTTTTGAGAGAGATAGAGAGAGAGGACTTGTTGCCGCCGAAAATGGAGAAACTCGGAACAGAATTTCCGGTAAAAGCGAAGTCTATATAGTAGGTGTATATGCGTGTATATATGTGTGTAGGAGAAACATTGTGGACCTTACATATAGATATTTTATATATATATATATTAATATTATGTGTTAGCATCGGCCACTAGAAGAAGAAAGCGGGCAACCAGTGGGGGAGGACGTGTCAAGGACAACACACCGGTCTCTCTCTCTCTCTCTCTCTATCCCTCTCTCTGTGGAGAAATTTTCTGAATACAAAAAGAAAAATAATAATGCTTGAAGTTTTGTCAGATCTGACTCAGAAGAAGATTTGACCCGTTTGTTTTTCTAACAGCACCTCCTTTTACTTATTATTACAATTTTATCAACACTTTCGATTTTCCGTTTTTTTTTTTTCTTTTCTTCTCCTTCTTTTTGCTTGGGTAATTCGAATATTAACCTTTATAAAATTTGAAACTTGACAAAATAGAAGAAAAAAAAAATAGTCCAGTGTTGTTAAGCTTACACACCTTGGGAATAACTCGAATTTATTTAAAATCTTTTAATCTATTCTAAAAATCATGGGACACTATGACAGTAATTAGTTTGATAAATTCTTTTTTCTTTAATTTATAGTTTTGTTGATGTACGTCCACTCTGAATTTTGAGTGTTGAAAGTTATAAGTAAGACAAAAATAAAAAAAATAACAAAGCAAATATATACACAAATCAAATCAAATGACTATGTGTTTAATTGAATTAAAGAGATTGTTTAGAAAAAATAAAAATAAAAACATAATGTGAGCTGGACAGTTGAGTGATTGGACACTTTTCATCTCATGCTTAAAAGCTTGAGTCCTGATCTCTTCTCGCCGGGGCATGGCCTCCAATGTATAAATAAATAAATAATAGACAAATCAAAGCTAATTGAGTATTGTTGAAAACTAATTCAATTAGATGAATATTTTTAAGGATTACATTTACATGAGCGCATTCCTTTTCTAGATATTTTGTTAAGAAATATACTTGATCAATGTGTTCTAAATCTTTTGACCGTTACACTTCATCTTTTCTTTTGATAGATATGGACGAGTTCATAATGTAGCATCCACTCCATAAATAATACGATTTAATAAAAATAGCTAGTGAAAATCCAGCTATTCTTAACCACTTAACTCTTTTTTGTGCTAGCCAAAACTCGACTGCCGAGTCGCTGTTGACAGTTGCCCCAATGGGCTGATATGTGGCCATTGCTTTTGAAAGACAAACTGGAACCTAATACTCCCGGTAGTAATGCTTAGTAAATAAGTTATGTTTTTTTAATTTTTATCAAATTCAAATTAATTTGAAATGAGGAAGGTCATTCGCACGTGTGAAAGAAATCAGAGAGAAGCCAAAAGACCAATAGGAGGGGAGGAGGAAGAAAAGTACAGCAGCGAGTTTCGACTTCTTCAAAAAAACAAGTCAACCCATTGTAAAAGAAATATCTAAAATTAATAACATTAGTTAACTTCAAAAAAAAAAACTGAGAAATGATGTAAAAAAAAAAAAAAATTTACAACAATAATAAAATGTTCTAAAATTTTTAGTTGAAATTATCGTTTTATATATCAAATTGTCTAAACCCACCCGGAGTTGCCTTTTTTGCCTAAAGGACTGCCTTTAGTGTACTTCTTTCCCTCCATATTCTGACTTTTCTTTTCTCCTACCCTCTTTGCTTCTTTTTTGTTTTTCCATTTAGTGGTTAAGGGTGTTTAGGTTAACTCTCGCACACTTCGGCTAATTTTTGAATATTCACTAGGAATAAATTTTTTACAATCAACTCTTAAACTTGATGAGAGTCAATTTTTTAACCTCCCAAATCGACATAGCTGGCTCACTCCCTAGGCGGGTGAGGCTCTTAATTTTTTGAGGCTCTAAATTTTTAAAATTTTGCCTTTTATAATAACGGTATCGTATATTCTCAATATGTTTTTAGGAAAAAAGCTCTAATCTAGATGAGAAAAAAAATATTCATAAGAAAATGAAGTCGAAAATTACATTTTAAGAAAAAAAACCAGTTTAACTAATAAATAAATGGCACAAATAAATAAAATTTTAAAGGCTCTAATTTTTTTTAAAATTTTACATGATATAATTAAGGTCTATAGAGGTTCTATAATTTTTTTAAACAAAAAACCTAGTCCAAATCGAGACCAAAAGTCCTGGACTAGGTTTAGTCCAGTTGGCCTCTCTGCTTTTCTTTATTATCTGGAATGACCTTTTCAACTGCTAATTGACATGATGAACCGTGAACGTGAGGTTAAAAGGGGATAATTTTGACTTTATACCTTAGATGGAGATTTATTTTGCCTTTCATATGGTAAATTACACTGATCTCCTTTAAGGTATTTCACAATTACAAACAATATGCTTAAAATTTTTGAAATAACACTGAACGCCCTGTCAGTCACGTGAATGAGAGGCATTTGACTTTTTTGCCCTTCAATTGACTACAATGCTTTAGCTGCAAAATTCAAAAAATTTGAAAAGACCAAAATATCCATTTCCCATCCTCTCTCCTCATGTAACTATGTTGCCTTGTCTTCTCCACCATTATACCCTAACCTTCCTCACACCACCAATCATCACCTTAGCCCCAAAATAGAGCAACATTATCATTGTCTATCCCAGCCCACGGCTCTAAATCCCTACCTACGCCACTGCTGCTGAACCCACCTGCAACCTCATGGCAAACCCATCAACAACGCGCCCCAACCCCAGATGGCAACACTCATTTCTAACCTCAGCACATCTCGGTCATTGGTCTCCATTGAACAACCACACATTGATCACTATGTGTGTAGGTTTGTATATATATAACTGTGTGTGGGGTTTGTGTTTGTTGATTTGGGAGGAAACTTTAAAAAAACATAGGTAAACAGAGTTTAATTAAATTGGGCAAATTACATTGACCTACCTTGAGGCTTTTTGAAATGTGAGACAGCACTTTTCACGTTTTGAAAATTACACAGACTTACCTTACTTTTAACATTGTGTAACATATTCCCCTTCGTTGTTAAGTTGCCATTAAAAAGGTTAACATGAATTTGATGACATCATCTAAAAAAATTTTAAATACCTACTTTACCATTGGTAAAATGAATACAATAAATAATTAGTCAAATGCATAAAAAAAATAAAATTTATGAACCATTCAAATAGTGACACCTGCCATCCAACACCTTAAATCTATGTCATTCTCTTCTCTTCTCTTCTCTGTCTTCATTAACCCAACCTATTTTTTCAAGAGCAATGGCAACAGATTACCACCGAACCACCACCATATCCACACATGCACCAAAACCGCCATAGCTACCACCCACACCCACCGAACCGCCATTACCCCTACCCCTACCCCTACCCCTACCCCTATTGAAACTGTTGGCCCAAATGGCAACCCAAGAGGGGAGGGGGGGGGGTAAATTGGATTTTTTAAATTTTAATGGCAATTAAGATTAATTGAAATTAATCTAATCAACAATACAGTGATCAACATATATAATGCAATGTAATCAAAAGATAAATGAAAAACAGAGCAATAAAAAGCATATCAAGAATTACCGAGGTTCAACCACAATTCGTGGTCTACGTCCTCACCCTAAGATCCTCTTGAAGTCTTCCTCTACTATGCAATCTCCAATTACAAAATGGATGCTGATTTACCAAGTGCTCAGCTCACTTTTACACAAGAGTTTCTTCCCAAGTTCTTTCAACTACCAAGTGATTTTGTTTAAGATCCACTCAAACTTACAAGAGTTTTTCTTCTACAAGAGAACTCTCAAACTCTCACTTACAGGTGTATGAAGTTGTACAAATAAAATACAAACTCTCTATTAAGAGTGGATAGAAAAATAAAAGCTCACTAAATGAAGATAAGAAAAATATTCAGATTTTTCAGTTTGATCAATCAGTGGTACTTGTTTTTCTTGTATCTCTGTCTATAAATGCAGTTGGAAGTTTGTATACTAACCCCTGTATTGATTTCGTTCGTTGGAGATTGTTAGAGCTCATTTAATGCAAGTCCAGTCCACTATAACGTTAGAAAAACTAGCTGTTATTCCCCAGGTGTCGACACTTGGTTTCATGTGTGGACACATCTGGTCTGCATTTTTTAGGTGTTGTCCACTGTTTTCATGTGTCGACACATCAACTCCATGTGTTGATACTTGATCATTCTGTCTTTAAATTTTGACTTCTATCTTCATGTGTCGACTCTTCATTTTCATGTGTCGACACATTGCCCAGAAATCTTCATTCATCTTTCCATTGATCAAGTTTAGCTTTAGTAATACTATCAGATCTTCAAGGGGTCTTCTCTTTGGGGCAAGATGATCAAAGTCTTCAATTTACCAAGGTTATTCTCTATTCAGTTTGGATTGAATTAATCATTTGATAATCATCTTTTCTTGGTTTCCACATTGTCATAAATTCACTCCCTTATTGCTGAGCTCTTTTTCTTTCATTACCAAGCTTTTTCTTTCATTGTCGAGCTTTTTCTTTCATTGTTGAGTTCTTTCTTTCATTATTGAGCTTTTTCTTTCATTGCCGACCTTTTTCTTTCATTGCCGAGCTTTCTTTCATTTGGATCAATTCAATGAGACTTCTATAAGCTTGATGAAGTCTATTCTTGAACATCTTCATTTCTTTGAATACATATTGCCTTCATTGATTCTTTACATCCCAGATGAAGTCTTTACTTAGATTCTTTATAGAGATTATTCAATTTTGATGAACTCTTTTCTCAAACATCTTCAATCTCTTCACAATCAAATCATCTTCAGATGATCTTTACACACTTTGATGAAATCTTCTTTTGAACACCTTCAATCTCTTTGAATACAAGTCAACTTCATTAAGTCTATGTATACTTGATGAAATCTTTATTTGAACTCCTTCAATCTCTTCGAATGTAAATCATTTGTTTGAAGATAGAATAGGTGTCATTATTCTGTTTGGTGCATTGCATGACTCTTAGAGTGCATTTCTTAATCTTAGCTTGTTGTGCATCCACTCTAACATGTATTAAACTTTAAGTTGAACTTTAAGTCTAAATTATAAACTTTAATAATCTGCACACTAAGCAAATGCATTAGTAAAATAATACAAGGTTTAGTTATCATCAAAATCAACATAAGGATCAACCTTGAGTCAACAAAAACCACCATAGCCACACCCACCTCTCACTTAAGCTTAGCAAAACAGAACCAACCCTCTACCATTACCTTGCTTCACAAAACCTACTAATTCACTTTGCTCCCTCAAACACCACAAATCACATAAATTATATATATACACATTGAAAATCAAACTCGAAATTACATATATATATACACCCTCAAATGTATACATCTTGAAATTATACATCTATTTTTGTATGTGTGTGTATATATATATGTATTTATATACCCAAAAATCGCACCCAATGATGGATTGTTGATACATAATTGCAACGATGAACATTGTGTTGTGGAGATGAAGATGGGCAGCTGTGGTGATGGAAATGGAGATGAGGTTGCGGGTTTTGGCTATGGAGATGTGGGTTGTGAATTATGGCAATGGAGAGGGGGTTGTGGTGATGGCGATTAAGATGGGAAATGTGGGTTTGGATGATGGTGGATGTGTGTGACAATGTGGGTGACTATGATTGTGGAAGAAAATGACAGTGATGGGTATTCAATAAGGGCAATAGAGGTTTGGGGACGGGTTTACAATTTAATGATTTCTCAAGTAGTGATGGGGATAGGGGTGTTTTGCCACAACAACGAACTTCAACTACAACAAAGGTGACGAGCTCGTATTATGTATAACTATACTAGTAGATTGAAATTATCAATCATTGTGATGGGGTTGTCGGTCATGGTGTGGTGGCAGAGGAAGAAGTGGTTGTGGGTGTGGTGGTGGTGGCTGGCTGGCTGGCTGGCTGGTGGGGTAGGGAGTTGGGGTGTGTTAGATGTGGGGTCTGACCATGGCCTTGTTTCTGGTGTGAAGTAGTGGTTGGTAATGGAAGGTTGCTAGCAAGGGTTTGAAGGAGAGAGAGATAGAAAAAGACAGTCTTCTTTGCTTGTGGCATTAAAAGAAAATTCAGTGAGTTGCTAAGGGTAAAATAGTCATTGAATATTTAATGTTATCCCTATTACCCGATAAACTCTGACATGGGAGGTCAATGTAATTACCAAAATGTGGAGAGTACTATCTTGGTTTTAACCTCAAGGGAGATTAGTGTAATTTGCCCAATTAAATTTTGAGTGTTTACATTGCTTCTCAGTGAGAACAATAACATATACTACATCAATGATAAATTCGAGAAGGCTGATGTGTAACCACGTGTTGATACCATCCTTCCATAATTACAATTCACAAACTAGTACAATTTTTTGTTAAAAATTTTACCTCTGCAATTCAGCTACAAAATTGCATTACCACCACTTAATTTCAACATATTAATTTAGGGACCAAACCCACAAACTTCACTATGTGAAAAATACATACATACATACATATATATATATACACACTTATATAATGATCGTTTTGTGCTTATGTGTGTCCATATATATATATATATATATATATATGTATGTGTGTATCTTGAGATATGATGTCAGCAAAGAAATAGCGTTGACTCTAACGATTGACTAAAGATTGGGGTAATCTGAAATCAGCAATTAAATTAGAAGGGAGGTCGATGTCATTTTTCAAACCACAAGAGAACTATATGTTATTGTTAGATACCTTAAGGGATGTCAGTGTAATTTATCCTATTTTATTACTAAATCATAAAAACATGAATGTGATGGGATTTGAGAGTGCAAGCTTGACTACTAAGGCAATAACTTTTTTAACCGGTTGCCTGTTACACTTGAAGAGATGAAATGCTACGTGTCAGCGTCTCTGGCTAGTATTCGTGAAGAAAGCAAAACACATGCTAAGCATGACGATGCAACATTTGCTTATCAATCAATGTCATTATCTGATGTGACGTGTTTATGGACTTGCGGCTGAGAGATTACCATTGACCCGCTTCAAATACGGTGAAAATTACCATATGGTCCTCCACTTGTGCCGGCTGATTGCTTAGCCAGTTTGGACTTGGGACATTGTAGCATTGAGAAGTGCTACCCACAACGGCAGCCGTGGTTTACTCTCTATTTAATGTGGCACACATTAAGTAATGGTTGATCCACAGCCGTAGCTGAAGGTAACATTTAACTTATAACCTTTATGATTGTTTTTTGTTTTTAATTTTTTATTGTAAATATTTATATAATTATTTTTTGAAAAAATTACAATCTATACAGTTGTAAACTTGTAGGGATTTAAATTAAAAGCAGATCATACAACATATAAAGAATACAAGGATTAATTACATTTTGCACCTTGTATTTTGTACTAATTTTCACTTTAGAGCTTTTGTTTTTATTCGTAACAATTAACACTTCTAATTAGTTACAATGTCTAACTTCTATAAATATCTATTTGAGCAATTCACAATAATTCGCATGTGATAAGTACATTACATTTTTTAATGGACAAAGTTATATATCACCAATGGGTTGTTGGTTCATTTTAGAATCTCGAACTTGGTGGGTCGAGGCTTGGGTTTGAGACCCATAGCGATACGTTAGGGCCAACTCTACCACCTCAGCTCCCCACCGCACTTTCTGGCCAGAGGACCGTTGGTGGACCTACTAGACGGCAAATGCTTGGGGTCAATTGAGGGGCAATATTGTGCCATGGCGGAGGTGTATGGTACTTTACCTGCACCACTATTTTTTAGCACCAAAAAAAAAAAAAAAATTGTATATCGCACATGAGTTGAATTGAGACTTTTACATGAAGCCTAATTATAGTATAGACATCTTAATTACAATTTTGTAGTTGTTTGAGAGGGATTTGAAATATATTATTAAGAAAATGGTTAAATTTACACCTTTATTCTTTAAAAAAAGACCACATGCTTGTCATATACAAATTTTTAGTCTCTTTCCCGAACAAAATCTATAAAAATTATTCAACAGGCTCTGGAAGGAATTTCGACATGGCCCTATGAAAATTTAGAAATTTGGCGCTTTGATAAAGTAAGAAATCCTAAATGGAAAGATTTTTAATATCGATTCATTAGGAAAAAAAAAACTTCTCCGAGTTTTGAATTGTTGAAGCAAGAACTTTATGTAAGAGTTGAAGCTCCAAAAGGAGTATTGGGAATTTTTCTAATAGGAGATCAGAATGTTTTTCCTTGGAGATGGAAAATTCAACCCCCGGGTTTCATCAATTTGCAAATTCTTCTCAATTCGCAAAAAGAATCAAATTGACTTATTAGCAGAAGATTGAAATTACAACAAATTTAAAATGAAAGGGCTTAAGTGTCACAAATAAAAATAAAAATAAAAACTTGAAAGTGATATTTAGTGTAAAATACAATGATGCCAAGTGTAATGAATCCAAATAAAAACATAAAATGTAACATCACACGAAAAATAGGTAAATCTTCTCTGGTGTAGTTAACCCAAATAGAAACAAGAATAGTAACGTCAAACCAAAAATAGGTAAATTATTCACTTTTTAATAGAGAATATATGATCGATACAAAATGATCAAAGAATCATTGATATGCCCGATTATACTTAGTTGTTTATTCACAATATATTATCAACTTTTATAAATATGGGAAGCAACACAATGATAATATATGAGATACACTTAACTAATACATTTGAGATGTTGACCTTCTTTCATTTCACTATTGATAATTTGTTATTGGGGTAATTACAATTTATCCCCAATAGTTTAAGTAAAAATTTGATGACCCCCATGTAGTTCAAAAATGAATGCATAATCTTTATAGTTTATAAACTTATCTATAAAATAAATAAAAAAGTAATAGATTTGGTGAAATAATAAAAATGTTCCCGCGAAGGACAATAGTCTATTTTGATATAAAAAGACAAAATTTATCCATTTTATAAGTAAATCCAAACTATAAGGGGGTTATGTGCTCATTTTAAAATACATGGAGGTTATGTGATTTTCGCTCAAATCACAATAAGGTAAAATGTAATTACGTCTTTATTACTTTTTCATCCGAGTTTTCATTTCTTTTCCAATTTGTTCTTCTTGGTTTACCTCTCTTCTTGCTCCATTTGTTTTCATAAGGCTCAAATGATGTCACATTTTTCTTTCCATTTTATCTAGTCTTGCACATCTCTTTTCAATTTCCCTACTAGTGTTTAAACCCTAACTTTTCCCTTTCTTGCTTTTCTTTTTCTTTCTTTTTTTGTAAAAAGGTATTTCATTTGTGTTTCTGCATCATATCTGAACTTGATACCAAAAATGGTGAATCCTAATATTCAGAAGGTGATGGAAGGTTAGGATCCAATTCTTGATAAGATATACAAATTGATGATTTGGTATAGGGTTTGTTTCGTACAGCTTTTTTCATTTTTGTTTTTTGGTTTATAAGCAAAAAAGTCAAAAAAATTTTAACTTTTTTGCTTTTCTGCTTACCTAAGCCAGTCCAAAAAAGTTTTTAAAAAAATCTGTACCAAACGGGCCCATAATACAAAGGAAATATTTTTTAAAATACAAAGAACTATTGTGTTATTGTATGAGAACTATTATTATTTGCAATAATATTTTGTGAAACCCTCCAAACTATGGAGTAGAAGCATGATGAGTGACTAATGATATTCAAAGAAGAACTAAGTGAAGTACTAGAAATCTCTAAGCGCATATGGAGTCTAAACAAAATCATAAGGAGAGCACAAATCCACTATGACTTACCACTATCACAAAAGTTAAGCTTCATGAAACTTGTAAGCAGAAGACACAACAAAGTGCACTATGTTAATCAAGCTTTAACTTCGTAAAGTCTATAATTAACATGACTCATGGGGAATAAAGTGAAAGCGCAGTAAGGGTAGCGATGCCTACTATAATGTGTTGTATGTCTTATAACATCAATAATTTAAAAACAAAAAAAAAGCTTTGTAAATGATTTTATTGTGTTATTATAAGAATCTTATATTATCTTTTATTTTAATGTATTTCAAGTCCCAATTTAAAGGATGCTTCCCTTATTTTATGAAAAATAGTCTAGTAATTAGGTAGCACTGTACTGAGTACTAATTCCTATTAAATTGTGACATATAGTAGGTGAATACGTCAACCACCTAAATTTGTGGTGTAGTGGAAGAATTTTAAAGAAAACACCTTATCAGATTTTGCCATGTAATATTTTCCCTTAAAAGTCTATCTACTACACCACAAATTCAAATTGCTAATATATTCATCCACTGCATGTCACAATTTAATAAGGATTACTACTAAATAATTAGTGCTACCTAACCACTGATTTGAACATACGAGTTCAGAACATTTTTAGGAAAAACATATAAGTACAGAGTTTGGGAACAACTCTTATACGAACCGAGCTAAACACTTGAAAAACACTATTTTTTTCAATTGTAGTAGTCAACTCATACATATATGGTCAAGTTGCAATGTAAACCTTTTGTCAATTGCAGTTTATTCAGTTGACAAAAAAAATGCCTATGTGACACTCACATGCATTGTCAATTACCTTTTTCCGTTAAAAAATCACAAGTAAAATATAGGAACTTTGAACTTTACATTCAATCCCAATTTAGTCCCACAAGCATTTTTCGCTAACTAGACAAACGGTGACTGATGAAAGTTTCACTTTACAATATGATTGTAAGTGTCAAAGGTTGATTGTTATAAATTATAATTACAAAATGAGAGACCAAAGTGAGAAGATTAGTATGAGCTCTTGTTATTCTCTTATCCATGAATGCAGAAGAGATCTTGTATATAAAGGCTTGAATCAAATATGGTCGTTGGTGATAGTTGGGGCTGTATTCAATATTTTTTATGCTTCTTGGAATGTTAAAAATCCAATCGTTAAATGAGTCGACACTTTTCCTCAAGTATCAATACTTTTGTCCAGAACATTTCTATTTTGAAGTTACGAGTCCAAGCAAGGATACTAGTCCAAAAAGTTGACTCTTTTGCTTGAAGAGTCAACAATCTTCTTTAAATCTTCAATTTTCCTCCTCAACGGTGTTTTCTCATTTATCAAGGGATCTTATGTTCTTCCTTTGAGTCTTCTCTTATACCATAATCATCATATCTTAGATGCTTCACCCTATCCCTATCTTAAATCCATAACTTAAGTCTTCATCACACACACTAATCAACTCTCTTTTTAAAATAATTTGTAGTTCTTTAATTATTTGGAGAATTGTTACTTTTGTTAGGTAAAATCATGTACACATTTTGAAATTAATAGATTTCTTAAATAGTTTTGTTATTATCAAAATCAAGATATAGAATCAATAATAAGCTGTAAAAACTCATTGAGGGTGAGCGAGTTAGGCTTACACCTACTTGTTAAAAGAAATGAAAATTATTTGCAACTAACGAAACAACAAGAAAAAGACCAAGAAGGCCTTTTTTGTAAATTGATAGTTATTGGTTGGGGCGTGTTTATAATTTGAAGTTATTGTTAGACACAAATAGAATTATGATATCATTGTCCGTATTGTCTTAAAAATCTTTTTCTTGTAGCAACAAAATAATGGCTTGAATACCTCTTAGAGCACCATGCTGGATTTATTCTAGGACCTTAAACAATCACTCTCATTTTATAGATAACTAAGTCAATCAACACAATAAAATCAAGAAGATTGTTAAACTTATAGTCTGAAAGGGTATATCTCAACCCCTCCCTATCTCATGAATGGGTCCCCACTTGTTAAAAAAAAAAGGAGTTGAAAATTGTGTAATCCTCCAAACTCGAGCTTTGGTTTGTCATCATAATGAACATCGTTAATAGGTTGT
Organism: Euryodendron excelsum; assembly: GCA_033060915.1. NCBI lineage: Eukaryota > Viridiplantae > Streptophyta > Magnoliopsida > Ericales > Pentaphylacaceae > Euryodendron > Euryodendron excelsum. Next base: position 29,383,946 of record CM065382.1, read on the forward strand.
AAAACAGACTACACTCGACGTGTGTTCAATTCATTAAAAGCTCATTTATGATCTACTTATTACGTAAACAAATCTACACTTAAACATTTTTTGAAGTTCGTTCATTTTATGAGAGTGACTTGAACTCAGTTTGATAAGTTTAAACGTACTCAAGTACTGTGTACTGTGTAAAAAAAAATCAAACTACTCAATCTTGGCTCTTTTGAAACTTATTTTCAATCAACTTAAAAGATAAGTGAGCCAAATTTCAGAACATGTTGAAATTTCCTTAGTTTTCAACCCAAGGTTGAATAATCTACTCCACTGACTTAGCTCATTTATTGACGTAGTCTTAACATTCTTCATCTTGTCAATAAATGACATGAAAGAGAATTAAAAAAATAGAATAATAAAGTAAAAGCAGATAAAAAAAACATTAAAAACTATCTTTAGAACTTGAGAGAGTCTTTTGATTAACGATAAACAAAAAGAAAATGAATCAAATGAATGGAGGTGAAGTAGTTGAAAGACAAATTATTGGGCAAAAGATCCCGTATAGGAATAGGGAATTTATTCAATTTATGTTATTGGGGTAGCATATGTCACACCCCAGGTTTTTTCACCTGGGAAGATACTGGAGCGTGAATGATTAATACAAATAATATAGCAAATCGTAATGTAAATAAAGTAACCTGACTGACATCTGGACCAATATAAATTCTACTTCGAATATAATAATAATAAATTGTGGATCCACCACTGCAAAAGCCAAAATATTGTACTGAATACTGATTACATAACTAGGTCCTTAATACCTAAGGCTTATTACAACTAACATTGTTATCAAAACTTGTGCCATGTATATATCTGTTTCCTAATCAGCGGTTCAATTTAGCGTAATTATTCCCAAGACATGTCAGTTTACTTCTTGTTATTTAGAATGTTTGCCCATGAACGGGGTGAGTTGTGAAACTCAGTAGAAATATATTCAACAATCACAATGTAAATACTTTTTAATATAAGATGTAAAGAGATAACAATCTATAATAAAAATATTCTAGTTCAAAAATCAATTCTTTCATCCAATACAATATCAACTTCACAGTATGCCATATCAAACAATATCAAACTTTGAATCTCATGAGATTATTTAATATTTAGATACTTTTATAATTTAACAGACTCCACACCGTCGCGCCAGAGGTTTCCACCCTTATAGCACCCTTGCCCACCACATCGTCTGAAAGGCGAGACCCCTTCTTTCTCTTCATACCTACACTCTAGAAGGAATTCACCCTAGTAACTTCCATTACCAACTACTCAAGTCTGTAAGATGAGACTATCATCACTTTACGGCTTGGTTGACTAGACTCTTATTAATATATGTTTGTAAATATAACTACTCTCCTCCACAGTGGGAGTATCACCTTATAACACCTTACCATACAACCATCTTTTTTAATTATTATGCATTTTATTTTAGATTTACGATAATTGAAAAATCATTATCATTATCTCGATTTATGCATTTACAATAATAAAGACAAGACATAAAATATAGTTATAAAGTAACGTTATTGAACTTTCTGAAATTGAAATAATTTTTTAACAATTATACTATCATCGTAATAGAAGGTATGAATTCCCTACTAGAAATTCCATTCAACTTAGCTGTTATGTGTTGTTGTCTCGTTTTGCATGCGAGTTGTAAACAAACCATCGTTTCTATTATTATTTAGGTATAAGTTAGCATATATGAGTGCAAGACCTTCCCACTGTGTTTTCTAAGTCTCAAGTGTTTAGTGTTGATTAACTTAGCCCTACAGTTGCTTTTGTCAAACCAGGTGGCAACCCAAGAGAGGGGTGAATTGGGTTTATAATTAAAAATTAAAATTTAAAATAAACCAATATACTTAATTTCCAAGAAGTGAGATGCAATAGAAAAGATATAAAATATTAATCTAGTTAAGTAATGAATAAGATAAGCTAAGATATGATCAATGTGAGATTAGTACAAATGATTCAAATGTGTGTGTATCCCAAGTATATCAAGACGATTTATAAGAAAGATATTAAGCAAGATAAAAAGAGAGAAAAGAGAAGAAATCGAGCACAACGATTTAAAGTGATTCGGTTGATTCCTCTTATACCAATCCTACGTCCACCTCCAAGGCTCCTTCCTTGGACAAATGCACTATTCTTCAAATAGCTTTACACCACTAGCTTGTCTGGTTGCTAAGAAACCTTTACACCAAGTGTTTTGTTCCAAAAACACCCAAAAATAACTCTTTGTTTTGCTCTCCAAAACAAAGCATCAAGAGGATCTTTTTCTCCAAGTGTTCATCTCAATCACTCAAGAAATAAATCACAAGGGTTTAGCAACCCTTTTACAAATGATATAGGGGAGTTGAATGTTACAACAATAGATACAAAACTCTCAAAAGTTAAATAAAAGAATGAAGCTCAAAGATGAGATGGAATGATGAAAAAGTAAAGCTCAAAACTTGAAGATCTTGATGAATATCACTTTGTATGCTCAATCTTTGTAATCTCTTGTGTGTCATTGCTTCTCTTGTGTATCTCTATTTATAGAGGAAGAGTAGTGGATTATTTGTAGTTTAAAATCAACTTCTAGTCGTTGGAGAGGTTTGAACACATTTCTTCCCGTTTGAACAAAGTTGCTGGCAGTCAGGATTTGAATTTTAGATATGATTGCTTCTGTTCCTCCTCGATTTTCTCTTTGATAACATTCAAATTTGAAAATTTCTATAAGAGACAAGTTGTAGATATGGACGTTTGCTTTTCAAAACCTCAAGAATCAAGTCGATCTAACAGCTAGATCAAAAGTTATCATCAAAATACTCAAGCTGTCTCCCAGTTGGCATATTTGAATTTCTGCAGAGTTATCTTCACTTCCACCTCAATTTTCTCCCTTATAATGTTTGAATTTGAAAATGTCTATAAAATAAAAGTTGTAGTGATAGAAGTCATCTTTTCAAATCTTGTCGATCCAACGGTCAGATCAGAAGTTATTATCAAAATACTCAAGTTGTCTCTCAGTTGGCATATTTGAATTTCTGCAAAGTTGTCTTAACTTCCACCTCGATTTTCTTCCTTCTGACGTTTGAATTTGAACAGGGCTATAAGATAAAAGTTGTAGCCCTGGAAGTAATCTTTTCAGATCAATAAGAATCATAGATATACAACGGTTAGATCAAAAGTAATGATAAAATTACTCGAGCTAATTTTTATTATGAAATCTTGAGATTAACCAAATTTTAATCATTAAAACATTTATATTTGTTATCATCAAAATCAATTAATGAAAACTTGAGGCTAACAACTTTGGCTAGAGTATTTTTAATAGTGTCTAAAAATAAATTTTAACTCCTCAAAAATTATTTTTATGATTTTTCTCTGATAAAACACTAGTAAATTCAGAAAAAAAAAACTTTTAGGTGTCAGAAAAATACTAAATTAGTTTTAAAACATTACTTATATCAAAATATAAATTTCACAAACAAATTTGGGGTCTCAAGGGTGGTGCACGTGCCCCCATGCGCCACCACCTGAGAGGGGTGGTGGTGGTCCCCACCTTTCTTCTCCAATGGGCCTGGGCTTGCTGCCTCGTGACCTAGCCGTCGTCCGACTGGCATAACTTTCTCATTTTTACTCCAAATGATGCAAAGTCAGTGGCATTAGAAACTAGATTGGAAGGCCTTTCATTTGGCACTAGTCTCACCAGCAGCCCTTGCCAATTATAAGAGAAAAACTCCGGTGAAGTGAACTGTCCACACCAGAAGTCTTGGTACAACTTATAACTCAAGTTTTTGGGTCTTTCTAGCCATCCCCAACCACCACCAAGTGCCTAGAACTTCTCCCCATACTCCTTAGACCATGGCCAACCCTTGGGTTTGGCCGAAAAAGTGCTAAATCTGGTCAGCCGATGCATTAGTACTGTTAAGCTCAAAAATGATAATACAGCCATAACTTTTTACTAAAACCACTTGGGACCTTCAAACTTGGTTTCTACCTATATTTTTCAGTTTAGAACGTTTTTGGATTGATCTCACACTTTGCCATTGACTGAAGAAAAATCTCCCCCAAACCCTTCTCCATTAATGGTCATTAATGGAGTTTGGTTTGCAAACTATTTTTACCTAACTTTCAGCCCTCTAACCTTATGAAATGCAATAAAAATAATTTAGAAAGGTGTAGGATAGTAACCCTTGAAGTCTCTTAGCTTTGGGGTGCAAGATTGGCCTTCTCTCCTCTCTCCATCTCTCTTTCTCGCTTCTTCTTCCTCTCTATCTCCTTTACTATTTCTAGCAGGTTTTAGAGATACAATTGCATATAGCATGAGTCTCTCCACACTCCGTCTCTCTCTCTCTCTCTCTCTCTCCTCTCTCTCTCTCTCTCTCTCTCTCTCTCTCTCTCTCTTCATCATCCAATCCCACATCTTATGCATGAAAATGGAGATTTTAGTACATAGTTTGTCCCCTCCATGTAGACCTCTAATATATCGAGGGTCTTGAGTGAGCCAAGTGTAATTAAAAGGTGTGTTCTTAGATTTGTAGAAGACTACACAATGATAGTTTGGTCTTTGCTTAATTGATTAATTCATTTAATTAATTCAAAAAATTTGAATTGGCCAACCATGCATTTTCTTAATAATTACATATTTAGATATCTAAGTAGATATTTTGAAACTTTTGTCCTTTTTTCTAGTTTGCCTTCTCTTTACATTCCAATCATATAACTAACTTAGTTAGGTTTTTAGTTAGTTTTTAACTTGATTGGCGTACAACCAATGAGGTCTTGACACCTCATCAAATGGTTACAAGAATTAGTTACTATTTTTATTATCCATTAATTTATTTAATTTATTAAAGTATAACCGACATTATGTATTATTAAAACATGATCATAACCATAAGTATAAGATTAGTATTTAAATTCCTAACTTTTTTTATATTAATTTTTATTAGCAAAGATTATAGCATTTCATATATATGATTCTTAGTAAGTATTGAAGTATATTCCAACATCACAAGTATTAAACATGCTAAGGTCAAGGCTCAAATGAAGAACTTTTACTACAAATGGTTTGGCATGATCTACATTTGGGTCGTGGATTTTGTGGTTGTTACAATCTAACCCCTTAACAATAAGTTTTGTCCTCGAAACTTGACTTAGACAAATAGTTCGGGATATTTAGATCTTATCTCAACTTCTGTTTTCCAAATTACTTCTTCTGTTCCATGGTGTTGCCATAACACTTTCACTAAGGGTATGACTTTGTTCCTCAACACTTGTTCCCGAGTATCCAAAATTTGCATAGGTCACTCTTCGTAGGTAGCATCATCCTAGACTCGAATGTCTTACCAACTAATTACATGTGTGGGGTCCTGGCGGCTTTCTGGCCCAATTGACCATTTTACCCCTAATAGCCCAGTCAACCCTTCCAACACATCCTGACATCATTATTCAACTATACTACCCCCGAGACACTATTCTAAGGGTTCCTGTCCTTTTTCAGCCCTCCGGGCCATTCCCAGCCCAAGGTAGGTTTCCTATTTATGTTTACGCAATTCCCCCTCTCTTTTCTCTCTCCTAACCCACTTAAGTTTTCTTCTATTTTAATCCCTCATCTTCTACACCCCCCCCCCCTCTCTCTTTCTTGTATGCTTGAAATAAGGGACTCCCTGGTTCATGTGTAGGATTAGGCTATTGAAAGTCACCGTGTCGGGGGCTTTCTCATAGTCTAACTAGAGACCATGTGGGTTTGGCCCCCTTGATTATGTGGTGAAGTCTTTAACTTTGTATGTTCACAACCCCAACTTGTATTGTGCATATCATAATCTCGCATTTCTCCAAAAATTGTTTTCAAACTTGTTTTCAAAACTTGCATCGAAAATCATTTTCAAAACCTGCGTCCAAATCGTTTTCAAAACTTGTGTTAAAATTTACTTCTTCAAAACTTGTTTACTAAACCACAATCCTAAAGTGATTCTAACATTTACATGATTAGAGTTGCTTTAGGAAAATGTTACATTTAAAGTGATCGATATGGTCTATATTTTCAAATGTTTATTGTTTTCAAAACCACAATCCTGGAATGGTTCTAATCTTTTAATGGTTAGAATCGTTTTAGGAAAGTGAGATTTTTTAGAGACTTGCGAAAGTCCACATTCAAATCCCTTTCCAAATTGCTTTTCAAATTTCTTTTCCAAAACCTCTTTTTGAATCTTCTCCAAAATCTCTTTGCAAATCTACTTTCTAAAATTAGTTCTCCAATATACTTTCTACAAACTCTCTCCATTCTCCTTTCCAAAATTGCTTTCTACAAAAAATTACTTTCTAAAAAACTCATTTTCGAGATCTTCTTCCAAAAATCTTTCTTTCCAATAGTTCTATTTTCCAAAATCTCTTTTCTTGGAGTCCAAGTTAAACCTTAGAGCCATGGTTAGGAAATCTTAATTTTCTTTCTAAAAATATAATTTCCAATTTCCTATTTTGGCCTCAAACTTTAGGTTCCCAAAATCTCCTATTTTTACATCAAAATCAAAAATTTCCAAAACCTATTTCCTACATCAAATCATAGACTTCCAAATCTGGAATTTTCAAAAACTTCATCTTTCTAATTCCATGTCAAATCATATCCTCTGTTTCAGAAAACCAAATCCAATCTCCCATTTAGAAAACTAGATCCTATCCTCCGTTTTTGGAAACAAAATCAAATCATTTCTTTTTAGAAACAAAATCCAATCTTTTGTTTTAGGAAATAGAAATCCAAATCTTTCCTAATTCAAATCTTTCCTAATTCCACACTTTTCCAAATTTCAACTTTCCAAATCTAATTTTTCAAATCTTTCCTAACTTCAAGTATTTCCAAAACTCAAACTTTAAATCTTTCTAAATTCAAACCTTTCTAAAATTCTAAAACTTTCCAAATTCCAAATCTTTCTCAAAGCTAATCAAATCTTTCCTAACAAGGAAACTTTCTCAATTCGAAACTTTCTTAAGTTAAAACTTTCTAAATTCAAAACTTTCCAATTTCAAAACCTTTCCTATTTTAAACTTTCCTAATTCGAAATGTTTCCTAAATGAAATTTTTTTAAGATGGAACTTTCCTATTTTGAAACTTTTCTAATTCAAACATTTCCTAAATTCCAACTTCCTTAATCTTCCAAGTCCAACATTTAAGTCAAATCTTTCTTATATCCCTTCCAAGTTAAATCGAACCTTTCTTAATCTCAAGTCCCTCCTAAATCTTATCTTTCATAAGTCTAGGTTTCCTAAATCTCAGTCTTTTCAAAACAAGTCCAAATCCTTCTTCCAAGTTCTATATTTTCAAATCAAAGTCCAATCTTTTCAATTCCAAGTTTCAATTTCAAATCTTCTATTCTTAGTTCAAATCAGACCCTTTTTTCAAATCAAAATCTCTGTTTCAAATCCAATCTTCTTTTTTCTATCAAACTCTTGTCCGAACTACAGCTGACCTGATTCCTCAAAAGGGATACGTAGGCAACCCTCATGGGTGCGATCATAACTTTTTTCAAATCTTCAATTCCACAACCTTTTTCAAGCTTCTATTTTCATGACTATTTTCAAACTTCCAATTCCATAATCTCGTTTAAGTTTCCAATTCAAAAAATCTATTTTCAAATATCTATTTCCAACTTCTAAAACTTTCTTTCAAAGTCAAATCTATCTTTTCAAATCCATTTCGATTTCAAATCAAATCTATTTCCAAAATCAAATCAAGTTCTTTTAAATCTATTTTCAAAAATCAAAGTCTTATTCTTGCACTTGCATATCATACATCATGTCAATTACTTTATGAAAATTCTTTTCTAAAATGGATAGTTTTGGACATTTATTAATCGAGGACTTTAATGAGTGAATCTAGGGTGAATAGACGTGTAGGTACCGCAAAGGCGAGGTAGGGTGATGGCTTACTACGTCTTCCCTATACGTAACCAACCTTCAAACCTAGATCACTGTTTTCGAAAAACCAAATGGAGTTATTTTAAAAAAGGGGCTTACATTTTTCTAAAGGTTGCCAAACAACTTGTTTTCTTAAAAACCCTCTCTTAAGGAAGTTTTTCCAAAACTTTTTTCAAAAACCCTAAGTGTAATCTTCGGATTGTGCTTAGTTTTTAGGTGACCTAAGTCACTTTAATCAAGTTAGGTACTGACTCCAAATCGTTTTCCAAAAGCCCTTTATTAAAATCAATTTTCCAATTCCAACCTAGTCGCACTCATCTTTCTAGGAGGATGAGTTCTAACGAGAAAGTACAGTATTTTTCCCGCTTGTGTGTATATTCCTCGAGTGCAAAAAATCTGACCGCGACAGCTAGCGACTCCACTAAGGACACTTAGAACGTTAGGCCATAGTCATCTCTCTTCACCCTTCACCCATGTAGAGTCTTCAATTAAATTGTCCAATTCTATCCACTTTCAATTTTCAAAATCAAATTTTCAAAGTTGTTTTCAAAAACATGCATTTGACTCCATTCATATGATCTTGCATTAAGGTTGCCATCCGCATACTAACTCTTGCATCTTTATTTTGTAGGTGGGCTTTTGTTTGCATTATTGTTTATATCATACTAACAGCTATGCATGAATGAATGGAATGAACAGGATGAATGGGAGTTGTTGGACCCTTTCTTCCGCTTTCAAAAATCACACACGCATTGCATGTGCACTTCCATTTTACATACTTACATTCTTTACCCTGATATGTCCCTTCTAGTTAAAAGGGGGAACGGTATATTGGTTTTGGGCAAGATGTTGTGTCAGTTTTTTCACCTACGGCCTCTTGATGGTTCCCCTGCTCGGATCACCAACCGATAATGGCACCAACTCAGAGAGTGGGCCTAGGTTTGAAGATCTGGGAACCGAGCCTTTTTAGGACGCATTAGTAAACTCTCAACCTCATGCTTATATAGACACCATGCATAGCCGAACCTCTGCCGAATTTAGGACATGCATATCGTTTTCCAAAACTATGGAGGAAAGGGCGACCGCTTTTACTTTCTTTTATATATGTTTATTCCTGTTGTTATAATGACTGTACTCTTACTGTTATAATGCCTATCTAACTGTTCATGTATTCATATTTACTTCAATTGCATTCTCTCTCCTTACGCTCCTTGCATCCATATTCATGCATTCAATATTCCATATCAAGATAAGAGTTCCAAAGTAACTCAAGTCACTGCATCTTCAAGCATATGATCAACCCAAAGAGAGTGACACCAAGTTTACTCTCCATTGCATTAAAACTACCTAAACCTTAAGGGTTCCCACGTAACCCTAAGGAATCATTGCATGCATTTCAAGTCATTCCATAAGAGTGGCCCCAATCCCTCTATGCTCACGGAGCTAGGGTTGCCAAGAAGATGTAAGCACCCCATTTTTGCCCGTTTGGCAGTCTCCAGTCCATCCAAACTTGTATTCAAGTCAATATGGAGATATTCCAATCTAAATCAAATTTTCCAAGTCTAATCTCGTCGATCAACCACTTCGTGGGCCACCGGGCCTAAATAAAGGTAAAATGACCAAAATGCCCTTGGGGGAATTGTTTGGTCTAATTCTGATAAGCACGTCTTTTTGAAGACAGTAAGTCCCCTTTCCAATCCCATTTCCAATTCCAATTCCAATTAAACCCAGCACACCTTTCGAGAAAGTTGATTCCTCAAGGTGGTAAGACTCTCCTGTCAAGCACGTTTCTGAGTGAACTCTTTGGAATGTTGGGTCCCATCAAACCTGTAGACCGGGACGAGACCACAAGTCCCCTAGATGGTAGAACCGTCCACCTTTGGCTCCTGTTAGCCCGTTAATGCAGAAATGTCCGTTTCGGCACGCCTTTTGAGAAAGTTCATTCCTCAGGCACTAAGTCCATTTAGCAGCTTCCCGAGATCAAGCAGTCTCGGAAATGATCGCGAACTGTCAAAGTAGCGGAAGTACTCGTAAACATTGCAAACGTCAGAGTAGCGGAAGTACTCGCAAACAGGTCAATATAGGGAATTGCCAACAAACCCCTATATCACGGGACTGCCGTCAGAATGGTGGAAACACTCAAAACCCAGGTCAACACCAGTGCCAGCTAGCCCACTTCGACCAAAAATGACCAAACTACCCCTAGGGCCATTTTTGGCACGCTTCTCTAGAAAGTACCTAAGTCCTCAGAATGGTAAGTCCACCCTTCCAAGATCATCCTAGAGACGATCCGGCATGATTAGGTGCCTTCTAGTTAGTTTCGGGCCAATTCCGAGACTTTTCGGTCAAGAAAACCATTTTGCCTCTAAGCATCCGAACGTCCCGGGAACCACACTGGCTCTGGGTATCAAATCGATAACCTCCCGAGAATGTTTCTTATAGTATTCCTGACCTTTCATTATCTCTCCGGATCATTCTGAGTCAATTCCGGCAAACCCGCTATAAAATGACCGTTTTACCCCTAGTGGGCCGGTCGCCTCTTCTAGCCACACCGGCTCTGGATATCAAACCGGTAACCTTTAGGAACATTCTAAATAATGTTTTCAAACCTCGAGTCTTCTTCCGGGACATTCTGAGTCCGTCCCAACAGCTTTTTGGCCCGGTTGACCGTTTTGCCCCAAATGGCCCGGTCAACCCTTCCAACACATCCTGTCATCATTTTTCAAGTCTGTTACCTCTGGGACACTGTTCTAAGTATTCCTGTCCCTTTCTAGCCTTCCAGGTCATTCCCAGCCCCTTCAAATCGTTCCTGAACCTTTCGGAGTCACTCTTAATGAAGTCAGGCTAAAAATTACATGGTAATCACTAATACAGGCACCCAAATCTTCTGAAGATACGTTGCTTGCCAACTTAAAAACTTTCTTAAGTGGTTGGCGCCACTACTAGTGGCGCTAGAAGGATTTTTGGCCTGGCGCCACTGTAACAGGCGCCAAGTCATTCTTTTCTTTATAAATACAGAGTCTCCTCCAGCATGAAAGAGGTCTGCAAACTCAGTCTAAAAACCCTACTCTTCAATATACAGAGCTCGTAGCCTCCCTAAACCTTAGTTTTCCTTAGGTTTTCTAAACCCTAGCCCCATACACAAACCCTAGCTCTCATATACTCTCATACACTCATATACACTCATACACTAGCCTTCAAAGCCTTCATTGAAAACTTGAAATGCTGCAATCCGAAGCTCTCAAAGATCAAGATGAAGACTGAAGCGCAAGGACCGAAGCAAGAAAAGCAAGCAAGAAAAACAAAGCGCACAAAACAAAGCAAATAAAGAAGATACAAGTAGGCTTTCGGTTTAAGGTTACACATCCTCCCTCTCTCTCTTCTCTCTCTGAACCCACTTGGGTTTTCTTCTATTTTAATCCCCCATCTTCTTCCCCCACTTTCTGGTATGCTTGAAACAAGGGACTTCCTGGTCTATGTGTAGGATTAGGCTATTGGAGGTCACCATGTCGGGGGCTTTCTTTTAGTCTAACCAGAGACCACGTGGGTTCCGCCCCCTTGATTATGTGGTGAAACCTTAACCTTGTATGTTCACGACCCCAATTTGCATTGTTCATATCATGATCTTGCATTTCTCCAAAGTTTGTTTTAAACTTGTTTTCAAAAGCTTGCATCAAAATTGTTTTCAAAACTTATATTAAAATCTTCTTTTCCAAAACTTATTTTTGAAATCACAATCCTAAGGTGATTCTAGCCTTTTCATGGTTAGGGTTGCTTTAGGAAAGTATTACATTTAAAGTGACCAATATGGTCCATATTTTCAAAACCCTTGTTGTTTTCAAAATCACTATCTTAAAGTGGTTCGAGCCTTCTTATGGTTAGAGTTGCCTTAGGATAGTGCGATGTTTTTATGGACTTTCCAAAAACTCCATTTTCAAATCTCTCTTTCTAAAAATATCTTTTCCAATGTACTTTCTAAAAACTCTCTCCAATCTCCTTTTCAAAATTCCTTTTCAAAATTGCTTTCTAAAAACGTCCTCTAAAAATCTAGTTTTCAAAACTCTTTTTTGAACTCCTTCCCAAAAAACCTCTCTTCGAAATTCCTTTTTTAAAAACACTTCTTAAATTTCCTTTCTGAAAACTCTTTCCAACAATCTCTTTCCAAAAACCTCTTTCCTAAAAACTCTTTCCTAAAAGCTTCTTCCAAAATCTTCTTTTTAAAACTCCTCTCAAATTCACTTTCTAAAAACTCCTTTTTTGGATCTCTTTACAAAAATCTTCTCTCTTTAAAGCTCACTTTTCAAAAATCTCTTTCCTTAGAGCCTAAGTTAAACCCTAGAGCCAACGATTAGGAAAACCTAATTTTCTTTCTCAAAACATGATTTTCACTCTTGCCTTAAAACCTAGGTTTCCAAAATCTCCTTTTTACATTAAAATCATAAATTTTCAAAACCTATTTTCTACATCAAAATTATAGTTTTCCAAATCTAGGATTTCCAAAACTTCATCTTTCCAAATCCACACCAAATCCAATCTTTCCTTAAGGTAACCAAATCCAATCTTCCCTTTAAGAAACCAAATCCAATATCTCATTTAGGAAACTAGATCCAATCCTTCGTTTTTGGAAACAAAATCAAAACACTTCTTTTAAAAACAAAATCCAATCCCTTATTTTAGGAAATAGGAATCTCAATCCTTCCTAGTCTAAATCTTTCCTAAATCAAATCCTTTTTAATCTTGTACTTCCCTAAACCTTAGGTTTACAAAACTCAAACTTTTAAATCTTTCCTTAAACTTTAAATTTCCAAATCCTTCCCAGTTTAAATCTTTTCTACTTCCACACCTTTCCAAATTTGAACTTTCCAAATCTAAGTTTTCGAATATTTCTTAAACTCAAACCTTTCCTAATTTCAAAATTTCTAAAACTCAAACTCTCAAATCTTTCCAAATCTTAAACTTTCTAAATTTCAAATCTTTTCAAATCCAAAACTTTCTAAATTCAAAACTTTCTTAAGGTAAAGCCTTCTAAATTCTAAACTTTTCAACTTTCAAAACTTTCCTATTTCAAAATATTTCCAAATTGAAACTTTCCTAATTTGAAAACTTTCCTATTTTCAAAATTTTCTAATTCAAGCCTTTCCTAAATCCAATCTTTCCCTAATCTTCTAAGTCCAATATTCAAGTCAAATCTTTTCCAAAACCTTTCCAAGTCAAGTCAAATCTTTCTTAATCTCAAGTCCTTTCTAAACCCTCTCTTTCCTAAGTCTAGGTTTCCTAAACCTCAATCATTCCAAAACAAGTCCAAATCTTTCTCCCAAATTCTATCTTTCCAAATCAAAGTCTAATCTTTCTAATTCCAAATTCCAATTCCAATCTTCTATTCGAAATTCAAATCAAATCGAAATTCCAATTCAATTTCTTCTTATATATCAAATCTTCTATTTTCTATCGGACTCTTGTCCGAACTACGTCTGACCTAATTCCTTCACAAGGATATGTAGGCAACCCTCATGGGTGCGGTCACAACCTTTTTCAAATCTCCAATTTCATGATCTACGTCAAGTTTCTAATTCCAAAAATCTATTTTCACATCTCTATTTCTAATTTCTAAACCTTTTCAATTTCAAATCTATCTTTTCAAATCTCTTTTTAAAAATCAATTTATTTTCAAATCTATTTTCCAACTCTCTTTTTCTTGCATTTACACATCATGCATCATTCTTTTGTTGAAAACTCTCATAGGTGAATCTAGGGTGAATAGACATGTAGGTACCGCAAGGGCGGGGTAGGGTGATGGTTTAGTGTGTCTTCCCTACACGCAACCAACCTTCGAACCTAGGATCACTGTTTTCAAAAGACCAAAACGGAGTTATTTTTCTAAAAAGGGCTTAATATTTTCTAAAGGTTACTAAATAACTTGTTTTCCTAAAAATCCTCTCTTGAGGAAGTATTTTCAAAATTATTTTTCAAAAACCCTAAGTGTAATCTTCGGATTGTGCTTAGTTTTTAGGTGACCTAACTCACCTTAATCAAGTTAGGTGGTGGCTCCAAATTGTTTTCCAAAAGCCCTTTATTCAAATCAATTTTCAATTCAAATCTAGTCACACTCATTCTTCTAGGAGGATGAGTTCTAACGAGAGAGTATAATATTTTTTTCGCTTGTGTATGTATTCCTCGAGTGCTAAAAATCTGGACGTGATAGCTAGTGACTCCACTAGGGACACTTAGAGGGTTAGGTCATAGTCATGTCTCTTCACCCTTCACCCATGTAGAGTCTTCAATTAACTTGTTTAATCCTATTCATTTTAAATTTTCAAAGCCGAATTTTCAAAATTGTTTTCAAAAAAACATGCATTTAACTCCATTCATATTATTTTGTATTAAGTTTGCCATCCACATACTAACTGCTGCATCTTTGTTTTGTAGGTGCACTTTTTATTTAAATTTTATTAACTACCATGCATGAATGTGAACAACAGGATGGATGGGAGTTGTTGGGCTCTTTCCTCTGTTTTCAAAAATCACACACACACACTGCACGTGCACTTGCATTCTGTATACTTGCATTTTTACCCTGATATGACCCTTCTAGTTAGAAAGGGGGAATGGTATATTAGTCGTGGGCAAGATGCTGTGTCAGTTTCTTCACCTACGGCCTCTTAATGGTTCCCCCGCTCAGATCACCAACCGATCATGGCACTACCTCGGAGAGTGGACCTAGGTTTGAAGATCCGGGGACCAAGCCTTTTTAGTACACATTAGTCAACCCTCAACATCATGTGTATATAGACACCTTGCATAGCCGAACCTCTGCCGAATTTAAAACACGCACACCGTTTTCAAAACCATGGAGGAAAGGGTGACTGCTCTTACTTTTATTTATATTTGTTTATTTCTGTTGTTATAATGACTGTATTCTTACTATTTTAATGTATGTCTAACTGCTCATACATGCATATTTACTTCAACTGTATTCTCTTCCCTTATACTCTATGCATTTATTTTCATGCATCTCGTATTTCATGTCAAGACAAGAGTTCCAAGTAACTCAAGTCACTACATTCTCATGCATATAATCAACCCATTGAGAGTGACACCTAGTTCACTCTCCTTTGCATTAAACTTACCTAAATCCTAAGGGTTCCCATGTAATCCTAAGGACTCATGACATGCACATCAATTCATTCCATAAGAGAGGCCCCAATCTCTCTATACTCACGGAGATAGGGTTGCCAAGAAGACAAGGGGCAATCAGTCAACAAGGTTTCTCAGCGACTTCATTGACACCAAATCCAGATAAGGCGAATCTAATGACTCAAGAGTAGTTTAGGACTTCTTATGTAAAACTAGATAGGTGTAACCCCAAGGGAAAATGTTCCATCTCCCCCTATTAAAATGTATTTCAATTATTTTGTATCGTAAACCCAAAGTTAAAATGTATTTCTTTATTTTCCTCGAGCAAATGGATGGATGAATATATGGATGAATGAATATATGAATGGATGAAGTTCCCCCTCTAACGGTAAGGTATTTGCATACAGGGGCAAATCCCCTATCTCCAAGAAGTGAGTCGAGTTCATCATGATTAGTTTCCCTCTCAAATAGGTATACCCTAGGACATGCATTGCACAGAGCTCTCTAAAAACTAGAAACTAACTTGCAATTTGTGTTATTATTTTTGTTTCTTTACAGAGATCACCTTGCACTGAGTCAACATTGCTCCCAAGAAGGGGCAACATCCACCTAGGGATCTCATTATCACCTGACAAAAAGCATCACTAATGGCTGCTAACCCTAAAGAATCATCTCAAGTTTCTCGAGAAGAGGTCAACAAAATGAGTACCAAGATGGATGAGATACTCAAACTCATCCAAATTATGGCTACGAAGGATACTACTGCAGTCCCATCACCATCCATGACTTCGTCCAAGGACCCTGTACCCGCTAATCCAAGGATTGTGCTTCAGTCTGACAATGCTGGGAGGAATAAGGAAGATGCCAAATGGATCAGTGCTGAAGAAGAGGAGACCATATTACTTTCACCTGTCATAAAGAAGGCCCCCCTAGACCCTCTTAGTCTGAAAAACCAAGGGCTAGAGGATTCACTGCGAAGTCTCCACGGCCACAACACTTACGGGTTTACTTCATACGTTTATCTCTTTTTCTTTCCTGACTACCTGAGACCTGCTAGTACATAAACATAAAGAGAAAGCCTACATTGTCTTCTTCTTATTTTGCTTGCTTTATTTTCTTTGCTTTACTGGGCTTCAAGAGCTTCAAACTTGCAGCACTTAAGTCTTTAATGGCTTGCTTTGAGGCTAGTATATGAGTGTATAAAGTGTGTATAAGTTAGGGTTAAAGTGTATGGAGGCTAGGGTTTGAAGCGACTAGAGAGGGCTAGGGTTTGGAAAGACTTCAAGCTCTGTATTTCGAAAAATAGAGTTTTTGGACTGAGTTTGTGGACCCTTTTCACGCAGGGGGAGGGTATTTTTTTTATAGATACAAAAGCAGCCAAGCGCCTATTGCAGTGGCGCCAAGCCAATTTTTGGCTTAGCGCCACTACTAGTGGCGCCAACCACTTAGGAAAGTCTTTAGGGCAGCAAGAAACGTATCATTCGACCCTTGATATGCAAAGCAAAAGATTTGGGTGTTTGTCCTAGTGACTGCCATGTAATTTTTGGCTTAGCTCCATTAAGAGTGACTTTAGAAGGTCCGGGAATGTTTCAGGAGGCCGGGAATAATCTAGAAGATCAGAAACGGGGAAAAACCCTTGAAATAGTGTCCCGGGAGTAACGGGCTTGGAAAACAACGCTGGAATCTTTGAAAAGGTCGACCGAGCCGCTAGGGGCAAAACGGTCAACTAGACTGGAAAACCACTGGAATGGACTCAGAATATCTCATAAGAAGGCTTGACGGTTGGAAACATTAATTAGAATGTTCCAAAGGGTTGTCAGTTTGATACCCAGAGCCGGCGTGGTTGGAAAAGGTGACCGGCCCAGTAAAGACAAAACAATCATTTTGCACTGGACTTGCCGGAATAAACTTGGAATGATTCAGAAAGGTGTTAGAAGATCGGGAATACTGTTAGAAGCATCCTTAGGAGGTTACTAATTTGGTACCCAGAGCCGGTGTGGTTCATAAAGATAGTTAGATGCCTAGGAGCAAAATGGTCATTTTGACCGAATGGTCTCGGAATTAGTCTAGAACCGAATGGAAGGCATTTAAACATGTCGGATTGTCTTTGGAACAATCTTGGAAGGGTGGACTTACCCCTCCGAGGACTTAGGTACTTTATCGAGAAGCGTACTGAAAAAGGCCCAAGAGGCTGTTTGGTCATTTTTCCCCGAAATGGGTTAGCAAGCATTGGTGTTGACCCGAGTTTTAAGTGTTTTTGCCAGTCTGACGGTCTATGAAGAGTAGGTTTCCAAAGGTATCTCGTCCTTTGGTAAACGTGTCACGGCTAAGAGGCGAATTTAGTCCCGTGACATAGGAGATTTGTTGGCAATTCCTTATGTCGACCTGTTTGCGAGTGTTTCCGCCACTCTGACGGTTACGATGTTTGTGAGTGTTTCTACCACTCTAACGGGGTGAGTTCATTCCGGAGACTACCTGATTTCGGGAAGCTGCTAGATGGACTTATCGTCTAAGGAATTAACTTTCTCGAAAGACGTACCGAATAACAAACATTCTACATTGGTGGGCTAGTAGGCGCCAAAGGTAAACCGTTATACCATCTTGGGGACTTGGGTTCCATCCCAATCAACGGGTTTGAAGGGACTTACCGTTCCGAAGAGTTTTCTTAAAAAACATGCCAAACTAGATGGACTTATCGCCTGAGGGATCAATTTTCTCGAAAGACGTGCCCAATTTGATTTGAATTGGAATTAGATTTGAGATTGAAATAGGGGCTTATCATCTTCGAAAAGACGTGCCAACTAGAATAGGACCGAGCAATGCCGCAAGGGCATTTTGGTCATTTTGCCTCTATTGAGCTCGGTGGGCCCTCAAACCACTGATTGATTGGATTGAGTTTGAAAAATTGATTTGGAGTTAAATATGTCTTTGTCGGTTTGAATATGAGTCCAGACAGACTAGAGATTGTCGAGCAGGCTAAAATGGGATGCTTACACTACTAATAGCCTATCCTTAAATCGCAATCTCCCGTCAGAATGAATAGTCCATCCTGCCTCTCTATTCCCTTGTTCGACTTCTGCTCGGACAACTAGTGCTTCCTAGTCTTCTGTTTGAGCTTCGACTACTTGTCGTACAAGTGTAGGTTGAATGGTGACGTTATACAGGTAAATTGATGAATTTTGCGTGCTTATCCATAAGTCAAAATCTATTGACACTTCTTTCGTTTTCCATGGACCTAGGACAAAACAACTCGGGTCAGCATAATTCTTCTTGCTTAACGAATCTGCAACTACATTGGTTTTCCCTGGATGATACTACAACGTAAAGTTGTAGTCTTCTAATTATTCAACCCATCGTTGTAAACACCCCATTTTTGTCTGCTCGGCAATCTTTGAACTGACCAAGCTCACGTTCACACATCACATGCATATTTAGACTCTAAGCCTGCCTTTTAAACTTGAATTTAGTCCACCAGTCACTTCTCGGGCCCGTAGGGCCCACTTGAAGCTCAATGACCGTTTTGCCCTTGGTGGGCCGGTCTCCTTTTTCGACCACACCAGCTCTGGGTATCAAATCGGTAACCTTCTGAGAATGCTTCTTGTAGTACTCTCAACCTTTCCTCATCTTTCCGGATCATTCCGAGTCAGTTCCGGCCAACCCGGTACGAAATGACCGTTTTGCCTCTGGTGGGCCGGTCTTATTTTCCGACCACACCGGCTCTGGGTATCAAACCGGCAACCTTTGGGAACATTCTAAATAATGTTTCCAGATCCCAAGTCTTCTTCTGAGACAGTCCGAGTCTGTCCCGGCAGTTTCCCGATCCGATTGACCGTTTTACCCCTAAAGGCCCGGTCAACCTTTCCGACCCATCTTATCCTCATTTTTCAAGTCAAATACCTTCAGGACACTATTTTAAGTGTCCCTACTCTTTTCCAGCCTTCCGGGCCATTCCCGGTCTCTTAAAATCATTCTCGGACTTTCCGAAGTCACTCCTAGTGAAGTCAAGCTAAAAATTGCATGGTAGTCACTAGTACAGGCACCCAAATCTAGTCAAAGATATGTTGTTTGCTGACCTTTAATATTTCCTAAATGGCTGGTGCCACTAGTAGTGGTGCCAAGCCAAAAAATGGTCTGGCGCCACTCCTAGTGGCGCCAATGTAAAATTTGGCCTAGTGCCACTGCAACAGGTGCCAGTGTTGTCCAACCACTATAAATATAGAGTCTCCTCCAATGTGAAAAGGATCCGCAAACTCAACCTAAAAATCATATATTTCGATATACAGAGCTCAAGCACCTCCTAAACCCTAGCCTCCTTAGGTTCTTCCCAAACCCTAGCCACCATACACAAACCCTAGCCTCCTATACAGTCATACACACCCCCATACACTCATACACTAACCTTCAACCCTCCTTCAAAGACTTGAAGAGTTGTAATATGAAGTTTGAAGCTTGAGGACAACT
This sequence comes from Euryodendron excelsum, assembly GCA_033060915.1. Classification (NCBI taxonomy): domain Eukaryota; kingdom Viridiplantae; phylum Streptophyta; class Magnoliopsida; order Ericales; family Pentaphylacaceae; genus Euryodendron; species Euryodendron excelsum. The sequence continues at coordinate 29,403,470 of CM065382.1, forward strand.
CTTGAAGATTGAAGACGAAGATAAAGACGAAGACCGAAGACCGAAGACCGAAGAAAGCAAGGCGCGCAAAATAACAAGACATACGGTAGGCTCCCTATTTTAATTTCCGCACCTTCCCCCTCTCTCTTCTCTCTCCTAACCCACTTGGGTTTTCTCTATTTTAATCCCCCATCTCTTTCCCCCCCTTTCTTTGCATGCTTGAAACAAGGGGATTCGCGGTCCATGTGTAGGATTAGGCTATTGGAGAGTCACCGTGTCGGGGGCTTTCTTCTAGTCTAACCAGAGACCACATGGGTCCAGCCCCCTTGATTACGTGGTGAAGCCTTAACCTTGTATGTTCACGACCCCAAAATTGCATTGTGCATATCATGATCTTGCATCTTCCAAAATTCGTTTTCAAACTTATTTTCAAAATCGTTTTCAAACTTGTTTTCAAAATTGCATCAAAATCTCTTTTTCAAAAACTTGTTTTCAAAACCACAATTCTAGGGTGATTCTAGCCTTTCCATGGCTACGGTTGCTTTAGGAAAGTGTTACATTCAAAGTGACCAACATGGTCCATATTTTCAACCCTTATTGTTTTCAAAACCACTTTCTTAAAGTGGTTCTAGCCTTCTTATAGTTAGAATCGCTTTAGGAAAGTGAGACGTTTTCATACCTTCCAAAAACTTTCTTTTCAAATCTCTTCCTAAAAAATCTCTTTCAATATACTTTCCTAAAACTCTCCTCTTCAAAGTTGTTTTCAAAAACTCCCTCCAAAATCTATTTTTCAAAACTCATTTTTTCAACTCTTTCCAAAATCCTCTCCCCAAAATTCTACTTTCTAAAAACGCTCCCTAGAAAAAATCTTTCCAAAAAAACTCTCTTCAACAATCTTCTACCAAAAATCTTTCTAAAAACTCTCTTCCTAAAATCTTCCCTCTACAAACTCTTGTCTAGGATTTCCTTCCAAAAACTTGTTTCCAAAAACACACTTTCCAAAAATCTCTTTCCTTAGTGCCCAAGTCAAGCCTTAGAACCACAATTAGGAAACCATAATTTTATTTCCAAAAACATGATTTCAAACTTTGCCCCAAACCTAGGTTTCCAAAATCTCTTGTTTTCACATCCAAACTATACATGTTTCCAAAACCTCTTTTCTATGTCAAAACTATAATTTTTCAAAATTAGGGTTTCTAGAATCTCCCTTTCCAAATCCTTGCCAAGTCCTATTTTCCCTATAGGAAACTAAATCTAATTTACCCGTTTAGGAAACTAGATCCTATCCTCCGTTTTCTGAAACAAAATCAAACCTTCCCTTTTAGAAACAAAATCCAATCCCTTCCCAATCCAACTCTTTCCTAATTCAAATCCTTCCTAAGCTTCTCCTTTCCTAAACCTTAAGTTTCCAAAACTTAAATATAAAAATCTTTCCTAAATTTTAAAACTCAATTTCCACATCCTTCTTAACTCCACTCTTTCCTAATTCTACCCTTTTCCAAATCTCATCTTTCCAAATCTAATTTTTCAAACCTTTCCTAAATTCAAACCTTTCCTAATCTCAAGATTTTCTAAAATTCTAAAACTTTCTAAATCTTAAACTTTCTAAATTTCAAATCTTTCCAAATTCAAAACTTTCTAAATTTGAAACTTTCTCAAGTTAAATCTTTCTAAACCTAAATCTTTCCAAATTTTAAACTTTCCAAAACTTCAACATCTTTTTAAATCTAAGACTTTTCTAAACTCAAAACTTTCTTAGTTCAAACATTTCCTAAATTGGAAACTTTCCTTTTTCAAACCTTTCCAAAATTCTAAACTTTCCAATTTTCAAAACTTCCCTATTTCAAAAAAAATTTCCTAATTTGAAAACTTTCCTAATTTGAAACTTTCTTAATTCAAAACTTTCCTAAGTTAAACTTTCCTAAATTCTAAACTTTCCTAATTTCAAAACTTTCTTAATTTCAAAACTTTCCTAATTTCAAAACTTTCCTAAACCAGACCTTTCCTAATTCAAACATTTCCTAAATCCAACCTTTCCTAATCTCCTAAACCTTCCAAGTCGAGTCAAATCTTTCCTAAGTCGAGTCTTTCTTAAGTCTAGGTTTCTTAAACCTTCATCTTTCTAAAACAAGTCCAAATCTATCTCTTCAAATCAAAGTCCAATCTTCTCAATTTCAATTTCCAATCTCCTCTTCTAATCTCAAATCAAATCCAATTTTCAATTCAATTTCTTTCTTCCAATCCAATCTCTCTCTCTTCAAATCAATCTCTTTTCAATCGGACTCCGGTCCGAACTACGACTGACCTGATTCCTCCAAAAGGATACGTTGGCAAGCCTCATGGATGCGGTCACAACATTTTTTAAATCTTAAATTCCAATCTATTTTCAAAATTCCAATTTCAAATTTCTATTTCCAAATTTCTATTTCCAAATTTTCAAACTTTCCAATTTCAATTCCATCTCTTCAAATCTATTTTCAAATCAAGTCAATTTCAAATCAATCTCTTTCCAAATCTATTTTTCAATTCTCTTTCCTTGCACTTGCATATCATGCATCATGTTTTTCTAAACATTGTTTTTCAAAGTGGATAGGATTGAATCATAGTTAGTTGAAGACTCTCATAGGTGAAGCTAGGGTAGATTGACGTGTAGGTACCGAAAGGGCAGGGTAGGGTGATAGCTTAGTGTGTCTTCCCTACACGTAACCAACCTCCGAACCTAGGATCACTGTTTTCAAAGACCAAAAGGAGTTATTTTTCAAAAAGGGCTAAATGTTTTCCAAAAGTTGCCAAATAACCTATTTTCTTAAAAACCCTCTCTCGAGGAAATATTTTCAAAATTGTTTTCCAAAACCCTAAGTGTAGTCTTCGGATTATTCTTAGTTTTTAGGTGACCTAACTCACCTTAATCAAGTTAGGTGGTGACTCCAAATCTTTTTCAAAAGCCCTTTATTCAAACCAATTTTTCAATTCAAACCTAGTCACACTCATTCTTTTAGGAGGGTGAGTTCTAACGAGAGAATACAGCATTTTTTTTGCTTGTGTGAGTATTCCTCGAGTGCGAAAAATCTGGGCGCGACCATCGTCATTGTCGCAAATTCAAGTACTTCTAAGTCATTATATATTTTAAGCTTTTGTGGTCGGTGAAAATCTCAAACTTCTCGCCATATAAGTAGCATCTCCATATCTTTAGGGCAAAAATAAATTCTATTAAATCTAAGTCATATTTTGGATAATTCATCTCATGCCTCTTCAATTGTGGTGACCCGTATGTGACTACCTGTCCGTCCTGCATTAGCACGCATCTTAATCCCCTATAAGACGCGTTAGTGTAGACTACATACGACCTGCAGCTCATAGGTACTGTAAAGATTGGTGTTGTGATTAACTTTCACTTTAGTTCTTGAAATGCTTGTTCACATTTGTCAGTTCACTCGAACTTGGTGCCCTTTTGAGTCAATGGAGTCATTGGTGCTGCCATCTTGGAGAATCCTTCAACGAATCGTCGTTAGCATCCTGCTAACCCAAGGAAACTTCAGACCACCGTCATGATGTTTTGGTCGCTCCCAATTTAACACAGACTCAATTTTAAATGAATCTACATCTATGCCCACATTTGAGATGATGTGTCCTCGAAACTTGACCTCATATGTCCAGAAGTCACATTTGCTCCTCTTGACGTATAATTGATGCTTCTCGAGAAGTTGTAACACAATTAGCAAGTGTTACTGGTGCTCCTCCACCGTCTTCAAGTAGATTAATATGTCGTCGATGAAGATTATCACAAACTTATCTAATTGTGCCCGAAAAACTTTGTTCATGAGATCCATGAATGCTGCTAATGCATTGGTTAGTCCGAAAGGCATGACAAGGAACTCGTAATGCCCGTATCATGTCTGAAATGCTATCTCGAGTACGTCCTCATCCTTGATCTTTAACTGGTGGTATCCTGACCAAAGGTCGATCTTCGAGTAGTACGTTGCTCTTTTAAGTTGTCCTAACAGATCATCAATCATCGGTAATAGAAACTTGTTCTTGATTGTGACTTTATTCAACTATCACTAGCCGATACAAAGTCGTAACGTCCCATCCTTTTTTTGTACCAACAATACTAGTGCTCCCTATAGTGACATACGCAGACGAACGAACCCTTTACTTTGAAACTTCTCCAATTAAGTCTTTAACTCCTTTAGCTCCGCAAGTGCCATACGGTATGGGGCAATCAATATTGGGGTTGTGCCTAGTTGTAATTTGATGGCAAACTCAATCTCTCGATATGGTGGTAATCTTGGCAATTCTTTGGGAAAAACTTTAAGAAATTCGTCGACAACCGGTGTAGGAATCGACTTCTTGATATCTTCTTCTTCGGCCATGACATATCCTAAGAAACATAGGTGGCTTTCATATCCTAATTGTCGGGTTCTACAATCTTGTAACTTAAGCGGTAAGATTGATCATTTCTCTCCGGCAAACTTAATCATTGTCCTGCTAGGATGCATCATAGTCAACATCTTGCTATGACAATCCATCACTACTTGATGTGCGGATAACCAATCCATTCCAAGGATAACATCGAATCCTTGTATTTCTAACACCACTAAATCTGCCTCAAATTCCAAGTTTGAGATCCTAATTGAACAGGACCTACAAATCTTGTTAGTGCCTACTCTTCCGCTCACAGGTGTGTTGATGTGCATAGTTGATTTCATAAGTTCAGGTTACAGTTCTAAACTATACATGAATCTAGCCAAGATAAAGGAATGTGTAGCTCTAGAATTAAAAAGTATTCTAGCCCAAGTGTTGTAGACCAGTAGGGTACATTCAATCACTGCGCTCTAAGGGTCTTTGCCATTCTGATTGGCAGGTAAAGCAAACACTCTTGGGGCTCTTCTGTAGTTGTTCTGGTTTCCTCATCCTCATATGAGTGATGCTGCTCCGGGTTGGTTCTGTAATGGCTGGTACAACCTTGGTTGATGTTGAAATGGTGGTGGCAATGGTTGCATAGGCTGATGCTGTTGCTAGTATGGTGCTTGGTATGGTCGTGGTGGTATAGTTGGAAAACTCTAAAGGGGTTGGGCTTGAATAAGCTAGTTTCCTAGTCGGTTGCGATTCTAGGACTTCAGTGGCTGAGGATAGTCCCGTTTAATGTGCCCAATGCATCCACAATTAAAACATCCCTTAATGTGGTTTCCTGGTTGGTTTTCAAGTATGATTCTTGTCGATGGAGGATAGGGTTGATAACCACCTTGATGTCCTCCCTAGTTGCCATTACTACCACTACTGTTTCCTCCCTTGCTTTCCTTGCACTGTCCTCCTCTTTCGAACTCTCTTCTTACAGTTTCCATTATTGATCATCTAACTCCTACTCCACTCGCATGGCTCGATTGACCAGTTCTGAAAAGTTCTGTTCTATGAAAACTACTACTTGATCTTTAATAGCTAATCGTAAGCCTTTCTGGAACCTTCGTGCCTTTCTTTCTTCTGTAGCCACTTAGTCATATGCGAAACGGGAAAGTTCAATGAACTTCACAGCATATTAAGTTACCATCAAGTTTTGTTGTTGTAACTGGATGAACTCCTCCATTTTGGAGTCTTTTACAACATCTCTGAAGTAGTATTGGTTAAAGAGGTCCTTAAATTCTTCCTATCTCATTTCGGTCACATTTTTACTAGCTCAGACAGATGCCCACCAATGATCTGTCTCGCCTCTCAATGAGTATGCTACAAATTCTATTTGGAACTCTGGTGGTGTTCCAACAATGTCTAGGATCTTTCGGGTCTGGTTACCCACTCTTTTACGTGTACTAGATCAGCTTCACGCCAGAATTTTGGGGGATTTTGTTTGTGAAAATTCCTCAATAAGCAAAACTTTCGCTCATCATCTATCGCCGCTCTCAGTGCCACTCCTTATGGTGGTGGTATAGAGTTTTGATTATGTTGTTGGGGTGCCTCGGGTGCTAATAGTATTCATGGTTATCCTAGATCTCCAGGTGCTGCTACCGCAGGTGGTATCGGTGTTATAGGTGGTGCAAGTTGTGATTGTTGTATAAGTTATTGTAGTGTGTTATTCATTTGTTGTATGGCTTGAAGCATCTAAGTCATTTCATCCGATGGTTGTCCTTCTGCCCTCGGCCTTCCTCGACATGTATTCACCATCTGAATAAAAGATGGTGTCTAATACAGTTTCAAATAATTATATATCGTACATACTTGAAAACGCAATTATAATCTTACATAGAATTTCCATAACGTTTGTGCTATTGAGTCTCTTATATCTAGGACTAGGTCAGGTATCACTAGTTCTGAGATAAGAATTGCTAGCACATATGGTATAGGATCCACTAGAATTGGTGAAATAGGCATCAGTTCCCCCACTGGCGGAGCTCTCTCATATCCGGGTCACAATTCTTGAATGGTAAAGGTGTACTGCTCTAGTGACTGTACTATAACGCAAGCATCCTAAGCTACTATCATCTAAGGATATAGGCAATGCTCAATCGACGAGTCTCTCTCCTAGATTGACTAATGAAGGTACAAAGTGTCTACGAACACTACTATTTGTCATACCATCGCTCTAGCCTGTAATCGACTCAAAGTTGCTTTGGACTCCTCTAGATAAACCATTACTATCTCATAGCGAGTCATCCACTCATCCGACATCATTGGATCCATATCTGTTATAAAAGTGATAATCATAACTAACTGATAACAGATAATAAAAATGAACTATTATGTATGTCCTAAGGCTGGAAACTTATAACTCTGAAATTTCCCGATACTACTAGCTAGACTCAGTCTTAGTCCCCACTTAAACACTTATGGTCGGCTACGGTTTTCCACGAATCCCATTTAAGATCTAATAATAGCTCTGATACCAACCTGTCACACCGTGATTTTTTCCACCCGAGAAGATACTGGGGCGTGAATGATAAATACAAATAATGTAACAGATCGTAATGTAAATAACCTGATTGACATCTGGCCCAATATAACTTCTACTTTGATTATAATAATAATAAATTGTGGGTCCACCCCTACAGAAGCCAAAACATTGTACCGAATACTAATTACATAACTAGGTCCTTAATACCTAAGGCTTATTACAATTAGTGTTGTTATCATAACTTGTGCCGTGTACAAATCATTTTCCTTATTAGCGGTTCAACTGGGTGTGATTATTCTCAAGACATGTCAGCTTACTTTATGTTATCTGGAATGTTTGCTTATGAACGGGGTGAGTTGTGAAACTCAGTAGAAAATATATCCAGCAATCACAATATAAATACTTTTCAATATAAGATGTAAAAAGATAACGATCTATAGTAAAAATATTCCAATTCAAAAGCAATTCTATCATCCGATACAATATCAATTTCACAGTATACCATATCAAACGATATTAAACTTTAAATCTCATGAGGTTATTTAATCTTTAGATACTTTTATAATTTAACAGACCGCCCACCATCACGCCAGAGGTTTCCACCCTCATAGCACCCTTGCCAACCACATCGGTCCAGAAGGCAAGACCCTTTCTTCTTCTTCTTCTTCACACCTACACCCTGAAAGGAATTCACCCTTGCAACTTTTATTGCCAGCCACTCAAGTCCGAAAGGTGAGACTGTCGCCACATTACGGCCCGGTTGACTAGACTCTTATTAATATACGTTTGTAAATATAACTCCTCTCCTCCATGCCAGAAATATTACCTTACCATACAATCATCTTTTTTAATTATTATGCAATTGATTTAAGATTTATGACAGTTAAAAAATCATTATCGTTATCTCAATTTATGCATATTTACAATAATAAAGACAAGACATAAAATACAGTTATAAAGCAACGTCATTGAACTTTCTGAAATTGAAATAGCTTTTTAATAGTTATACTATTATCGTAATAGAGAGTATGGATCCCCTACCTTAAATTCAATTCAGCTTAGTTGTTCTGTGTTGTCTCGTTTTATGTGCGAGCTGTAAACACATCGTCGTTTCTATTATTATTTAGGTATAAGTTAGCATATATGAATGCAAGACCTTCCCACTGTGTTTTTTAAGTTTCAAATGTTTAATGTTGATTAACTTAGCCCTACATTTGCTCTAGCGTAACCCGAGCAATTTTTGTGTCGTCCTTGGTTGTAAAATCTGTCCATTTTTTGTACAGTTAAGTAAAAATATATTTATTTATTTATTTATTTTATATGGTTATACTTTTTTTAAAATTTCAATGTCAAGTTTTGTAAAAATAAACTCAAGTTTGCCATATTTCGGGTAACAGTATCAAAATGACCTTTTTGTCCCTAAGAGTCGAGAAATTTTAAAATTTGATTTGAATGTTGGGAATATCCCACATCTCTAGAGTATTTTTAGTAGTGTCTAAAAATAATTTTTAAATATTTTTAACTCTTCAAAAATTATTTTTATGATGTTTCTTTGATAAAACACTAGTAAATTCGAGAAAAAAATACTTTCGGATGTTAGAAAAATACTAAACCAATTTTAAAATATTTATTATATTAAAATATAAATTTTACAAAAACATTTGGGGTCCAGAGGTGGTGCACTCGCCCCCACACGCCACCACGTGAGAGAGGTGGTGGTGGTCCCCATCTTTCTTTTCCAATGGGTTTGGGTTCGTTGCCCTCACAACCCAGCCGCCTTCCAACAAGTATAACTTTTTCATTTCAACTCTAAATGATACAAATTCAGCAGCACTAGCAAATAGACTCAAAGACCTTTCATTCGGCACCGGCCTATCCAGCAGCCATCGCTGGTGGCTGGAGAAAAACTCCGGTGAAGTAGAATGTCCGTACCTGAAGTCTTGCCACGACCTATAACTCAAGTTTTTGGGTCTTTTCGACCATACCTGACCACTCCCAAGTGCCTAGAACTTCTCCCCATACTCCCTAGACCATGGCCAAGTCTTGGGTTTGGGTGAAAAAATGCTAAATTTGGTCACCCGACACATTATTGCTGGTAAGCTTCTATAACCTTTTACTCAAACCACCTGGAACCTTCAAACTTGGTTTCTACCTATATTTTTCAATTTAGAACATTTCTAGATTGATCTCACACCTTGCCATTGATCGGAGAGAAATCTCTCCCAAACCGTCCTCCATTAATGGCGATTAATGGAGCTTGGTTTGCAAACTATTTCTGCCTAACTTCCAGCCCTCTAATCTCATGAAATGCAATAAAAATAATTTAGAAAGGTGTAGGATAGTTACCCTTAAAGTCTCTAAGCTTTGGGGTGCAATTTTGGCCTTCTTTCCTCTCTTCCTCTCTTTCTCTCTCTTTCTCTATCTCTTTCTCTCTTCTTCTTCCTCTTTATCTTCTTTGTTATTTCCAGCAAGTTTTAGAGATACAATTGCATATAGCATGAGTCCCTCCACACTCTTTCTCTCTCTTCATCATCCAATTCCACATTTTATGCATGAAAAATGAAAATTTTAGTACCTAGTTTACCCCTCCATGTAGACCTCTAATATATCAAGGGTTTTGAGTGAGTCATGTGTCATTACAAGGTGTTCTTAGATTTCTAGAAGACAACACAAGAGTAGTTTGATTTTTGCTTAATTGATTAATTCATTTAATTAATTCAAGAAATTAGAATTGGCCAATCATGTATTTTCTTAATAATTACATATTTAGATATATAAGTAGATATTTTGAAAATTTTGTCCATTTTTCTAGTTTGCCTGTTTTTACATTCCAATCATATAGCTAACTTAGTTAGGTTTTTAATTAGTTTTTAAGTTGATTGGCCTACAACCAATGAGGTCTTGACACATCATGAAATGGTTACAAAAATTAGTTACTATTTTTATTATCCATTAATTTATTTAATTTATTAAAGTATAACTCACATTATGTATTGTTAAAACATGATTATAACTATAAGTATAAGATTAGTATTTAAATTCCTAACTTTTGTTTATATTAATTTTTATTAGAAAAGATTATGGCATTTCATATATATGATTCTTAGTAAATTTTGAATTATATTCTAACATCACAAGTATTAAACATTCTAAGGTCAAGGCTCGAACGAAGAATTTTTATTGCAAACGTTTTGGCCCAGTCAACATTTGATTCGTGGATTTTACGGTTGTTACAGCATAATACAAAAGATCTTGCTCACTAAGGCCCGTTTGGTTGTTCCTAAAATTGTGAATTTGCTCATTTATGAATTAGATGAGTGTTTGGTAGTAGAAAGGAAACAACTCAAAAACTTAAAAACAATACTTTCTTAATCAAAATTTAAGTTTTAATCGTTTTTTGAAATATATATTTACGTAACTCAAAATTGAGAGATTGATAAATTACTTTGTTGGGTATCTACACAAATCTTAAATTAACTCATTACAAATTAGTTAATTTTGAGTTGTTTACTTCAAAGTAGAACGATTTCATTCACGCAACTAAATGAGCCCGTAAGTCAATTAAAAAATATAGCTCTTCAATTAGGAGTGGTTTTGTCTACTAAAAAACTAAAAAGTGGCTCAGGGTATTGATCCCACATTTGATGTTTTGTTGAAAAAAAGCAGTAATTATATATCTTTTTTATAATAATCCCCAAATAGGTATAGCTAATATCTTTACATTTTAATATTTGGTTAGTGTTTTTTTTGGTAGAACGGACCTATTTATTTGTTAATCAATATATACTTAGAAAGGCTACTAAGTGATTAGCTTCACAACTTTTTTTTTTCTTGCTAACCGGAGAACCACCGACCAGTGGCCAGGCGTAAACCTGGGGGTGCACGAACCCGGCCGCCGGCAACAACCGTGCAGCAAGTGAGTCAGAAAGCTGCCAACTTCGTAATACTTAAGAATTGCTAATCTAGTCATTAGCATATTTTAATAAGGCCGGCATGATCTCCTAAATTCAACCTCTCTCAATTGAATAATAACATTTTGTTTCGTTATGTGTTTTGAATAATCTTTCATTTTTCAAATGATTTTTTGATTTTGTCAATTGGCATGACCATGAGAAATATGCTTCACAAACCGTTAAATTAACAACCCATGACATGACATCACAGTGCACATATCCTACTTTTAATATGTGCTTCACAAGTTTGGGCAAACATTTGTAAACTATTTTTTTGTTTTTTTCAAGTTTGGGATAGGGTTCAACGACGTTGTACCATTAACATGTCAATAAGTGGAAATCCAATCATGCGTCATCACCTAGCCTTGTGGGTTGAGTACCGTCTCCATTTTAATCACAATTTAGTGGTAATTAGATTTTCATCATTTGGTTTCAATGATAATCACATAACTCTCTGGGTTTGAAAAATGAGCACATAATTCTCTTGTAATTTAGACTTAACTACAAAATGAATAAAAACCCTTACAGTTAATTGTGCATGCCAGAAGGGCAATTCTTGTGATTTTGTTTCATGAGAAGTGACTATAAAAAAGATGATTTTGCCTTATTTTGTGGGGAAAAAAAAAAAAAAGAAGAAGAGGTAATTACACTTTATCCCCTTTTAGTTTGAGCGAAAATTAGATGAACCCCTTATGGTTTAAAAGTGAACACATAGCCTCTTATTGTTTGGACTTATCTGCAAAATTAGTAAAAATCGTTAAATTTAATGAAAATTCTGTCATATGGATATTTTTGTCATTTTATCTCTTCAAAATAGAACATAAAAAAAATAATTTTGCCCTTTTATATCAAAATGAAGGGTTGTCTTTAGTAGAATTTTTTTTTTTCATTTCACTAAATCATCTTTTTTATGCTCTTTTTTGAAGAAATGAAATAATTAAAATACTTCTATGACAAAATTTTTATTAAATCTAATGATTTTTATTCATTTTGCAAATAAGTCCAATTCATTAGGGGGCCATGTGTTTACTGCTAACGCACAAAGGGATCATTTGATTTTTGCTCAAACTACACGAAGATAAAGTATAACTACCCTAAAAAATAAAAAATAAAAGTTGGCCTCAACAGAAATTTTTTGTCATTTTTCCTAATCTATTAGGGTCTCATCCCTTTTGCATTAAATTCAAACAATAAGTGAGTTATGTATTCACTTCTAAACAATAAAAAATCAATGTGATTTTGATAGAAACCACAAGGGATAAAATATAATTAAGTAACAAAATCATAATGGCCATGTTTGTTTCACATGACGGGACAAAGCCTATCTATTTTGATAGAAATCACAAGGAATAAAATGTAATTAAGTAACAAAATCATAATGGTCATCATGTTTGTTTCACATGACGGGATAAGGGCATAACGTACTTTGGAACAAAAAATCTCGGGATTTCAAATTTAGCGGAGGGTAATTTCATAATTTCCTTTTAAATTCTAAATCTCTAGATTTTTTATTGCTTGGAATTATTTAATCTCTTATGCTAAGCCACCGATTCGTCGAGCGAGTGCGTGCAGGTGCAGGTGCAGGTGCGGGAGAGCGTCCTTTATCAAAAAAACTTAGAGTGAGAACGCCTCCAGTGCGTGTATATAAATATATTTATCAAAACATAAATACATATATATACAATAATTTAAATAATTTTAAAGACTTTTTATACATTAAATCCTTTGTAACTTACTTCATCCACTGTAAAAAAAAAATGATGATATAATACTGTTATGCTGTGTAGTTAACAATAAATAATAAAAATAGTCAATTTAGTTTCAATTTCAGAGTTGGCTTTGTGGCACGGATTGTGATGTTTTTAGCTTAAGGTTATTAGTTTGAGTTCTTAGGCATGCAAAATATCAACTTTTTTCCAATAAAACTCAATCCGCGAGTTTGACTGGACTTCACACTGAGTTCGTCAATTCGCGACTCAGTGCAGATTCATCTACTTTGTCAGGCGAATTGAGTGCCTTAGCTCTAAGTTTGACTGAGTCAACTTGCGAGTTTGACCGAATTTCATACTAAGTTTGCCGATTCACGACTCAGTAGGTTATCCGTCTACCTTGCCAGGCGAATTGGATGACTTAGCTTTTGTGTACCTGAGAAGAGGCTATGTCTAGATTACTTGTCCTGACACCTTTTTATGAATCAAGCACGTAATAATGTTAGGCATGAGATTGCTAATCTAATTCTACAGCTCTATCTCATCAAAAAGATGCTGCCAACGTGCTTTGAATAATCATATGGATTTCTCCATAATTTTTATATAAAAATTGAAAGATGGAATGATATAGATACCTTTTTTTCAAAATTAAGGTATCAATTTTATTTTATTTATTTTTGCCATACATAAATAATTGTTTATCACAAGAAGATATAAGGAGAAATTAAATTTATGAACTATATGAGCTCATGATTTGCATGAGAACCTATTGACCATTGGCCACTTTTGTGGTCATTACCAATTTTATTTGAGGAATGCTAAACACAGTCTATCAGTCGTTTTTTCATAGTTACCTTAATGGCTTGCCACGTGTTCAGTCCTCTGTAAAGTTTAATGGGCAATCGAACATTTTCATTATCTTTTGAAATATAATGCAGGACACAATCTGACACACTCTTTAATTGGAAAGATGTGTTCAATCTCTTCCTTTATCCTATTAAACGGTGAAGTAGTGTACCACAATTAAAACAAATATATCTATATATATATATATATATATATATTTATGGAAAAAAATTTCACGCATTGTTAATCTAGAACTCGAGTATTGATTAGATTCACTGTCATATGTAAAATCACTAAGGGTGAACACTAGCCGACTAAGGTTTGCTTGGCTAAAGGCAATCTGAAGTTTAAGAGTTCCTGTTTCAAACTTTTTTTATTTGAATTTTTTGATTTACAAATCTAAAAAAAAGTTGTTTTTTTATTTTTTTGTTTTTATAAGTTAAAAATAAGTAATAAATAAATAAATAAACAAAAAAAAGTTACAAAAAAACTATTCAATTCCACTCATGATGTACATGATCTTATTATGTACATCACAAATCTTATTCATTATATTATAATAGTCGATGGTATATCTAAAATGGGAGATTAGTAAATGAAATATAATTTAATAACATATTTTAAAAATAAAATATTTAATAATATAGTATTAATGTATTAAGATCTCTATTTATAAATTAAAGCCTGTATTAAGATCTCTATTTAAACATTAAAACCCCAATTAGAATTAACATTTAAATTTTTTCATAACCCATAAAATAAAATTTCTAAAGCAGTTACTGTACACTCCAATAAAAAAAAATTGCATTGACTATAAACTTCTTAGCATTCTATATTTTTCTTTCTCGATTTTATATTATATTAAAGTTTTTTTATTTTTTATTTTTATTTTTTATTTTTAAAGATTTTTTTTTTATTTTAAAATTGTATACCTGTTAAACCCGTTTTAACCTGAATTCCTATTAAATTAAATGAGACAAGGGCAAAGTGGAGAGGTTTAACCCGACGTGGGTTCAGGACGGGGTGTGAGGTAAATTTTCCTAATAGGCATGGTGTAAGATTTAGCCAAATTCCTACTGAACCCGCTCGGCTGCCATCCCTAAATACAACAATTATAAAAAATGAAAAAAAAAATTAAGGTAATGTTTCACGGTAAAAAAAATTAATATAAAATTCATGTACATAATGATGTCGTGGTAGATTGAGAGTATTTTATTTCAGAACAAAACACCCATTATAAGGATTCTTAATTAAAAAAATTGATTAATAAATTATTTTGATGGAATTTATTCTAGAATTTTTTTAAAAGTAATTTTCTTTTTATTTTTAATATGGTAATGAAATATTTTTAAAGGTTCTAGTTGCTTCTCGTTTTTTTTCTTGTGATGAATATTTAATTATTTTATTCTATGTTTACTTCTCATTTGTGAGGTGGAGTTAAGTTTTTGACATCAAGTACTCTGAGACAGTTGCAAGTAGCAATGTAGCACAACCGGTGTTATCCGGTCTGGATTTCGGTTTTGTTCCTAGCATTGCTCATTTTATTTACACGGAGAATATATCACCTTTTTGGAGTGCAGTAATGAGGTGACAATCCTCCAGCTTCCAAACCCAATTTGTCACACAATTTGAACCCCGAGACTCCTCAATGTTAGCTTTCGAATTTAACATAGGAAGAAAAAACATACACATACATATATATTTAATGTATATGTATGCAGGATAAGTTTGGGATTCATTAGGAATTATTTATTGTTAAAAAATTTTCTAATTCATACCTCTTCAGAGTTTTTTTTTTTTTTTTATACGATCAAGAATATATCAATTTAATATTCCTTTTAAAACTGTGTCTGAATCAAGAATTTGATCATAGACAAAAAAATAAGAAAACAAAAAGGTATGAGAGAAAAGAACAAAATACTTTTTACTTTATCTTTTTTTTTTCTTAATAAATTCAGATTCCAAATACAATATAAAAAGATGAAAAATGAGAGAGTGAAAAGGAAGGCCAGGGCTTGAACGGGAACCAATAGGCGGGTGCGGCAAGGCAAGGGCCCTGCCGCTTGGTCAACCCATCGCTAATTCCAATTTGTAACTATTAGTAAGAGATTATCATCATCTTTATGCTGATCCAAACAAGACCTAAGTGCAAATGGCTGAATTAGCTAATGAAACACAACATTCTAGAACAATACATACAATGGGAAAACACTCTCGGACTAATTTATTGGCCTATATGGTATTTTATTATATCACTTTTTTTTTTGGCACCTCAATTTGATTATTGTTACTTTTAAAAAGTAATGATACATTTTTCTCAGATCTCGCAACTAATATTGCTAATCGAAGTCATTAGTGTCAGGGATATTCCCTCATTGTGCAGCTCATCGCCATTAAATTACAGAGGGCGGAAAAAAAAAAAAATCAATAGTTTTTAACACTTCAACTAATTCGGCTAATGAGCTTTGATTGAGGAGTTTCAAAGCAGATATCTTCTCTGAGAGGCATCAAAAATCATTTCTCAAAAGGATAATTGTATGCACTATTTGCCTGCCTGCCCCCTTCAAGCTCCATGGTTATGGTGGTTGTTGAGCCATTGCAGGGATCAACAGTCAGGGTTCAAAGATGGGCACTCACTAGATACCCCTCAAAAGGACATGTAATAAATGTGCTGTGGATTTGAAATCACCAGATCAAACATTGAACGGAAAAGGAAAATAATTATAATAAAGGAAAATAAGCTAAATTTGTTTCCATTTTTTTGTTGGGTTTAGGGAAACCAAAAACAAATGAACAGATATTTGAAAAGAAAATTAATAAAATAATAAAATTCATTTGTTTATCTGGTTACTCAAAAATGAATAGGTACTAAATAATTCCATTTCCCTTCATTTGTCTTTTTTTGTCTTTTCTCAAATCCAAGATTCAAACAAAACACAATAACCTCTTTCTGTGTCAGATTTGTTGGCATAGTGTGTTAAAAGTCCCTCATTTAAATGTATTACTGCGACATCATACGGCTAGAGTCTCATAGAAAGCAATGGAAGGATAGAAGCTGGGTTTCCTTAATGAGAATTCTAAATGGTACATTCCGAAATCCCATAGCGAACTTATTATGTGAGCATCAGAGTCTCCAAACAATCAAACGATTCAACCAAAAAAAAAAAAAAGGACTAGCATACAAAAACGAATTGTGGGTTTCTTATCTTTCCCCCACTTGAAACACCTCCATCAGCTCTCCCATCCTCTCAACCCTTCTACCTCCATGCTGCTCCTCTCTGGTCTGATGACTTCGAACGCACAAATTTAGGTCGACATCTCTTCTTCAGTTGGAGGTTGATCTTGATTCCCAATGCTCCATGGTTTGCAAAGATGTCACAACTCTATCTTCCAATGTAGCCTAGCCAGTGAAGGACGATTGCTAAAATGAGCATAAATATCGCCAAAACCATGCCGGGTTTCCCCAGTAGCCAATTTTTTGTCTTCTTCGCGCCTTCCACTCCTCTCTGAATCCTATCTACCCACCGCATCTGGAACAGTGTTTATTTAAAAGATGAAAGAACAAAAGGTCATACCCTGAAGGCGTGGAGCTTAAAATATATTGTAGATCCAGGACATAAAATCAACAGAATAAGCTCAATAAGATAAAAGCAGAACTGGTTTTCAGCCGCTGTGGATGCATTCATCAAACATTATGTTCCAACATAAGCATGCTCAAGCCTAAGGAAGTCCATGTTAACTATATTATTTCATGTGCTATGAAGAAAGTGGGTGATAAAGAGACCAGTCTTCTTAAGGCTTGGAAAAGGGCTAACCTCACTGTGTAGTCATTGTTCCCTCAGAAGAAAGAAAACACCATAAACCTATGTAAAGAAGCCAAGTTGATTTTGGTATTTTTTTTAAACATATGAAAATAACTAATAGGTAAACACGAGCAAATGCTCATGCATGTGATGGGAGATTATCTAATCAATTCCCAAATGCTCTTCCACCTCCATAATAACCATATTCTCTAGTAGCTAAGAAGTACGGACAAAAACACACCGACACGACAATTTTCAAAGCATGGAGGACATGACACTGCAAGGAGACTACTAAAATATGTATTTTATGTGTTTTTTATATGTTATATATAGAAATATTTTAGTTAATGATAATGAAAAAATTGAAAGATAACACTAACTAAAATTAAAACTACGAGTTCCATAGTTTAAACTTAAATTAGGTATAAAATCATGTTACTTCTAGTTCACAATTGGATCTCAAGTTATTTTTTTCAAACTAGTAATGTGTTTCACATGTGTCTAAGTGGTACGCACGGATGTTCACAAATAATGGACACGTGTTCCTTAAGTGTCCGAAGTGTGTCCGATTCTAAAAAATAAAAAAATAAAATAATAGGACATGTTTGGACGCATGTCCGACACGTGTTAGGGAGTGTCCGAAGAGTGTAGTGTCCGTCACAGTGTCCAATAAGGATACAGCACCTTCTTAAAAGTGTCCGTGCTTCTTAGTCTAGCAGCATCAAGAACAAGCGCATATGCGTGTCAATGTTGTACCAGTGGTGAGTGAATGGCAAAGCACAGTTTGAATACAATCTCTTTCTATCTCTCGTGCATATGACTTCAAGTGTGTGTCAGCATTAGTGTATGGAAAAAAGGGAATGAGCCAATACTATTCATATCCAGCCAAACTGACTCATGGATCAAAACAATCTATGCAACAACACATCAACTCATAACTCCAGAATGCTCAACATCATGAGGATGTGTGGCATGTTTGCATGGTCCGATAGAAATAACAGCCACCACAGCTCGCAGCTTACCAACTCAAATGTTTTCAACCAAGCCAACAAGGCAAAGATTGAAGTTTCAGCAAGAGACTAAAAACTATGGTCCTCAGGTTAGCAAGTGATTTGAATGAAGCTTTTTCATTTATCTTTATTTTAACAATCATGGTTGGGTTTCTTTTCTCTGTTTCCCTTTCGACGGCTCATGTTCTACAGCTTGAGCCAGAGCTTCGAAGAGGGGCACGATGTTTAATATCAAATTTCACAAACCATCTACAGAAAGTAGAACTTGAAGGATTATGTTTTCTTTCCAATTTTCAGACAACAATTCCAGCACAAAATTTCTTTGACAGATATAAACAGGTTTATTTATCAGTAGAAGCTAGAGAACATAATAAATGGTCAATCATGCATAGGGATTCAAATCAATTGCAATCTGACTTAAGAAAATGGCAATTGTTGTTGGGTAAGATGCGAGTGCCCTCAGTAATGTTCCTGACAAAAGAACAAACTCCAATAAATTCTTACAGAGATGAATTTATCAAACTGATCTCATGTAAAGAGGTAAGGCCAACTCTAAAATCAATCACTTTCGAAATGTGCAATTAAAATAATATATTAATGATCTAGATTTTGCTGTTTTCTGAAGTTTGACTTGAGGATATTAACAAACATGACAAACAGAACTACATATGAGCATTAAGTCACATAAAGAACAATTCGCGCAAGAAGGTACCATTCTATCCAAGTCATCTGGAGACAAAGATGACATGGCTTGTTGAGCTTTTTCAGCATCCTCGGGAGAAAGCTTAAATCCAAATTGTTCGCCCATGTTTGCCATCATGTCTGGGCTCATGTTTTTAATCATTGATGTGAACATCTGCCAATTTGCAAGCAATTAAAGAATAACATAAGCAAATAAAGAGACATTCACATTCTGTTAATCAAAGGCATGTTTACACAAAGATCATGTGAAACAAAGAGGGAGTCAACCTTTTGCTAAAATTACAATGAAGAATTTAGATTATGTAATTTATTTTTTCTTTTTTGATAAAAAAAATGTTGTGTTTGGCAGAGATTTCAGAAATAGTTTTCTGTTCTCAGAGTTGCAGAAAATAGAATACAAAAAATAAAAATTCATTTGGTTCATTCTTTTCAAAAACTGTTTTCTAAAAGCTGAATTAAAAAGAAACAGTTTTTGGGAAACACCGCAATTTTGTTTTATGTTCTTTGGTTTTTTGTTTCCCAATTAGGAATACTAAAATGACCAAGAACACACTGTTATTGAAATTTCACAGTTTTCAGAAAGCATGTTTCTGAGAACTTTTTTCAGAAAACTATGCCAAACAGGCCCCAATTTCTTTAATTCCTAAATTTGCCTGCAGAATCCTTTCAGATATGACAAAGGACAACTTTATTCCAATTTAAGTGATATGAAATGCGACAGAATGATTTCAGTAACATGAGGTGTCCAAACACGTTATAATAAAAACGCAGACAGAAACGTAAATGTCCAAACCAAATACCTGCCGCATGGCTGGATCTTTCATCTGGTTTTTCATTTGTTCTTGCAGATCAGCAGTTGGGTTAGGGAAGCTTGATTGAGGGGCACTTCTTGAATTTGAAAACCCATGAGAACTACTTTCACCAACATCATTCCCCCTAACTGCAAAACTTTCCCGAGCTTCAGCAGGTTTTGATTGAGTATCTGATCTAAGTCCATTGGAATGTAATGCTGCTGCCGTTGGCACAGAATCTTTCCCTTTCAATGATGAAGCCATTTGAAACATGTTCTGAAGCTCTTCTGCCGGCATCTTACTCATCATATCACTTGCCATTTTGAGCATGTCAGGTGTCACATCAGAGGGAATTGGCCCAGGTCTGAAGCTGTTGAAATCAATCTCTGAAGAACCTCTCTTAAGATATGGATTCTCCCCCTGGAAGGAGGAAGCCAACTGGAGCATTCTTTGAAGTTCTTCAGGAGACATCTTGCTCATCATATTTGAGGCCATCTTAATCATATCCGGTGATACCCCTTCAGCCTTTCCACCACTCATAGCAGCCAGAGTCTCAGGATCAGCATGAGACATGAATCTTTGGAAGGATCTATGAAAGACACCCAAAAATATGGACAATTACGATGGATAAAATAGCTTTATGGTATAATTCAACAATTGAACAGAATGCAAAGATAAACTTTGAAAAAAAAAAAAAGAGGTGGAAGAGAACAGTTTGCAAAGACAAGCTTACAAATAGAACAAGAGATAAGTTTCTTAAAATATGCCACATTTAGTCTTCTTAGAACATCTAAGTCGGAATAGTAGCATAAAATCACGGCAACGAGGGCAAGGTCGGCTAACGTTACAACAAAAAGCCCTTTCAACTTTCCGTACTCCATGGTGTTACCAGGATCTTCTAGTCCCACATTAAACAATGGTTGAGAGAGAATTAGCTTTCATTTTTCACAAATTTCAGTTAAAATAAGTTTTAAAACACAACTATCTTCTGCAAAATTTCTAAAATTCTTGGCAACATAATACCCTGCCTGAACACCCTATCAATGATGTAATACTATTTCACAAAATTGGTACTCTCCCTCAGTCTGTCAATGTATCTGTGCATATGCAAGGCATGTCCTTGATCATTGAATGTATTTACAAAGTAGGAGCCCAATTTGTTCTATTCTATATTTGGTATTCTATAAATTATTTCCCATCAATAAGATATAAACTTTGCATGTTTGCTACAGCATTTAAAAAAACTCCATTAGGACTTGCAAATTTCCACCCTTCCTTAATACTAAAATTAGCTTTGAGAACCTTAAGTGAAACATGTAAGGATCAAATTCTCAACAGCTGGATAAAATGCTCAAGAATGTGTGACAAACATGATGATGCCCAAGCAAATTAAACAATTTCCAAGTTGTCCATTACAGGAAGAATCCAATCGATCATACTAGTAAATGTAAAGGATCCATGGCATTTCCTGCTTTATTCAATATTGCTTTAGTTAAAAATGCATGGGTCTCTGATTACTTGAAGATTACTACTGAACATGGTTGAGTTTGGGAACCTCAGTTCTCTGATTGGGAGTTACAGGCGGTTGAAGATCTTTTTCTGCTGTTATATGGAGGAGCGAGGGGAAAGGGAGGTGAAGATAGGGTTATATGGGTGGATAATGGTAGCAAGTTCTCTATTAGATCTTTTTATCATTTGTTAAGGGGAGGTCGGTTTTGCAACTTTCCATGGACAAGTGTGTGGAAAGTGGGGTCTCCAATGAAGGTTTTTTTTGTCTGAACGGTGGCTTCGGATGCTATTTTGACTATTGATAATTGGGATAAGAGGGGTAGGTTACTCCCTTATTGGTGTTGTATGTGCGAGAAGGTAGAGGAAACTGTTGATCATGTGCTGTAGCAAGGGAATTGTGGAGTTTTGTTTTTGGTCTATTTGGTATCATTCAGGTTATGTCGGATTCTGTGTTTCATTTGTTGGAATGTTGGGCTGGTGGTTGTTGCTTAAAGAGACTTAAGAAGGCTTGGCGGGTGACTCTTTTGTGCTTGATGTGGTTTCTTTGGAGGGATTGTAACAGGCGAACTTCTGAGGCTACGAGTTTAGCAATTCATAGTCTGAAGTTAGCCTTGTTGCATAGCTTCCATTTTTTGTTACATGGTGATTTGTGTCAGTCTTCCTCTGTGTTTATTGATTTCGTGGAAGATCATTTTAGTGTTTGATATTTTTGCTTTTTGTATAGACCTGGTGTACAAGGGTTGCGCCTACGATTAGGCATTTTTGTTTTTTTTTTTTTTTTCAGTTAAAGTTACTTATTGATCAGAAAAAAATAACACGCAACACTTCCAAAAAGAGTAGAGATGGAATTCTGAGAACATAATGTAAAACAACAAAGACCTAGCTTATGCTTGTGCTTACGCATGCCTCCAAAGAAGAATAACCAATGTTATAGCTGTAGTTATTAATAAAAACATAGAAACAGAAGAATAAAAAGGTTGTAGTGCTAATGAATTTAGTTAACTTTCAGACATCCAGGCCATGTAACATAAGTAGCTATGACAGAATAATGTAGACCATAAGAAGATCAAGGAAAAGTAAAATTAATGGAGAGACAAAGTTTGGAAATTAATTGGTCTCAAGCCGAATCCACTTGGGTACCAAATAGAATAATGGATAGTCAAGTTTTGTCTTATTGGAGTCTTATTTTGTAGGTATTTAGATTAGGTATTAATCTGGTCGGTTTTCTATATCATTTATTAAGTTTTCTAGGTCAAGGGTATTTTTGTACCATGGGTCACACTAGGGGTAAAGTTGTGTAATGGGTTTTTATTTACAGTTCTTATTTGGTTTTAGATAGGTTCTAGAAGTCAAAATTGTTAGCTTTCAAATAATACGTCAAAATCCTAATACAAGAAGGACTTCTCTAAAGTTTATAGAAAGCCATACAATGCTTCTAATTCATTAAAGTTGAGTTTCTAGAGAATTTTCAGATATTTTGAGACTTTCTTGGGAATTGTGTGATGCAATTCTAACCTCAGATGTGATGTCTATGGGATCAAGGTACAATGCCTAGAATTTTGTTCTTTTTTTGTTCCCTTCTTTATTTTTCTGCAGTTTTAGCACTTTTAAATCCACAAACAAACCTCTGTTAACCCTTAGATATTCTATTACATGCCCAACCCCTATCCTTGCTTAAAACTACAAAAGCAGCCAAGGTAATGTTCTCAGGTATTGTTCACAGTGCCAAGAGCAGTCCCTGAACGGCCTTAGGAATCTTTTCTCGACTCCCACATGTCTACCCTTTTGTTACGACCAGTAAACCCTAAGATAGTTCTTTTCCTGCTGCCCAACATTAGATTTGGGCTCACTACTAGTAGGAAAGTGTTCATCGTACTCGTCCTACATTACAGAAGAAATAAAATGAAATATGCCAGCATGCTGGAGAGATTTACTACTTGCACAAAAGCAAAAAAATAAAAAGACTCTTCAATGATTCTTCGGTTGATGCAAACAAACCTGATGGCTTCTGGATCATCTTTCAAAGCGTGAACATACTCTGAATTAGTTGAAGGTGCCTCGGAATTAATCTCGGGTTGACTCCTAGAACAGCCACTGGTTTCTTGCGGTTGTGATGCAGTATATTCTTTAGCTGAATTTGCACAATTTTCTGATGACACATTCTGCTCTTCTTCAGTTATTTCTTCAATAACAAATCCTATTAGAAAGGAAAGATAACAAATCCAGTAAAACTATGAGAAACAATAAATGGATACGCTGGAAGTTTCATAATTATGCTGTCCGGGGAAAATCTAGAATGAAGGAAAAGCAACATACTTCTTAACTTATTGCCACCACCTTCTGTCGCTAACCTTTCCTTGGCATCCCTGCATCAATTGACAGCCATTACCATAATTTGCCAAATGGAACTATCACAGTCAACATCAAGGAAAGGTGATGAGGTAAGGATAGAATATAAATGAGGCACTTCAGATTCGAATTTAAGGAAATAATTGCAGATGATCAATCTGGATTTTCTAAATGTTAGCACACTTATCAGATTGGACCCAAGCAGAACAGAACTTAGAAAAGAAGAAAGACAAATCTTGATCTGCTTTGAAAACTATGATAAATAGTAGGGACAAAAGCCACACAATGAATAATCCACTCTTTTAACCCAAGTGTACAGGCCTTCACTGCTTGAGAAATAAGGCAACAAAGCAAACGGATAACAATCCATGAAGGATTATCAGAGAAATCTACTAAAGCAGCCTTATGCATATGGCTCATGTAAAAGAGGCCCCACCATACATGCAACACGTGAATGGCAGGTTAAAAAATCCAGAGAGGCATAAAGTACAATTTCCAACCTTAAGACATCTGCGATAGTTTCATCATTGGGGGAAACTTCATGTGCTTTACTCAAGTCAGAGACTGCATCCTAGAATATTCAACAAAATTTATTAGAGAATGCAAGCAGATATGCAGAAAACTGCAGAACAACATAAAAAAGCAGAATTTCACAACCACTGCAAACAGTAACACGAGTGCATGGATACTCACTCCTAACTGTTCTAATTCTTTATAAGCTTGACCCCTCCGATAAAGAGCTTTGACATTATTTGCATCATATGCCAGCACCTGTAATCATGAAAGGTGTAATTGATTCCTTTTCAAAATCAGATCACAACTCATAACGAAACCAGATGAAAAAATGACTTGCCCATACCTCAGTTCCTTCTTTTATGCACTCATCGTATTGCCTTGTTTTCAAGTAACATGACATCATGTTAAGAGAGCATGCCAACAAGAGGGTTCTGCTGTTGGAGGATGGAATACCTTTCAGGTTCTTCTTTGCCTGAAGATATTAAGAACAAAGAAAGAAAGGAAAAAAAAAAAAAGGGAAATAAGAACATTATTTACAGAACTTTAGGAAGCAAATATGACTAAACTTACACATGAAACGTATAAATGGAAACAGAAACAATCTGCACTTACAAGAAAGTATTTCTCCAATGCATCATTATATCTGCCCTGGTTGTGAAGCTCATTCCCCTGCCATAAGGAGAATGAAATCATAAATAAATGGTAGATGCCAACAAATCTCTTAAACAGACTTATTTACTGTAACTATTGCAATATGATCCTATGATAAATACATGAAAGTAAATTGCAAGCAAAGGTGCAGAACGAGATTTGGAGGACCCTGTATTTAGATAAGCACTTCTTGCTTTATTTCAAAAACTCCAACTTCAAGAGTTAAATCTAGCACATTTGCAATGCATCTCTTTTTTTTTTTTTTTTAACTTCTTTTTTATTTTGAGTTCCTGGTATACTAACTTTTCTAATATATGAAAGCCCAAATGAGAAGATATTCTCGAAGTAGAATACTGACAGTGTAAATGCCGTAACTCAAGCTATATTCATAGGATATTGCAGTTATAATTTTAGTGAGATTATAGCTTCTGTAACGTTACAATTTCCAAGTTTGTTTAATAGTCTTAAGCAACTGAGTTCATTTTAATCAACAAATAGGACATTAATAAATTTAAGTTAAGTAACATGATTCAATCAGGCAAGTTCATGATATCTCACCTAAGCTTTTAAACTTCAGGTCCATGTAAACAATTCCTACCTCACTGGACTGTAACACAGTTTCTTCACAAGCATGTAAAGCATGCCTTTAGGATCCTGTTGTATATGAATTTATTTATGGGAATCATAAAAGGAGAAAAAAAAAATAAAGAGAAACTTCAAGAGAATTATACAAGCTTCCATATCAAATCTAAGCTGCACGACAAGTTAGGAAGTCCCTCTCTTAAATTGGCACACCATTCATCATCTTATGCCATGGAAACATTACCCCACCGAAAAGGGGAAAATGTAGATGCTGATCTAGAGGGCAAGTAATTCATAAACATAAAAGACTGTTGAGATATTTACAAAATGAAACACGTAAATCATTAAGAACAATCAGAGACTTAGTCAAGGAGACTAGACAAACAAAAATAAGTAGATTGTGAACAATATCACCAGCTATACCAGAATCCACCACATGAGAACAGTTTTGAAGCATGATTTCTAGATCACTGTAAAGGAGTATTAAAAGATAACACTGTTGGAAAATAAATATAAAAAATAAAATGATTTTGGAGTCAATATTTTATAGAGTGATGGAATACCTGCTTCTTCAGCATCTGAGCTGCATTTATCTCATACATGATTTGTGAATCAGCACATGCACGCATTGAAGCTATCTCTTCAGGAGTTGCATTAGCCATCTTCTCACTGATCTCAGCCATCTCCTCTGGACGAGTATACTTCAACTGTTCAGCAGCATTCCTCAAGTCTTCAGGCCTCATGTTCTTCATGCTTTCAGAAGCCATTCTCATCAATTCAGGATTAGACATCATCTGCAACGCCACAAGTGCAAACAAGACGATCCAAAACAAAGTACTCCTCAGATGGAACACACCAGGATCAATAGATGGGTAAAAACAAGTACAACCCTTTAATGATAGAAAACTAAAACTTGGCATACAAATTCCAAGCATAAATGTTACCTGGAGACCAATTGTGCAAATATGAGAACTTATGGAAACAGAATTACGGTCAAGTTTGTAGATTCAATTCCCTTAACACTTAAATTTTACTTAGAAGGCCTAAGAAGTTTTTAAAATGCATTACAGGCATCTGATCCCTGCATACAGCCAAAAGAACTTAAAAACTAAAATCAGCTAAACTTCTTGGGTAGACCCCAAAAAATTATCAACTTCCTGAGATTGGATCATAACAAGTATGCCATACAGGTAATATTAGATTCCCTATACCCGACATGATTTCAATATCTTGAGAATGGAAAATCAGAATAGTAACTTTGATGGCTATTAAATTCAAAAATGTCACATCTGGTCAACAAATTAAATAAAGAACTTTAAAGTTTTATGATAACAATCTAAAACCAATACCAACCCAAACGCAAAAAGAACTAAGGCCTCATACTCTCATGCATGAGAACTAAAGAACAAACAGCAAGCAGACAAATAAAAAACAAAGACAAACATCAAAATGATTCTAAATCTAAGAAACCGGAAAAATTAAAGCTAGAACACTACAAAAATAAAAGGAAGATAAAATTTAAATATTTCTTCCTTGAAATTTGAAGCAATTTCAAATCTAACAAAAACAACCACCAAATAAGCCACCAAAAAGCACACATAGCCTGAATTTATTAAAATTTCATTACATTGCACATGAGTTTTCCGTTTTCCCAAAATCTGAAAATTACAAGCATAATTGAATCGAATACACAAACGAGGTCAAAAGGGGTGACCTGTTGCTGAATCCTGGCCAACTCATTGGGCGACATGCGATTCATCTGCTCCTGAGCGAGTTTGATCAATTCAGGATCCATCATGCCGTTGAACATTCTCGAACTCCTTCCGCACCCCAATTCGAAATCCAACCAACGCGGTCGACGATCAACAACTGCTATTTTTATATTGCACTGGATCTTCAATGTTTGAACGAAGAACTAGGGTTTAAAATCGAGGAAGGAATCGAACAATTTGGAGAATTTGAGAAGAGTTGGGTTTTAGATTGCCGGTGACGATGAGGAGATTTCGATTAAGAGCATCTATATTTGAATATTATTATAATGCTTATATAAAATACACGTACACGTGTATATATTGTATACACGTTTATGTATATGCATTAGAGGAGTTCTATCGCCAGTCGAATTATGGATTTTACCAGACCAACATACACTGATACTTTGCACATATAACTGTATAGTGCTCTTGTAAAAGTTAGAAATGCCCTGCTAATAGCATCAGCCCATATGTTTTGAAACTGAGTGTTTGGTCTTTCTTGGTTGGACAGCCCACCAGGCCAGAAAGGTGAGGTTGAATTTGAGTTGACTTCAAAACTAGTCAAGGCATTGTTTGCCATTTGCAGCCCTTTCTTCCAGATAATAGTTTTTTTTTAGTTGTTTATTGCAGTAGTAAAAGGACCAGGTTACCAGAGCTTGATTCATGTTTAGTTACTAAAAAGTTCTTATAGATTAGTTCATTATATAAAACAATTCAAAGTTTAACATATTTTAAAACTTGTTAAATTTTTTAGTTTGACTAGAACTACGCTATATATATATATATATATGAGTGCATTTGAATAACAGCATAAAAAAGCTACAAGCTATAAGTTTATACTATTTTTAAAAAGTAGCTTTTGAAAGTAACTTTTTACAAAATGTATTTGAATGTTTAAACTGCTTTTTTTTAAGTTGAGTTCGTTATGAAAGGTGACTTTTTAAAGTTGTTTTTTTTTTGGTGAATCAAACACTATTTTACAAGGTTATAAATATAAGGTATAAGTTACCAAAATAAGCTGAATCCAAATATCCAAATGATTTGTTTGGATTAGATTTTTTAAAGCTAGAGAAAATTATAAATTTAAACCATATTCTAGTAAAATAAGTTAATTTGAACAAAATTTATTGTAATTTTTACTACCACATTTCTCTGTCCACTTCTTGTATTTTTCTATATGGATTATGGTCATGCAAAAGCACACTTTTTTTAATTTTTTTTTTTTTCCTTTTTGGTTTGGCACCTTGTAGTTCAATATTTTGAAAATTTAGGTGACAATTAAAGATCAAAAAATAGTTTAGGATTCACCCTCCATGCCCCAACGGCCCAAGGTGGTAGTTGATTGGGGCAAAAACCTGTTCAAGCCCTATAGTAGGGATTGGATCAGCCCACACCTTGATCCAGCCCAATAAATCGCAGCGGTACAAACCATTGTTATTGGTTCCGTTACGTATAAGGATCGGTACGTACTGTCTCGGCATCAAAACAGTAGTAATCAAGTTCCCTTCCAGCAAAAATCTAGGAATTTAATCTGTATTTTTTGTCATTTTCCCGGCCATCTCGGTTGTTCCGTTGCCTCCGACTATCCCGGATTTTATTTTTATATTATGTTTTTAATTGACTTCTGCCAGACGTCTTCCCCAGCTTTTACATCTTTACATTAAATAAAGTTAATGAACTTGGCATACAAATTGGGTCCTTCTATGTGTTGTTATTGGATTGCTATAAAAAATAATAATAAAAACTTGCCAGAATTAGGCCTCTCCGTCTCACCTAAACACTACAAACTACAAATTTCTCTCTCTCTCTCTCCTATACACTATAGAATGAACTACAAGATTGTCTCTCTCACTATGAAATAATAAACTCACCCTCACTCTCTCTAACTCTTATACGTATATGTATATACATTCACTATGTAAAATACGAGATAGAATATACGAGAACCATAAGAAACTTTATTTTATAAATAATGCTTCTTATAAATGATGCTACATTATTTTTTGCTAATAATTTGTGTTAAAATAATATAATATTAAATAATACTATATACAGATAGTATTATTTATATGCATTAACTTTTATAATAATAAATCTAAAACATTACGCTGAAACACACCAAATATTGACAATTATGGTACAAATTTTTGTTTTGAATTTGCCACAAATTACAGATGTGCTGTAAGTTTAAGCTACTTGCTCTGTCTCTGTTTCTCTCTCCTGCACTCCAAAGATATAGTTCACTCTCTCTCTCTCTCTCTCTCTCTCTCTCTCTCTCTCTCTCTCTCTCTCTCTCTCTCTCTCTATAGAACAATTTCTCCCTTTAACCCTATCACCATGTTTGTTTGAGAAATAAGAAGTGGAGATTGAAGATGTTATATGTGGGCCCACCAAATTATATGTTTGGGAAAAAAAAAAGTAAAGGAAGATATAATTCTCCGAAGGAGAGGATAAGCCATCCCACATAGGGGTGGAATGTTATATCCAGAGATAGGGAATAAGGTACAAAGAGTCTATTTTGTTTAATCCTCACATTATTATATATTACTATATATACTAAATTATATTATATTAATATTATATCATTATTATATTAATATTTATTTTATAATTATAAAATATTACATTAAAATTACTTATATTATTATTTATTTTACTTCAATCAATCATAGTAATATGAGTAATCTTCCATCGTAACATGGTATTACTTATCATTGATTATCACCTTTCTAATTCCATAGCATTAGGTATCCCGAATTTTCCCATCCCGCAAACAAAGGCCATAGACAGCTTTGCCAGAGTTGCAGAAAAAAATGAACAGTAATTGTAACAGCGTGATTTCTAGGGTTTCTCCAATCATTCACAGGAAAGAACCCAGCAGGCAACATCCCTTGAAGGGTTTGGTTTTTACCCAAGAAGCAATAACAACCCTTTGTGGTTTGTGCAATATTCACTTCTCTATCTAGGGTTTGGTTTTTGCTATCATTTGGCTACAATTTATCCTTGGGTTTCTGTGTATTGAATTTGAATTGATATTTCACAATCCTCTGTTGGTATCTTATTATACACAGTGATTGTTAATACAAGTTGTGATTGATTTTTCATTACATACAAAAAAATGGGATGGGTGACTTTGATTGGCCCAAAATAAGAAATATATGTCGCTTTTGTGTGTGAATTGGATGGGTTGGGTTTTGGTGGGCCTTTTACGAAAACAGATTTATTTTAATCAATATATATTAAATAAGAATTAAAATTTGAATATTTACCAAACCCTAATTAAGCGTGATTAGAACTGACGCCTTTAACAAAAGCGTCAATACTAATGACGCTTTACATTTAATTTTCTCTACCGAATTTGAAATTTAGAATAATAATGAAAAGGTTTGTATAATAATGAAAGCGTCAATAGGAGCGACTCTTTCATTTAAAAGTGTCATAACTATTGACGTTTTCTGTTATCCATCGTCGCCACTAAAATCGTCATTGTCACTGACGTTTTCCCTTAGAACTAAAAATGTCAATGGCAATGATGCTTTCATACTGGGAATTTTTTTTTTTTTTTTTTTGTTACACACTGAACTAACTCATTCACTATTAACTTCTTCGTCGAGATTCCATTTGATGCGCCGTCAGTGCCCGCAGCTGTAGTTTGTCGAAACGGTGTTGTGTGTCAAGTTTCGCATCCAACGGAGGCCGTTTAGCCGATTTGGCATTCGAAACCCCGATTTTAAAGTTTTTCAAATCGCTAAGTCTCCGGTAGAAAAAAAATGCACTAACTCCTTCACCGGGACTCCGTTTGACGCACAGTTAGCCCCCGCAGTTGTAGTTTATCAAGACAGTGTTATGTGTCTAGTTTCGTATTAAACAGAGGCTGATTGGCCGATTTGGCATCCCCAAACCCCGATTTTAAAGTTTTGAAATCGCTAAGTCTCCAAGAGAAAAAAAATGCAGTAACTCCTCCACCGGGACTCTGTTCAACGCGACATCAGCGCCCACAGCTGTAATTTGCTGAGACGGTGTTATGTGTCGAGTTTTGCATCCAACGGAGGCCGTTTGGCCAATTTGGCATT
The DNA here is from genome assembly GCA_033060915.1 of Euryodendron excelsum. NCBI lineage: Eukaryota > Viridiplantae > Streptophyta > Magnoliopsida > Ericales > Pentaphylacaceae > Euryodendron > Euryodendron excelsum. The sequence goes on from CM065382.1 coordinate 29,434,580, forward strand.
CCCAAACCCTAATTCCAAAGTTTTGAAAATTGCTAAGTCTCCGAGAAGAAAAAATGCACTACCTCCTGCACTGAGACTCCGTTCGATGCACCATCAGTGCCCACAGCTATAGTTTGCCGAGACGGTGCTGTGTGTTGAGTTTCGTGCCAAACGGAGGCCATTTGCAAGATTTGGCCTCCCCGAACCCCGATTTTGAAGTTTTTCAAATCGCTAAGTCTCCAGGAGGAAAAAATGCACTAACTCCTGCACCGGGACTCCGTTCGACGTGCTGTTAGCGCCCGCAGTTGTCGTTTGCCGAGACAGTGCTGTGTGTCGAGTTTCTCGCCAAACGGAGGTCGTTTGCAAGATTTGGTATCCCCGAACCCTGATTCCAAAGTTTTTGAAATCGTCAAGTCTCCGATAAGAAAAAATGCACTAACTGTTTCACCGGGACTCCATTTGACGCATCGTCAGTGCCCACAGTTGTAGCTTGTTGAGACAATACTGCTTGTCGAGTTTTGGCCCAAACGGAGGCCGATTGTAATTTGTTTTTGACATAATGTTATAATTTGTTGATGCGTTTACGAATTTTAATACTCATAAATGTTTCAAAATAGATCATATATTACTAAAAACTAATGACATATACACGAGTTTTGTACAAAAAAAATATAACATAAGTGACCACATCCTGGCCACATGGAAGCATATAAAATACATCTTATGTACCACATGCAATTGCTCGTCTAGGTCTCTTTCTCATGCGATGTACAATGGGGACCGCTGTGGGTGCCTCAGCCTGTGGGACCATATCTCCTACAACCGCCTCATCAACTAGTGTGGTCGGTACTGGCTACTCCTGGGTGATCTATGAGGCCCGTGTCTATTCATCTCCACCTACCCCGTGATGAGCCCGTGTCTGTTCACATGATACTTCATCTATCTGTGGTGCACATCCCCAACTCTCGCCTCATCTACCTGTGTAGTTAATGGTGGGTGCTTCTGCGTGATCTGTGAGCCCCACTCTGCTGGTGGAGGTGAATGGTGCACTGTCTCATCATCTAACCCTAAAAGAGATGATGAAGGGCTGATGAAGATCGGTATGATGACTCTATCCAAAACGGTAGTAGCTATCATCCTGTAGAACTCGTGCATTTGAAATCCACCCTCTGCATATCCTGTACCTCTACCTCTGCCTCTGCCTCTGCCTCTGCGCAGAGGTCTCTCACGTCCTCTCCCCCTGCCAATTGATATGGCTCAACTACCTGTGCCATAACGTTGCCCCCCGATATAGACGGTGTTGCTGAATCCTAATGATACTGTACCGGGGAGACACGACAATGAGGGGCCGTCAAAGGATCTGGTCGAATGTAAGATGTGGACGACCCAACATCAGTGGACTACAATGGCACCTGACTGGATGAGGATAGCCCTGATATGATGGCCTATGGACCCACCAGAGTAAATAGGTCGACTATATCTGAAGGGGGTGGCACTAGAACGAGGGATGGCATGCCTGCATTAGCAGGTACAGCCTCCGACAGGTGTGGCACGTGACTGGACATGAAAGGCCCTGCTGTGGGAGACGATGAACTTACAGGAGTACGAGGGTCGGCTCTATAAGAAGGGGTGGCACTGCAACCGGGGGGGGGGGGGGGGGGGGGGGGGGCCATGGTTGGAGCAGCAGGTATGTCGCGCCCTGGTTTTTGGGTGTCCAAGGTCCTTTCGGCTCGGAGACCCTAAAGCACGGAACTCTGTCATTAGAACTCGTCCCCCTAGAAGGACAAGTGCGACTAGGTTTGAAAATTGATTTGATTAAGGGTTTTTTAGAAAAATAGGAGTCGCCACCTAACATGATAAAGGTGAGTTAGGGCACCTAAAACTAAGCGTTAATCCAAAGATTAAACTTAGAGTTTTTTGAAAAGGTTTTTTTGAAAACTCCCTCAAGAGAGGGTTTTTAAGAAAAAATGTTATTTGGCAACCTTTTGAAATGTTTAAGCCCTTTCTGAAAATAACTCCATTTTGGTCTTTCGAAAACAGAAATCTAAGGTTCGGGGGTTGGTTACGTGTAGGGAAGATATCCTAAGATCATCACCCTATCCCGCCCTTTCGGTACCTACATGTCTAATCACTCTTTTGTTCACTCACTAGAATAACCGGTTACCATTGTCCACTTAATATCCACTTTAGAATTTTAAAAACGGAGTTTAGTCATCACTTTTCGGATGGATGATGCATGATGCAAGTTTTTGAAAAAAGTTTAAAAATAATGGAGGTTTTGAAAGAGTTTGGAATAGAAATTTTGAATTGATTGGAATTTTTGAAAAAGGATTGGGGTTGAAATGAAAGTTATGACCGCACCATTTTAGGTTGCTTACGTATCTCATTTGGCGAGAATCAGGTCATTTATAGTTCGGGCAAGAGCCCGAGGGGAAAATAGGTGCATTAGGGCCTTTGGAAGGTTTGAAGACACTTTGAGGTCTTTGGAAAAGTTTAAGACACTTTGGGGTCTTTGGAAAAGTTTAAGACACTTTGAGGTCTTCGGATAAGTTTAAGACACTTTGAGGTCTATGGAAGGGTTTAAGACACTTTAAGGTCTATGGAAGGGTTTAAGACACTTTGAGGTCTTGGAAGTTTTGACTTGAAATTAGAAGTGAAGTGTTTTGAAGATGCTTTTGGATTGACTTTAAGGGAGTTTTGAAAAAATGCTTTAGCATGACTCAGGAGAACTTGAAAGTGTTTTTTTTTTTTTTTTGAAGTCTTGTTTTGAAAACCTTGGAGGCATGACTTTAGAATGTTTTGATGAATTAGTTTTTGAAAGTGGTTTTTGAAAATGGCTAAGTGTTTGGAATCCTAACATAGACAACCTTAGAGGTTGTTCTTGATTTATCACTTGTCTTTGGAATCCCTAACCATGAGAGGGGTAAGGACACCTTAGGTTTGTGACCCTTTGAAAACATTTTTGGAAAGGTCTTGAAGAGGGAATATAAGATCATTTGAAGAGTTTATGGAGTTGGGTTGAAGTCATGGGGTAAGAGGTTTTGGAGGAATAGGTTATGAGGATAATTTGAAAGTTTGAATGATCATTTGAAAAAGGGTTCAAGAGTTGGAACCTTGAAGCGTATTAACCTTGGTTGGGTTAGCCTAGGATTAGGGGGAACCGAAGGTTAACTAACTTGGGTTAGGTTGACCTAAGGTTAAGAAGACTTAGGGTTAACCAACTAGGGTTAAGTTAATCTAAGGTGAGGTAACTAGGGTCAAGTTAACCTAGGGTTGATCAACTAGGGTCAAATTAACCTAGGGTTTGGTAACTAGGGTCAAGTTAACCTAGGGTTGGATAACTAGGGTCAAGTTAACCGAGGATTTGGTAACTAGGGCCAAGTTAACCTAGGGTTGGATTGAAAGATGATTTTGAAGTGTGGTTTGGTGCATTTTTGGAAAGAGTTTTGAAAAACAAAACATGTTATGCAATGGACTTTAGTATGCCATCTCTTTGAAGATCATTTCCATGAAAATTTTGACTCTAGTCAAGAGTATGGTTTGTATGGGTGGTGCTTGGAGACCATTCCAAAGAAGGTTTCCTCATGGCTATTATAACATTTATCTTGACAAGAGTGGAGGGATTAAAATTCAACATGATGATGACAATTTTTGAAAAAATCATTTTTGATGCAAAAATGGAGAGAATGCATTTTTGAAATCATCTTTGGAGAAGGATTTTGAAAACCATTTTTCAAGAGAACCATTCCATCAAGAAAGGGTTCATATGGCCAATAAAAGGGAGACCTCTCAAGAGAGGGTTCCATGGGGCCATTCCAACCACTAAACTTGAGAGAATAGAAACCATAGAATTCAAAGAGTTTGAACATCATCCTTTGGCAAGCATAAAGAGAGAAGGGAGTCATTCTAACAATTTAGGGCTCCTACGGCCAATATAAAGGAAGACCACTCAAGAGAAGGTTCCATGGGGCCATTTTAGCCACTAAATTTGAGAGAATGGAAACATTGAATTAGAGAGTTTTGAAAGCAACTTTCATACAAGTTGAAATACAATGATGCAAAAGTGTGAATTAGGGGGTAGAGGAGAATTTTTAAGGCATGACTCCTAAGGTCTCATCCTAAACATCAAGGGGCCAACTCTTGGAACAATCTTTGAAGGACATGTAGAGCTTGGAAATGTCATGAAATTAAGAGCAATGTAAGCATTGTGGAGCATGACAATAAGCATAAAATGAAGCCAAGCATACAAGACATGATCAAAATAATAATATGCAAGGGGTCATGATTCACATACAAGGCTTTTAGGCTTCACCATACAAACAAGGGGCTCTTAGGCCATACCATCTTAAAGTAGGCTAGTGAGAAGTCCCCCTACACGGTGACTCTCACTTGCTTTCCTCTAGGCATGATCTAGGAGCCCTCTTGACTCAAGCATGCAAGAAAGGGGGGTTGAAGATGGGGGTTAAAATAGAGAATAGCCTAAGTAGGCTAGGAGGGAGAAGAGAAGAGTGGGGGAGAGCATAAAGGTAAAAGGGATACCACCTTTAGTCTTCAACACTCTTATAGTCTTCAATGGATGTTTTGATTGGAGCTTGAGTGACTTCAAGAAGGCTTGAGTGGAGTGTATAAGTGTGTATGAGGCTTTGTATGTGGAGTGTATAAGCTTAGGAAGGGTAGAATCTAGCTTAAGTGTTGGAGGGGGAGAATATATATGGAGATTCGAGGTTTTGGAGTGATTTCAGCAGAGTTTCGTATCAATTTTGGACCTGGAATATGCAAGGGGGGAGGCCTCTATTTATAGGCAATCTGGAACAAACCATGCGCATGGCCAAAATTTGGCTGTGCGCATGTAGGACATGCGCAGGTACTGTTCCATTGCCAGAATAACACGTGGCACCTTGTGTACTGGTTAAATCTCGACCGTTGATCGAAATTCAGTCGATCTGATCAAAATTTGAGCGCATGTAGCATACGCTCCATCACCGGGAAGGTCCATCCAAACTTTGCCTCGATAATTGAGTCAATCAGGAAGGTCCCGGGGGAATCGGTCGCACTCGGGATGTTCTCCTAGTGCTTCCGATGAACTTTCGTGTTTTCAAAAAGTTTGAATTATGTTCAGAAGTGTGGGATATCGTCTTGGGAAGCGTGCCAAGAATGACACTTTTGTGGAGCGTCTGTGATACGCTCCGTGGGTGTTCGAAAGTGGCTGTTTTCGTTTGATGTGATCGAGGCCTTCGAGAAGCGATCTATTCGATCAGACCGTTCCGATGGAAAGTACTCTGGAAACACTTTCTAGAATTCTCAAATTTACGCATTTCTCAAGTCGTTTGACGATGCGTTTTGATTAGGGAATCGAAGAAAAAGTCAACCTTGGCAGAGCGTCTGCGAGACGCTCCAAGGGTTGCTGAAAGTTATAGTTTTCTCACCGTACGATGGAGGGCTTCGAGAAGTGATCCATTCGATCGAACCATATCCATCGAAAGATCTATGGACAAGCTTTTGAGAATTCCCTAATTTACGCGTTTCTCAAGTCGGTTGACGGTGCGATATAATCAGGGAATCGGGAGAAAAGACAATTTAAGTGGAGCGTCTGTGAGACGCTCCAGGGAACTTATATCGAGTCATGTAAGCTTAGTGTCGTAGGGTGTTCCTTAGGTTAAACAAAGGCGTGCAGTGAAATCCTTTGCTCGAAACCCTAAGGCCGGTGCTATTTCGGGGCGTTTTTGGCTCCTAGGGGCAAAACGATCATTTGACCGGAGTTGGCTGGAAATGGTCAGGAATGGTTTGGTATGTTGTGTTAAGTGTGTAGGGCTGTTCAGGAATGGTTTTGAGAGAATCTTTTACCATTTAGTGGGGTTTGTGCCATGCTGAGGCGTTCAGGGGTAAAATGGTCATTTTGACCAGAGTGAGCCGGAATAGGACTGGATTTGGACCAAATGGCATGCAGGGGACGCCTGATGGTTTGACAATATTATGGAAGGATGGACTTATCATTTTGAGGGATTTTGAACTTTCCCAAAACATACCTGGAAGCTCAAGGGGCAAGTTTGGTCATTTTTCACCGAGTCGGGCTAGCAGGCGCTGGTGTTGACCTAGGTGTTGATTCCCGAGACCACCCAGTCTTGGAAAACTACCTGTGCGGTGTTGGTCTCTAAGAAAGCCTAGTCTTAGAGAGCTACCTGTAGGGTGGTGTTGGTTCATGAGAACGCCTGGTCCCAGAAAGCTACCTGGACGGGTGGTGTTGGTCTCCGGGAACGCCTGGTCCCGGAGAACTACCGAATGACGGACATTCTACATTGGCGGGCTAGCAGGTGCCAGAAGTGAACCGTCTGGAATCTTTGATGAGGTGTTGGTCCTCGAGATCGCCCGATCCCGGGAAGCTACCTGGATGGCGTTGGTTTCCGGGACCGCCTGGTCTGGAAAACTGCCTGGAACAATGGTGCTTAAGGCTTCAACAGATCCTTGTGGGCCCGAGAAGCGACCAGATGGTTGGATTGGAGATTGAAAGGCTCATCTTAAGCCCGTATGTGTTGTGATGTTGGAAGGACAGCCTTTGCTTTTGAGCCTTCACCAGATGACCAGATTATTATGAAGCGCCAGTTGGTGTTGTACATCGTCTTTAGTTGCTTTTGCAACAATAATAGGTCGACGGTCCATTTGTCTCTGGTGACCCTGGTAGCAGATCTGGATGCGCTAGACTATGTTGATTAGGGCGCTTTCACCTTTGCCTGCTTCTTACGAGGGATGAGAGTGAGGACATCCAAGGCTTGGGGGAGCTTGACGAGCTTTTCGCCGTTTCTGGTGTGGTGGAGCTATAAGTATTTGCCAGTTCGTCGATTAGAGGTGTTAGCGGGCAATGCCTTCCCGCAGGCCACGAGATGGGCCAGGCAGCAGGTAGTCCAGCGGTCCTTGCTCATAGATTTTGTAGCCCTCAGGGCTAACTTGGAGTTGCTGAGGCCTCAGGATGTGACTTCGGCACCCTACTGCCGATCCCCTCAGTATGCCGGCATGAGTGACGTCATCCTTTTATCTAGGTCGCGGATCACCTTTCGAGGCCCTGTGTCATAGGAGACGTATCTCAGGGAGCGTCACTGGCGGCAGCTTCATACTGCCTTCCACACGGCCATGGATCCTCCCCAATATATGTTTGGACTTTATCGGGCCGGGGTAGAAATCCCTTATATAATCGAGGTTCCTGGTGAATGGTTCCTGCTTCCACCGGATATGGATTATGAGGCTCACTTCCGGGCGAGATCTATTGGCGCTTTCACCCAGCTGGATCTGGTAGTCGGAGGGTAGGTGGCTGGCCATGAGGTGGCGGAGCTTTGGCGTCGAGCTTAAGGCTTTGTTTCTAAGGAGGAGTACCTAGCAGCTTGCCAGGCACGAGATCGGTATCGTGCTGAGGTGGAGGCCCTGACTGCCTGCATATCTCTGATGGAGGCCCGTTGGGTATGTTGTTTATGGTTCATTATTTTCACGTTCCTTATGCATCCCCTGTGTTCTGACGCTAGCTCTTCTTCCTTTTTTACCTTTTTCTTTGGTCAGGGTCCTTTTGACGCGGGAGCTTCTTCTAGCCAGCCCTCTCCGTATGTGCCGAACTTGGATGATTTTGGTTTGGACGATAACCTTGCTCCTTGAGGCCCCTTGCTTTTCCTGCGGTCATAGTTAGAGTTTTTAGTTAGATCGATGGTTACTGTTTCTGCTTTTGTGGCCGTGTGTTGGCTATTATGGATGATGACTGTATGATGATTTCATGTACATTATTTCTATTATCTTTTGTTCCTTTACATGCGATGATGATTATTTCTTTTTTCTAATCTTGTTTTGCATGCATGTACGTGGATATATGATGGATATGAATGTGAAATCATGATAGGCTTAAGAAATGGTGGATATTTGCAATCCTTAAGTAAGTTTGAAAATGGCGAGGATATTTGTTGCACACATTTAGGCAAAGCATACATATATATAGTTTTATGTAAACCAGCCCAGAGGTAGATTGGGGTGTTTATCGCTTCGACATTTTGCTCTTTCTTCAAAAATCTCCTTTTTGGTTATGCTCTTTTCTTGCCACGACGAGATAGTAGTTGCTCCATTCCTAGGGTTTTCATTTTTGGATCCGACTCTCCGCTCTCTTATCTGAGAAACTGTCACTCAATTGATTTTCTCTCAGGGGCCTTATGTTTGATATGGCAGACTCTCTAGGTGACAGTCGAAGTAGCCTTTAGTAAAGGAGCAAGCAGTTTCCATCGTCAATATGAGAAGACTTTACTTTAGACCGTAATGTAGGCTAGGTAATGGGTGATGAATGAAGGGGTATTCAGGCTCAAACGATTTTTTTTTTTTTTGGGTGATAGTAACCAGAACCACCTTGAGTAAGCTTTTGCTGTTTTGTTCCCTTTTTTTTTTCAGATATCGCCATTTCTTTTTGAACTTGTTTAGGCTAAGCAATCTTCCCTGATCTGAGGGGACTTTCTGTGGGTTGTAATGTGGCTAAGTTGCGGGTTTTTGAAGGAAAGGGTATTGACGGCTCAAAGTGTGATGTTATTTCTGGGTTTTACCGATGATCACCTTTTCAGATCTTTGCCGGCTTACCTTCCCCTTTTCCTCTCCTTCCTTTTTGTACGAACTTGCATCCACATAGGGCTTGCTATTTTCTTTTAGTTTTTGCCCCCAGTACTACTGCTTGCACAATTGACTCTCAAGCGGCATCAATCGCCATTCTCCTCTTCTCTTCTATTTTTTTTTTTTTTTTTTTTTTGGGTGTTGCCTTGTTTCCTGCCCCTTTCGATACTAGAGGGGACTTCCTTTCTCTCCATGCTCCCTTTTTTGTCACTTTTTCCTTCAAACTTGCTTTCGCCCATTGTAGGGAGTGATCACCAATGTGGATTTTTCGAAGGAATATAATTTGGCTCAAAAGGGATTTTTCAAAGAGGGTTCTTTTAGCTGTATGGTAGCAGAATAGATAGCCCCTCTTCCTTCTAGGTAAGATTGCTTAGACTATGAAGTTCAGTTTTAGAGCTTTTGGCGTTATCCTTTGAAACAAGCAGCTGTTAGCTTAATTGTTTTGTTACTTGCTCTTGCCCCAGTGCGGGGGGTGGTTCCTGGTTAAGGTGTTTGAATGAAAATCACTTAAGGCTCGAGTGGGCTGACCAAGGGAATTACTTTGGCTATTACAAGGATTTTGAAATGAGGGCTTTTCTTCCTTTCGAGGGTCTAACTGTTGACTGCTTTTCCATGGCGTCCTTCGGAAGCCACTTTTTTTGTGACCTACTCTCTTTCTTTCCTTTTGCTATCTTTCCTTTGGATCAGAAATGGTCCCCACAGGTGAGGACGCACGTACCATCCCGCCTTTCAAGTTAGGGTATAACAACAAGAAAGGAAAATTCTGAGAAAGAGCAAGTACCAAAGATGATAAATGCAAATTTCAACTTCTTTCATTTCAAAAGTTCTGTTTACATGATGAACTCTTGATTAGCAAAAGATGAAAGTATAGTTAACAAAACAAAAATTAACAGGAAAGTAAAGACAAAGTTTGGTAGAAGAGCATCCCTTTGACAATCACTTCTTCAGGTTGGCTTTGGGACACGCCTACCTCCTCCATGCTCCATTCGCCGGTTTCTTCACTGGGTTGTGTTAGGCAAATTGATGTGTCAATTGCGGGGTGGCAGAGATCAACAGCCATAGTGTAACCAGGGCTTCCTCCTTTTCCTTCTTCTTCTTTAATGGGGTCAGTGGGATTGTGCGTCCCTTCTTGGGACTCTTGTTGGCTTTCCTTTAGTTGGGCAGTTTTCTCTTGCTCGGCTTCTTGGGATTTCATATCCAGTCCTTCTTCAGAGGCTTGCGACGACCTTTCCTTAGCTTCTTCTTTTTCAGCTTCCTTTTTGTCAATCTCAGCAAACAGGCTATCCAAATCGCCTTCGTTGAATTCGAATGGTGGGTTTGGTAGTTTCGGCTCGTAGATGCCCCAGCCCATGTCCTTGTAATCGAAAAGCTCCTCTTTCAGGCGAGCCTCGGCTTAACATATCTAGGATGTAGGAATTCTTCTCCCCAGCCATCCACAGGTGCAATATCATTGGGAATGTTTGCAACAGGTTCATCCACGGGCCAGTCGAAAGGGTCTTGCTCCCCACTTGTATTGTAGAGATAGATAGGGCATGGTGGCAGTTCTTCCTCCCAATCGCTTTCAGTGTCTGAATCACCTTCGAAGTACTCTGCGGTTATGATGCCATCAAGATCTACCCCATCCTCGATGATGATGTTGACAGCTTGGTCTGGTAAGGGATTTGCCGTGACATTGGGTGTGGGGACCGGTTTTGTTTCTTGGGTGTTGATGACCTTGTTGTCAATGAGGTCTTGAATCTTATGCTTCAAAGAGAAACAGGATTCTGTGTCATGCCCCTATCCCCCAGAATGGTACTTGCAAGTAAGGGCAGGATTGAAAGTTAGCGGCAGTGGGCTTAGCAATGGCCGCGGGGGAATAGGGTTTATATGCTTAGCCTTGAGGAGTTCATGATAGGCCTCTATCTGGGTGCATACCAAACGTGTGAACTCTCGATTCTGTTGGTTATTGTTTTTGTTGGGGTTGAAGTATGGTTGGGCTGCGGCAGGTTCGGTTGGGGGTGCTTGGGTAGCAGCAACGGGGATGTTGATGATTGGAGCAGGCGGTGAAGGTCGAGCTTGGTATTGGGGGTAATATGGTTGTTGTTGCGTAGGTAGGATAGCAGATACTTCTCCCTCTTTCTTGCCTGTACCCCGAGTGGTTGCCACCTTCTTGGCCACATTCGCAAATCCCTCACTTGTCTTGGCATAAGGGTCAGTGATTCTGCCAGTTTTCAGCCCACTCTCAATCATTTTCCCTTACATTATCAGCTCAGAAAATCTTTTTTCGATACTCAAGCACAGGTACTCATAGTACAGTCCTTAGAAGGTGTTCACAAACAGCTGTATGTATTCTTTCTCTAGTAGTGGAGGGTTAACTTGCGCAACCGCCTCCCTCCATCTCAAAGCATAGCTTTTGAAGCTTTTTTTTTTCGCCTCGAGTTATTATCATCAAGGCGCATCTGTCCACGATCAGGTCACTGTTATGCCGATATTGAGATTGGAAGGCTGTGACTAATTCATTCCAGGTTGTTATTTTCCTCAAGTCTAGACAAGCGAACCATTGTAAAGCGGGCCCAGTTAGGCTGTGTTGAAACAATTGCATTAGAAGTTTGGGGTCATTCCCATGTCCACTTAATGCCCCAGCGTACAACCTCAAGTGTGCAACAGGGTCCCCACTTCCGTCATACTTCTGAAAGTCGGGCATTTTGAACTTGGGCGGCCTTGGGTGGTCAGGGAAGAAGCAGAGTTCGTCGTAAGACATCCCACCGAAGGTGTCATGACCTTGGAGGCTGCGCAAGGACTCCTCTAAGCCTTGTATCTTGAGATCGAGAGGGCTTGGGCCTTCCTTCTTTGAAGTGGCAGTTAGCAAGATGGTTTCAGGGTTGTCCTCTTCTCCTTCCTCGAGGTGTACCACTTTAGGAATCTCCTTGCTCTTTGTTGTACCGTCAGTTCGCAGGACGACCCTTGGTGGGATTGCTTCAATTTCCTTAGGATAAGATGTGGATGCCGATAGGTTCATGACAGGCCCTTTGAAAGCCATTAATTGTATGAGTTTGAACATTTCGTCTATTTTCGCCTTCATTTCATTCACTTCTTTGCGTGTCACTGAACTGTTCTGTTGATCGGGAATATTGCCTTCGCTAGACATTCGTGTGGTTCTTTGTCGGGTACGGACTTGCGTTCAAAGGACGGGGGTCACTTGTGTTCCTCTTCTTCCTTTCCTTGGAGCAATGGTGACCTACAATGCAAGCAGTCTCACCAAAGCTATGGCTAGTCTTTTGATGAGATGGGGGAAGGAAAAGAAAATAAGAAAAAACAAAACAAAAAGATTACATGTTAGGTTCTTGATTTGGAAAGGTTTTATGCGATGCATGTCCTAGGGATGCCCCTACCTTTTGAGTGGGGACTAAACGTGATGCTTTAGCTCATGTCTGGAGATAGGGGACTGTCCTGTATACAAATACTATACATGCCCTTGTTCATTCATCCATTCATAGATTCATTCATTCATTCTTTTGATAATAAGAACAATGTTATTAAGATGAATTCTTTTTGGTACATAAAATTTCTCAGAAATACATAACAATGGGGAGGAAGAACATTTTCCTTGGGACTTACACCTATTCTATATTTACACCATAGAATCCTAAACTACTCTTGAGCCTCCGGATTCGCCTTGTTGGTAGGAGCCCTTGACTTGAATTGCTCCCTTGTCTTCTTGGCAACCTTATCTCTATGAACGAAGAGGGATTAGGGCCCCTCTTTATGAGATGACTTTGATGCATACCATGAATCCTTAGGGTCTCGTGGTACCCTTAGGAGTTTTGGGTTGGCTTGATTCAGACGAGAAGGTCTTTGAGCCTTTCTCTAGGGGTTGATTGGATACATGAAGATGCAATGACTTGAGTTACTTTGAGAACTCTTGTTTTGAAATGGATTCCGATGCATGAGCAGTTATGATGTATGTACATAGAAGCAGCAAGAATTAGATAGCATAACAGCAGGGATTAAACAAAATTTATAAGGGAAAAATAAAGCGGTCGCCCTTTCCTCCTTGATTTTGAAATTGACGCGTGTGTCCTAAATCCGGCAGAGGTTCGGCTATGCATAGGGTGCTACATGAGCATGAGGTTGGGAGTTTACTAATGCTTCCTAAAAAGCTCGGTCCCCGAACCTTCAAACCTCCAGTGTCCACCCCCGAAAGGGTGAACTCCATCTTTGATTGGTGGTTCGAGCGGGGAACTATCAAAAGACCGTAGGCTAAGAAACTGACACAGCATCCACCCACAGTCAATATAATGTTCCCCCTTCTATCTAGAAGGATAGTAACCAGGTAATACAGTAAGATGCAAATGCAAGTGAGCGCACCAAGTGTGTGTGGAATTTTTGAAAATGGAGGAAAGGACCCAACAACACACATCACATCTTGTCCATTCATTCACATACATAGCAATAAATAAGACATGAAACAAAAATGTGAACAAAGGTCCACCTACAAAAAACAAATGCAAAGAGTTAGTAACTTTTCAAAAAACTCAATGCAAGGTAAAATGGATGGTCAATGCAAGAGCATGATTGTAGGCAATGAATGCAAGCGATGACACTTATTTGAAAATCATTTTGAAGAATAAGGTTTGCTTTGGAAACTTGAAAAATTTAAAGAGTGGACAAAATTGGACAAAGTAACCAGAGATTCTTGGTGAGTGAAGGGTGAAGAGACGTGTTAATGGCCTAACCCTCTAAGTGTCCCCGGTGGAGTCGCCAGCTGTCGCGCCCCGGTTTTTGGATGTCCAAGGTCCTTTCAGCTCGAAAACCCTAAAGCACGAAACTCTGTCACTAGAACTTGTCCTCCTAGAAGGACAAGTGCGACTAGGTTTGAAAATTGGTTTGACTAAGGGCTTTTTAGAGAAATAGGAGTCGCCACCTAACTTGATTAAGGTGAGTTAGGGCACCTAAAACTAAGTGTTAATCCGAAGATTAAACTTAGGGTTTTTTTTTCTTTGGAAAAGGTTTTGAAAACTCCCTCAAGAGAGGGTTTTTAAGAAAATAGGTTGTTTGGCAACCTTTGGAAATATGTAAGCCCTTTTCGAAAATAACTCTATATTGGTCTTTCGAAAACAGAAATCTATGGTCCGGAGCTTGGTTACGTGTAGGGAAGATATCCTAAAATCATCACCTTACCCCGCTCTTTCGGTACCTACATGTCTAATCACCCTTTGCTCACTCACTAGAATAACTGGTTACCATTGTCCACTTAATATCCACTTTAGAATTTTGAAAACGGGGTTTAGTCATCATTTTTCGGATGGATGATGCATGATGCAAGTTTTTGGACGAAACTTGAAAATAATGGGGGTTTTGAAGGAGTTTGGAATAGAAACTTTGAATTGATTAGAATTTTTGAAAAAATGATTGGAGTTGAAATGAAAGTCATGACCGCACCATTTTAGGTTGCCTACGTATCTCATTTGGCGAGAATCAGGTCATTCGTAGTTCAGACAAGAGCCAGATAAAAAATAGGCGCATTAGGGCCTTTGGAAGGTTTGAAGACACTTTGGGGTCTTTGGAAAAGTTTAAGACACTTGGAGGTCTTTGGAAAAGTTTAAGACACTTTGAAGTCTTTAGAAATTGAAGACTCTTTGTGGTCTTGGAAGTTGAAGACTCTTTGTGGTCTTGGAAGTTTTGACTTGAAATTGAATGGCGAAGTGTTTTGAAAATGTTTTTGGATCAACTTAAAGGAGTTTTGGAAAAATGCTTTGGCATGAATCAGGAGAACTTGAAAGTGTTTTTGAAGTCTTGTTTTGAAAACCTTAGAGGCATGATTTTAGAATGTTTTGATGAATTAGTTTTTTGAAAGGGGTTTTTGGAAGTGGTTAAGGGTTTGGAATCCTAATATGGACAACCTTAGAGGTTGATCTTGATTTATCACTTATCCTTGGAATCCCTAACCACGAGGGGGCTAAGGACACTTTAAGTTTGTGACATTTTGAAAGCATTTTTGGAAATATCTTGAAGATGGAGTGTAAAGACATTTAAAGAATTTGTGGAGTTGGTTTCTTTGAAATCAAGAGAGTAGGAGGTTTTGAAAAAATAGGTTATGAGAATAGTTTACAATTGAATGATCATTTAAAAAAGGGTTCAAGAGTTGGAGCCTTGAAGTGTATTAACCTAAATAGGATTGGCCTAGGGTTAGGAGTAACCTAAGGTTAACTAACTTGGGTTAGATTAACCTAGGGTCAAGATAACCTATGGTTAACTAACTTGGGTTAGGTTAACCTAGGGTTAAGATGACCTATGGTTAACTAATCAAGGTTGGGTTAACCTAGGGTTAAGGTGACTTAGGGTTAAATAACTAGGATAGGGTTAACCTAAGGTTAGGATGACTTAGGGTTAGGTCAACCTAAGGTAGGTGAACTAGGGTCAAGTTAACATAGGGTTGGACTATTAGGGTCAAGTTAACCTAGGGTTAGATTGGAGAATGGTTTTTGAAAGTTGGTTTGGTGCACTCTTCGAAAGAGTTTTGAAAAACTAAACATGTTATGTAAATGGACTTTGGTGGACAACCTTTTTGAAGATTATTTCCATGAAAATTTTGACTCTAGTCAAGAGTATGATTTATATGGTTGGTAATTGGCGACCATTCCAAGGAAGGTTTCCTCATGGCCATTATAACCTTTATCTTGCCAAGAGTGGGAATTTCAAAAATCACCATAATGATGACAATTTTTGAAAAATTGCATTTTTGAAAATTATCTTTTGCGAAGGATTTTAAAAATCATTTTTTAAGGGAAACATTCCATCAAGAGAGGGTTCATGTGGCCAACAAAAAGGAGACCACTAAAGAGAGGGTTCCATGAGGCCATTCCAACCACTATACTTGAAAGAATGAAAATCTTGAAAATTAGAGAAATGGAAAGCAACATTTATGCAAGTTAAAATGTAATGATGCCAAAATGAGAGTTAGGGGTTAGTAGGGGTTTTTCTAAGCTTCAAAGAGCCAACTCTTGGAACAATTTTTGGGAGGAATATAGAGTTTGAAATGACATGGAGTTTTAAGATAAATATAAGCATCATAGAACATGACAACAAGCATAAAATGAAGCTAAGCATGCAAAACATTATCAAAATAGTAATATGCAAAGGGCCATGATCACATACAAGGTTTTTAGGCTACACCACATAAACAAAGGGCTCCTAGGCCATACCATCTTAAAGTATGCTAGTGAGAGATCCCCCTATACAGTGGCTCTCACTTGCTTTCCTCTAGGCATGATCTAGGAGCCCTCTTGGCTCAAGCATGCAAGAAAGGGGGGTTAAAGATGGGGATTAAAATAGAGAATAGCCTAAGTAGGCTAGGAGGGAGAAGAGAAGAGTGGGAGAAGACACAAATATAAAAGAGATACCACATTTTGCCTTCAACACATTTGTAATCTTCTGAAGAGGCTTTGATTGAAGCTTGAATGACTTCAACAAGGCTTAGAGGGCTAGTAGGGAGTGTTTGATGGTGTATAAGGCTTTATATGTGAAGTATATAGGCTTGGGGATGATGGAATCTAAGCTAAGTGTTGGAGGGATGAAGTGTGTATAGAGATTCGCAGTTCTGGAGTGACTTTAGCAGAGCTTCGCATCAGAAATCGGAGTTGGAATATGCAAAGGGGGGTCTGGTATTTATAAGCATTTTGGAACAGACCTAGCACATGTACTACATGCGTTGGGCCAAAATTTGACCTAGCACATGTAGGACATGCGCAAGTACTGTTCTATTGCCAAAATGACAAGTGGCACCCTGTGTACTGGATAAATTTCGACTGTTGATCGAACTTTGGTCGATCTGATCAAAATTTGAGCGCAGGTAGCATACGCCCCATCACCGGGAAGGTTCGTCCAAACTTTGGCTCGATAATTGAGTCAATCGGGAAAGTTTCGAGGGAATCGGTTGCACTCGAGATGTTCTCCTAGGGCTTCCGATGAACTTTCATGTTTTCAGGAAGTTTGAATTATGTTTGGAAGCCTGGGATATCATCTTGGGAATTGTGCCAAAAAGGTCATTTTTGCGAAGCGTATGTGATACACTCTGAGGGTGTTCGAAAGTGGTTGTCTTCGTGTTGCATGATCAGAGTCTTCGAGAAACGATCTTTTCGATCGAACCGTACCGATGGAAAGTACTCTAAAAATAATTTCAGGAATTCCCAAATTTATGCATTTCTCAAGTCATTTGATGGTGCGTTTTGATTAGGGAATCAGAGAAAAAGTCAACCTTGGCGGAGCATCTGCGCGACGCTCTAGGGGTTGCTAAAAGTTCTAGTTTTCGCACCGTACGATGGAGGGCTTCAGAAAGCGATCTATTCGATCGAACCGTATCGATGGAAAGATCTATGAATGAGCTTTTGAGAATTCCCTGATTTACGCATTTCTCAAGTCAGTTGACGATGCGTTATAACCAGGGAATTGGGAGAAAAGATAATTTAGGCAGAGTGTCTACGAGACACTCCAGGGAACTTTTATCGAGTCATGTAAGTTTAGTGTCATAGGGTCCTCCGCTGGTTAAACAAGGACGTGTGGTGAAACCCTTTGCTCGAAGTCCCAAGGCCGGTACTGTTTCGAGACATGTTTGGATTTCCAAGGGCAAAACAGTCACTTTGACCCGGATTGGCTGGAAATGGTCAGGAATGGTTTGATGTGTTGTGTTAAACATGTAAGGTTGTTCAGGGATGGTTTTGGGGGAGTCTTTTACCGTTCGGCAGGGTTTGTGCAGTGCTGAGGTGTTAAGGGGCAAAACGGTCATTTTGACCGGAGTGAGCCGGGATAGGACCGAAATTGGACCAAATGGCGTGCGGGGGACGCCTAATGGTTTAATAACATTTTGGAAGGATGGACTTATCATTTTGAGAGATTTTAGACTTTATCAAAACGTGCCTGGAGGCCCTAGGGGCAGGTTTGGTCATTTTTCACCGAGTCGAGCTAGCAGGCGCCGGTGTTGACCTAGGTGTTGGTTCCCGAGACCGCCCGATCTCTGAAAACTACCTGTGTGGTGTTGGTTTCTAAGAACGCCTGGTCCTAAAAAACTACCTGTAGGAGTGGTGTTGGTTCTTGAGAACGCTTGGTTCTAGAAAACTACCTGGAATGAAGGTGTTAGTCTCTGAGAACGCCCGGTCTCGAAGGACTACCAAATGACGGACATTCTACGTTGGCGGGCTAGCAAGCGCTAGAAGTGAACCATTTGGAATTTGATGAGGTGTTAGTCCCCGAGATCGCCCGATCCTGGGAAGCTACCTGGATGGCGTTGGTTTCCGGGACTGCCCGGTCCGGAAAGCTGCCTGGAATAATGGTGCTTACGACTCCAGCAAGTCCTTGTGGACCCGAGAAGCGACCAGTTGGCTGGATTGGAGATTGTAAGGCTCATCTTGAACCTACATGAGTTGTGATATTGGAAAACTTAACCTAGTCGGGCCAGAGATTGCAGAGCAGGCAAAAATGGGGTGCTTACAATTGTTATCTACATGAAGATTTAAAAAAGATGTTTTATTATAAAGTTCATAAAGCTGCTGAACGTACTAAAGAAACCTACATGAAATAAAATTCATACAAGAATCATGATGCACAACACAATAAACCCTATACAATAAACGTCATGGATTTTCATCTTCATCGAACATGTCAATATCAGATTGATATTGTTCGTCATTCATAGCACGTAAATAAAATTCTGCCTCATCCATTAACCCCTCCTCAGCACGCTCAGTTGCCGACACGCTGAAGGAGTGTCGGCACAACCGCATTTGCATTCGATTCTCCTCTTCACGAAAACAGTGTAATGCTTTTTACAACAACTGAGGAGTATTGGTAGGCATATTCATTGCTAATTAACGAGGAATTCGAAGATTGGATGCTCGCAAGCCTGTAACCAAATTTTGAGTTATTGTAGTTCAGTATGACAACTCTTCTAACATTATATTAACAGTACTCCGTGTGTGACGCTTATTTGGATCCAAAGGGTACTCAAACACTTCTTCATCGTATGCAACCCAGTGATGACCCATAGCCTTGAAAATATCATCAACAGTGTATGTTGTCATGACTGAGGAGTATTAGCATAGTTTTATAGTTGAAGTTCCACCCTCGTAAAGGCAGTATTTATACAATCCATTCCATCTCCCAGCCTGCATCCATGAGTTGTCGTGTCAATTAAAGTCTGCATGTGAAGCCTGAATCCATTTCAACAATCACGTGAAGCCATTATAGGCATTGCACCGTTGATGCGAAAGGCTGCAGAAATTGACATGACAAGTCCATAAAAGGGTGGGAAAAATGTCCTCAGTCTCAGTTCATTGCAGTCATTTGGAAGTATTTATTGTTAGGGTATTTCAAGCTTCACGTGAAGCCTGAAAAGGAATGTACCATACCCTATAGTTTGAATCTATTTTAGGAATCACGTGGGTATACATCAATTCCGTACTCTGGCACCACCAAGTAAAACGGGTCGATGCCTAAGTCCGCAGTGACAGCAAGCATGTGCGAACAAGGATATTTGTTGATGATGTATTTCGAACAAGAACAGCTGGGCTGGTTAAGTCTTACAACTTGCTTGTACCCACCCAGCATCCCGTGGTATGTGGTTTTGACCTCATATTCACCTTCTTGCCTGTGAACAAAATTGAAATCAGTTTCATTGTCACAAAAATACTGGTAATCTTAAAAGTGATGGCAGCGCAGTTACCTGTTAAATGCTCTCAACAAATATGTATTTCCTTTGCACTGGTATTTTTCTATTTGTTTTTGTACCTTGTGGCCATACCTCACACCAGCAGCCCGTTTCTTAATACACTAAATTCTCCTCTCGTCAAAATACTTAACAAGCCGGTGGAATGTAGTTTCCACACATACTGTGATGGGCACATTCTAGGCACCTCTCAATACACTATTAAATCTGTAAAACCCGCGAATTTTAAAATATACTTTTGGATTTTTGAAATTTGAAGGAAATAAAATTTAGAGGATTAGTTATTCGATAGAGTCCCAAAACTTCAAATTAATATGAAGCCAGGGAAAGAAGTGGAATTTCAAGGGAGAAATTCCTATAAGACGAGAAGGCTGTAACACCCGCAACTTCCTTTGGCTGCACCACATCTCTAGTGGGACTGGAGGGACCGAACCATAGGAATTATATGTCTAAATGAAGCCCCTTTTGAGGCTCGATCTAGTTAACGGTTTAGAACTCGGCTTCATGGAAAGTCGGTTCCTTCGAAACACGTTATACTCGACAAATTCGCACTAATTTTTGTCCTAACTTTAAACTAGGTTTTCTTTCTCGTTTCTCAATAGATTTTGACAAATCAAGCATCTAAAATTATTTACTCTTTGAGCCTGATCCTCTCGTGTTCTCAAAACTCAATTTCGTGGAGTTTCGGTCTCCCAAAAAGCATCCGAAAGCCGCTGCACCTGGTAATTTCGTATGTGATTTTACCAAAAACTCGGAGCAAGCTTCTTTCATGTTTCCCATCGGAATCACATGAAATTTGAGTCTAATTCGATCAATTTTTTGAGCACTTTCTAACCATGGCCTCAAAATAAATGTTTGATAAGGTTTGCAATCCCGAACTTAGCCGTTTCGGGCCAATGCCCACTTTCTTTTATGTCAAATTATTGCACCTTACCACCTTTGTATGGCCAGCTGCCACCTATACATGTAGTGTATGAAATACACTAATAGATGTATCTATAACACATGCTAAGACCTTATTTTATTGCTAGTGCAAGGTTAAGCCATACATACACATGCACATCAACATGACTACCACATGCTCAATACACTAAATTATATAAACCTAGCATCTTGTCCCCCTTTCTTCCCCTCCTTACCGGCCAAGAATGGACCATTCTTGGTCAAATTTATATATAATGAGGTTAAGTGCTTTGGTATAATATTAGCACACACAAATCATAGTATAATACATAGGTTTAATCTAGCACATGTTGCAACACAATACACTAAGATATAATTCCTACACTTTTGCCCCTTGTGTTGCCGGCAAGCATGTTCCATGCTTAGCCAATGAAGGCTTTTGATGAGTTATATATGTTATGTATGGAATGAGAGAGGAGGGGGAGACCGAAAGAGAGAGAGAGAGAGAGGTGGGAAAGGAGTTTGCATGTGCATGATCTAAAACCAATGCATTTGTATCCCTTGTGTTGAACACGAGGCACACTTGGACCCAAAATGCCCCATGCTCCCCCAATGTGTATGGCTGCCATTTTCCCAAAGTTTGACCATAAGAATTTGAGGTAATTATGGAAGGGGGAGATAGAAAGAAAGATAGGGAGGAAGGGGTGAACCGAGAGAGATGGAGAGAGAGGGGAGAGAATTCACCCATGGTCCAAGTTCTTGGACATGGGCATGCTAGGCATGGGCTCCCATGCAAATCATGTACCAGTTGTTGTAGAGAGAAAGAGCAAGAAATTGAGAAAGGAAAGAGAAAGGGAACAAGAGCAGTTTGGAAGAGGGAGAGCTCGGGAGAAAGGAAGGAGACTCTCGGGTAAGAGAGAAACCCGAGCCTTGTCCTAATCCAAGAAACTTAAGGTTTGGCCTTTTCCCTCCTGATTTATAGTATGTTTCATATCCAAAAACACTGCTGGAATAAGAAGAAATTCCCAGAACTTTGGCCAAGAAAATAAGAAGTTAGTTTTCGGTTCGGACTAGTGCAAACCAGTCAGGGCAGTCACTTTCAAAACATTTGTTTTAAAGCTTAAATGTCTCTAAACATGCAACTAAGACCATGGTCGAAAAGAACATGAAAAACCCTTCATTTTAGGCTCAAAGTTTGCTTAGTTTGGTTAAAAATTGATAGAGAAAACTCTGTCCAAACTTGGAAGAGTTTCTGTTGCAAAAATCTGCAAAATGAGTCATTTTTCGAAGACTGTTTGGCATATCTAAAGCTTTTATTCAGAGCTGAATTTTTGGATATTTGAACTTTGAGATCTTAGTGAAATATGGGCTTTGGTTTCAGCCACAAATGTTTAGCATTCGAATTATAGTGATTTTTTCATATTTATGTTGCCACTGCAGAATTCTGAAACTCTGTCCTCGGACCCCTCCCTTTGACAACAGTTTCGACCAAGTTAGAGTCTTCTAAAGATCATGAAATTTTTACTGTATTTACTGGATGTAAGGATGAGACTTTGTACCAAAATTCAGATCGATTGAGTATCATCTTCCTATGTTTAAAACCTATGAAATTCGGACCATCTGCTGCAGGATCTTCCTTTTGGCAGCACTGTTTTGCTTTCTAAAATGCGAAATAAATACCTAGGCTGGTCCTTTAATTGTGAATTTTGGTGTGGATGTTCCTTGGGATGTCTATTGGCATTTCCATAAGTTTGGGACTCGGTTGACAAGAGAATAATCAGTTCTGTCCCTTTTAGTAAACCTGTGTCAGATTCGGCAGCTTAGCCGACTTGGTGAAGTTTGGCATAAGCCTAGAACCTATTCAAGTTGGAAGAGAGTTGTTTTGAGGTCTATGTGTCCAACCTCATGAGCACTTGTTGATGGCATTTTCATTAACTTCACAGAGATGTTTCGGGTTGTGTGGTGATCTTTGCGAGATAAGTGGAATGCGATTGAGGTAACCAGTTGTATACAATATGCTCCTCTTCAAATCTCTTTGCAAAAGTAGATTCCTATTGTTTCTTGAATTGTATTCCTCTTGCATATTTATGTTGGTAAATTCCATCGTTATATGATTTTTGACTCTATTAAGGGTGTTCCGACATATCCTTGTGTATTGTGTTCATTATTGAACTCCTTGATAATGCTACTTTTGGAATGCTTGTTAAATTCATCAATTATATGACTTTTGACTCTATTACGCGTGTTCTGACATACCCTTGTGTATTGTGATCGTTGTTGAACTCCTTGATGATGCTACTTTTGGACTGCTTGTATTGTGTTCGTTGTTGAACTCCGTGATTGTAATCGTTATATGATGTTTGGCTCTATTAAGTATATTCCAACCTATCTTTGTGTATTGTGTTCGTTGTTGAACTCCTTAATAATGCTATTGTGGAACCGTTGAATTTTATTATGGCTGATGTGACATGGAACTAATCAACACTCGTTCAAACGCACCCGCTGGCCGTTATTAGAAATGGTTATGGAATGATGACCCTACGGGGTATCGATCATGGGATATTGATCCATGGGATACTGGTTATAATATCGTGGCACGGGTGGCGTTTGGCATGATACTGAGAAAGGCCGGGTATTGGGCTGTGATGGAACCTTGGATTAATGATTGAATTATTGGAATAATTGTCATACATATTATGTCCCGATTGATTAATATCTTGTTAGTCCGATCATTTGATTCCCTTTTGAACTGATGTGCTTGACTGTCGAACTCCATTTTTACTGTCCTAAATTGAACACTTGTACTCCTGTCGTATTGTATACTTCCTGGTTAAATTTTATTTTTCAGGTTAAGGCAGAGCAAGGAAAGAGCAAGATTTTAGAGCTTATCTTTTTAGAGTTGCGGATTGAGTCAACTATTATTAATTTTCGGAAGCCTTGTATTATGGAAGTTGTCTATCTTTTGTAGTCAGAGTCTTAGAGACTATTTGAAAATCGTAATATTGGTGACGAGTTGTGGCGATTGACGTTGTATTACCTTGGAGTTTATTTTAGTTAGTTATTTTTTTTTCTTTTTAACGGTCTGGAAAAATCCGGGTCGTTACAAAATCCCTCTGATAGGTTTGTAGTCAAAATCCCCCACCTACGACCTCCATCATGTGCAAGTGTCCACTTTTCAGCCGCCATCTCTTACAACCAATTTAATGCCCCTGGTATAAGAATTTTAATCTCCTTCATAATCAAGTTCAACTTCCGAATTTGATGGCAACTACCAGCCCTCCATACCAAATCCATGAGTTTCGTGTTGTTGAATTTCTTGTTGAAGTTTCTGCGGATGTGCCTGAGACAATATCGATTATATCCAACCGGTGGCAAATGCGGATGTTCCCAGTACCACGCAACAACATTCAACAGGCCCTTATGTCTATCAGATATCAACGTAATGCCCTCACGATTAGGCACTACATGTCGTCTCAAGTTCTTAATAAACCATGACCACGATGTTGTATTCTCTTCATCTACAATGGTAAAAGCCAGTGGTAAAATGTGTTCATTGCTAGTTGATGCGATAGCTACCAGTATCTTCCCGGTGTATTTTTCATTAAGGAAAGTCCCATCAATGCCGATAACAGGAGCGCAGTGAGCGAATCCATCGATGGTGGGTTTGAATGCTCAAAACACATAATTAAACACCACCTCATCCGGCGTAGTCGACGACAACACATTCCAGTCTACAATTATTCCAGGATTAAAGATCTGTAGTGCCGTCATGTACCGGGGAAGTTTCGTGTACAACTCATCCCAATTCCCAAATGTCACCTCAATGGCTTTTGTTTTTGCAAGCCATGCCTTTCTGTAAGATACTGTGTGCTTTAATGCAGTTCGTACGGTGGTGATAAGCGATACCACCTTCGTTTTTGCATCTGTGTGTACACGAACACCGAATGTATTCAAGTCTACACATAAACAACTCCTATTTTAATTTTAAATTACATTGGTTTAAAAAAAATATATAGTTTACCTTAACTAAGTCCAGTATGACCATCGTAATGAGATCAGTATCAATGTTACAACGGTCCCTCTGTGATATTGCAAACACACAAAGATGTGGATCAGGATACGTCTTTACCTCAAAGAAACCATGTTTCTCTTTCTTTGAGGCTCGAAACCTCTAGCTGCAATCATGCTTGCACCTTACATCCCAAACCTTCTTGCCCGTTTTCACCACCACATACTGTTTTCTTTTCTTTACATTGTACATCTTTACTGCATATTTCACCGAATCTTTGTCTTTAAAGATCATCCCCTTTTCGAACTCTACAGTCTCCGGGGTCCATACGTGCCCACAACAATAAAGGTCCCGACTAGTTACGGTAGCGTCACCCCCCTTCTCCAAGTTTGTGAAGAAAGGGATAGGAGTGTATCATTCGGGTATATTAACCAAGGACGATGGAGGTTCACCAAATTCAGGCCCCTCATCATCAGACTCATCATCAGCCATTAGTTTAGCGTCAATGTCCTCGTCCGCGTCTAGATCAGGACCTGCACTGTCAGGTACACATCTCTCAGCTCCATCACCACCCATATTAACGTACTCGTCAATAGGCCAGTGGAACCTCTCAATTGGGGAAGTCGATGGGTGTACTAGAGATAGATGCTCAGCCCCTGAACTTGTACAAATATCATGTTGCATCTGTGATCCCCCGGCTATGTATGACCCATACGTTGGACAATACGGGTATGGGGACATATCGGCATACTGTGACACGACGGTGTAAGATTCTTGCATCAACATCCTAGTGAATGAGCCGGGAATGCCACTGTATGTCCCTTGAGTCAACATCCCAATGAATGAGCCGGGAACATTGTATGCCCCATAACCTGAATATATCTGATCTGGTACATTCAACCTCCTCGTTATGCTCTTTTTCTCCACGGATAGTTCAACAGAATTCAGTGTGGAAAAATATGACGGGATGTCCAGCACACTATCCAAGGTCATGCCATCATTGATAGGCACCTTCTTGTAATAAATGAACCTCTCCCATTGTCTATGGGGATGTCTACATATCAACTTTAAACGGATGTTTTCCCCTTCATCTACAACCTTGGGCATAAGAAACTGTTCTAATTCTTCCAGTGTTGTTCTGCGTTGTATAGTGTAAAACCCATTCGCTTCAGTATCTTATGATATGCCTTCGTCAGGGTCTTGTACTATCGTCCTGCCCCAATAACACATCACATTTACAGTCCCCATTCAGTGTACTAATTCAATATATGAAAATACAAGTTAGATGAAATAGATCAACGTAAATTTAAATTTAAATTTAAATATTCACCTTCAACAAGTGACATGAAGTTAAAAAGTTGAAAGACAAATAATCTGTGAACCTGTTGGGAAGGATACACGAGGAAAACAGGTCCACTGGGGGAGTTAAATTTGTTACTGCTTGTTATGGAATTATTGGTATGAAAGCTTTTTAAATGCAAACTTCATTCCTAAATAAACGAGTTTCTTCATTGTGTTTTTCATTTCATTTTGCTATTCTTTTAGGGTTCATTAAATTTCTGGATCCTTACTATATGCTACTTATCACAAAAAGAAAAGAGATTGGTGCAATTTATGGCCACGACATATATGATGTCTCTAAGAGTGCGATAGTTCCCCTTGCAAATTCTAAGGTCCGGGCCTACCTCGTTGATTCTAATAATGAGAATAGATAATTGTCCATTTTACTGGTATATGCCTTTGTCAATATAACTCCCAAATTTGCATAAATGAATGTCAAAATGTTTTATACTTGTTTTTACCTCTACTGGTATATACCTCTAATCTAGATGTTTGAACTGAGTTAATTTTATGTATACATAAACATGCTCGATCAGTTATAAATCAGACATATAGGCTGATACTTTAAAATCTCAAAAGCACAAGAGGAATGGGAATGGGATAGAAAAAATGTAATAGATTTAGTACGTACTGGTAATAAAGAGGGCATACCGCAGGACCAGAATGCAACTTTAATCAATGGCGGTGCCAATCAATGGAGGGAGAGAGAATACAGCTTCAATCAATGGCGGTGCCAGAAGCGTAAGAAGAATACCTATACCAAGCCCAAGAATGCAGCTTCAATCAATGCCATTTACGAAAAATGCACTTTCCCAAATAAATTTCTCCAAATCCCTAAACCCTAATAATATCTTCTAAGATGAAAAGAGGGCATGGAGCGATAGAGAGAGAGAGAGAGAGAGAGAGAGAGAGAGAGAGTGCGTGCAATGATGGGGGACAAACTAGGCCAGAGCTCGAGAGCAATGGAGGTTCGTTCAACCGACTGAGCCATTGCAAGAAGAGTTCGTCGACAAACCTAAAAAAATCAGATCTGGGTGCCACGCATATATATATGAAATGCCTGATAAAAGCATCATTGAAGATGACGCTTTGTTTAAATTTAATTAGAATTGAAAGCGTCATTTTCTTTGATGCTTTATATTTAAATTAGAAGCGTCAACCGTCATAACACTTTTAAACCGAAATCGTCAATATAAATGACGCTTTTTATATTAACTTATTCACGCTTTTCCTTATATTCGTAAATTCAAATTTCATTGCAGAATATTAAATATAAAGCGTCATTAGTATTGACGCTTTTGTTAAAGGCATTAGTCCTAATGACGCTTAACTAGGATTTCGTAAATATTCAAATTTTAACTCTTATTTAATATCTATTAATTAAAATAAATCTACTTTGGTAAAAAACCCGGGTTTTGGTATTAGTGAGTTTGCAGAGAGAGAGTTCTATGCTTCAAAGCTTGGGGCCTAGCACAGACAGCTGCATTGCTGAAAGCTTTATTGGGTCCTCGGTATTTCAATCCCAAGACTAAGATAGATGATTGTGGGTTAGAAGGGAATAGGTGGAGGAAGTAAGGCTCGCCCTATGTTTGTGCAGTTTGTGCTTGAGTTGAGCCAATCTGACAGGTTCACTAGGCAGCTTTAGAAGCCGATGGGGACAAAGAGTGTTTGGGAAAGTCATTCAATTTGAATATACCTCATCGTGAACTTCAAAACAAGGATCCAAAAGCTGTGCTTCAAGCTGTTAATGAGTTGTTGGCTTGCTTTGTCAGATTCAATCTTGTCCATGGTAGTTAAGTATATGCCAGATCCAATCACTGCCCAATCCTTTACTTACTAAGAGGGAAGGGAAGTGAAGTGAAGTGAAGTTATAAATGATGGAATTGGCTCTGATGTGCTTGCTGAGGTGGCTCGGGTGAGAAAATCTGTTCAGGCTTATGATTCTAGCCCTGAACTAGCTAGCACCATGTGTTGCTTTTGTATCTAAGATGTTTGCTGTTCCTTCAAAAAAAAAATGTTTACCTCAAAGGGGCTTCCACGATGAGGTTTTTAAGCGAGGATGGTGGAAATGGTGAATCTCATGAGTGCTTCCTTGCATTTGCCAAGATTTTTAGTGGGGTCTTTTTGTTCAGGACAAAGGGTGGTTTATTTATATATGATCCATTGGGAGGAGAAGAATCAATCAATGCAAAAGCACATACAGTCAGTGTTCCACCTAATACAGTATTGAAGAAAGAAATGCAGCATGCAACAAGTGCTCTACTTGTTCTTAAAGTCATTGGGAAGCACTTTCTGAGGATCCTTTCTTTGTACCGAAGACTGAAGAAGAGCTTGAAGAAGAGTTTGGAGATGGTTCTAGTAGTGTTCCACCTAATAATACAACAACAAAACGCATTGATGCTGTGAGACAACGGAAGGGGTCTCCCTGTGGAAGTAAAGGTAGTGCAGCATGCAACAAAGCAGAGGACATCTAAAAGTTTCTAATCTGATCTTGGCACTAGCTCTTGCAAAGATTCTAAGGCAAGACATCTCTTCTTTACTTTTGGCAAAAAAAGGCCAAATACTCTATACCTAATTTTCCACCATAGACTAAATTGTATTTCTTTTTCCTTTTCTGTAACGGGAGCTTGGTTGATGAATGATAATGAGTTTTTAAATCGATATCTTGAAGTGGTGTAAAAATTCCCTGGTAATGTATGAAAATGTCTTTTTGACTTTGGAATGCATTTTGGAATATCCATTGTTTTCATCTATGTTGTGGAGATCAAATTTGTTTAAGCTTTTTTTGTTGGTGTGTGGAGTGTGTGGTTGTAAATTTAATTACCCAGCACATATTCTAGTCACCATGTGTGTTAACGCAGTTGAGAGTTTGACTCTAAAAATGAAAATTAAAAATTTCTACTCTGTGCTAGTAAGATCACTAACAATGCCACTGGAAAATTATTAGGACAATTTGTTTTCACAGTGACCTAATTCAAAAAGTTTAAATTGAGTGGTTGACCTCCTACAATTTTCTAGATTTCAAATGCCTGAGATTTTTCAATATAGATTGCCATTTAATTTTTATTTCCACCATCACAGGGTGAAGTGATGAGGGTATCTTTCAGCAAAGGTTTGCTGGGAAAAGTTGGTGGATAGCTTATCTAGTGTCATGGTTCTGTTGCTTTCAGAGAATGTACAAAACACTCAATATATGCAGCTATATATGCACAAATTTCATCTTCTTTGAAGTATAAATCATTTGGTTGAAGTACTACAGAGGTGCAGAAAGACTTGAATACCACTATTGCTCCCTGAACAGAAACACACCCGCAAAAACTCCATTTGGGCAGAGGAATTGCCTAAGCCTTTTGAGAAGAGTGGTGGGCATTGCACTTGTTTCAGCCTTCTACTACAACGAATGAACGAGGCCTAGGCATGATTTTGATCTTGATGCTTGTGAAGAAAAGAAAAGGCGAGCAGCTTTCTGGCAGTGCTCTAAACTCCAGAGGTTTTTGTAGCATGCATTGAGAGGTTTAGTTGGTGAATCTTGTGAGAAAGCAGCAGTTAGGTCCAGTTACACATGTCCAGCATAACACTAAAGAAGATTTTTTGTTATCCTTTTCTTATCAAGAGGATAGGTTATATATGGAAGAGGAAGAATAATGAACATTTACTCATCTACATCAAAATGCCATTACATTATTCAGAGCCCATCACCAGTTTGCTCCTGGGGAATTAGGTGAAAATAGTGACAGTTAAAGAGAAGACTTACTGTCATCTCCAAGCAATGACTTCAACTCCAGAACTGACATACTGATATCTTGGATTTCTTCCAAGCATGAATCACACCTTACAATCCCCAATAGTTGGCTCTTCTTCTCAGTAGCTGCAACCTTCGCTTTCTGTAACTCTGTTATTCGGTCAAATTCCATCTGTAATTCTTCGTCCAAGATCTTCATCTCTTTCTCCTTCAACTCTGCTTCAAATGTATGTTGGTGGTATTCAAGAATCATATTTTCAACTTCAGTGCTGCCGTTCACTTTCATCTCCAATAGCATCTCTTTTTCTTTAATGACAGTCTGAAGCTTGTGCTCCATCTCCTCCATGGACTTGGAACCTTCCTGTATCTCCATCTGAACAACTTGCATTTCATTCTCCACCTTCCTAGATTTCCTGTTCAAATCTTCACCTTCCTTTCTCAGGATTCCAAGTTTTTCCCGTGCTTGCTTCATCTCAGCTTGTGTCTTGGTCTTTTCTTCCTCGGACTTGAGTAACTCAGTAGCTTTACCACTCAAATGCCAATTTCTGTGGGAGGGCAGAACATCTGTTTCCTCAATATTATCTATTGCAAAAAGAACCTTTTCATTCTCTCGTCTTCGATTTTCTTCCTCTATTTTTGAATTCAAATGTTCAAGGTTGTTTGTTAATTCAACTTCAAGTTGTTGAAACTTTCCCTGAGCATCCTCAATTTCATTCTTACGGGCTTGAAGGCAGGCTACTTCCTCTTTCTTTTGATCCAGGTAAGACAATGAGGCATTGACCCTTGCCCTTGCTTGAACTTCTCGCTGTTCAAAGTAACCAACTGATGAAGAAAAGTTTGATAATGAGTATTTGAGAGCCATTAATTTTCTATGAACTAGAGCTCTTCTTTCATTCATCTCACAAAAGAGGAGTTTGAGGGATGCAGACTCCTGCTGCTTTGTCCGAATGGCCTCTTCCATTGCTTCAATTTCTCTTGAAAGATTATCAACCTCATTGATTGCCTTTTCAAGTGACCCAAATAAACCGAGAGTTTCGGCAGAATTTAGGAGCTTCTGTTGTGCACTGTCCAGCTTCATTCTAACCAAATCTAAATCTTCAGACACCTTTACCATAGTAAGATGCAATGACTTATTTTCCAAGTCAGAATAATTTTCAACATCAATCTGACTCCCTGCATCTGCCTGAGGATCCTTATGACATAGGCTAGACCCATCTTGTGTGTCCAAGCTAGGAAAACCATTTTCCTCCGCTAATTCAAGACTTTCCATTCCAACTTGCACAAATGGCCCCGAGTTTGCTTCCACACAGCTAGGAGATTCATCTAACTGAAGGCAATCCTTTTCTTGGGAATTTCCAGAAAATTGGCAGGAAGCAACCTGCACATTTAACTCAGAGAAATCCACTCCCTCCAACAAAGCCTGTCCTTCACCAGATCCAGCAGGTTTCTCTAACTTGAGATTTTCTCCTCCATCCTCCATGTATGATCCAAAGACACCAGCTTCCTCCCTCAAAGGTTTTGCCTCTCGAGAAATAGGATATTCGGCTGGCTTATGATATTCCCCTCCAACTTCAACAAGCTTTTCAGGGCAGTTAAATTCTCCTTTAATTTCAACAATGTCCTGTCCTCCAGAAGACAGCATTCTTTTAAATTCATCCCTCTCTTGCATGGCTTTCTCATACAAAACCATTAATTTCTCATTCTCTTCATGCATTTCCACAAGTTGATGCTCTAGTTTTTCAACTTCCCTATGCACCCGTAGCTCCGTCTCTTCAGCAATTTCACCAAAATGGTTGCTGTGATCTTCAGTGTTGCATTCTTGAAAATTCTGAACTTTCTCCCTGCTTTTATCAGTATTTTCCGAAACTGCTCGTTCATACAGTTCTATCAGTTTATTGTTATCCTCAATTAAGACTTTCAGCTTCATCCGCATTTCGTCATTTTCTTTGGACAAAATAATTGCTGTTTCATGAGCTTCTGCTTCTCTTTGGCTTGCAGCTGCAATGGCATCAACCATTGCCTTGAGCTCTATCTGATCATTCAAAGCAATATTGGGCATCTGATCAGTAGTTAGAGAAGGGAGCTCAATCTTCAATTTCTGTGCTTCTTCCTCCTGCGCTTTGAAAGATCTCTCTGCTTCTAGCTCAGTTACCAAATCATTTACATGCCTGCAAGTTTGTTAGTTAGAGAACAAGGTAGCCTGGAAGACAGATCATTCCTTTATCATAAAAAGACAGGAAACAAAAGACCAAAACCCAACATTTTTTTTCTATTTTCTTAATTAGGGAAACACCAACAGCCAGGAATAAAGGGAAAACCTGGTCTCCTAAATTTGTGAACTTCCATGTCGGACACTTGACACTTGGGTAAAGGTACGGGATAAGTGTCCGACATGACTACTTGGGCATGCACCCAACACGTATGACTAAGTGGTCAAGTTTACTCTATTTCAATGCATTAAACTCCCAGTTTATGCATAACATGCTATATGTTAACTTGTAAGCACCATTTCACCTTAAAAGGTAAAAGTCTCAAAGAAATATCAAATCTAGTTGTGTCCTAGTTTCCTTGGACATGAGAGTTTGACAATCTGATTTGATATTTCTTTGATACTTTTAAGGAAAAAGACACACCTGCACCTGAAACCTGTTCGGTTGTACCCGTTAACGTAGGGGAAAAAGAAGGCAGAAAGTCATCCAAATATTGAAACTTCCACAATTCCTTTAATTGAGAATCCAAACAAAAAGGACATATTACCTTTCCAATTTATCTTTCTCCTCAAGGCAGAAGTTCAGTTTCTTGCGAATCATGTCCATTTCTGATTGGTTTTGAATAGCCTGTAACAGAACTCTCCATGTTTTAAAGAAGTTCACGTGGTTGGGAAGACAACTAATTACACTCAACCACACTTTAAAATAGAAAAAAAAAAAAAAAAAAAAAAAAACATAACTTTGATTCAAAGTAGATTACCTGCATGCGGAGGAACTCATTTTCCTCGTTAATTGATGTACGCCAAGGCGATCCTGGCCCCTGTTCAATATACAGATACATAAGAAAGCAATTGATATTTACTTGAATGTAATAATTAAGCCACATGATAGTTTAGCAGTTATTATTACTTTCTGGTCTTTACTGTTAAACATCCAAGCCTATTTTATAATGCTTTCAAATGATAAATTACCAATCATGCTGTTCTCAACCATACCAATGGCAAATCACACACAGTGCCGTTCTGGGTTGTAATTCGAGGAACTGATGTAGCCCAGTTCGGTTGACAGCAATTGGGTTCTGGATTTTCTATGAATTGAACCAAATCGACCCATGTGCAGCCCTACACTCCACATGTAAGAGTAGGATGCACTTGAGGAGAGGTATGAAAGATTCAAGCTTGATATACATTGTTTGATCTATTCCCTCACATCCAAGCTTTTGAAGTAACTGGTTGCTTGATGAACAAGACATATAGTATACTCAAAGGGAAGACATAAAGCTTTTTAAGTCATCACAGTTTCATTTCACAAAATCTTAAAAAAATATGACGTATACTCGAAATGCCATATTAATTTCAGTGGTCATGTATACTCTGGGTACTAAGCCCCGAATACAAAAGAGCCCATCTATTTTGTTATATAAAGCAAGACTGGAGTTGGTATGGCAGGCAGTTTTGATTTGTTTGGTCAGTACTTGCTTAACTGAATTAAGAAAAGGGATTCATTGAAACAGGTAAGAAACATGCGCATGTCCATCATTAAGCTGGTAATTTATATGCACTTTCCTTTAAATATATATGAGCACAAAATTAATTTAGGTTAGTGTGCCCTCTAACACAGTTCTGGTTTCTCATTTAAAAAAAAAAAAGTTTCGCATAATTCCCTTTAACTTGGACTCTAAAAAGCATTGTGTTCCTGTTTTCATCTCAAATCCATGTCATTCCATCCATCACATTTATAAGGATAGGCAATGACTGCTACAAGAATCTCTTTTTGTTCCCCCTGAATAAAAGTTTGGAAGATGTAATAGGTTAAAAAGAAGAAAAAAACAGAGTAGTTTATCCAGGTAAATGTATTGGTCAAGCAACTTTGCAACTTAAAGATGATGTAGTGGCATATTGATGATCTATAATCGAGAACGCAAGTTCAGCCAAAGATTGAGTTACATTTACTGTCTCCAGTTTTGCTAAAAAGGGAATGATAAATAAAGAAATTAGCTATGCTGGGAACTTATTACAGAATTACCTGGGAGGACACCAGTTGATTATCATTACTGTGCATGTCCATTGCCAGATCCAAATTTCCTTTCTACAGCATAAAAAATTCATAAGCTTTGTTAAACAAAATACAAGCTCTGCAAAAATTATTCATCATCATATTATATAGAAATGCTTGGTAATAACCTGAACAATTGAGGGATCTGATTCATGCATAAGTTTCCAATCAAGTGCTTCAAGCAACTGCAAATTAACTCATAAGGTAAGTTTCTTATGCAGAAAACATGGCTATAACTAAGAACACAAGAAACAAGTGTGAATACAGGAGAAGGAAAAAAAAATCTCAATAATTAGGAGTCAATTTCAAAACCTTGTTCTGTAATATCATGATCTGTTCATTCATCCTCTCCCGTTCTCCTTCCTCACAAAAAGACTTCAATCTGCGTGTTGAATAAGCAATGACAGTGTAAACTTCTGAAACTTTCAAAATAATTTGAGAGGTTAGTGATTTATATTGGTTGAATACAATAAATGGGAATAATTCGAAAGCTTATAAACCAAAACCTATGATGTGTTTGACATCTCCAGACAGATCTAGAGAGTATCTTTGTCCTGTTTCTTTATTGACAATTGGCATTATACTTTTATTGTGAATCTTAGAGGCTTTTCATCCTGATATTATGCATCCAAATCTGGTTAAAACTTCTATTCTAAGACAAATCATCACTACTTTTCAATCATTGGATGTTCTAACTCAATGCTTGGCTTCAATAGAGACAACAATTGATTTACACATTTTCTTTCATACTACATATATAAATCTTTGCAGTTAATTTCATGCTTGTATAGTATTTATTTGTGAAATAATGACAATCCATGAAAACAATAGTTACATGCCTTCTAATTTCTTCTTTTAGCCGTAAATTTTCCATGGCAAATCTGGTCACTTCCTGATTCCGGTCCACCTGGGCTCGTAGGACCTCTATTTCCTTCAAATGTTCCTCCTTTTCTTTTAACAGGTGGGTCTCAGCTGATATTTTTCCAGAAGCAACTGCCTCCAGCCTCTTTACTCCAGCTTCTCGAAACCGTAGTCTCATTTTTAAGCCTTGTATCTCATCTTCTCTTTGTTTGGCCTGATTCACCACAAAAATGGAACAATTAATTTTCAGAAATATATCCAGGATCGTATCCCCTTTACTCGAAAAGAAAAAAGCCGAAAAAGTGAACATTGTCAATGTCTAGTGCTGAATACTGTTCAAGCAGGGAAGGATTAGGCGGCTGTATGATCCACATATGTAAACAACTTTTGGCATGAGCCAATAATTTCTCCTAAAGACAGAAGTACCCAAACATTTCAGCATTTCGAACCAAGTGACTTTGGTTTGTTCTCATATTAAATTTTTTGCACATTGACTCGCATGTTTAGAAACAAGGAGTTATCACAGATTCAAGTAATAAGAAACCAAATGTCTTTCTTTTGCACATACCAACTGCATAGTTGCCTGATTTTCAGCAGCCAATGCCTGCAATGCTATTTCTTTATCCTTTTCCCTCCAAAAAGCACCAACAAGGGCAACTTCATATTCTTTCTTCTGAAAAATGCAAATGAAAACAAATTAGAACCAACATGGTTGAAACGTTTTCCTAATTTCAAGAAAGAATGGTACATACGTGTGATGCCCTTTTATCAGACATAAGCGGACTGAGTGATCCATGAAGCTCTTCCCACTTAAAGGATCCTGGAGATCCTGGAAAGGATACTGCCCAAGCATCACTTTCATGGTTCTCAGCTCCCCCGTTGACTAGACCTCTTAGACGAGATACCTCTTTCTGGAGATAACAAAGATCAAAGATAAATGAAGATCTTCAAATCAGCAAGAAGCTATAGGATTTAAATTTTTGTTTATCAATCTCATCGTTAATATGAGTAACTAGAAGTGAATCTACCTACTTCGCTCTCTCATTAGTATAGGAATTGCTATTCCCAGATAGAAAAAAAGAAACAAAAGGAGAAAAAAGCTATTAAATAATTTCAAAATGAAATGAATATGTGAAAATGGAAGATTTAGAACTGCCAATTTCCTAAATAGTTATAAAGTGGTTACCTAGGAAGCGTGGAGCCGGATACAACGACGCTACACTCACACAGCAAGGACACACCGACACTATGATTTTCATAAAATAAAGGACACGACACATTTTGGACATGAAAAATATATATTATCTATTTTATGTATGTCATATATAAGAATATTTTACTCTAATATAATGGAAAATTGAAAGATAACATTAACTAAATTAGAAACCATGATTTCATAGCTTAAACATCAAATTAAGTATAAAATCACATTATTTTATTTTATAATTGAATTTCAAGTTATTTTTTTCAAACTTGTTTTATTTGTGTCTAAATGATGGACATATATGTTCCCCAAGTGTCTGAAGTGTGTCCAGTTTTAAAAAAATTAAAAATAATAGAACTTTGTTGGATGCATGTCCAACAAGTGTCGGGGAAGTGTATGACACGATGTCCAACATGGACATGACCTTCTTAAAAATGTATGTGCTTCTTAAGTGGTTACTGGACGGCAATCAACCAAATTTTCTGTTATGGACAAATTCTGACACATGAAATACATCTTCAATAAACATCATAGGGCATTTGCGACTTCCAAAACTTATGAAGTGGTAGCCAAGTAACATAATAAAAAATCATATATTTAGAGTGCACAACCATGTGAGGAATTAGTCAAATTATTAGACAATCATATCTGTAATAGCTTGAGGATGTAGATGTAGAAATTTGCAAATGTATGAAGCCTAGTCTTAAATGAACCTCTCTCTATATGTGACATATCTATCTTGGACATCACATGACGTGACGTGTCACGTGATAGAACATTCTGGTAATGGCATGTGGCTAACATGCCAACCACTAGAAAATGTAAGTGCCTTGTCTTATAAAGAAAAATTGGAACAAATCCAAAATCCATTCTAACTTCTGACGGAAACTTTCTCAATATGTTGCTTTGTTACAATGTTCCTGTACCTCAATGTATAATCCATTTTGAAGCTGCCATATCAGATGAACATGTATTTCTAATTTTCTATAAACAAACCACTTTACAAGACCAATTATCAAATGATATAAAGGTGCGTAGTATCTCATTATAAAGACTAAATGAGAAAAGCCAGAACATGCATAATACCTTAAGCTGTTGAATCTGCATCCGCAAGGCAAGGACATCGCCAGAAGCATCTTCATTGACAATAGCCTAAAAGATACAGCAGCTTTCAATTTGCAGTAGTTCCAAAAAAAAAAAAATTAAAGGAATAAAATAAACAAGAGTTGAGAAGGCATATAAGTCAGAAACATCCAAGCACTCTCCTACAAGCCAAAACATTGCAAGCAATAACAATTGAGATTCAAAACCACTAGAAGGCAGAGAAATGGAAAAAAAATCCCAGTAATATATATTTGAGTGGTGAAGTTTAGGTTTTAACACAAAAAGGTTCTCAACCTGTAGGATCAATTAAATAACCTTCTATCCAATGTTTTGATGATAAGTAAAACAAATTCACATAAAATGACCAGGCAAAGATTACTTACATGGTTCTTGATGAATTTAGCACGCTGTGCAAACTTTAATGTGCTTAGAGTCTCTAGTGAACAGCTGCAAGATGCCCAAGTAATAATAATATAGAAGTATGAATTTATCGCACAAATAAGCAAAAGAACCAAACTTGTTAGAAGAAAAGATATGGCCAAGAATGCAACTTGCCGAATTTAAAATTTTAGTAAAATTACAATCTTATAAAATAACTGAGTCTGTAGAAGTTTACAATTGTTTGAGAAAAAGAAAATCAATGAAGCATATGAGACAACCGCTGGCTCTTGCCTTTCATGGAGGTAAGATTCAGATTTGAACTTCCCTAAAGCAAAAAAACACTTATATGGATCGCAAAGCTAGAGGCAGAAAGCAATATCAAAACAAGAAACACTGACCAACTAGATGGGCTAATATTCGCAATTATAATCGTTTTTGAGTTTCCTCCTAGTGAATCCTGAAAAGAAAATGAAAGAGAAGACAGATAATACATGTTAATGTCTTGCTGCAAGTCTATGGATGATACAAGAACTTGAAGCTCTCCACAGAACAAAATTTTTCTAAGCTAATTCACAAATACTGAATTTTCCAATCATCCAAGTAATTTACTTTTCTAAGTGAGAATTCCTGGTCAGAAAAATAAAAGAATTGAAAACTGTAAGCTTTTTCCAACCTTGAACCATGACTTGGGCATATAAACTTTTAAACATAAATGGCATCCATTATACTTGACATGTAAAGAGTGCCAAAAACACAGTTGAGTTCGAAGTAATGAATATTTCCCACAATAGAAGTGACATGCAAGTACTCAAACAATGAGTAAAAGAAAATTGAGCCTAACAGAAAAACTTTGAATTGCCTAGATAACAACTCTTCTAAGCTACCAAACACTAAATACATGCTTTTTTTTTTTTTTTTTGTAATGGCCTTACTGCATCAGATAATTGTATATAGTAAAACTATGTAGAATTTTCTAAATAGCATTTTGGTGTATCACCCATCTAGCAGGGAAAAATTGCATTTATTCACCTGAATATTTCCCACAATAGAAGTGACATGCAAGTACTCAAACAATGAGTAAAAGAAAATTGAGCCTAACAGAAAAACTTTGAATTGCCTAGATAACAACTCTTCTAAGCTACCAAACACTAAATACATGCTTTTTTTTTTTTTTTTTGTAATGGCCTTACTGCATCAGATAATTGTATATAGTAAAACTATGTAGAATTTTCTAAATAGCATTTTGGTGTATCACCCATCTAGCAGGGAAAAATTGCATTTATTCACCTGAAGCAAAAATGTAAGCTTTGAGTCCCGGTAAGGAACATGGAGTGACTTCCCATTAGATACATTCACAAGGTTCATAATCACAAGCCTGCAGATCCCAGAACCAAAAGAGTAAAATATCATTTGAAGGAAAACAACCAATTAGATCTAAATCCCACCATAAACATCAAAAGAACAGATAGTGAACTTCTTAAGTAACTTTATTGCAATATGGATGAAAGGAGGGAGAACAAACCCCAATGTTGAAAGAGACTTGTTGATATTTGTAGCTTCCTTCAGACGTTCACCTTCGGCACCAGAACTCTTTTGCCTGTGATTAAAAAGGAGAATAAATATGTTATATCAAGGTAGATGATTCAATCCTGTTGTCAAACAGGTGTAATCCATTTTCTAATTAAATGCCAAACTTCATTTGATGATCTCACCTTTCAGAACCTGCTAAATCCACGAGATTAAGCCTAGCAAACCGATGATGAGTTATGCCCTGGGATTCCCACTAAACATGAACCGTTGATCAGTATCCCAACATCTAAGTAAAACCTTTGTGAAAACAAGAACATTGAGACTGTTGGAGACTTGAGAGGAAAAATAAGAAGGCGTAGGAAAACTACTCACCTTACTTTCAATGATGCATGTAAACACACTATGAGAACGACTACTTGCACGATTCATATTAGTTGCGGCTACCTTCCTGTTTGCTGCACCCTGAAGCATGATTATATTAGTGGTATATAGGATAAGGAATGTTTTGTTCATTGACAGACAGTCTAATGGCATGTGGATCATCCATAAACAAGCATTGATGCTGAATACCCAAAGCAAAATAAACTAGAAATTGAGGAACATTTAAAGTTCAGAATACATAGCATGCTCATTGATGCACAAATTTCCAATTTCAGTTCACCATTTTCTGAATTCAATTTTTTCAACTTGCCAGGAAACAAATGACATTCCTGTAAACCAATACCACATTTGGCATTTTTATTCTTGCAAAGGTTGGAAACCGATTTTCATAGCTTCCTTCTTTTTTCATTTCATACTAACAGCTAAAGGCAATCTCTACAGTGATTATTTAACTACACCCTTCACTGCGACTGTCCACTCTCAGTCCTTATTTTGTTTGGAGAGATAGCCAAATAAGCTCTAGCAATCTTTAAGTTCTCATACAGGTCCTTTAAAACAAGTTAATAAGGAGCCATAACCAGATCTAGGTAGATGATCAATGACCTCTGGCCAAGTCAAATTGCCGCAAATCTTTTGAAGTATCTCATTCAATTCTATTATAAAAAATAGATCAAGTGGTTTAGATATTCATACTTCCCCTTAGTCAACAATTGATACGTTGAAGAAATAAAAGTTATTGACTTGATGAAATTGAGGACAAGGAGCGGAAAAGTAAATTAATTGAAGCTAATTGCATACTTGAACAAGTTGTTGAATCACATCTCGAGCACTTGTAACTTCAACCTCAATGAGATTGTCCACATAAACCCCTTTCTTGGTGTCTTCTCTTATCTGCAAAGTATAGATCAAAGCTTTTTGAGCAATCATTTCAATGTACAGAATAAAAATCCATATAATACATATATATAAATTACATATATATATGTAATATTGAGTACATAGACTGATAAGAAACAAATAGAAAAAAACTTCAACGTGTTAGTGTTCAGTACCTGCAAATTGGTGGAGGATGGATCTAAAAGATCGAGAATTTGTTCATTATATATTTCTAAGAAAGAACATTTACAAGCAAATTTTAACTTTTCTTCCCTGCGTGCCTCCTTTTCCTGTCACACCTCAATTAGAACATAAAATGTTGCATTAAAATCTTGGCACATAAGATGGATACAACTTTGAGTATTTAGCATGAAATAGAAGAAACTAATCCACAAAAGGAGAAAGAAAAATCAATAAATTATATTTCAATTTAAGACCTAGGTATTAATATGCATGTCCAAAAGCTATCAATTGGAAAAAGAAATAATTACATTATGCAAAAGTCATTTATGTACGTATCTAAAGGCCTACAACAAAAATAAAAATCATCGTTACAGATATATCTAAGGAAGAGCACTAATCATAATGAAGAAACTTCAGAAAAAAATAGAGAAAGATACCCCTCTAACATGAGAAAACTAGTCAATATTCCCTTAATGTCCATACTTCTTTATAACTACAGGGTTGTATCATAGCTTTCTTAAAATCATTTCAATGCCAATCTCAAGCAAAAAAAGTTTAGTGTTAGTCTGATCTTTAAAAAGCAGTCCATTGTTTCTGATGCTTGACAACCAAGAAGATCTTAATGAATTAGTGATATATCATGTTTAACATACATATTTGTTCCAATCCTAAATTTAAATTCTTTATCCCTTTCATAGATAAGGTGTACTTTTAATTCAAGCCACACATACCTTCTGAATTCTTGAAAACAAGTATTCAAAGACTCTTGGTGTCATCCCACAATTGACACTATGTCTTCGAGTGCCTCCCTCAATGTCCCCAAGCATTGTGTGAGTCTTTCCACTTCCAGTCTACATTTAAGCAATTAAAATATGCAACCTATCAAGTTTATCAACTAAGTAATGACAGAAAAAAAATCATGGTCAAGAAATTACAGAAATGCACACTTGAAAAGACTAATCAAAGCAGCAAGAATATGCTCAAAAAAATCCAAAAGAAGAAAACTTTCTACTCTCAATTTTCTATGCAGTGGAGGAAACTTCATCACACAAAGAGTCCCTTGATCGTGAGAACAAAACAACAATAAAAGTAAACGGAAACAGAATAATGAATGAAGACATGGGTGGGGTTACTGACTTGGCCATAGGCAAACATGCAGCTATTGTAGCCTCCAACACAGTTTTCCACCATTGGCACCCCAGCCACTTTAAATAGCATCTCCTGATAAATCATTGAAATGTAGTCCATGACATGATAAAGACTGACGACTGAAAAAAAAAACTAATGAGTGTACCTGGCTAACATTCTCATCTGCAACAACATCAAAGGTAAAACGTGATTCTGGATGCCCAGTCCAAGTAATTGTCTGGCAGCTATCTTGCCTAACACATCTGCTATACCCTTGTAGTGATATCTCAGGACTACTCAGCGGACGTACTCTTATTATAACCTGCATAACATAAAAAAATATAAATAAAAAACAAACCCAAATTAAATCAGTACAGATTGCAAGATAATATCTAAACCATGAAATATTGAATACCTTTGAAGGAGTTGCAGAATTTTTCTAGATAAGTAATAAACCTAGCCTATAGGTCCAGTTCCAATCATGCTTGAACATGGGGAAGTTATAAAAGGAAGCCAGCAGCATACTACGACAATATGAATCTAAGATCTTAATCATCAAATCCATAGAATTATTATAGATCACTTCATATAAAAATCTTTGTCTTGTATAAGCAAGCTATTTCTGTGTCAATCAAATTCGTTAAATACTGGAAGAAAAGCTCAGAACTTCAAGTAACATTTACCAGTAGGTATAAGACCCACTTGGACATGTTCAATTATTTAGACCACAGTCCTTGCTTAATACAGTAAAATTTTAACATGCTGCATAACCTAACTCTATCTATTTGAAGTCAAAAACTGTGACTGCATGGTTTATAGATATTCATGTATCTAGAATATATCTGCATTCCATGTTTCCTCAGTGGTGCATATCACATTATTGAGGTATTTCCCCAGCTTGTGCATCCTCCTACCCATATCATATTCCAAATCTGATATCTGTAGCTTAGTTAAGTAAATCTGGCCTAGGATGTTGCTGCAATTTTTAGGAACTATGGGGACCTAGACAACCTATAATCTTGATTGTAATAATGCGGTTCTTTGAAGTCCAGATAAAATAATCAATTTCAATGGATAACCGATAAAGTTGAATTCAAAGAATATAATTTACAAACAAATAAATAAATTAAAAACTAAGCCAATAAGCCATGCCGGAGAAAAAGCTTGGATGAATCCATCACTGCATTACAGGACTCAAGTAGAAGGTACCAAAAGCACAATAGAAAGGCCGAGAAGGACAAGAGTTAAGATAGTGACAGAGGACATGACTGCCTTAAACCTAATGAGGATATGGCTTTGTATCGAGCCAACCACTTAGACTCCGCCAGAAAATTCAGACTCAAATACTTGAAATCAACCCTATGCCAAAACAAGGAAAAAAGAAGTGCAAAATTTTTCAAAGTTTCCTAAAAAAATACATGTAGATAGGATAAACAATCATACCTGAAATGGGGCCTAATTTTCTAACTACTTACGTCTTAGAGCTCATTTAGAGATTTTTGTTGTAATAATACTCTTAACTACTCCTCCAGATATAGATATAGTTGGTTACAGTTTGTTGTGAAACTCAAGGTAAATGGTTACCTCATTTAGACTATGGATGACCCAATTTCTCAGAATGCTCTGCCACCACTTGTTTAACATCAAAAAGTT
Source organism: Euryodendron excelsum (assembly GCA_033060915.1). Classification (NCBI taxonomy): domain Eukaryota; kingdom Viridiplantae; phylum Streptophyta; class Magnoliopsida; order Ericales; family Pentaphylacaceae; genus Euryodendron; species Euryodendron excelsum. The sequence continues at coordinate 29,477,444 of CM065382.1, forward strand.
TGTTGACCAGCATTCAATTAAACAAGAGCTAGAAGTTTACGAGTACATCTACCAAGGCACCCTATATATGCCAGGCCCGGCCCTTTTGCACAATGACGATAACTGTTATCTTCATAATTTTTCAATTTTATTTGTGCACATGAAATTCTCAAAGGTTCAAGTGTTTTACAACAAAAAAAATATACTGACAGCACATGTAAGTTTGTTTAAATGATATATACAACAAAAACAATAGCATAACCCAGTAATGGTTCCATCAATTTGGGACATTAAGAGGGGTAGTTTGGGTGCTGTCCTAAACCCTTGCTTAAACCTACATATTTAATGGGATAAAGTCACATAAGTTTAACTTCCCAAAATCTCTAGCATATGATAATATATAACACCCCCCCCCCCTCCCCCCAACCACCACCACATCAACACTACGTTCATGTCTTTTTTGAGAACATGCATTGCAAAATACACATTACCATCATAATGCTGTTGGAGCAACCTCAACCAATGTTAGCATGTGCAAAAACTAAAAAGCCTGAATTCCACAACGCAAAGTCTGCATAGGTACCGCCTTGGATATATAAGTAGAAGTAAGAAGCTCAATTGACATCCCTTGGCTAGCCATTTTGGGTGGTTTTGTTCGGCCCTAACCACATGGACTAATTGTGGTGTTTGGACCCATCCATGGTGGATAATTTGGTGTTTAGAACCTTTTGCAAGGATACAAAGCCACAAAGAGGGGAATTGTAACAGCCCTTAGCCGCATTGGTATGTGTAGAATCCCACGTCAAAAGTATGCATGGATGATCTAAGGTATATAAGTAGGAGTTAAGAACCCAAATGATATTCTTTGCAAGCCCTGGTGAATTTCCGTGGTTGTTACTACAATAGGGAGACATTGCACAACATCTTGAGCTAGAAGGTTGGGGGAATAGCCACATAAGCATCGGTAGAAATGAAGTGCTAGTAGTAAGGGTAGTGTTGAAGCTGTTGGAATAAATAATCCCTATTAAATGCTATGTGTATAATTAGTGATCATAACAAAAATAAACTGGAATATATCTAGTTATCAACTAGAAACAACTTGAACTAGAAGACAACTAGAATTAGAACAAGAATAAACAGAATCGTAACGACTTACTCAATTGTCGTTCGTAAAACAGGAAAAACTAAAACTTAAAAAGTAGATCGAGTCGAGTGTTGGACACTCTCTCCTTAAAGATAGATTCACCCCCCACAGTCGGTGCTCACGGGATGATGGGTGTTTGACTTCTAGGATGAAATGATCTCAGCAATCCTTAGGCAGCGGCTTCACTAAACAATCTGAACTCTCTCAGGAAATTACGGGAGGAAGAAGAAGAAGAAATATGTTCTATGCAACAAATTTTTCGGATTCAAAGAATGCTAGAGTGCTGCCTTTTTTATAGTGCCCAAGTGCCTGTTTGAAACACTAGTTCGAACAGATACCAGCAGCTAAACAACCCCTTACTTGAGGGACACGTTGCTTTGTCGGAACGGTACCAGTTAACGAACACATCTGTTCGGTCAACGGTCAAAAAATAAAATTAATTAATATAAAAGTAATTAATTAATTTAACTTCGACCCTGGCCCAAAAAGATAAGGATTGAACCGAACCCACAACTCACATCCCGACCCAGACCGGCAGGCGGCAGCGTGCGTGTGGAGTGTTGGGTCAACCCATAGGTTTTATAGGTCCTTCCCCTTCCACAAAAGTGAGGTGCCCCTTGGGGCCCAAACCTTGCTCAAAACTTAGGTTATATATACACAACATGTTTCCCATAAGAAATCAATATGGGATAACCCACTTTCAACTATATAATCCATATTCAAGAGAGTGACTTTGGAGGCCAATAACTCATTCAATCCTACACGAATTTGAGCAAGTAAATAGTCAAGATGCATCTCCTCTTGGAGGTGAATCTAACGCACCAATGACCCGACACAAAAGATGTATGGGTACCACATTCATATTAGCTCAAAGATCAACAAAACAATGGGTTTACACCCATGTTTTTTCTAACAGAAGCCCCATGATGGAGTTAAACCAAGTTTCCCGAACTGCATTGAAGGGAATTTAGCAGCTACGCTACCGGTATCTTCAAAGTCAAAGAGTTGTTTAAAGTTAATTACTTCGTGATTATTTCAATGACCCAACTGATAAAAAGAATATTTCAACCACCACAAGAAATATAAAAAAAGTGAAAATCTCAACTCAACTATTCATAGTAGTTCTATTACTCTCAGTCATAGTTCAATTGAGGTATTTACTTTTTCCAGATCCACTCGATAAAACTCCAACAAATAAGTTCTTAACATTTTATTTTTTTATTTCTCTACCTACATTTGCTCAGCAACCAAACAAGATGCAGAGGAAACAAAGAACTTCCAACTCCGAGTCAGTACCTGCACATTATGATCTTTCCAAAAAGAAGGATCTTCACTCAACTCGAAGCTCTGGTTCACCGCTCCCGCACCGTGATCATCTCTATCGCCGGAAATCCGAACTGCCGAGGACTGGAAGAGATCTTCCTTGGATGCGGCCTTCAGCAGATCCGGAGAGCTCCGGACTGATGGCATCGACTCGGAAGACTGGTCTTGGAACCCAAACCGGCTTTTTATAGCACTCGCAGCCTCTGAAATGAACGGCATTCTGTGGTTCCTACAGCAATTAGGAATGCAGAGAAGTGAAATGAGGGTCAACTCTAGGGTTTTCAGAAAAACTGTGAGTTGAAGATGAAAGTGAAGCAAAATCAGTGGCTAATTGCAGAGAGAGAGAGAGAGAGGACTTTGAGAGACGGAAATGCTAGATGGGCTGTTTGAAAAAAAGAAAGTGAGTGATTTGGGGGGAAAATGAGAACGGACACTGGAGAGGGATTTGGATGGACGGCCAGGAGCGGGTTTGGATTTCAAATTTTATGGACCGTTTGGGGGTGTTCCGATTTGAAATATTAAACTATGTTTGGGGATGAGAAAATAAGAAAATAAGAAGTAATATTGTAGATTACAAAAATGGTGATGAATGTAATACTTGATGCGATGGAAAATTACTTATACTATGTTTGGTTATAATTGAATTATGATGGGATAAGTAATGTTATTTTGTTAAAATATCATATTAAAAATAAAATAACTAATAGAAAATTTAATTTTAAATTATAATATAATTATTTAATATTATTTTAACTTATTATAATAATAATAAAAGAATAAAAATATATTTTTTGAACTTATCTCAAGAGAGAGAATAAGTAATATTATTTCCTCATGGTATTATTTATCCCCTATTTTAAGAGATTAATAGTCCGGAGGGATAAATGATCCTCCATTACTTTTTTTTCCGAACATAGAATTAAGTGAACCCAAAAAATGACATATCCAATTCCCTCTTATATCCTCTAACCATAACCAAAACATGCCCCAAGAACCAGTCTTTTTTTTTTTTTTATTATTAGTGTGGGTGGGTCATCTGCAATTACGGATATGCCCCTTCAGTTTTGCAAATCCGCAGTTGTGGACTTGTACGTTGGATTGTAAGGCCCACGAGCGATTGGGGTGCTTGAACCTATGCGACGGCAGAAGTGGCTAGGAAGGAGGAGTTTCATTTATGATTTTTTTTTTTCCTTTTCGTGTTGAATTAGACGCTCACAGGTGGTTATAGCATTTTTCGTATAAATAGTATTTACCGTATTTTACTCAAGGGATTAGATCTTACGTGGCACATCACAATTTTTTTTTTTTTTTTGAAATAGAGATATTTTATGTTAGTTTGTTTGTTTGCATTATATTTTATTTCTTTTGGACACAAGCACAATGTGGGGTGGGGTGGGGTGGGGTGGGGGGTTTACTCTTTTAAGGATCAAGAAAAAGAAAAGGGCGGTTTTAATTTTAAGTTTATTAAACTACTTTAATTTTTGGTTGAATGAGAAAAGAATTGAACTATAGGCTATTACGGAAGCTTTCTAAGTATTTGGATTTGTAGCAAAATTGCATTTCTTCATAAACAAATAGAATAGTTATATCCACAATTTGAACCAAAAAACAAAAACAAAGAAGTCCAGTAGTTAGGTTGGTTGAACAGAGTTTTTCATTAGATTTATGTATATTTCTCTAACATAAATTAGCAAAAAATTTACATTATAATCTATAATTAAAAATGTAAGAGCTTAATTTTTACAACAAAAATAAAAATCCTCAAGTGAGATTTATTGTAAAATGTAAAGTGACAAAGTATAATTAAAACAGCATCGCATCAGCAGCTGGCTAGTTCACAAAACATTTTAACACAGGAATTACATTGGCAGACGTATAATATGTTTAAGGTCGCAACACATGGGGAAAGAGAAACTTTCAAGCTAGCTAGCAAAACTTTCAAGCTCCAATACCAAAAACCTTTTCAACTTACAAGAATTACCCACATATAAACCCACCTGTTAGATATATATATATATATATATATGTTTCCAAACTTGTCAACGAAGAAAAAGGACATTTGAGGATATTACATTTATTAACAATGAGATAAACTCAACAATGGCTTGAAACATCTAAATTGCAAAGAGATTATTACATGGCTTATTTCTAGCTTAGCTCCTTCTACCGTTATCATGAATTTTCGTAATTGAAGAATATATTAGAGAAAGGAAGCGTGCATATACAGTAAAAAGAATCTTTTCCCTCCCCTTTTCTTCCCTTCTAAGTAAGCATTAATGAAGAAGAATTAGCTTCAGTAAGATCATCTTCTGGATTGAAAATACAGGGGATTGACAGAGTCACACAGCAATGCAACATCTACTCGTGTAGCTCAAAGGCGTTTCGAATATCCCGAACCTCCACATTTCTTGCAGAGTATCAATCCTGCAGAGGATCAAAGATAAATAGAAAGATGGGATAAAATAAAAATAAAAAATAAAAAAAAGATGTATCTGTGAATAACCTGGACATTCAACATTTCAATCCATTTTACAATTCACTAATAGCTACAGGTTCAAGAACTACATCATAAATTAAACTATAAGACACTTTCACAACAATAGATTGGGCATCATTTTAAACCGCTTGATACAATTGTGCAGGCCTGCATGTTTTGCTAAATTCGGGATTTCAAAAGGGAATGAATTCACTCCATTATGTTTTATGTGGCATGGAAATTGATACAGATGTGATGTAAAATGGAGCCATCATTGCAATGAACAAACAATCATCTTACAATAAAATTGGCTCATCCATTAAAATCCACAGAATGAGAATTTGATGATCTCTAAAGATAAGTGCAACATTTCCATTTCCCGAGATTAAATCCCCCCAGCTGTTTATTGCCCCAGAATAGATAAGATAACTGAAAATACCTGCACCCTTGCACACCCGACAATCAACTAAGCCTGTTTCTTGCTTCATCTTACCATCATTACAAAAGACGCATTTTGTCCCTCCTGTCCATCAGCGGAAGTGCTGTTAATAACTCCATTTTTTTCTAAAAGATCCAATCAGATATCACCAGTTACTGGAATAACCAATGGACATCCAGGTAGATTCTTCAGTTTTTAATACAAAGTGCTGGATAGAGTCGCTAAAATATTCACTCAATCCAAACATTGAAGGGGCTGAAAGGATAAACACAGTCATGGAGTGTCAAGTTTTCAGGGCACAATTAAGTAGGTTCAATTTTTAATGAAACTATTCGAGGGATATCATTGCCTATTTACTATGAATAGATAGATAAATTCAACAAAAATATGCCACTAGTCTATGGGAAGGAGAGAGCAGAGATACATTCATTTGTCTTTCAAGGGACAGCAACAAAGACGAAAATGTCACTGAGGTATAATAGCCCCTTTATATCTTAAGCTGTGGGACCAGTAATACTACAATTCCTAGAGCATAAACCCTTCAATGGCACTGGCATCAGACATTTACATCCATGACTCATAAGGGCTGTTACTTATCTTTTCCAACTGATTGACAACAAAGTCAGAGAATATAAGAAACCACTTGTCAGATTACGCACGCACTGGTCAAAGTACCCACAAGCTTCATTTTACCTTTTATGGTCACTCCAACAAACCCCAACTCCCACAACACAGTTGATTATACTAAAAACAAAGCAATATACTCTTAAATATTGAATTAGGCCAAAGCCACGAATCATTAACAATTTTAATAGAGCAACCTAGTGAGTTGTGCAACCTGGAACCAATGTGTCACGATTGGATGGATCATCGCATGTAAATTCTCAATCATAGCCACTTTTCTTTCTTACTTATTGTTCTAATATAAAATAAGTGCATGCAAATATGTATATGGTGTATGTATGTATATGAATGTATGTGTATATATATGTACAAATATCTTGTTCTTCAATGAACCACAAGTTCCAACAAATTAGTTTTATCTGTTCCAAGCTTGGATCTTTGCCTACAGAAAAATGTTTCAGTTTTTGTTACATGTACTGCTTTGGATGGGGTTTAATGCAGAAGCATGTCAGTGAATGGCAGATTCATTCTTCAACTTCTTGTTTTATAAATTTAAAATAACAATAATAATAAGACAGAGAGAAAAAGAAATATACAGATTTATGTATATGCTGAGTGTTGTTTAGTGTTAACATACATTCTATTCAACCTAATGATTAGGTATCATCAATCTGTACCCATTTCACTGAATACCAAAGTACTTTCCGTCTCAACACACAAAACTGACATCTAGTGTATGCATAACCATTACTTGAACTATTACTTCAAGCTCCTCCTAATAATGTTGAGTGCTATTCGCTTTTCCTCTTCAACCATCAAAAGGTAACTTTATTATGGCGATAAGGCGTGTAAGATGCAGCAGTCATATAAAGCTTACCAAGTAAATATGGAATAAATCTCGAGGCAGTACAAAGGGAGCTGTGTAAAGCAAGTAGTATGTTTAGCTCAAGCTGAAGGCACTGATAGTGCTATCCTATCTTGTTTCTTACCCTTTTTTGTAATTTTGAAAGGTGGAGGATCATTTTATAAAGCAAGGAGCATGTCCAAGATGTACAGAAAACTCCAATAAGAAAGGAAACTCAGATGCAATCATGAGCTACTACAAAGTAAACACCATCCATAAAACGTTGCGTTGATAAGTAAAATTTTATTATAGGAAATCGGGAGGGAGCAAACCCACATACACCTCCAGGAGCTCACTCTAGAAATGCTACAACTGAAAATATGGCATTTCTATAACTTTAAAAGTGCACCTAATCTGTTCCTTCTAGACACACCACAATGGGAAGTTTGTTGTGGTTACAGCTCTGTCAATACATTTAAAACAATAAAGCGTTAAATTTTCATTTCTCCAATTCTTCTATGAATTATATAAATTTTTTAACTGATATAACAGTTTTATGTCAGGTTCTTTTCGTATTGGAAGGTGCATAATAGGTACTTCTAAATTTTAAGAACCAAAGGTTCCACAAATTTTATGAGTGTGCCAACCAGTAGGTACTCTAAGCCCAAACACTCTTTTGGTAAGAAGTTGTCAGACAAGAGGAACTCACTATTGGCCCCTTATTTACTTCATGAAATCTCTATTTAGTTCATATATCTTCGACTGTCTTCAACTACACAACCATATATACTATGGGTCTTCAAATATCTATCTAAATACATAAGTGTTTACCTATACATATATATAAATTATTAACTTTAAAGATACATAAAGATCCCCCATTAAAAAATTGGGTGAAAGAGCGTCATCATTTGGTTAAAAGAGCAAATCAAAGTAAGGGAGACATGATTATTCAACTTAACAACAAGAGGCAAAAATATGCTTGGATATGCTCTTGATACCAAATGCAAAGCATTTAAAAAAGCCCAGACCAAGAAAAAATTGTTGGACTTAGCCAATCAAATGACATTAATACACAAATCAATGCAAAACTTAATTGGCTGGGTCCACTTATGTTTGGTGATCCTAGGAGCACCTAATGTTCTATCAAGTGCAAAATGATAGGCAACTTCCCGTGTGAAAGAAGTCTAGAATGGCCATGAATTCCCATAAATCTTCCATTGGTCCTTACAGTGAATCCCCACTAATGCTTTAAAGGGTAATGAAGATTCTCATACATTTGCCAATGTGATTTTAGCATTTGTAAGATCATGGACTTCACAAATGAATGAGCTCATAAATGCTAAACTCACAATAATGAATTTGAAGCACATTAACAACATACTATTGAATTTTTCTCTCCGGAATCTTCTACACATTTTTTTTTTTTTTGGGCAGTATTCCATAGACCTGACACTATGATTTTAGAATTTGCAGGATGGAATTCCACAAATGCTAAAACAAAAATGGTAGGTGAAATAGTAATGATAACCACCCTAGGGTGCTCTTTTTTTTCTTTTCGTTTTCTTTGTAGAACATTTTTAGTTAGGGTGTGCATGATAGATGTGTCATATATGTACCAAACAAAAAGAGAGGCAACTACAACAGATCACATAAGCATTAAAAAAACAATTTAAGTGGTGCCCATGTGCAGTGGCGCACCCAGAAATTTCACAAAGGGGGGCCGAAGTAGGAGAAAAAATTTAGTGGTAGCCATATACCAATTACCAACTATTGTCATTTAGATGAAAGCTCTATACTAGGAGACCCCTCAAATATAAAGAATATAAAAATTGTAATGGATGTAGTCTAGGAAGCACGGACACTCCGCCGAGGTCCCCATATGCGTGTTGGACACCTCTAGGACGCAAAAACGTGTTTAACACGTGTCTGACACACCGTCAGACACGTCCAAATATTTTTTTTTTTTTTTTTTCTTCAGATACTCCGTGGACACAGCTTAGACATGCCTATATTATTTTGGACAATTTGTGGACACAATGGGGGCTTTACAACAATTTTTAAAAATGAAAGATGAGGTATATTTTGTAAATTTAAAAACGTGAACCTGAAAAAAAAAAAAAAAAAAAAAAAGGCAAAGGTTCAGTTCTTTGAAGTCAAACAAACAAGAGAGAGAAACCCTAGCCGAAATTTTTTGCTTTATTTCATTTTATTTATTTTTGTATCTCTTTGTATGAAATTTCTGGATTATTTCTACTTTTTAGAATGACCTCTGTATAAACTTTCTGATTTCTGTTAATGATCTATGGCTCTATGTTATGCAAATTTATTGACAATGCCGTTTGGCCCTTTTCAAACAATGCCTATCTTACTGTTTTTCAATTACCAAGAGTATTTTAATGGCTAAGTGCTCAAAAACATAAGGCATTTCTGCACTCTTTAACTGCACATGATTCTTTAATTAAGTTATGAATGACATGATTCTTTAATTTTAATTAGTGTTATATTGTATTTTTTATTAGCTTTAAATAATATATTTATACATATATGACATATAGAAAACATATAAAATCATATATTTTTGCCATCTTCCCACTGTGTCGTGTCGTGTCGTGTCGTGCATTTTTTTAAAATCGTCATGTCAGTGTATCCATGTTGTGTCATTGTCGGTGCTTCTTAGGATGTAGCACTCAAAAATAAATATGCTACTTTTCTATTAAAATTTTCTTCTAGACCAGAGGGGCAAGGCAAAATTTCTTGGATTTGGGAGGGTAAATATAAAATTACTTGAGTTTTCAGATGACATTATACTTATTTTATTCTGAATACTCAAAAGTATAAAGGGTCTAACAAAAATTTTTAAAATTTTGAAGGGGCCAATATAACTATGTTATCATAAATACAAAAAAATATATAGAATCTGAAGTAATTTTTCAAAACTTAGCCCCCACCTGCCCGGCTTGTGGGACCACTAGTGCCCATGTGACTCCTCTCCTGTTTAATTAACTACGCCTCACATATTACCATTTCGAACGAAAAAGGTCCGAAAGACTCCCAATTAGCTTGCGATTTTGACTACAGTATTTACAGGGTCGTGAGATTGCCAAGTGAACAACCTCACAAGTGTTAAAAACACAATGACCACCTTAAAATGTACTAACAACATAATAAAAGCTTTTGCTTCATAGAACCTTTAAATTAGTAGTTAGACCACAAAAATAAAAAAAAAAAAGCCCACCTTAAAATGTACTAACAACATATTAAAAACTTCTGTTCACAGAACCTTTAAATCAGTAGTTAGACCATAAAAAAAAAATAAAAAAAACCAGCCATAGCATAACTTGTATCATTACTTAAACATGTAAACATTAATCTTGAACAAGTATAGCATAATTGTCGACGCTTATGCATCTGCCACCGTAATTTCAGCATTTGGGGAGTGGCTCCCTACAAATGCTGAACACAGCATGGTAAACATAACAGCACTGACAGGTTCCTTAGAGTTCTTTTCCGTTTCGGCAAATGTTGGCTATGGTGTGGCATATAATTGCGTTATCCATGTATCAAAGTCAACCTAAGAATTGAAACTCTCCTTCACGTAACCTGTTTTATTTCAGTGCATATGCATTTGAAAAGATTGAAGTCTCACTCATCACCGTTCCCGTAGGCTTTAGGAACCCCCCAAAAAACAAAAATAAATAAATAAATAAATAAAACCCAATAATCAATGAAGAAAGGGATTACCATTGCCAGCACACCTCTCACAAGGAACAGGATCTCCCTACAAAAAGAACCCATCAATTATTCATCACAAAACACAAAATGCAACCCTCTTTCATAAATATCTAAAAACAGTGAACTTCACTTCATTTGCTTCAAAGGAAAACAATTCGATCAAGCTTCTGACGAAAAAAATTTCCAACTTCTCCCCCGCAAAAAATCACAACAAAAAGCAAAGGTAACAGAAGTTACCTTGAGACCCAAAACGAGGGAGAGAGCAATGGCGGCCAAAACGCTGATCGTGGAGAGAAATGTCTGAGTGTCGAGAGGGCCGTCGAAGCCGCTGAACAACAGAATGGGATGGAGGAAGAGCTTGGTTGGTTGGACGAGTTTGAAAGAAGAACAAGCAGCGGACAAAATGGGGATTTCTACTTTTGTTGGGAATTGTCCCGGACGAGAGGCGACGGAGCGGAGACAGCAGTGAACCACAGTCGTTGAAGATGACGATGAAGAAGGAGTTGAAGAGAGACCGTGGAATCGATGGAGTGAGGAGTGAGAGAGCGTCGCCATGGATAGAGAAATGGAATTTGTGGAGCTCAGCTCATGGTTTTGTTTGTGTGTCAGAGAGAGAGAGAGAGAACGGTTCGCCGATATCTTCTAACTAATTTCCCATCAAGTCCTAACACATGTACCCCCTCCTAAATTCCACTATGGTAATTTTATAGTTAAAAAGAAATCCTCCTTGACAGCATGGAAATATCCCATTTTTCGAAAACTCACTTCTGCCACGATGAAAAAACTCATGAAATTTGTCTCTGAAGCTCTAAAATAATTTTAAAAAATTTATTCAAAATTTTTTTAAAATATATTGTGAAAACTCTCTTCTCTAAAAACTTGGTTATCGTGATCTCTATTTTATATTATCAAATCTCATTATTTGATAATAATATATAATTTTTTAATAAAACTTTGTAATTAGTTATAGCATTTTATTGGATCATATAATATTTTAAATACGTAATATTACTTTTTTGATAAATATCTTATTTAATTTTATATTACTTAGCATGTTTTCTATTTCTTATATATTTTTTTTTTTTACCACGTTTCTCGTATTATTTTCTGCTTCTATTTCTATTTCTAAAACTATGCATAATTTAACTTAAAAAAAAACCCAATAAATTTAGTATGAGCACTGGCGGACCAACAAAGGTGCAGACGGGAGCCATGGCCCCCTTAGATTTTTTAAAATTTCACTAATATATTGTATATTTTAGACATTTAGGGCAAAAAATTGTACATTGATCCCACTAAAATTCATATAACGTTACCTTGTCCTTCAAGTTTTAGAAAAATTTGCTTATATCCTATATATTGTTGAGTATCTATAATAATAAAAAATAGTATATTAGGTCTACTAAAATGTAAATAATTTTACATTGTACCTTTTTCAAATGTTTCTCCTACATTTTTTTCACTCATTTCAATATTTGTTGTAAATCTTAAATTTAAGTGGTATGTCTCATTAAAAAATTTTACTGCATCAGCCCCTCTGTAAAGTTCTTGGGTCTGTCATTGGATCTGACGGTTAGAGCTGAATTATAGGGACACAAAAAAAAACCTGATACGGGTAAGTTTAGGTTATCCCACCTCAACTTCATCAAATTATATTGTGAAATATTCTAATGTTATGGTTGGTATAAGAAAATAAAATAGAATATTCATTCTCACTTTCATTCTCATTTTCATGTTTGGTATAACTATTTAAAGTTGGAATTATCATCTTTATGAATAACAATTATCACATTTTATTAGAATGAGTATTATTAAGAGTGGGAATGACAATTCTATTATCTCATAGAATGAGAACATAAAATAAAATTTGGTAACATTTTTATTGTAAAATTTCTTTAAAAAAATTAAACATGTTTGGTAAAAAAATATATTTTTTTAGTTTAATAATTGAAAAAAATCCTAAAAAAGTTGAATATTTTTGAAAAAAAAAATACTTGCCATTTGTCACGAGCTGCCCTTCAAGGCCGGGCCCATGCCCACATTTTTCAACCTCGTGTCAACTCTATTATGTTTGTACATATTGTATAGAGTGTAGGAATGTAAGTTTGGAGTCGGATGCACGCGTAGATTTTTTTCATGTCAAGGTGTGCGGCATCCAAGTTAGTTGTGTCCTAGCCCTATCGAGGAGAGGTGTTGTAATTTTTCCGAAGGGCTAGAAAATTAGTTTAGGGTCATATCTAAATGTATGTAAAAGGGTTTTGTCAAATTCCTTGTAAATATTTTTGTAGACCCATTATGACTCCTCAAGGGGGTGTAATGTTTGGTTGTATCAGTTTAGAAATGGCTTAAAAAGCATATATAGGGGAGGATAGTAAGGTGAGTCCAAGTCCCTACTTGTCGGTTGTTGGCTAACTAAACTCCCCACCTAATTGTAGTCTGGAATTGCTTTGTATATGCAATAAAAGTGATCTTATTGCTTGCAAATTGTGTGCCCATTGCCTTCGTTGTTGCTTTAAACGTTCTTAGCTTGTTGCTTCCAAATTGCTTACTTGTGCACCTTCGGGTGTGTGTGTTGGCTTTCATTTGCGAGGTGCCCATTTGGCTGACTTGTCTGGTGCCGCCCACGACAAGTGCCACACGGCCTAGTCCACTTGAAAGTGTTGGACCGTGACACCATTCAAGGTTGTATTTTTTAAAACAAATCTCTCTCCCTTCTCCCTACTTGCCATCCAATACCAATTTACCACCATCCATTGCTGTTACCGCCACCACCACCCACCGCCTCCACCGTCACCATCCACCAATCACCACTGCCTACCACGACCACCTACCAACACCATGACTACCGCCTGAGCACCTCAGCCAGCTTGGTGCTATTGCTGCGGTGCGAATGCTCTAAAACTAAACTACTCGTGAGCACCACTGCTTGCTCGTGCATACATATGTGTATATATATATATATACATATACAAAACTGAACTACTCAAAGGAATTGAGAACTCCAAGTGGTTGAAGAAACTTGTTGCTACACAAAAAAAAAAGTTGTTGTTTCTCATGAACTGTATTCAGAAACAAATTTTACTAGCACTATATAATCTCACAAAAAAATTGTTTCTCCTAAAATTTTTATTTATTATTTATTTTAATTTTTTAAAGAAATTAATACAAATTACAACATTTTCCTTTATTCATTTAAATGCTTTTGTTTTTCTTCACTCTTTTGTGAATCCATCAACAAATTTTATATATAGTTTGTTTTTTTAACTCTATTCTATTCTAACATTATTTGTTAGTCTTTCGAAATAGTAGAATGAGAATGATTATTCTATTTTTACTAAACAAATAAATAAAGGAATAAAATGACAATTTCATTCTCATTCTCATTCTATTTCTTCGGACCAAACATAGCCTACATGTCACTATTATATTTTAATAATACAAACTGCCCTTTGTTTATATAGGACATGGTTTAAATATTATTTTTATTTTTAGGATTCGGCTTATGTCTTTTTGAATTTTATATTGTGTCTATAGTTGTATAATTTGCATTTTTGTTTGAGAGTTTTTTTTGGATGTTTACCTCGCCCCAACATGTTTAACTCAAATTCGATTAGGTTAAGAATTATACAAATTGATAGATCAGTAAACTTGTAAGATCTACCCCAAGTCTCGGTGAACTGTTTGGTTGACCGCGATGAGAGGCTGGGTTAAAGAACACCGGTGCGGTGTTTGTCAAGAACTCTCCGATATCAAAATTAAGCTTCGAGAGGATAATCGTGTAGAGTTTCAGCTAGAGTTTTGTATGCGCGCCTTGGGGAGAAAGGCTGAGATTGCCTTTTATACTAACACAGTTTTGGAGTGATCCCAATAGTCTCTACAAGCAAGTAGTGGAAATGATAACCTTTCCATGTGGCAGCATATCGTTGGGTGATCAGATCCTTGGCAGGGTAGTGAAGAACGTGGTTGTCCCCTCACACGTGGCGCCTCTTTTGGGGTTTGTCATGTTAGCTTTATGGGGGTTAGTAATCTACCTTTGACTCGGTTGGGTCTTATGGGAGACTCACATGGAGTACATAATTGGTCAACCCATGTCGCTTACATGGTACAGACTCTCATGTCCGCCTGCCACTTAGTGCGATGCTCTAAGGTATAAGAAAATAAAGTTATACCTTGACTAACAATAATTGCTTTTGGTGCAATGGTAAGCACTTGATCTTAAACCTGGTATTAGAGCGAGGTCACAGGTTCGAGTCCCAGGGTCGTTGCTAGGGGGGGAGATTGTTAGCTTCATAGGGGTTAGCAATCAACTTTTGACTCGATTAAGTCTTGTGGGGGATTCACATAGAATACGTGACTAGCCAACCCGTGACGCTTACATAGCGCAGACTCTCATGTCCACCTACTACTTAGTGCGGGATTCTACACTACTAAGGTATACGAAAATAAAGTTGTGCCTTGACTAACAGCTATTGCTAAAGCTGACTTCAATTTCTACAACTTTTATCTTATATACATTTTCAACTTGGAATGTTATAAGGGAGAAAATCGGGGTAAAAGTGAAGGCAATTCTCCAAAAATTCAAATATGTCAATTGAGAGACAGTTTGAGTATTTTGATCATAACTTTTGATCTGACCATTGGATCGACCTAATTCTTGAGGTTTAAAAAAGATAACGTCTATGTATACAACTTTCATCTTATAGCTATTTTTAAATTCGAACATTATCGAGATTAAAATCAAGCTGAAAGTGAAAGTATCTGTGCAGAAATTCAAATATGCCAACTGGGAGACAACTCAAGTAATTTGATCATAATTTTTGATTTGGCGATTGGATCGATCTGATTTTTGAGATTCTAAAAAGTTGACTTCCATGTCTATAACTTGTTTCTTATAGACATTTTCAAATTCGAACATTATCAAGAAGAAAAAGCAAGGTGGAAGTGAAGGTATCTGATAAAAAATTTAAAAATCTGTCTAGAAACAAATAACTCAATGGGAAGAAATGTCTTCAATGATTTCCAACGGCTATAAACTCATTTGAAGCTAAAAATCAGCCTCCTATTTTCATTTATAAATCAAGATACACTTGAAAAACAAAAGAAAACAACAAGAATTTGTGCATCAAAGTGTTGTTCATCCTACAAAGTCTTGGAGAGTTTTATTGTATTTTATATTGTAATGTTTTGAAAGCTTCATTGGCATATCTATTCTTTGAGAGAATTATTTGTAAGCAAGAGTGGTTGTACTCTTATTATTTCTTCTTGTAAGAGAGAGATTAGCTAGAGAAAATAGTTAGGGGTTCGGTATAATTAGCATCTGTATAAAAACTAGTTAGAGTGAGGGATCACTTTATTGGGTGTAACTAACACATATGTAAAAACTAGTTAGAAGGGTGTGACTAGCATCTATGAAAAAATTAGTTATAAAGGCGGACAACTGCCGGGGTTAAAAGACTAGTGACTATATTTATGGTTTGGATATAATGGAGAAAAATTTTAAGGAAAGAGTCTTGGGGAGTGGACCTAGAATTTAGAGTTGAAGTCAAACAACAATAAATCTTGGTGTCGTTTTCTTTTCTCTCTATCTCCTTTACTTTATAGTTTAAATTGCTTGCATTTATTGACAACATATTATTGGTTAATTAATATTAGTTTGAATATTTAGTTAGAATTTTTAAATTTAAAATTTTTTGTTAAATTATTGTTTAAACTCAATTCACTCCCCCTCTTGGGTTGTCACATGAATTAACATTTCAGACTGATGATAGCTTGGTGGGGAAGGTGGTTGTTCCCCCTCGCGCATCGTCCTTTCGGAGTCGTGTTACCAGCCTTAGTGTCAGTTACTAATGGGTTACTTGCAGTCGTGGTTTCCACAGGTTAGAGAGGTAGGGCGATTGGCATTTTTCTCCCTAGTATTACCTGTTCGATATTAGACTAATTGGCTTAGTGCTGCCTGACTGTCACATCATGTGTGTCTTTTCTGGTCTGACTCCTTGAAGAGACATGATCTGCCTTTCACTAAAACTCTGGTCAGTTATTGTCAAATCAATCCCGTCACAAATAGTTATCCAAAAGACTGAAGGCTTTGCAGCTATCCGGAAGACCCCCCCCGCCCTTTTTATTTTTTTATTTATAGCATTACACTTTAGGATTAAGTACTTGTGCTTTCTTGTTGTAAATTGCTTCTCTCACTCCCCTGACAATGCCCCCTCCCCCCCCCCCCCCCGGGGCCTGCCAACTTTGTCCCCCATTACAATTACCTTTATACCCCTTTTCCTCCCTTGAAATAACAAGTCACCTGAATCTCTTCACTTGCATTTTTTTTTCAGTTTTATTTAATTTTTATTTAGTTTTGTTTCTTTTTTTTTATTAGTTTTGTTTAATTTTTTTTTAATCAATTTTGTTTATTGTTTTTTTTTTTATCAATTTTCTTTTATTATTTTCATTTTATTTAATTTTTAACACATGTAGAATCTCCCCCTTCCTTTAAATTACTGTCCCAACTCGACACCCTACCTTTTTATATATATTTTTGTGTATCTCTTTTTTTTTTTTCCAGTTTTGCTTAATTTTTATTTAGTTTTGCTTCTTTTTTTTATTAGTTTTTTTTTTTTTTTCATTAATTTTCTTTTCTTTTTTTTTGTTTTATTTAAATTTTGATATATATCAAAACATTTTCCTCCTTTTAAATTATCCCCCCTCCAACCCTTGACAACTCTTGACATATGTCAAAACTTTTCCCTCCCTTTTAATTACCCCCCACCTTCCCCTCCCTTTAAATTATCCCCCTCCAACTCTTTATTTGAAAAAAAGTGTTTATTCGCAAGCTATAAATGTGTTTACTTATTAATTGTTAGTATTTTTGTTAGTTTCATATATATACTTTTGATTTTTATACTTTCTAAAATTTTTACAAGTAATGACTCTCAAAATTTACAACTAAAAAATAAATAAAAGATTACAAACATATAATAAAAAAAATTATCCAAAAAGAAAAATAAAATTGATAAAAAAAAAAAAAAATTGATTAAAAAAAGAAACAAAATCAATGAAAAAAAAAAAACAAAACAAAACTAAAAAACCGGGGTGGGATTAAGTGGAGAGTGTGTCAAGAGGACATAACAATAATTGTAATGAGAATTTAAGGGTGGGGGGGTCTAGTTATTATTGACTAAGTTGATTCAATAAAATTGTTATTTTATTATTGTAAACGATTTTGCATAAGGTACCTAGGTTGATTCAATAAAATAATTATTTTATTCTTATATACCATTTTACATTAGAGTATGCAAACTATTTGATATAAGTTAAATATATATTATTGTTTCGAAAATTTTAAATATGTGATATTCCTACTTTGACTATTAATTATGACTTTAAGCTTAAATTCGTATTCTTTCTTTACGTTTATTTTATGTTAGATTATTATAATGACAAGTCAAAGTATTGCTATGATGCATTTAATTTTGTAGAAAGCATTATGTAATAGCTTACCTATTTAATAGTTAATGGCATAGCTTACCAATAATGAATTATATATTTTTTATAATATTCTTGGATTAGCTCTTAGGATTTAAATTGTGGTGTATATAACTAACAAACGGAGATAACCACAAAACAATGAGAGTGGACATACCATCCACACACAAAAAGACCAGCTTGCCTTACATATCAAGAAAAAAAAAACAATAATAAATAAAATAAGAAAGAAACTCTATCCAGCATTTGGAATTCCTTCCTGAAAGACTATTTATGTCCAACCACGAGTACAGTTCTCCTACTCAAAATGCAAAGTGGAATACCCAATTTAATTATATATAAATCCTTAGTTTGTAAAGTATGTTGGATTCTAGCCTGGTAGTTTTACTAGGATGCATCTCTCCCTTAGTTGGACTAGGGCTTGAGCTGCTACCCATATTGTCTAGAACGAAGTCAGGATTTTTTCTTGGAGGGTAATAACAAATCTATAAATAAAAAAAAAAAAAAATACAACTAATAATAGGGGCTAAATTTAACATGCGAAAATAAAAACTAACATACATTAAATCTTAAGTAATTTATGATAGTAAAACACCAATAAAAAGTTATTTTTTTAATTATATATCAAGTGATCTATCAATCAAAGTGCTACTCGATACACTTCAGGCTGCGTAATCCATTTTTGATTGAATTTATTAAACTTTTCAATGACTTTATTTTTCATGTACACAATGAAATCATTTTTAATGATTTTATTTTATAAAACAAGTCACAATAAAAATCAAAATTTAGCTAAAAATACACTCTATTGTATTATCACTAAATAAAGAAGATCTTATATTTTTCTCCCAAATTTTGTCTTAGATATTAATTAATTTGGAATACGTATGGACTTTTGGGCTACGGACAAAACAAAAAAAGTCATATGACAAGCTAAAATGGGCCAAAATATGAGTTGCACAAGAAGGGGTCATTTTATTGTGCAAAAATTTTGGACCTTGATCTATTTAATAAGTTTTTTGAACATTAAGGGGTCATTTTAACATATAAAATCTTATTACCTCAGTTTATATTAAATATAGTAGGATTCTTTGGGAGCCATGCCGCCCTGGCCCCTTACCATGGCCAGCTTAAGTGTAAGGCAAATGAGGTTGTTGCCTAAGCCCCTGATCTTTTAGGGCCTCAATTGGTTAGGACATTATATTTTATAATTATCTTGTAGAATGAGTTTTATAGTTTTTCTTTTGCAAACGACTTTAGAGTAGATAGGAAAAAAATGCCTAAAACTAAATACACTAATTAACTTAATTAAAGATTATCACAAAGTTTAGACTTAAAATAAATACGTTGATGATTACCACTTTTTCAAAATAAGGCAACTTAAAAGTCTTAATCCTAAATAACTCTTTCTCTCTCTAAGAACTAAGAAGTCAAGAAGTAAAAAAGTTTAGAGGCTCTAAACCTCTCTCTCTCTATATCTATCTCTTAAATTATCCAATTTTATCAATTTTTTGTTTGATTTTTCTGTTATACTGTTCAATCTTTATTATTTAATCTTGTATTGTAGATATTATTTATAGAAGTGAATTTATATGATTACTCTATTAATAATTTTTTGATAATTTCGATTCATGAAAGTTGTATCCTAATATGATTCTTGCTTGACTATTCTTACACTTGTAGTTTTATAGGAATTCTCTTTGTTCTCTCCTACACAATTTTTTTTCCTAATGACTTGTCTTCCTTTAGTACTATTTATTTGTGTCGTACAATAATACTCTATTTTTGTTTGAACAACTTTAAAAATTAATGATGAGATACCACAACTTATTAAAATTCTTTTAGGATTGAATATTTGAAATAAAAATTTTAATAACAATATTAAAAATATAAAAAGCCTCATAAAAAATTTTCACCTTAGACCTCAAAATGGGTTGA
This sequence comes from Euryodendron excelsum, assembly GCA_033060915.1. Taxonomy (NCBI): domain Eukaryota; kingdom Viridiplantae; phylum Streptophyta; class Magnoliopsida; order Ericales; family Pentaphylacaceae; genus Euryodendron; species Euryodendron excelsum. The sequence continues at coordinate 29,497,425 of CM065382.1, forward strand.
GCCGGCCTGCCCCTTACTACCTTTGTCGATTCATGATGCATATTGTATTTATGTTCATGATAATTGTCACAATCTCAAACTCACCCTATTTGATATCATGCTAGCCCAGTAATTAAGGCCATACCATCCGCAAATGCCCAAATCATACAAGTTATACAATCTTGTGATATCACTCAGTCACCTCTCAAACCTATTACAACTCCACATTTATAATACATCAAAACATCAAAAGATCCCATCCATCAAAAGAGTACATCAAAGCTCCATGCTTTACAATAGATATCTACACAAGCCTTCTATTTACATTACAAAACTCGGTGTTCTTCATTTGTACCCCACGACCTGAAATGATGTTAATGAATAGTGGGGAGCTCACAGTCCCATGAGTAACATGACACTTGAGGAGAGGTTTTTCCATGGATACCAACTATTTTGGAAAAACTGTATGAAACTAGGATGGAAATCATTTCCATTTTCAAAGGTAAATTAGAAGTAAGTCAGTGTTCTATATAACAAATTTCCAAAAAAAAAAAAAAATTCATTATCTATAAAATAAAATCAAATCAAATGACCCCATCAATCTGCTAACTTAATTCATTTGCAACCCATACTCTGGCTCAGAACTAGCACTCAAGAAAATGAGTTACAGTCTCTCTACCTTCACTCCATAAGATTTAGCTGTCAGTATCTATAACTCCTGACTCACTTCAACACATCTCTATTAGATAGCCTATCAAGCCAAGCTAGCCATATAAAAAACACATGCTTGAGGCTATAGCTTGTGAAAACCGAATGACCATTATGTCAAGGAACAATAACTTGATGAATCCTTATTGCAATCCAAGGTTACTAAGTAGTATTGGCCATATGGACTTATGTTCCATGTACCCTCTCGGTTCATCTGGATCTTAAAAAAAGGTCAAGATAACATGGAGATCATTGACACCATTGGTCTAGAGACTCTTAACGAAACGGAGAGCTATATTTTTTTTTGTTTTTCAAATTTTGCCCTAAATCTAAATTAATTGGACATGGGTAAACATAAGTCTTGGGCCACAAACAAATCAGGCCCAAATAAAAAAAATAAAACTATGGTCACATAACAAAAAAAAGTGAACCACAATAGAAATTATACGGGAAAATAGATAATTTATTATGGAGGATCTTTTGGACCTTGATTCTGTACTAATATCTTTAACATTAGGAGGACTTTATCATGTAAAATATTTTGGGCTTGAATTTGTACTACATATAATAGGTCTTTTTGAATATTAAGAGGGAGATGCCCCCCCCATGGGCCAAGCTTAACTTCGTCCATGTTTATAAGAGACTTAGTACACGTGGCTCTTGCCACTGAGGGGTCTAGGGAGGGTATGCTATATGCAGCTTTACTCCCGTATATGAACTATGGAGATAGAGGCGTTATTGTGAACCCAAGCTCGTTTTAACTTCCTTTGCGAATCAAACTTTCTACCATGTAAATTAGATGTACTGATCTTCATCCATGGGTCTAGATCATAGGAGAACTCTAAACTTGTTACCTTCTTCAGTAAAATGATTAAAAGTCTCTACAACATATTTGCATGTTACACAAGACTGATTTCCGAAGGTGCAATAGCCCAGCATTTGACAAGAATTTAGGCGTCCCTCTCTGAATTATCCCCACTATTTTTATCCGAGTAGAACCACAACCACCCCCGAGTACCAAACAGGGTGTTGTGCGAGTTCAAGCATACCAGAAACATTGCAAAACGGAATGATCTTTCAAGCTTTCTTCTTTTCCTCAATTCCTGCTGCAGATGCTTGGTTTTTAAACAAACCTGACAACCTTCTAAATTCAGCAACAGCTCTTTGGAGTTTGGATTGTAGAGTGTGGTGTGTAAACAATTCACATACGAAGGACATGTGACTAATAACTTGATTTTGGAAGGTAGACAAAAGCTAATTGTTGTTGCAGCCAAGTAAGGGGGGGGGGGGGCTTCTCTAACCTTAGGTATAGCCCTACTTCATTCCTTGAGCCAACTCACTCGTGTACTGCGAGTAAGCTGAAATCACAATCATGCAAGCTGCTTAATCTTGTAACTTCTTCTCAGAAACTTGCTACATCTTTAAGGTTGCAAACCCAAGTGTAAGTTATAGCCGCCAAGTAATAATCTCGGTTAATTAGTTCGATTGGGAAATATTGAACCATAGAAATTAAAGAACAAGTGAAAAATGCCAACCGAAGAATGTAGAGATTGCTGTAGAATAGAACAATTTTAATTTAATTTGAAAACGATGGATTACAGTGTTTCAACCTCAGAAATCCACCAATCAGCTTTGTAGTGAAATATCCATTCAGTTGATCTATTCTCTACTTATTTCTAGATTTTTATGTTTGTTTTGTAATGACTTGCGCGGAGTTTTTAGCTGACACTACGGATGAAACTATAAATTATCTTGTCAATAGCTTATTCAATTGATCAATGAGGTGGGATCCAGATGGATCATTTTGGACATTTCAATGAAATGAATCTGTTTAACTGTACCCACAATTAAAGCAGATTTATAGGAACACCCTCATTCAATAGTCCAGAAGATCTATGGCCCAATAACGGCCGCAGTTAATTCTCCCATTCGGACTGCATCCTCGATTAGCTTTCTAATTATTCTAGTTACCAAGCATCTCTCTCATGCTTCTATTATGTATTTAGGAAGGAAAAAAAGAACTCATAAAGAAGAAACATATTGAATCGGAATCAAAACTCACGACACTCTTCACTGCCTACATATAAATATATATAAGAATCAGAATGAGCAGTCGCTACTAGCAGCAGTTTGGAATGCAGTTGTCTGACGAAGTTAAACTTCTACAAAAAAATCCCATAAGGATGCCCAGAAAGAGGGCAACATTTAACGAGCCCCACTTCCCAAAACATTTGAACGACGAGAAGCTAGCAAACACCCAACAACTATACCCTGTATACATTCCCTAGTCCAAAATCTCGCCTATGTACTGCTGGAATACAAACTAAACTGAAGATGGAAGGCCACCAACCAATGACCCACTCTGTTGAACAAATAGTAGCAGCAAACTGAGGGGTTGTTCGATACAAGATACATGGTGCATTTGTGAAAACTCATCCCCATCCACATCAGAATAATTACATAGCTAACAAACTTGATTAACCAGATCCTGCACACACCATATCAAACGGCAGCTTCCTTAGGTGCTTTCAAAACGTCTTTTCTTCTTCGCTACTTTTCCCCATTTGTACAGCAACAAATGGCTTTGGCGATTAACAGGTTCGTCAAATGCAATGCAGGACGCCAATACCTTTGTCCTAGTTGTAGATTTTCACTGGTTTCTCATATGTGTGACGGTTCTGCAAATTTGGATAACAATGTCAAAACCAAGTAAAAGATCACTGAAGATATCTCATCTATGTACATCACTCAAGGTATTGTGTAAGTTTAAGTAGCTTCCTAATGATCTGACCTAAGAAGCACGAATACATCTAAGAAGATGCCACTTCCATGTTGGACATAACACTCATCGAACACTCCTCCGACATGTGTCAGACACATGTCCAAAATTGTTCTATTACTTTTTTAAATATCTTTAGAGCCGGAGACTTGAGGGACAACACGTATCCATCAGTTAAACATACATGAAACACATTGTTAAGTTCGAAAAAAATAAAGATCAAATTGTAAAATAAAAGCAATATGATTTATACCTTATTTCATGTTTAAGTTATGGAATACCTGGTTTTTAATTATAATTTGTGTTATCATGCAACGTTTTCATTAGAGATACATATAAATGACATATAGAAGTATAAAACATATGTATATATTTGTCGTGTCTTGCATTTTTTGAAGTCTTGGTGTGTCTGTGTTGTGTCTATCCGTGTTCATGCTTTTAGGATCTTACTTGAGATACACCAAAAAATTAATAGATCCAAAAAAATGTGACAAAGCAAAAAAGTCTTGGAGAATATGAAAACAAATGTTGGTTCCCTGATGTTTTAGTTCAGATCTCATGTTATTTACCAGCAGACATGGTCACCATTGTTGTAACTTAGCAACAACATCAAAATATACTCCACACAGAAGGGCAGTTAACCTGATTAGCTGCATAAGCCCTTTTAGGAGCATTGTCAGAGTGTTCCATTCCCAGATACTGCTCCCAGGCACCATAAACATCTCTTCTCTGCAGACAAATTACTCATATAGGTATCCGATACAGTTTTAAAACAAAAGGACATCACAAACTATAGCACACCGTAAATATGGAAATACACACCTGAAACCGACTGGAAACTATGTCAGAGTTGTGAAGATACTCAGGTCGACCTAGTGAAAGAAATGCAAATTTCCACTGGCCACGGGAGATTAAAATGAAAGCAAGGTTTCATCGAATGAGAATAGGGAATAGCCATTCAGGAAAGGAAATTCAATAAAAGAGATGGATAGTCGCATTTAACATGCTGAGACGATGAAATTATTTAGCGTCTAGCTGGAATACAAGATAAAATAAAGTGCAAAGAAAATATACCTTAGCAAACTCCTCATCCGGAACTTGCAATTTCTTCTGTATTCGCACTTTGACCTCAGCTAAAGTCTCACCTTCATGGATGACCAAGAAAAAAGGTTCCCCAAAGTTCTGAATCTGCTGCTAGAAGCAAGGAGGATTTAAGCCAAGAAAAATCAAGTTACAGGGTTTGCTATTGCTCGGTAAATAGCATCAACTAATGCAGAGATATAAACAGAGATTATCTTATGTTCATGGTGACTAAAGAAGTTTTTGTTTACTAATTAGTTACCATCTGATTCTGTGCTGTCTCTTTTGTGAAGTGGTAAACATGAATCAAGCGATCATGAGGACCAAGATTTTTCTCTTCTTCCGGAAACTGCAACAAAGACAAAACATAAGCTGGTAGCAATACAAATTAGTAATTCTCAGTGTGTCAATGGCCTATCATTACATTCTGTAACATCAGATGCACATTGTTACACATCTTTACACTCTTTTAAAACAAAACGTGAATTTCCACTCTATAGCCATTTGTAAGTTTCTTCTATTATTTAGTCCTTTTCCTTAATGTCATTCAAGTAATAAATCTGTCATTTAAATGCAAGGTCTGTATAATTAACTGCTAATCCCTTTGGCATATATAAGCAATGTAGCCCTCAAGCTCGTGCTCACCACCAATGGGTGGTTTTCCACCTAACGATATAAAGTACTTTAGAGAATATATTACTAATCAGCTACATATCATAGAACCAGGCAGCTACATATCATAGAACCAGGCTATCGGTTGTATAGGGTTTGCCCCATCTCAAGGCAGTTTCTTTTTATACATATTACTAATTAAAAAAAATCATAGCACCAGATTTGGTCCAAAAAAGAAAAAAAAGAATTTGGGGGGGAGGGGGGGTTGTGTGTTTGTGTGTGTCGGGTGGGGGGTTGTTTGGAATTTCAAAAGGTCTATCGACTTGGTAGAATATGAATATAAGAAACATGGTCTTATAATTTAGCAGGTACTAACAAATGAATTCCAATAAACTTCTCTGTGATCATGTGAGTCAAACAGCAGTTTCAACTGAATTAACCGATTCAAGGTTCAGCATCCGTCAGAACAGTGAGGGACGAGGGGCACTCAGGTCCACCTTATAAAATACAGCACACTTTACTCTCTGTTAAAACAGTTTTGTGACACTGAAGCATAAAGCTACCATGCATCCATATGTATAGAGAGAGAGAGAGAGAGGGAGAGAGAACCTCTTCTGCTCGTAATGTCCAATATTGATCATTTATGTTCTCGATCTTTTCACTGGCAGGAAAAATCTGCACGCATATGGTGGCCAAATTAGGTGCTAGAGAACTAAAATATGGACTTAGGAAATAAAAACTCAAAGATGTATCTGAGAGTCGGGAACAGCAGCTATGTGAAGGTTGGTAAGTTGAAACAGAAATACATAGTTCTCAGGGTCACAATCAGGCCATAAAATGATCAGTGTAAGATGTGGTTACTTCAATTAGCATTTGTTGGATATAATAAACAAAGTCAAAAGCTCTGCTTTCATTGTCTTAGGGTTCTTCCCTGCAAAGAAAAAAAAAAAAAAAGGAATAGAAAAACAAAAAACAACAAACAATTATAGCCATGCAAAGCTTAAGCTAAACACCTTGTAAATCTTGTGGTAGAAAACTTCAAGCAATCTGAGTTCTGCATTCGGATGAGACAACTCAACCTGTTCAAATATGGCAGATGCACTCAATACAAGTAAACACATTTACAGTAACATCAACTGAGTAGGAATGTAATATTGTGACCTAGTTCCTCATCGGGGCGAGCAGAAAAGGCTTCACCAATTAATATACGATACATGCTACTATGGTCAAAAAAAATCACCACATTATAGTCTATGTATTACCTTTGACTTAAGTTCATTAATAACATCACCCACAGTGCTTTGTTTTGGCAGTCTAACAGTGTGAATGGACACCTAAAGAAAATAACGACAATGACAAATTTCAGTGAGGGGAGTAAAATCTAAAGATCATGAAAATGAAAAGAATATTATTTGCATACTCACTTCATCTTTGGTAGCATGGTGAAAAGCTACTTTAAGTGTTTTCAAACCTTGCAATTCTGGCAGAGGTATGTCCAAGACTTCATAGTACAATATATCAGAAGTCTGTCAAGATTCAAATAGAAAAACATTAAAATTTCAGGTTTTCACACTGCATAATACCTAGAGCAATGTTATGAATTACCTGATTATAGTGGACCAGCATATCAGACAAATGGTCCACCCCCCGGTACTTAATAGGCTGGGGTTTGGGTTGTTGAGAGTAACAATTATGAGATGTAAGCCTGATTTTAGATGGATCATCCAAATCAAGCTGGCGAGCTACTCGTTCTACAACATCATCATAGGTATGAAGCTTTGACCTTGACATTCATGTAAAAACATTATGAATAAGAATGCAGCTAATAAATTTTTGTTGGCTAATAAAGTAATAGTTGATATTCTTACGATGAAAATATATATATATATTGCAGGTTGTACAGTTGAGATTTTTTGTACTTACAACTCTAGACAGAAATCATCCTCCTTGGGCTTTTCTACAGCTCGAAAGTGAACAACCTGCAAAGCATCAAACATCTGAATAACAGAAACTAGTAGAAAGGGTCATCAAAGATTGAGTCTCTATTGATGCTACTTTTATCACTGGTCTTCACCAAAATAATTTTACAAAATATCAAAGTTCATTATGCTGTTGAGAAGTATTCAAGACCACATAGTGTGGCACAAAATATCAAGGAGACATTTACACTACAAATCATATTTAGATTTTAGTGACATAATATCAAGACAAAAAAAGAATGCTAGAACAGTTAGGTGATAAACTAGGGATCTAAACCTTCAAGGGTCACACTGCAATGTAGGCTCTAGAAAATGTAGTTCTTTAAACCATAAAGACCCAAATCAATACACAATGGTACACTACATGACTCCAAGTTTTTGTCTCAGGCATGGTCAACATCACTAAACAAATTAAGCTCCACCAAGGTCTACAGTGTTATTTACCTATCCAAGAAAGGGGATGTAAAATTATTACAATATTAAAACCCACATACAGTAAAGCTTTCCTCCAGTAGACGGTAAAAGTTTCAGTTACCAGCAGACATACTTTTATTTACAGAGATTTATGGAATGTCATATTGTCTTCCCTGAATTTCATGATGATAAAATACTTCATAAGAATAATTTATAGAGATCCATAAACAACAAGTTTCTAGTCCTGGCACTAATTTCAATTAGAAACTGCACGAATTAAGGCTGAAACCAAAAGTGCGGTTTTGACTTCTGTGTTCTAACCCACAATGATATCTATATCGATCATCTAATGCACCATCCTACCACCAACCCACATGGAAGGATCAAAATTTCGTTTCCGTATGATGTATCGATTTGCACAGAAGCAGAAAAGTTTAAAAAATGTTGCAAAAGCATTGCAAAAGGGACAAAAATTAATATAGTAGAATACAATCTTTTGTATTTTTCTCAATAAAAATAGTACAATATTTATGAAAAGCTCTAAGCTCTTACTGATACAACTAGTTGTTTTGGTATATAGCATTGTATTTTGGTTCATTTCTATATGTTCTTGTGTGTTCTGATGAAAACAATAAAGTTTTGTTATTCCGCTAGTGTTTCATTCGGTCTCTTAGAAAACAAAAATGGTTCTGCCGTTTCGATGGAAGCAAATAGAAATTTGTTCCTTACCCACAGGATAGTAAACCATGGCCTTCGCTCAGGCAGTCAGAGGGTTTTTGACTTTTTTTTGTTGTTGCGGCGGGTGTGGTGGGCTGTAGTTCATGGTAATATTCGGTTTGACCATGCCAAGGCACAAGACAAAAAAATAAAGGGGGAAATTAATTTTTACCCCCATGTGGTCAGGCCAAAGTGAAACAGTTAGTTTTTTCATTAAGGTTACACATAGGAACTTAAAAGTGTTTTTTGAATAACACTACTCTATTACCAAATGAATCTACATAAATTAAAAAGTTTAGAAAGACAATCATATAAATGAAATAGAAAAAAAAAAAAAAAAAGAAACGCATAACATTTTGATGTTTTAGTTTGGTTAGAAAATCATTTTAGTTGTAAGTGTCAGACTTTGATCAAAGCGAAAATGGGACTAAACATAAGGGGAAACACAAAAGGTAATTTACCTATAAAAACAAAGAAGGAAGTATGCATTGTATAGATATCTCAATTATAAGTTGACTTATACAGAAATTTTCATAGAGGAATACCTGGCGATTGTGCACATATTCCAAAAATGAAGGAACATCTGGGTAGCGGAATTGATCACCATTTTCAACAGGAAAAGATTTTTGATAACAAACTATATCCCCATCTTCAAGCTGCACACAAAAGTAACAGAAAAGTGAATAGCAAAACCCTCTATGCAGTAGAGTCGGCAACCAATTATGAAAACATATACCCCGCTAGAACGAAATGGGGATTTCCTGTCAATGGGTTCACACATGACGTGGGGCTCAAACTTTATCTCCTGCACATAATAATGCGAGAGTTAAGATACTTTCAGAAATGACAATGCATGAACATGCAATTTTAAATCAGCAAGGGTAACCAGAGAGATGTGAAGCATGGAAAGAAGAATAACTGCAGACTAAGAATTTCACAAAGGCCCAATATGGGAATGTAATTCATCTAACTAGCTTTCGATTTGAATTCTCTTATTTTGTTTTATATAGGCTAGTCGGCTGTTGCCATTTAGGAAGCACAGATACTTCATTTAGGGACCGTTTACATGTTGGACATGTGTAGGACACAGATACTACTCGGACACTTAAGATACATATTGGACATGCCATAGCGTGTCCAATATTTTTATTGCTATTTTTTTAGCGAACATGTCACAGATACTTCGGGGACAGGCGTGTCACTTAGTTGGACACATTTTGGGATACAATGGGTTAAATGTCATTGTTAAAAGTATTAAATGGAGTCAAATTTATAAATTTCAAAATTTTAAAACCACTCAAATTCAATTCTTTAAATCTTTAACTTGTGAGTTGTTGTATTATAATTATCATCTTGTTTAGTTGTTTTCATCTCATTTTTGGTGATTTGTGGATGTTACACTTAGATACATACAACTAAAAATATTTAAAATCTAAATTTTTTTTGCTGTCTCACGCCATATTTGTATCCTCATTTTCTGGCAATGTTGTTAAAATACCCTTTATTTGTGCTTCTCAAGCCACCTTATTTTGCTTAATGATTTACAAGCTTTTATAAATAAAGGGTATTTTAACAACTCTCAGGTTTGGACATGGGCTCTATCAGACCTCAGAAGATATTATTGGACATGATATTGGATATTTTGAGGAGTCTAGCTATTTTGGAATGGTCTTATTAGTCGAAGTTTCTTAGTTTCGTATTTTGAAATTCTTATTCTAGTAGAACTAAGCGTCTAACAGTCATTAGTGATGCAGTAGTAGGGATGTCAGAACAATGTTTGGCTTCCTGAGCCAATCCAAAGTGCAATAAATCTGCCAGAAATAAACCAAATTGCCTATTGGACACCACAGATTGCCATTTTATGTCTTATGTCATGTTTCAATAAGGTGTTTCGAAGACCAGTATTAAGGCTTTCAATGGTATAGAATACACTTATTCTATTAGGGCAGCTTTATTCGCAGTCTCTATTCGTTATTATAATCAGTTTTTTGCTGGAGATTGTTTCTATAAACAATAATGGGGTTGCATACTCTAAAAAATGTGGTGCTCTAGGATTTGCTAGCCCTTGTTCTTTCATTCTCCTTTCTTTTTTCCTTAATGCTATTGATTTGGCTGAGTTTATTATTTCTAAATCTGATCAACAAATTCCTAAGATTAGAGTGATTCTCTCCAACTCTCAGTATCATATACATATCTATGCAATGTGTCTATTCAATAGACTTTAATTTATGAAAATTTGAGATTGTGGTCATGTCAATTTTACTTTTCCCTTGCGAGGTCAAGCTCTTCTTCCTCTTTTTATTCTTCTTCTCCTTCTCTTCACAAAGCAAACTAAGTTCATATTCATGCGGTACATTCCTAGCCTATCAATTTCTAAACAAACCACAATCACCTCTAATTCTTAGTCTCAGTTATAACCTTCTTTTAGTTGACGTCCAGAGCTTCCAGTAATAAGATCACCAAAAATCCAGCATCCTGAATTTGGAAACCAAGCTAATGGCAGCCCCTCAATTCACACATCCAACTACCCTTCTTCTACCTTATTGAACCAAAACCAAAAACTTCTCCTCGGCCTAAATCCACCAACAAACCAATTATAAGCAGCTTTCTTTAAAGTTTCGCAAAACTGTCCCACAACACCAAGAGGCATACTGATGTGTGGTCACTACCAACATTTAGAATCAACTTCTATATCCGCATAAAAAGATCATCAAATGGCAGAGAGTTCAAACTACAAAACCTTGACAATTCGAATTGAAAGAGACACCAGACACCTAAGAAGCACGGAACATGCTGACACACCGATTTTCAAAAAATGCAGGAGATGACAAGGTAGAGATGCGGCAAAAATATGTATTTTGTCTATTTTTTATATGTCATTAGGGATGGCAATTTCAACCCGAATTTATGGAATTGGCCAAATTCGCCCACCAAGAAACCGTCCAAACCCACCCAAATCTACATATTTAATTTTCTCGTACTTTAATATTAAATAAAAATATTTAATCACATACTATTCCAAATTTATTTTTTCTATTAAGAATAATTTAAAAACTTAAATAAATTATTCAACTCCTAATTTACTCACCTATATGATTAAATAAGTAATTATTATAATTAATTAAGAATGGCAACAAAATTGATCAATTAACACATGCACACACGCCTATATATACATGGATATCGAGACGCATGTCCTAGATATGTAGACTGGGATTAATTTCATTTTCTCTCCTCTTTATATTATTTTTCTATAACACATAATCATATTTATATAATTTGTTACAATGCAATAATTGCATTTTAAGTTTACCTTAGCTAACAGAATAAAAAAACAAAGGTTTATACAGAACAATTAATGACCCATTGGTCTTACATAATTATTGAATGCACAATTAATAACAATCAATGAATAGCATAGATGGTAAGTATTGTTCCTTTAAAGGGGGAGATCATGGGTCAACACTCCTAGGAGGCATTGTTTTGAACTGAACCTTTAACCACATATATTCCACTCGTCGGGTCAAAATTGTTGGAAGTGGGTAGAACTAAGTCACAAGTTTGCCGAGTGCGAGAGCATCAACTTTCATAATTCACAGGGTTGAGAGCGTCTATATTATGATATATTTTTATTGTTAAATATTTGTACTATAATTTTTTTTATATTTAATATCATCACGTATTTATGTAATATTTTTATCTTATTAAGTATTTGTAAATATCTATCACTAACTAAGAAGAAAATGAAACTTTGTCTGTATTCTGTTTTAGTTAATGGAATTAAAAGGGTATAATATTTAGTTTACTTCAATTAGGGTCCCATATTCACATTTTGAATTAATATTTCCACTTGTAATTGGAGTGTTATTGTTGGAGTTTGTGTTGCTTTTGGCCTGAATAGCTGCCTAGCATGAGGATTAAATGTGGGCAGATCAAGTGTCATGCTCAAGTAAAGTTATCAGCCAATCAAATCCCTAGCCTGTCCTATGCTATATTACGTTTGCTATGTAATAAATGCAAAGGTCAACAAAAATGGGGCTTTCAAAATTAAGATCCGCAAACTAACTTCATTGAGTTCACGAATTTTCCACATGATGAATTTGTCAATTCGCGATCTAAGAGCAGACCGTGGGGCCCCAAGGACGTCCAACTACAAAATGGTTGCTCAACTCAATGAAATAAACATATTTCGGTAGGATCAAAATGTTGTAATCAGTTCAGGTCAAAAATGAGTTGCCTCGACTCTGCCAAAGACACCACGTATCCTAGGGTTGTATTCGGATCGGATCAGGGCGATTTATGGGCCAAGCCGACTCAAACAAATGGAACCGGTAAATTATTTAGGAGAAAAAACAAGCCTTAAAAAGGGAAAAATAAATCTCATCCAACCACCCAAAAACAAAAATAAAAAATCATGTAATATGAACGGGTTGGGTTTGGATTAATTAACCCATGACCAACTAAACTTGCCCAAATCCAATCCACTTGTTAATTAGGCTGATTGGGGCTAACACATTTCACCCCGCAACCCATACATACCCAACCCAAACAAGCCCAAACCTGCCTGTTTGCCACCCCTATATGTCATATATAGGAATATTTTACTCCCAAACCATGAAAAATCAAAAGACAACACTAATTAAAACTAAAAATCATGTATTTCATAGATTAAAAGTTAAATTTGGCATAACATCACATTACTTTCCTTTCACAATTAGATCACAAATTATTTTCTTCAAACTTGTAATCATTTTCATATGGGTCTAGGTGAGGGTACGAGTGTCCAAGTGATGGAGACATATATCCCCTAAGTGTCTGAAGCATGTCCGGATCTAAAAAATTAAAAAATAAATTCAGAAAAGTTTGGACGCATGTCCGACACGTTGTCTAACATGGACACGACATATTATTAAAAGTGTTCGTACTTCTTAGCCAGGCGCGCAAGCACACACACACACACACACACACACACACACATAGAGAGAGACCATACTAAAACTGGAATTTTCTCCAGATTGATAAGCATACCTACCCACCCATTTGGACTTCCAGCAAAGTTCATAGTTAGTGTATAAAAATGGACACAATTAGGACACAACTAGGAAGTGATACTAGAAAAGAAATAAATGTGTGATAGAAAACAAACCTCATAAAGGTCAATCTCTTCATCTGGAGCATAGCCAGCCATTTCATTTAGTTTCATTAAGACTTCTGTAGGCTTACCCATAGCCTTCACAAAAAGTCTTCCAACATAACTAGAACAGCGGAGAAAATAAATTATAGGTCAAATAACAGGTAATTCCAACATGGAAATAAAATGGAAGAAAGTTATCCAATAGTTACCGTAGCTCTTCTTTCTCAGGATCATAAAGCTTGAAAAAAAGTAAAATATCATCTTTTGTCTTGTCAGGAGGAGGAATATGCTGTAAATCCTGTATGATGAAGCAAAGGATCAGCAACACCATAGAAATGAAATTTTAGAGCTATAAAGCCCAAATTGGTGCAAGAACATCACCAGTCCAAGCTCCACTTCTAAGAACAACTTTAGTTCTGCATTGTGAACCTTATTGGATACCTCCCTCAACTGTCCAACCTACAAAGCAATGCAAGGCGCATTGAGATTGAGGAGTGCATTTTTTCTTTTTTGTTTTAGTTTGCAGAAGGCATAGGCATACTAAAAAAAAAAGGCGTCAGCATGAAACTAAGTCTAGCACTGATAAACAAAATGACAAGGATTGTGCATAAATTATCACAAAGGTATAAGAAATTAGGAACTAATAACAGATATTGTAAGGCCAAAATGTAATTAATGGGTATTGTGAAAACCAGAAAACAATCCTGATCAAACAGAGATGTAATGGATTATGAACAATGACAATCCTTATTGGGCTCATCCTAGCATAAACCTGTAACGTGAAAAACAAACTCTAACACATCAAAGGAAATGGTACAAGGGAATGGAATGGACATTCCCACTTCCTTGTTTGCTATGACCATTTAAATTTGGAATGCCCTTTCCTTAGGAATGATCATTCTCACATTTTGTGAAAATGACCATTCTCCTTTCAAGTGTGAATGGTCATTTCATTCCCTCGTGAAATCAGAAAATAGAAAACACTACCACCCACCACCACTGCCACCCCACCTGCTGCAACGGATATCGCCGCCATCCAACCTTACAACCACCCCCCCTCTCCCCCCCCACAAAAAAAAAAAAAGAACCCCAAAAAAAAAACAACCCCCACCCAGCACCATAATGTAACATATTATCATTTTCATGTGAAAATTCAAATCAATCAGTAAAATTAAGTAGTCTTCCCTTCAAATCACCTTTATCACTTGACCTGTCAAAGATGAAAAAGACCTCCTTCGCCAAAGTTTGTCAGGAGATAGAATCAGTAGATCTACGAAACTTTCTACTTCACGTGTTTACTGCCAGATGTTAATTGCCAAAGCAGTTTGAAATTCTATAGTTTTTACAGACAGAAAAGACCCCCCCTCCCTCTCCCTCCTACTTCCAAAGTGTAAGGAAAGTATAGCCTTGCAGGCTTTTTGTATGAGTCCCTTTTTTATATGGTGGCATCCCCTTGATGCCTCTTAAAAATACCAAGCTCTCTCTCTCTCTCTCTCTCTCTCTCTCTCTCTCTCTCTCTCTCTCTCTCTCATCGTCCCCACCCATTTTACTAAGAAAAAAACCGTGGTCAAATACGCACAACCTCTGTTCCTCCTCCACCCATCACAGGACCACCTCCTTGCTCTCCCTCTTGCTCTCCCCTCTCCCCACTCCCCAAAATATACTTCCCTCACGGAAGCAAGGTTCAACCATAGTGGTGGGGAAAAAAAAATCCGGTGGGTTTGAGTTGTATAGCTAGTAGAGAGACAAAGGATATTCAAATGACATTCAAGAGCAAAATGGGTTACCGTCTGGACCAGCCCAACTGTTATATACATATATATCCCCCAATTATACCCCAATCTATGTCTAATGTATATATAAGTAACTCTGTATGCAATATTCATATGTCCTGTGTGTATAATCATGCTTGAAGGCACAGAGGTTGTTAGATGGATGATTAGGAGAGATTGTTATACACAGAGACATATAAAATACATATATATATATATACATGTACATTACCAGCAATAAGGTTTGGTTTCTTGGGTTTACTGGGTTGTGAACAATGGATTAAGAGAATAGAGAGTGGTGGTGGTGATGTCAAGACAGAGAAGACAAAGTATTTGGCATGTGTGTGAAGATGTGGTGGTCTAGTTAGTGTGGGGGTGGTCCAATGAGTGGGTCAAGGGGTCTGGTCAGAGAGAGAAATGAGTGTTTTATAGGAAGAATTTCAAGAAAGAAGACAGAAGGTTCAGTCTATAAGAGAGAATTCAGATAGAGAAGTGAAAAAATTAATTTTAGGTAATTTTGATATTTAGAAAATTTTTATAAATGACATCAGCAAATTCAATCCCGTCAACAACAGTTGGCTAACAGATGGGTTAATGCGTGCACAAGTTTAAAAATTAAGGGGGTATTTGTATTTTTTTCTAATCAAAGGATAGCTTCTTGTATTTAGGCTAAACCTCAAGGGAAGTTGGTGTAACTTACCCTATAAAGAAACAAGTAAAGGATCCATACTACAAGACTCGATTTAACAGCTAAGAGCGTCTCCTCCATCATCACAACAAAACTTGTTTTTAGGAATTTTTTTTAATATTTCGGTCTCTCCTTTTTGTTGTAGTAATTTTACAAGCAAAAAAAATGTAATAACTATCAGTTATATTTTTTTAGGTAATTTAATGTATTCATCTGTATATTTCTGTTCAATTTAAATTGAACATCATCATAATCATTTGTTTTATGTATTTCTACAGAACCATCTATATAGAAACAAAGATGAATTGTTAGCATAATTAGAGGATTAATAACTTATAAGGTTGGGCAGATAATAAAGTTTCTTTTCATTAGAATTTAGTGAAGACAGTATATAGTGGCATGTTCAAACCAACAATAAATATTCATAAAAGTCAAAGTATTTGCATACATCTTCACCTAGAAAAATACCATAATAACATGAAACCAAATAAATATAGGGAGCCATTACAGTGAACCAATGAGGCAACTCAAGCAATTATTTATCATTTTTTACTTTTAAAAGGAAATTTTTTTAATCAAAACTAAGAGCCACTCAAATTGAGACACTTATCACAACCTAGCAATGGCCTCCTTTTATATATAACTAGTCTTAGACCCGTGCGACACGCGGGCTTGGAATACCTATTTAGATCCATTGTTTAATGAAAATTATTTTAAATAAAAATTGAATATAATTTCTTTAGTTATATTTGTAAAATTTTTATATAATTTAAATAACCCAAATATGCTTATAGTAAATTGAATATTAGTTAACTCAACTGTATTATATATCTCTGTTTATGTATTCTAAAAATAATATGATTTTTTATGAAATATATAAACCACATAAATGTAATCATTCTAAAAATGAAAATTCATTACTCGCATAAAGAGAGTAATGAAAAGGATGGCTGATTAGTAATTACTGTATATATGATATTTTTAGTAGAGTAAAAAAATTATCAACTACTCATATATTTGCAATCGAAACTTAAATAATTGAAACAATTTATTTTAAGTATCATGAAAGCGTTTATTTAAAGGTAAAATTAAAAAGATAGTCCAATTAATTCTTCAAATTCCTATTAAAATTAGAGTTCAATTTGTACAGAAACTACATATGTTTGGTTGTACAAAGTATTGAAAGTTGTGAAAAATATAGGCCCTCATTTTGTACAACCAAATGATGCATGCTTAACAGGTGTCTTAATATTTGTCGAAAAAATAAAAAGAATGTATTTGAGGTTATAGGTTAGGAGATTTAAAAAAATAGTCAATTGACTCTTAGAATTCTTATTAAATATAGATACAATCTTAATTTTTTATAATGCATATACTTAAAGTAATAGTTGAAAAATTAAGAAAATAGTTAATTGACTTTTACAACTTTTAATTAAAAAAATGATGCATTTTATTTTAGAACGAATTTTAAAAGGTCAAAAGAAGTAATATCTTTCGATAATTACTTATTGATTTGCACAAGAAAGTGAACCTAGATAAAAAACAACGGATAAAAAAAGAGCCACCCCCAATATTTGTTTTTTAATTTTAATTTCTTATTTTGTTATAGTGATTTCACCTTTTGTTTTTGTTTTTATTTTTGTAAGTGTTGTTTGCATAGGGAAGATAATCTAGATAAATTAGAAAACAAAGGTTAAAAAAAAAAAAAGGTACTCAAAGTAAGCCACTTGTTACAATCATAGCGACAATGACCAATGCACAATATGTTTTTTTTTTTAATTTTTTGCTCTTATATTTTGTTGTAGTGATTTTACATATAAAATAAATATAATAATATTTATTATTTAATATTTGATGTAGTTTATTTTACATAATTTAATTGTGTATTCATCTAACCATTTATGTAAACTAATTGTATATTCATCTAACTATTTGTGTTTAATTGTGTATTTTATCTAATTAAATAAATATATTAATAATAATTCTTCCATAATTTGTGCATGTATATGTAGTAATCTATACACTTATATGAATGTAGTGTATGTTCATGAACATAACATACATGAACCAAAACAAATACAATAAATTTTATATTTATGTATTAATCAATATATGTATATGAACCTAAAATACATGTACTAACATAAATTTAGACATAAATGCATTAATCAATACACTAAGATCTATAAATAAATGAAAAAAAAAATACAATCAGCCACAAACACCATTAATACATTAAGTAAATACATTAAATAATACTTACATTGAATCAGTCCAAAATAATAAGTACATGCACTAACCAAAGAGACAATGAAAAAATTAAATACATGTATGGCGAAACAAAAAGACAAAAGAACAATTATTTTTTATTTTTTATTTTTATTTTTTAAACAACACTATAGAACCACTTGTTGCAACCTCGGCAATAGGGGCCTCCTTTTCTATATTATATATAGATATATAGATATAGATGGGAGGAGCAAATGAAACATTAGATTGAATCCATTTATGTTTGTAGGACCAATGTCCCTAACCATCTTGTTCCTTAGTGGAAAAGTTCTTCAACAAAAGAATGCTTTGACTTGAACCTCAATGATCATTTACTAACTTACAATAGATCAGGCAACTACAATGGAGATGAGCATAACTAGGTCTTGGGGGTATGCATAGCTTAAGGATAGACCAAGAGATGGGTTGATAAAAAATAGAGCCACTGGCCTATTCCTACGAGATCACAAGCAATATTAACTATCAGAACTTCAAAGATTTATGTAGCATGAGAAAGATATGAGAAAGCAGAAGATGATTACTGTTTGTGTTTCCTCTAGATGTGTCAAAGGTCGATTAGGACGATATGTATGGTTTTGACGCTTTGCCCACAGCCAAAAACGCAGAAATTGAACAGGTATACCAAACTCTTTAGCAACCTCCTCCTGCATGCATCTTCATAATTAGCCACAATCAAAACACAAAAAATATTGCAACTAACTCAATAACATGACAATTGAATGATAGTCCAACATATGTATCTTGCCCAGTAAAGTGTTAAGGAATAAAATAGCAATCATGTTTCAAGGGTAATATGCCGCTGTAACAAAGCCATTGATAAAACTGCCACAAGAACAGCTTTAAATAATTATGACACAAAAACCACTGCTGTAACAAACAGACTTGCATAAACCAACAATGTAAGGAACAGAGTATAATCATTAAAAAGACGATTAACTAGTGTTGGTCTTGCCAATGCAGGGTGTTGGGATAGGTTGATTGGGTATAGAGCTAACTTCATTAGTTCTTTTAGGAAGTGGCAACTTCTTTCATTTAGCAGTTACACCCTCACACTTACACCTTGTGAAGTCGTGCTTACCATGCACCAAGCATTTTGCTGCCTTACTAAAAAATATATTTAAGAATGCTTACACTAGTCATGACCAAATGGCATTAATATATTTATGAATTTGTCTGCTTTACTAATAAATATGATGCAAAATATATGGACCACCTTTAATGAGACACCCCCTACGCAATGCCTAGGCAACAAAAATGAATTTTGGATTTTTTTCTAAGATTTCATAATATTTCACACGTTCCAAGGAATGCTCATCATTATTAAACTTATCCCTTCTTATACTTCATTACTAATCTCCTAAGAAGCACGGATACGAACAATGTTGAGGGTAAGGATATAGATACGGACATGAAACACGACATTTTTTACAACCGAGATACGACAAATTTTTTTATATATATATTATTTGCTATGGATGTGGATGTATTGTCCATAAATCACCAAAAACAAGATGAAAATAACTAAACAAGTTTACAATCTATCTATATCCATATCCATCCATATACAATATAGAAAAGGAGGCTGCTATCGCCGTGGTTGCGATAAGTAGCTTATTTTGTGTGGCTCTCAAGTTTTGTTTAAAAAATTAAAAATGATAAATAATTGTTTGGTTGACTCTTTGGTTCACATGTATTTATTTTTTTGAACTATGATTCATTGTAATTACTATTTCACGTAATAATGATAAATTATTGATTCATTGTCTCTTTGGTTAGTGCATGTATTTATTTTCTTGGATGATAATTCACTATACTTATCATTCAATGTACTTATTTACTTCATGTATTTAGGGTGTTTGTCTAAATAAAGGAGTATGATAATTTTTTCATGATTATTTATTGTTGGTGTGAGTTTCATGACATTATATCTTGTATTCATAAAATTCAAATGAAAAGAAGATTCATTATCTCGCATCCTTTTCAATTATCTGATTAGGTTAATAATTCGTCTTTATGACACGTGGCTCACTATAGATTTTTTATTTTTAATATACGTTGTAATTTGTATATTTTTTTTTTTTGTGGCTGATTGCATTATTTTTGGTTCATTTACTTATACATGTTAGTACATTAATTTTAATATATTTTTGTCTACATTTATGTCAGTACATGTATTTTAGGTTCATGTGCGACTAGTACAAGAACACAACATTTATTTTATTTGTATTAGTTCATGTATATTATGTTCATAAACATAAACTACATTCATACAAGTGTATAGATTATTGCATAAATACACATAGATTAAAGAAAAATCATTATTAATATCCTTATTTATTTAGATGAAATATACAATTGGACACCAATAGTTAATCAATAATTAGGAAAAAATAGTTGTTTTCTAAATCTTCTAAAATTCATTTTAAATGCAATAAATCTAAAACTTAAGTAAATTAGTATCTTATCATCGTAGTAGCGACACGTAGCATACTTTGCTTTTATTTATTTATTTTTTGTGTTTTAATTATCAAGCTTTGTTTCCATATATAAGTTAATCAATAATTAGTGAAAGATATAACTTCATTAAACCTTTTAAAATTAATCTTAGATGCAATGAATCTAAATTTACTAAGAATTATAAATGTCAATTAATTGTCTTTCTAATTTTCTTAAATACATGCACTCTTTATACTTATATTAATGTTTGATATATTTAATTTTCTTCAAAACTATACATTTGCATTTAATATGAATTTCAAAAGTCTTAGTTTCTTCAACCATTATCTTAAATACATGCATTCTTGCATTTACAATATTAGTTCATACATGTATTTTTTTTTTAAAAAAAATGGTTAAAACTCATGTCATTGTTCATTGTATTCACAAAATTTAAATAAAATGCATATTCCCTATCTTCTCAATTATTTCAATTATTAATTTAAGTGGTTGCGACGTGTGGCATTTTTAATTTTTTTCACTTTTTGTTTTTTAATCTTTCTGGATTCTCCTTCCTATGTGAGTTAATAAGTAATTGCAAAATATATATTTTTTAAACAATTTATAATTTATTTTTAGATGAAATGCATCTAAATTTAGTAAGAATTCTTAAACTCAGTTTTCGAAATTATTCAAGTTCTCTTTTCAAAGAAGTATGGAAATAAGTTATTAAGGAAAACAAATACATTTTCAAATCCTTAAAATTCAATGAGAATTTTAAGAGAGTTAACTATCTTCTTGACTTCTTCAACTATTAACTCAAATACATGCTTATATATATTTATATATAAAATAATTATTCATACATATATTTTTTGTAAACATTGGGTTTTTTACTTATGCCACTATCTACTACATTCATCTAATTCATATAATATACATCTTCACAATCACATTAAGTACTTCAACCAAATACATGTATTGTTGATGATTATGATACTTTCTCAAAAGATATCATAAATACAAAAAATCGCTTCCCATTTTGGTAACTATGGCATGTCCATTATTTGTTCGGGACATTTCCATTGGAAAAAGTGTTAATAAAAATATTGGACACACCAATTACACGCCAACAGCATACTAAATGAAGTGCCCGTGCTTCCTAGCTAATCATCCTACGCAAGGTTGAAAACCCTATCTCAGTCATGAACTTACGTACTTAAACCACACCAAATGATTGCCTCCACAATCAATTAACAAACCAATCTGACTAGGAACCCTAGTGATCATGTGATTAAGATAAAAGTTCAAAATTAACATGACGAGAGAGAGAGAGAGAGAGGGATCACATAACTTTTTCCATTAACATTTTTACAGCCTCTAAGATACATAATCACATGCTTTTTGTAGCTTGACAGCATGGACATGAACATGGCACATGGAGACATCTCTCCCACCCACCACCCAACCCAAACCGAAAAAAAAAGGCCCTAATGGTGGTGGCAGTGGGTGCTGCTCTTATGGTTATAACAATGTAGACAAGGGTTAGATTTGGAATATAAGAGACAATAACATGGAGAATTGGTTACCTAAGGGTGGTTCAGTTGATTCGATGTTGTATGCATATGCAAACAAGCACATACATAAATTGTATTTGGAAGCCTTTTAAATAGGTTTCAATAGAAGTATTTATTTCTTTTTCAGAAAACTAAGATCATATATGACGACCTTTATTTTAGTAATCATAGATAAAAATTATATGTCATTCAATAATGAAAAAATATCTTATTTCTTTTTGTTCTATTCATAGCTTTTTCACTTATAAAAAAATAAATATATTAATATGTAGGTCTTACTAATGAAAAAAAAACTTACAAGTATATATATGTTTTATTATTTTATATTTATTTGCAGATCCATAATATTACAAAATTAATTGCTAATCTAAGAAGTTTGTAATCATTTTCGCTTTTGAGAGAATTAAGAATTTCGTGTAGTTCTAGAGCGTTTTTATTTATTATATCAGATAATAACAAATAGATCATTTTCTACATTCATATATCAGAAAAGAGATGGGAATACAAAACCTTAACATCTACTTTTATCCACAAACAAATTGAAAAGAAAAAATAAAAGGGATAAATATGAATAAATCCACACTTTTTCCCCCAACTCTGTGGCCCTATGTTTTGTTTTCTTCAAACTTATGTCAAGCCCTTAAAAATGTCTCATGTGTTGATATAGAACAAGTTGCTGAGAAGTTCATGGAACAACTTGACAGGGCACGAGTACACTATGCTGAGTACCCTAGTTCTATGGTCTCCCATGTAGACTGCCAGAAAATAATAATAATCAATGATGATGATAGAATAATCATCCCACTAAGAGTAAAAATCAGAACATGCAAAAAGCCCACAACATATCTAGGCTGATGCCCAAGCACCTATATTTTGTTCCTGGCATTCCTAAAGGTGTCCCAAGCTACCACTGCAACCCTAAGCTAATTCAATCTGGAGTCCGGACAGAACTGCTCCGAAAACACCTTCAAAAAATGGTTTTTATGAAATTCCATCACTGGGTTCCCTCTTGCTTATAATTGAGAAACCCTTCAGGTCAAGTTCCCAAATTTTAGTGACATTACTATTCTATCACAGTGCTTCAAGGTTTGATTCGTTGCTCCTCTCCCTCTGATATTGATTCTGCTGCTTGGTAATCCCCACTGATGACTTCATGATGCATAATTACAACTGACAATGTTCAACTGCCTAATCCAAATTCATTTTGGTGGGTTATATGAACCACAATGGCAATATTAGCTTTGTCACAGCTACGAACCGGAATCTCCATTCCTCTCTCCCCAAATGCTCCACATCAAGCATAAAGGAGTGACTCCTCAAATCCACCTCTCCCTCTGTCTAGGGCAGTAGCGACCCCATGAAGCCAACAAAGCTTCAACAGAGGAGGTCATAAGCCCTTGCACACCAAAAAAAGAACACAACACTCCAAACATCTCTAGCCACCGGACAGTGCAGGAGAAGGTGGTTCATCAACTCTTGGTGTCCTTGAACATATATCATCAATCTACAATAAATTCTCCTCTATTGTAGATTATCAACAGTGAAAATAGTATCCAAATAAGCTGTCCACACAAAAGATAATACCTTAGGGCGCCCTTGGTTTTCCAAATCCCTTTTCATAGGAAGGAAATGTCTCACTACCCGCAAAAAGAACGATAAAATGAGCAGAAAAGAAAAAATCCATTCCCAAATGCTTTCAACAACACAAATATCCTCCCCCTCCCCCCTAACTGGACAGTTTACAACATCCCAAACAGAAATATCATAGAATCCACCTCCAACCCTACAAATTCCTCTTAAGCTGCAGAGACCAAACAAACTCCCCAGAGAAAATGAATTAGCAGCTCCCAACAGTGGCTTCTTTTTCACTAGCCATCTCCAAGAGTTCGGGGACAATGTCCCCCAAAAGCATATGCCTGCACCCAATTATCATCCAAAACCCTGTTTGCTTTCATCACCAACCTTGAAACCAATAAGCTTGCAAAAAATCTTCCCACATACCCATAATGCATGTCTACGCTCCCCCTCCATACAGTTCTCTAATGGCACCAGCACCAGCCACCCCATGCACTCCTGTATTTCCCACCACCACCCTTCTTCATAAGCTATCCTTATCGCCCCACCCGACAAAAAGATATTTGAACTCCTAGCGGCGACCTCCCCAAAGGAAATCCTTTGAAGCTACTCTTTTAGCCACCAAACAGGGGATTGTAAAAAGGGCCATAGCATAGGAAGGCAAACAAGCGAGTGCACAAGCATTAAGCACCCTTCTTTAGACTGATAATCTCTTCCACATAGCCAGTCTCTTCTCAAACCTATCCACAACTCCATCCTAGATTGCTTCAGCTTTAAAGAAAGAATCCAGAGGCAAACTCAAATAAGTAGGTAGAGAGCCCACCCTACATCCGAAATTAGCAGCCAAACCTGCACATTTGTCACCTCCCCCATTCGAATAATCTCGTTCTCTGCCAGATTAACTCGCAGGTAGAGACAACCTCAAAGCATATGATTAGGTGTTGTGTAGTTGGGTTTTTATTTCTTTTCAGTTTCTACTTTTCCTAGTATCTGCTTCCTCTTATGTACGATTCTTTGACCTTTCACAGATAAGTTCTGTCCCCTGCCCAAATACTGCTATAGCCAATTAGAAAATACTAAACTCTTTACAAATAGATGAAATCATATAGGAATTAGTACCTTGAAAAGGTTAAAAGGCATCTGCTTCTGAATACGGAAACTCCTAACTTTGTCATGATCCACAAGGTCAAAATATATATCCCTTCCAATCTGCTCTACAAGGTCTTCATCGCGTGCAACCTAAATGCATCACATAACCTTTGAGTAAACAACATGCTTAGCTGGGGATGAACAGTTATGCTTAAGAGTAGCCTATTTAGAAACAAGGTAGATAGCAGTCACCTTTATGATAGTATAAAGGTGAGCCTCAGCTTTTTCTTTTTTCTTGATCTCTTTTTCTTCTTGCTCTCTCTTCAACCTTTCCTGGGACGTGCCATTAAATGTAACCAGGCCACGAGCTAAAGTGAAGGATAGATAAATTAAATTGATGATAAACAATACCTGCATCTTACCCTAAGATGTTCAGCAATGTCCTCCTCATCCACATTACAAATTATTTTCTCCTTGTCACTTTCACGTATATACACCAACATATATGCATTTGAGTACTTTGTGAACTTAAAGGGAGTATTATTGAACCCAGGATTTGTCTGAGGTAACTGTCATATTGCAAGCAGGTAAAAAGGTCAAGAAAATAAGCTAAGAGAAACGTGTAAACCAAGCATAAAAATAATCACAAAATTGCTAGCTATCATAATGAAAACATAACCTCTTCTTCACCACCATACTGCTCCTCCAAAGCCCTCTTCATATCTTCTTTTGTCACCCGTTCATCATCAAATTTATACCTGGATAGCAAATCAGATTTTAGAGCACAATGAAGACACTGTAGAAGATGAAATACAAAAGATTATAGGTTATGAACTTCAACTTTTCCATGTAAACTCAACAATTTAATAAATCTCTAAAAATTTCACAATCTTATGCTTCGATATCGTATGGCTACAATGCAAAGAAGAAGAATGGGATTTCGCCAGGTTCATATAATTTTTTATAGACTGGAGATATCCACCAATCTGATTGTGCAAAAACCCTAAAATCAAAGGGAAACCCACCAATTACTCTGTCTCAATCCTCTTGTAGCCATTTACCTTTACAAGCATAACTTGCTAAGGAATTTGATCCCAGAACAAAAATATCAAAATGACCGAAAAAGGAGATTCAATAATCCCAACTGAAGTCTGGACTCTAGTGCACCATCCAAAGCTGGTTAGATTGCACATGTATAGTCAATAACACAACTACCAGTGGATGGGATTATAGTTCATGCACTATGCTTTACTAAGACTAGCAAACAGTAAGAACTCCAAGACTAGTACCGATACTACTACTTAAATCATGGTTCTGGCAAGTAGCAACTAAGCCTTATGGAATTACATAGATGATGGTTACCCTTTGTTCTAGTGACAAGCATACAGAAGACGGACAACTATATTGAGAAAGTTCTTTATTGTTTGAGATCTTCCTTGTACCAGAAAGATTATTATTTATATAGATATAAATAAAATATACTCATTACATATTTTAAACAAGCATGCTAGTGTAACATAAGTATCAATGTCACTACTTATCACAAACAAAACTTTTACTTATCCAAAAAGATAATAGTAACATAAAAGCTTACATATCCTAAGTCAAAAACATAGATACAGGTGTAGAGGAATATATAATGTGTGTTTGTGCATCGAGAAATTGCATGCATACCATTGGTCAGAAAGAGTTGGCCTTATAAAGGCATAATAATGTCCACCATGCACCCCACCGCTGTGGACTAAAACACTGCAAACAAACTGTAATTTGTAAGAACTACACAAAATTCAGTGCTTTGTACCCAAAGTAAAATAAATAAAGATCTACATGCATCAATGTATGCATCAGTATGTCACATTAAGAAGCATGGAAACACACAGGTATGAATATGGACATGGAATATGGCGATTTTCAAAGAATGAGGATACGGACAAGGCAGGGATATGACAAAAATAATATATGTTATAAATTTTATTTACTATGTATGTGTATGTAACATTCACACATCCACAACCACCAAAAATATAAAAGAATAACAGTAATTCAATATAAAAAAACACTATTTAATCCCTAACTTAAAAAATCATTTAACACAAAACAGTATGAAAATGAGTTCACAATTTAATAAGTACTCATCAAAATTGTTTTTGTTTTATCATTGAATCCCAAGTTTTCTTCAAATTTGTAATGTGTTTCACCTGTGTCTACGTGATAAACACGAGTGTCTGGCAAGTGTCTAAAGCATGTCCATTTCTAAATAAATTCTAGAAAAAAGACACGTTTGGATGCATGTTTGAATCTCTAACACATGTCAGAAAGTGTCCAACGAGTGTCGGTATTTGATACTCGTCCGACACAGGTATGACACCATAGAAGTGTCTGTCCTTCTTCCATGGCACATGTTAATGTCTTTTTTCTCTCTCAGTAATATTGTTGACAAGACAAAACCATGTACACAACCAAAAACCCCTACAATTCCCCCCAAAAAAAAGAACGCTCTCTTCAAGCTAAAAAAAGAATAAACCAGTTATATACATGCCAGTCAATTTACACAACGGAGCCTCTTAGTTAATTATTACTGGAAATAAATCAAGCACAATATTTGACATCTTTTCATATTTTTCCTTCAACATGCTACTAAAGCGATCGAATGAATAATGAAGCATTAACTCAACACATTAAAATCTAATGCGGATTGTGGCAGTGCGTGAATTCACACAAAATAATTTCTTTAGACTATCACAGAGATAATACCATGAAATTTCCTAATGAGTATACACAAGGAAAAATCTGCAGCTTCAGTTCACATGATAAATCAATACTAGAAAGCATTCTCAGGTTACAAAAATGCACAGAACAATGCCTCATGGGTAGCAACATAACAGTCAGGTCTACTGCGTACATCACAAATAACTCGACATGGACCATGTATGCATGTAGTTCAAACATGCAGAAAGACGAACATCTCCAGCTTGTTGATCAGCACAGCATAACAAAGAAAATAACTATTGCTTACCAAAAGGAAGACAAGAAATTACCCAAAATCACAGGCGTGGAGAGGGGGGTTGAGAGAGAAGAGCCATAAAGTGAAGCTATATAATGTACTCACTATAAACTATCTTTCATAAACTAGCATTTCTCATACCTGTGAAGTGTGTAGAGGTTTCGAATGCTCCTATTGGCATCCGGTGACAAGTATTTTCCATTCTCTCGATCAAGATCAAGTTGCAGTGGGAACTCATAACGGTCATTAATCTATAGGACCAAAGTGAATAGAAGAATTATATAAAAGGATAACAAAATCCATCAAAGAAAGTTCCATTCTCCAACAAAATATTTCTAGCCATCATTTAAAGCCATACACAAAATGATTCCCAAATACTCATTAGTTAATATTATTCATCTAATTGCTTTCCATAATCAAAGGTTCTATTTAAAAGGGGAACCATGAGTTGTATAAAGCAATAGATATTGACTAAACAACTCAGCTTTTACCAGGTGCTATATAGTTGATGGCTAAAGATATAAAATTGAAAGGTTATAACATAATAAAAGAAAACACACAGGCATCTGTTCATGTGTCCACAACAGTAACATATGGATTCCAACAAAAATGATATAACATCAGTAGGTCAAGACATTCAACAGATAACAGAAAGTCATGAGACTTGCACAAGGCAACTGCAATCCTGCAAAAGCTTCTTAAAAGGTTATCTTGCCAGAATTGTTGGAGAGCTTGATATGTATTGTTGGGGCCCCTACTTAAAAGCTTAAGCTTTAAAGTCAAGTACTAACTTAACATGGTATCAGAGCTACGGTTGGGAAGAGGTCTTGGGTAAGGCTAGGTTGCACGTGAGGGAGGGTATTGGAGAGTTTGATATGTATTGTTGGGGCCCTTACTTAACAATTTAAGCTTTTAGGTCATGTGGTGACTTAACAAGAATACGGATGAATTTGTTCACAAATGAATATGGAATGACTCATAAACTAAACAATTAAAAAAAAAAAGGCTTGGTATAAGAACATGATCAAACATAGGATAATAATCTTATCAACTTGATGTGATAATAAAATATTCTATGACATTAAGTTAGAAGCACAATACACAACAATCAAATTTAGATGAGATGGAGAATCTTATTCATATCAAAATTATCTACAAGAAGTTCCAATAAGATACTAACAAAAAAGTGGAACTCAAATGGAATCACAGGTAATATATCAATCATAGAAAAGAATAAAAGCAATCAAACTTCATGTCAAATGAAAAACACAAGAAGCCTCAAAATATTTTCTATTTCATACACCTATAACAGCAAATTGATTGTCATCTCATCCTGGCCATATCATGTCTTTAATACACATTAGAACTCTTTTTCCTTTTGATCACCCAAAAAATTAGTGCATGGTTCCAAGACTCATTCTGCTGGTTTCTTGTTCTTCAAGATATGCTCTAACATATGTTTGACAAAGGAGAACAAAACTTTGAATTCAATATATACATATACATATATATATATATATATGTATATATGTAAGTACATATACAATTTTGTTGGTTTCAATCGGTCATGACTTCAATAGTTTGTGATCTTTTTACTTGTTGGGGAAGCAGTTGCCCGAAGCATAGCGATCGAAGTGTGTGGGATGCCACGGCATTATGTGTTGAGGTGTTTATGGCAGGAGAGGAATCAAAGAGCATTTGAGGGCGTAGAAAACTCTATCTATTGTGTAAAGGCGATCTTTATCATTTCCCTATTTTTTGGTTGAAGGAGGATGTTAATTTTTGTCACTCCTCCTTTGTTGATTTTCCAGCCATATGTACATGCCTTAAGCTATATAGGTTGTCTTTCTTGTATGGAGTTCACCCACTTTATGGGGGTTTCTTTCAAATACAATCTCGTTATTTACCTATCGAAAAACATTATTATACATCAATGCACCCAAGCTGACATATTTTGTTGCCTGAGTCGCACAATCATGTGTGCGCATGCGTGCTTGCAAAATGACAACATTAAACACTACAGATCCTTATGCACAAACACTCTCTTTGAAAGAGAATTAAATAACAAGATCACAACTAAATCACATTATTTTCCGTACTAATCATTTAATTCACAATCTTTTAATGCCAGCTTTACCTGATCCCACTATTCCAATAATCTTAACTTTGCCACAGGGCTCTAGGAATCATTATCATGACAATGATGAAACTGTGATATGCTTAAATTTTTATTTCTATTGGGAAAAAAAATAGTAAAGAAACAGAAAAGAAAAGGAGCAGCACTTACATGTAGGCAAATAGAGGTTATATATTTTTGTCTGTTTAAGTGACTTTATATTATAGGTTCTAAGTTGTAGACTTTGTGTACAGTTATTAAAATAACTTGGAGTAAGTCATGCACCATTTGTACATTAAGCAACAGGGCAGGAATGATTTCTTGAACCGCTGACCTTCACCATAGTATCCCGCATGAAATCATATTCAAACCGCTTCAGCTGAAGTTGAAGGACAGGAGGGATGTCAATAAACAAGACACCCTTTTTAGCATCCTGAAATGGTCAAAGAGCATTCAAGGTAAAATCACTTTATACAAAAGAAAGAATGAATGCACATAAATTGAGTAAAACTATATGTAAGAAGCGAAATACGAATATAATGCTTGTGTCCAAATACATGACGAACAACATAAGAAAATGGGCAGCAGGAACTAAAACACAAGGTTAGCTGCCCAATAAAAGGATTCTGAAAGCAACTACCAAGACCAACTTGAAACAAGTACTCCAGATTTGCAATGATCAAGTAGCTTAAAGTTTAAGTAAAGCACTACTTGGAAAGTGCCAACAGACCTGCAAACCATTTTGTTCGGCGTGATATTTGTTATCACCTTCAAGTCGCTCAACCTCAACATACTTATCAAAAGATGCATAAACATCTCGGCAACCTTTGACATCAAGCTGAAGGTCTGCCATCCACAAACATACAAAACTTAAATACGCAAGCACAAGAATAACCATAAAGCTCTATATCCTAACAAAGGCCTTTTGAAAATACCATAAAATGACTCCTTTCTAGTAGATTTATAGTCCACATTGATGCATTCTATGTAGTTCATATGGTGCCCTTCAAATAACTGCTGAATAGTACCTTCCACAACAGTTCCCTGGCACAGCATATAGCATCAATAGAATTGAAATAATAGCTACAATTCAGAGAAAAGAGATAAAGGGACTCAACTTTGAAGGTTTTCATTATTTCATAGTTCATACCTTCATTTTGTCTTCCAGCTTTTCACAGAGAACCCTATTAAGTTCTTGCACATCATGCTGCATGAAAGAGTCATAGGTGTCCCATCCGAAGGATTTGGTAAGCTCTTTTGTTGCAACACTGCTATCACTATACTGGAGCTTGTAAAATAGACTCTGCAGAGCCAGAGGGATGCTTGCAGATGGTATATCATTCTCAGTTGTAGGCATGTGATACACAGCCTGAATACGCAATCCATCTTCTGTTTTTAATAACTTATGTAAACAACTCATAATCAGCTAGAGGAAAAGTTAGAGCACAACAACTAACCTTCCTGAAGTAAGGAATGTGATATAGGGTCTGGAGGAGAGAGTTCATGTAACATGTCGCTCCTTGGTTTTTCAGTCCAACAAAACCAGTCTCCTTCTTTGAGTCGTATGTCCAGTAATCAACAACCCTACGTACAACTACTTCAGCTTCAATTATACATGTATCATTCACAAGATAACCTCTGCCAGGATCATACAGTTCACCAAGAGGCATAAATGATGTGAAACCCCAATCACTTTCCCGGGCATTGAACTGGTGCTGTGTATCTGGAGAATCAAACAAGGATTAACATAACATCTACAATACGGTCAAATCTGACACTGCTTATTTTTGTAAGGATACAACAAAAATCAACATCTGGTTACAAACTGAAAGATTCTACAGACAAATTCAAGTAGCCTATTTAAATCTTCAGGGAACATGAAAAAGGAAAAGTAACATACAAAAGCAGGAAAATAATATATTACAAATCCAATATTTACAACGCTACTCACCCAAAAATAAAAGAACAGTATTCCAACAAAACAAACAAGAAGGTAGCTTTTTCTAAGAAGAGCTTTGAGACATAAAAACCTCCACAGTATAACAACAGTCCATAAAAGTTAATGAGCAGTGGACCAGGAGATATCTGTACAAGCTTGCATAGGCTAGCAAAGCAAATAATGATAGCACTATACATCTTGCATCAATCAACACTATGCATGCTAATTGATCATCCAAAAATTCAAATAAATTTATAGATCAAACATGTGAGAAAACCAGTTCAAGTCTAAGAGTAGCACTTTGTGCAAATATTGCCAAGAGTTAGGTCGATCTCTAGTCAACCCTCCTACCATCCCACAACAGCAGTGTCCGCAGGTGAGGCGGGCGGGTGCTGGGGGGAACCATGACCCATACCCAAAAGAAAAAGAATAAAGAAATACTCAAGGTAATCCTATGTGCCGACGAAAGATTTTTTTTATAGTTAGAGTTGATTGGTTGTACCTATCCAATAATCAACATGCAGCTTAATGTTAATGCATCAGAACTGTAAAATATTAAAACTAAATATTTTCCTCAGATTGTAGTTTCTTTTTCTTTGTTGGCTTCGTCAACCAATTCCTTGTGTTGGATGGAAAATAATCGTAGTTTCTAAATCGCATTTGGAGCTGGGGAGCCGTGAGATTCAAACCATCATCCAATACACAGGTCTAAGATCTAGGTACGAATAGGGACACAAATAGGGGCAATCTTCCTAAATGGTACCATTAAGGAGAGACCTTACCACACCTTAGCTGTGACATTTTCCACCCAACTGGAACCCCTGAATGTAGGCGCGGACAACATAATAAGAAATTAAAATATTGTATACTAACTCAATTATCAAGAAATTGCACTGGGTTCTGCTAACTTAAAACTTAGAAACAAATGCTAATGGTAATTTTACTCCCAGCCCATGTAGATGACGCTCTTGGGTCAATATTACATCATACTAGTTTTAGACCAATGCGATGCGTGGCATTTGGAGGGCATTTTTAGGTCCATTATTTAACAACAATGGTATTAACTAAAAACTAAATATAATTTCTTTGGTCATGCTTTTAAATTTTTTATATAATTTAATTAAGTGAATCATGTATTTGCCTATCCACATATGCTTACTGTAAATTGAATATTAGGATAGTTACTTGTTTAATGTATTTTTATTTATCTAACTACTACAATAGAAAGGAAAGGTCACTTTTCTTCTCCCCTGGCAAATTACATATGTACCCTTGCTCCATCCCCCTATTTACCTTTCTATTACCCATCAGCCACTTGCAATTCCAATCCCACCACCGTACGTTAATCTTCTCATATAAAATTACTTTTGTACCCTTCATCTATCCTCCTATTACCTTTCTACACCAACTAATACACATAGTCCAACCTCGCCGCCTTCACATTTATTCTTCATCCCTTCACACTGAGTCATCCAATCAGAAATTGATATGTATTCCATAGTTGCCAGAACAGAAAGTAGAGACAGGATACGGGAAACAGAAGCATGAAATGTGGCTCACACGGAGTCATCCAATCAGAAATTGATACCTATTCCATAGTTGCTAGAACAGAAAGTAGAGGCAGAATACAGGAAACAGAAAATGCTTGGTAATATAAAATAAAATAGAATATTTATAAAAAAAATATATTAAAATTCCCAAAAAAATTCATATAAAGTATTTAGAATTAAGATAAGTAAAATACTAGTGACTTTAATTAAAAATATTATACATTATTGTTGAATAATAAGATTTGAGAGGGTGGAAAATACTAAAATTTTTGAAAAATGAGTTTCTAGGGAGTTTCCAAATTTGTTTTAAGAGTTTCTGATAAGTTTTTTTAAATTACATTTTTTTAAAAACGTCTCAGAATCGTTTTCTAAAGGTTTCCCCTAAAACTATGATGATAGGTGATTTTATTTTACAATGAAAGGTATTGTATTTTAATAAATTTTCTGGTAACATAGTGTTATTAAACAAAATTAATCACAACATCATAGTGACAATTTCTAATTAAGAGCCTTCATAATAGGCGTTTTATGTCAAAGCATAATAATTTTGTTTAATTACATTATTTTGTACATAATTTTGTGTAAATTTTAAATTATATAGCATTATTCTTTTTTTTATTTTCATGTTATGTAGTCTTATACAAAAGTGGTTAGCACATGCGAAGCACGTGCCGAACCACTAGTTTGTTATAGAAATAACCCACAATGGTTCCTAGAAACTAAACAATAAGCATGAAAACTTCTTCATAAATGACATAAAGGTAATTATCAAAACAGGAAAATTAATTGTCTTTTGCACAAAAAATAATGAAAAAAAGAGCAGGTTAATACGTTATTTCAAATAGGAAGAATTAGTTATTGCATATATATATTTTTTTAGTAAAGTACTAAAATTATCAATAACTCATATATATACATTTGTAATTAAAATAATTTAAAAGATGGTGACGATGCATTTCATCTAAATTAGGCGAATACAATGTACAATAGCACGAGTTTAACTATTTTGTTTGAAAAATACATACATGAAACAATATATTACAAGTATCAAGAACACATTATCAAGTTGAAGAAATTAGGAAGATAGCCAATTGACTTTTAGAATTAATATTGAATTTAGATATTTAATTTGTATGGAAATTATATATATGAAACAATATTACAAGTGTAAAGAATGCATTCATTTGATGTAATAGTTGACGAAGTTAAGAAAATTATCAAGGATGCATATATTTGAACTAATAGTTGAGGAAAGTAAGAAGATAGTTTATTGACTTTTATTATTCTAATTAAATATAGATGCATTTCATTTAAAATGTAAATAATTTCCTGGCATAGGGAACACAACCTAGATAAATTAAAAAACAAATTATGAAAAATAGCCGCACAAATTAAGCCATTTGTCGCAACCACAACCACAACGGCCCTTTTTCTATACGGAATTTTATTTTATTATTAGGTCTATTAATTTAAGGGTTAACTTCACCTAGACCCCAGTAGTTTTATGTATCAGCACCTAGACCCACTACCTTTCAAAAATAGGGACCTACACCCCCTGAAGTTTTGTATACTAGTAGATGGACCCCTACTGTCTACTCCGTCAACAAATTTCCGTTTGGTGACTATTCTGACAACATGAATTGACAATTATACTTTTCTTTACGTAAAAATTAACAAGAAACACAGAACTATCTCTTTCTAGTTTGCTACCACAAGTATGGCCAAAAAAATCCATTATACTGTACCTTAAGGGGGAAAAAATCCCATTATACAGGGAACCAGAGATTCAAGAAAAAGCCCAAACAGTTACAAAAAAAATCCAAATTTTACAGTCTGATCATTTCAGGCTCTAAAACATTATCTAAAAAAAAAACCTGCCAACTCTACAGTTGAAAATGCAAAGACAAAACTCGAGGAAAAGTGAGATGCGATCAATTTAAACATCATATAATCAGTTCCCAAGCATAGCATTCTTTTCCTCCTTAAAAATTTGGGGCAGTTGTACACAAAGTCTCCCTCTAATCACAATTTACCCACATTATGTCAAGATGCAGCTTCAACTCCCCAACCTTAAACCCAATATACTAACGATGATGAAGCAGACCTTTCTTTGATTAGTATCCTCATTTGATTATGTAACTGGAAAAATTTAGGATTGAAAGATCAAATTGATATCACCAAAATGATAGGAACTCAATTGTTGGGGAAAAAATCAACAATTTCATGAGTAAGATTTGCAACAAAACTTCAGCACAAAAATTGAGGTTTTGGTTTCTAAACAGATTAGATACACAAATGTCAGCACCTTCTAATGTTTTACCAAATGCAAACCTGGTGAAGGTAGACAAGTAAACTCGAGAAACAAAGACACCTTTTTTCATCCCAATTTCCCATAATTCTTGTAGTTGATAAGCTATTGATTGAATGAACTACCATTCCTCATTCCCCCATTCAGGAGTGAGTTAAAAGCATGCTCCAAAAAATGGTTGTTATCTCTGACCATTGCCCTCATTTTTTAAAAGCAACCAGATCAGTTTCTCCACCATGAATGGTGGATTCTTGCCAATCATAATCAAAATGATGGTTATCTCTGACCATCTAGGAAGGATGGCCACTTCTACGAGGGTGTCGTATCTGTGTCGGACACACGTCGGACACATACTTCTCAGACACGCCGAGACATGTGTCGGAGACACCAATTGGCTTGTCCTGAATTTTTATTTATTTATTTTTCGATGTACACGCCAACAACACGTATCCATCACGTGAAACACATTGCAAGTTTAATTTATACACGTTTTCATTATATTTTATGTTAGACGATGATTAAGTTGATGGATTCCATGTGTTTTTCATGTTGAATTAGTAATATCTTTTTATATCTTTGGTAATTTGTGAATGTTACATCCATATACATAGAAAATAAAATATATAAGAAATGTATTTTTAGTTGCGTCCCCGTGTCCTCATTTTTTAAAAGTTGATGTGTCCCATGTCCGTATTCATACCCATATCAGTGTCCATACTTCTTACCTGACAATTGTCCTTACCTAGAAAATCATAACCTTCTAGATTAAAAAGGCTTCCATTTAAGGTAGATAAATCTTTTTGCATAAGCAAACCCAATTCCACCATATCCACAGCAAATTTGAGCTCCAAAGCAACAAAATTGCTCGGTCACCGCGCCTGTCTTTTTTCTATCCTTACAGACCCATAAGAAGATGGCCAACCCTAAACCACAAATCTGTTACCACACATGTTATCATCGTCTGACACCTGCGGAAGACGATAACAGAGACATTGCCGGAGAACTTCAATGAACACCCCAAAATCGGTGATAGGCACGGAAGCCAAAGCGCACTACTCACCTCCGAGGAAATGGTGGGTGGAAGAGGCATGATGGGGAAATGTTGAGAGAGAGAGAGAGGGGAGAGCAAAGAGGAGAGAGAGAGCGCTCAAAAACAAAGAGAGGAAAGAGAGAGAATTGTGTGATGGGTCTAAGACAATAGGGTAGAATATGAGTAAAAGACCAAAATACCCATTTAAACTAACTGTGGTTGACAAAGAGTGATGGTAGGGGTGTAAGAATCTATTTTCGAAAGTTAGTGGGTCTAGGTGCCTATACGCCAAACCTGAGGGGTCCAGGTGAAATTAAACCTTAATTTTATTGCAGTAGCTTTATATAGAGAAATGAGATCAGTTTTTTATTATTTTATCAATTTTTTATAACCAAATGAATTGCGTAACACGAATATTATTTTGATAGTATTATAATTTATAATAACTCATGCATTTGAATTTACAGTTGAAAATTTCAAGGATGACATGAAATTACTTTTCATTTGAACTTAGTAAATATATTTTCTAGTGATATGGTCTTAGTTTATATAATAACATTTGTATGAAGCAAAATAAGTATAATTGTTCAAAAAATTAAGCATGCTAGTCAATTAGTTATCAAAATTCGTGTTGAATTCATTTACATTGCAATGAGCCATGTGTTGCTACCATAGTGAACCTTGTGTCACGATCACATCAATGGTATTTTATCCATATCCATCCATACTATTATAAAGCAAAAACTTTGGTGAAGCCTCCATTTTGGTGAGGCTCTAATCGGACTACAACAGAAAGACTCCACAACCAATCACCATCATTCTCTGTTTTCTCTCCACTTGCCTAAATTCATTGTGACACTCTCTCTCTCATAAATTGACTCTATCTCTACAATTGCAATTGGAAAATAAAATGATAAGGTGCAGTATAACACACGCACATAGTGTGTGCCACCCTTCTAGTATCAAATATATAAACAAAACAAATACAGTGAACCAAAAAATAAAGTTTATCTATGTCAAATATTTGTACATGTAGTCCATATATATACATTCTTATATAAATATATATATATATATATATATATATATCCCTTTACAACAACAAAAGAAAATCATAATGAGCCATGTGTTGCTGCCATAACAGTAGTGGTCGCCTTGCCAGATGTTGCAACCCCAACGATAATTACTTATATAAAATACATGAACAAAACAAATAGAGTGAACCAAAAATAAAGTGGATTTATATCAAATACGTGAACAAAACAAATGCAATGAACCAAAAATAAATTGTAGTAATTTATCTATAATTATAAATTGAGCCATGTGTCGCTATCACCATGAGCCACGTTTAGCAAGCACGGCAATAGTATTAGGAAAATTGTCAAGTCTCTATATGAAGTCCAAATAATCCAATTAAACAAAAATTCGATCTTACAAGTGATGTAGAACAGTAACCTGCAACAAGAAGAAGGAGAATAGGTAAAAAAAGAGATAATGAGAGGGAAGAAGATTAGAGACAGTAACTAGGAGGAGAAATAAAAAAAAGAAGAGAAATATATAGGAGCAGAGACAGAAAAGAGGGCGAGGAGAATTGATTCAGAAGAATAGAGGAAGAAGAAACAGAGAGGAGGAAGAGAATAAGGAACCAGATAGGAAGAAGAAGAATCCGAATGGGTAGAAGATAAAAGAGATTCAAAAAGCAGAGAGAAATCTAGAGGGATAACGAGTCAAGAATAATTGAGCGCAACTTCGATATTACAAATTGCTGATACAATGATATGAGGTCTGTCAGTGCCCTTAATAACAATACTGTAGCATTTATTTAGGTACTGCCAGTGCTGCCTGAGAGATAGAGAATTGAACTAAGATTACTTTAACGGAAAGAACATACATCTCACTTGAATCGGGCAGAGCTCCTAGATGGAGTTCCTGTCCTGATATAAATGCAATTGGTCTGTGGCAATAGTAGGCTACAAAAAAACAAAGAAACCAGCACAATTCTCACATGAAACTGGCATCTATGAGTCCTATCTAGCCATCTAATAGTGTGTCCCATCCCACATTGACTAGTTGTCCCACCCTAGTGAGCCTCATAAGTTTTCATCACTTCTCCAAAATTTAGGGCCTTTAAGAGATGGCATTTGGGTTTGGACTTCTTTAGCCCAGGTGTGGTTGTGTGTGTCATATTTGTTAAGATCAAAAACCAACCATGTTCCATCTTCTTAAAGGAAAAGCCTAAACAACAATTGCTACGTCTGCGCCATCAACTACCCTCATGGCAACAACATCAAGATTGCGGTGAGCAAAATCCAAATGAAAGAGCCAACCTCTTCAGCTTTGAACAATCATCCACATCAAGAACAGTAGCATAATGAAAAAATTCATGGTTACTTCTTTACTTAAAATCAAGGATGAACATCAAGAAAATACTTATGGGACCAGAATTCTTGTATTTGAGCAAATGCATTCAAAAGCCTTCAATTTGAGCAGAATTCTTGGCCAAATTTTTGGGTATTGAGAACCAACCTTTAGCAAACACAAGAATTTGGGCAGAATTCTGGTCACATAATCTTCCTTTATGGGACCATCTAGAGTTGGTCCCTATATGATATAAATGTGCACTTGTAAGCTTCATGCTTAAGGC
Organism: Euryodendron excelsum; assembly: GCA_033060915.1. Classification (NCBI taxonomy): domain Eukaryota; kingdom Viridiplantae; phylum Streptophyta; class Magnoliopsida; order Ericales; family Pentaphylacaceae; genus Euryodendron; species Euryodendron excelsum. The sequence continues at coordinate 29,536,844 of CM065382.1, forward strand.
AAATATACAAGAACAGAACAATGAAGTTTGAATACTCAGATTATTTACCATTCTATGTTTTCTTTCAAATGGGTCCAAACAGAGGATTATTACCTTTACCAGAACTATCTCAAAAAATAATAGAAGTCCTTCCTCCAAGGTATTTAGTTTTAACCCTATCATCAAAAAAATTTTGGTTCTCAAGTGCATGGTCTAATCATGAGGGTAGTATGTTATCATGGAGTTGGATCCTAAGTTTTTGCACATTTCTTCTTTGTTACTGGGCTTGCTATCCCTCTCTAATCATTCCAGTTTCCATCACTCCAAAAAACTGTAATCAAGATCATATTTAGTTTTTCCACATGAAAGACTAACAGGGGAAGGCCTAATTAACTTAGTTGGATAGGAAAAGAATATATGAAGTTAAAGTTCCGCTTTATTGTAGATCAACGAATGTTCCAATTCAATTTTTTTATATTATAAATACCCATACAAAACCAGGTAGGTAAGAATTGACTACTTAGAGATGCAGAGATTGTTGCAACTTAAAAATAGGTTTTAATGGTGCCATCCCCATTGCCCCTTGTTTCAAGGAATCTATAGTTGACGGACATAAGAAAAAGGTCTTCATTCTTCAGTTTCACCACTTCTTATTCATTCTTTATAACTTTTTTATTAAAAGAGACAGGTTAAATCATGATGATGAATTTATTGAACTGCTAAATTAATAACATAGAAGCAAAAGTTCCAAACTTCCTAGTTTCAAACTGTGTAGAATGGATCACAAATGTTTGAAACCCAAGCAATCTTGTAACCCCACTTCTTCCAACTACTCAAGTAACTTTCTATCCAAAAGCTAGCTTGTAGAATGGTTTTTCTTTTTCCCAATGTGAACAAGAAAAGTGTATTAGTTTAAAAAATAATGGTCTAAAGTAATTCACATACTATCTACGCGACGTTTACATCTTCTCCTATGCAATTCTTTTTTCTATAAGTAAATGAGAATGAATTAAAAAGTGCCAGAGGGGGTGCGAAGAAGACAGAAGGCTAAAAAGGAAAAAAAAAAAAAAGCTCCAAAAAGTCAATAGAGAAGTACAATTCCCCCAATAACTCCAAAAAAGATGACAAAGAAAAAGGCACATTTCCTTTAAGCCAAAAATACGAGGAAACAAGCACTTATTATTTAGGATATGGAGGTTCTCAGGGACAGCTGCATGATTCGATGACTGCAAAAAAAAATTTTTTTTTTTTTTGTTTTTTTTTTGAGGGGGGAGGGGGGGGTGTCATGAGGAAGAAGACACATTGGGAGAGCAAGTGGGCGAAAAAAGGCATGGGGAGTCTCAAGGGCGAAGGCATGGGGAGTCTCAAGGGCGTCTTGGGCAGCGGTATGGTTGTCGAACGGAAATGTGGACCCCCAACAGCCTTATTTTTCAATTCCAAATTTTAAACTATAAACATCTAGAATGGCTCTTCAGTTTTCCTAGAATATTCTTTCAAGTGAATCCAAGACGCCATGAGTGCTATCCAATCCTTCAGATGCAGATTAGTTGGTATACATACTCCATTCACATGAGACGAAAGATAAGGTTCATTTGTTCTTTTGAATGCTAGAGACACTCCTACACCCCAAGTTAATATTTACTAAGGAAAATAATGGCTGATGGACAAAATCATAGATAACATAATTAAGTAATGGTTGTTAGATTTAATCACAAACAACATATTACAACAGACTCCATTAAACAAACTCAGTTATTATATTAACGAAAGCATGTAGATTAGCATATTGGGCTCAAAACAATAGAACAAATGCACAACAGATGTGAATAAGGTACCTTTTCTCATTAAGTACTTGTTATGAATTTGATTAACTACAGCCAAGCTGAATTGTGCATGTCTACTCCACCCATACGGTAAACTTCCTGAATCTGCAACATCCAAATACATGGACAAATGGTCGACATTGTTTCCCTTTGGAAAAATGAGAATACGCCTGCCCAAAGTAAATCACAGAGATTGATTAACACCAGATACAAAGTAAACACAATATAACCAACTAGGGTGAGGAGATAGAAGATACCATTTATAACCACCAACGACAAAAATTTCGGAGTAGAGTTTCTTCGTATTCAACCTAGAAAAGTTGTCAATCCTCCATGTGAACCTTGATATCTGAGGATCCTCCGCTTGCTGATTCTCAGTTGAATTACCCGAGTCTGCTTGTGCTACAACTAATAAATGTTCAAAAAATTAAATAAATAAAGATTTTTTAACTATAAATTGAAGCATACTGTAGACGTAGATTTACACACCTTCTGTTTTACAAACTAGAATCCACCAACTTCAGCCCTTTTTTTGTGTTTTTTTTTAGCTACTAAGTTGCAGATTTACTCGCCTTCCATTTGGTTACCATAAAAAACAACAGAACAGAGCACAGAGTACTAGATCATATGTTTCAAGATGCCTTAGTGTTCATCAGATAATCAATTCAAGTAACCTATGTGATCCTATTGGGTCAAGATGGGGTCATGGTTTTTAGCCCTCTGGATTCCCAAAAAGCAAAAAAATCTGAGATTCAAATTTCTATCCAACATTCAGAATTTGTTTTATCGTCTTTCCTTCATTTTTTAGAAATTTAGTATGAACATACACGAAATAATTTTATTAGCAATTGCCCTAACCCACTGGTTCAATTCCACTCAACTGAATGCCCATTTTGTTTTCATAATCCAAAAAATAAACCATTCAAAGTTTTCAATTCTCATATCACATCCCACATTTGACAGATTAGTAAATATTAATGACAACAAATTATTTCAAATATCACAGGAAATGAATTCATTCATAGATCAAAAACAAAATCACCTTCCATGGGCTGGGGGCCTTCCACCAAATCCGAATGTGGAACGAGCATCTCCTCGTCCTCTTGCTGCCAAAACGGACCAGTCAGACAGGTGTGGATCCAAGTGCAACCAAGCCCTAGTAATCACAATAACACCCCAGAATCCAAATGCCCAAAAAACGAAATTGCAAAAAAGCTGAACTCAATTCCCAACTTAACGCCCCGCTCCCAAACCCCTAGAGGAGCAAAAACTAAGACGAATATCGGATAGAACCAGAAACGCTGATTGAACAAAGACAAAAGAGGCACACTTCGAAAGCGACTGAAATACAAATCGATATGCGCACACATACACAAACATACAAGTATATATATATATATATATATGTAGGTATATGAAGAGACAGAGAGAGAGGGGCGTCTTAACATACATCAGTTGGGGCAGGAGTCATGACAGTCATGGGTGGATAGGTGAATTGGGCCTTCTTCGAGCTGAAATACAGAATAAATTAGTACCCCGACCGTTAATCTGAGACAAGAGACGCTGAGGGGAGAATTTAGAGAGAGAGAGAGAGAGAGAGAGAGAGAGAGAGAGAGAGTTGTGAAGACAGAGAAAGAGAGAGGCTTCGAGTGCAAAGGAGATCACCGGAAACTGGTCGAGCGAGAAGGTCTTGGTCCTTTCTTTATACGGAGGGAGGGTACTTTCGTGCTATTGAGAAAAAGGGCGCAATGGTTACGATGCAAGGGAAAGAATTGGCACTGTTGTTATTTTGCTATTTGCACTAAATAAAATAAATAAATAAATAATTTTAATCTTTTTTCACTTTTCCCAGAGTAATCTTTTTTTTATTTTCTTTGAAAAACTAAACAAAGAAAGGCAAATGACCAGTTTTCTTATAATTTCTTTCAAACTTCCTTACCATTCCTCTCTCTTTCCCTTCCACAAGTTCCAAACATCCCAAATTAACATGTCAATTACAAAACTATGTTTTATTTTCAAAGAAGGAAAAAAAAGCAAGAAAATAGTTAAAAAAATTATTTTCATTTATATTGTGTGCATTTGATTATTATCATGGATTCATAATAATCAAATGCATTTGATGCGTTCAATTGAGAGTTTTGGGAACACTTTAGCTTTGAGTTTTAACGACATCCAAGCCTTGAAAAGACATATTAGATATTAGATTGCAATACTTTTTGTTCTTCTGCATATCAATGGGTATTAGTCCCTTTGAATTGGGCCTTAAGCCCCATGCCTTGAAAGGTCCCAAAATTTGGGAAACATTATTGTGGTCTACTGGATACAAAGCAGCATTAAATTAAGGAGCCCAATCTCAAAATTTCAAACCCAAAACATTTCAACAAAAAGTGGATACCCTATTTTGCCCCACATAAAGCCATATTGGGATGCGTCCACATCCAATTTTCTTCAAGATCACTAATAACAATGAAACTTAAAAAAGGCATGCAACTGTCATAAGTTTACCTTGCAATAATTCTCTCAAACATTTTCCTAGTCCACCACTATCATTTTCTTCATATCTTCCAACTTAACACATTCTCCCCCAACATTTATGGTAGAATGTGGTATTTTTTCTTCGGTGATTTTGTTTGGATTCAATGCTGGGAGTTGCATGAATGTTAATGCCTAGGATTAGCCTTGTGATTATGGACTCGTGTACCAATGCTGAAAGCTGAAGCCACTCTTTTGTTTTCATCCATATGTTAAGATGTTTTAAGGGCTGTTATAAGTTTTTCCTCCTCCTTACTCCAAATCCTTACGGATTTGCACGGTCCATCCTTCACCTTTTCCTTTTCTTTTGCCTTATTTTGAGACCTTATGTAACACCCTGAACCATTATATTTTAATTCACAAGTTATTAAGTTGTATTATGTGTATTTAATCGAATATGATTTGAGTTTTTTGGGGTATTTTCATACTTATGAAAGATTGAAGTAATTTGGTTACATGCATACAGTAGTTAGAGATTTCTCAAATTATTAGAATTGAGTTTTGTATGACTTGTAGATATTTAATTAATTGATTGAGATGTTTAATCAACTCCATTTATGCCAATTTGATTTTAGACTACTTTTTGTAAGTCTGTAATTATGATTAATGAAGGTTATGTACAATTAGTTACACTAATTTGGCATTGATTAAGCTAAGTATGTTTAACCTAGATAAGTGAATTAATTCAGTGTAAGTATAATCAATTAAACTTAATCACATGTTTAGAGAGTGGGTTAGTGGAATATGAGTCATAGTCTTGTTGCACGAGGAATTGACACCTCACCACTTCCATTAGCCTTATAGTAAGACTCGTGTCCCACTATCTCTTGTATCTATTTATTTTGAAGACTTGTGTTCTTTATATAATTCACTTTGTATCTTCCTATGTACATAAGTGGAGAGAGAGAGAGAGAGAGAGAGAGAGAGAGAGATGTGTGCAAAAAGAGAATGAGTGTGTAGAGACACTCCACTAACAGCTTGTTTGGTAGAGTTTTTGGCTTGGCTTTTTTTTTGCTTATCTTTAACTTATAAAAGCAAAAAGCAAAAAAAAAAAAAAAAAATTTTGGCTTATAAGCCAAAAAAACTCGAAATAAGCTCTACCAAACGAACCCTAACTCTGACACACACATGCATGTTCTCCCATTGGTAGACTTTTATGCCTTTGTAGATAGAGTGAGTAGAGCTTGTATGGAAGACTTGTGTTTGGCAGGAGGGAAAAGAAGATAGAAAGGGAAGGAAGATAGAGAGACCCACATAAAGCTTGGATTAAGGTAGAAATTTCACTTCTATACTTATATTTATGTAATTATTTGTCTTACACACTTATTAAGACCCTTGCATGTTTCAAAAATTAGGTATTTAAGCCCAAGAACTTGAAACCCTAAATTATGAGACTTAAAAACCCTTTTTTTTTCCCACTTAATCGTCACTTAATAATATATTTGATATCATCAACCCCCTTTGATTTAGTATTGATAATTTATGGTTCTATAGAAATACTTTGCATGCTGATGGTGAGCTGAATTGTTTATCGTTGTATGACTAGTCCCTAGTTTTCTAAACATGAGTGTCTTAATACTTAGAATTTTGCTATGAGATCAATCCCATTGAAAAATAGACTTTTGTACTTTCTATTAATATTTTATGAACAAAACTAAGTTAAAATGATTGAGTTATGATCATTTGAAGTTGACACCCTAAATCTGTCCGAAAATTATTCTTGTGCTGAGAGGTCGATACCTTTGTGTAGGTATCAACACTTCTCCCTAGAATTTGAACCTAAGTATTATGTGAAAAGGGTTGACATATTTGGCATTCCTAACCAATTCTTACATTAAGCTCAAAGGTGTCGACACCTTGCCTTTAAGTGTTGACATCTCTATTCCAGGTGTTGACACCTTACCTTCAAGGGTTGACACTTTTACCCAATTGTTTATGTTTATGAAATAGTTTCACAATTTCTTTATTTGGACTCCAATACACATTTGCATTATTTTTATACATGATAATAAGTGTAAGCACACTATTTTTGCTTGCTCGATAATTTTCAATCCAAACCAGTCTTCCAGTAAAACTTCACAATACTACCAAGCCCCTACTGGCTTTCCAAAGATCAAATCAACTCTTCTAGATCAAATAATCACTTTTAGGCCTAGATGGCCTCTTCAAATATAAAATAACCAAAATTCCCCTAGGCTTTCCACGTTCTAAAACCGGGCGGTTTTCGAAACTAACTGTCAACACTGTTGGAGTGATGGAAACACGTATAAAACTTAAACGGTTCATTTCCGACTTCTGCTAACCTGCCAACTTAAAATGTCTCATATGTCTCTTGACATTAGGCAACTTCTCGAGATCAGGCAATATTCAGAACCATCACCAAAACTGTCAGGGTGGTAGAAAACACTTACAAACTATCAAACTGTTGGAGTGGCAGAAGCACTCACAAACATGTCAACAACGGGCACATCGCAAGCAACCTAGTATCAAGAGGAGATGACACGTTTATCAAAAGACGGGATACCTTTGGAAATCAACTTGTCACAACTGTTGAAGTAACAGAAATACTTGTAAACCTAGGTCAGCACTGGCACTTGCTATCCCAACATAGTAAAAAATAACTATTCTGCCCCTAGGCAACCTAATACATCTTTCGAGAAAGTATCAATCCTTCAAGATAGTAAGATGCCCTCAACACTATCTATAGATAGTTCGGCATGTTCAATATGTCATTCAAACCAATCTCGGTCCCATTTCGGAGAGCCCCGGTCAAATAACCATTGTGCCCTTGGGTGCCCTGGCATGCTTTTTGGGAAGTACATGTCCCCCAAAGCGGTATGGCCACCCTAAACTACCTTTAAGTAGTCAAACACACCCTAATGTCCAAATAAAGTCCATCTCCATCTCATTTCGGCAAGCTCTGATCAAAATAACTGTTTTACCTTTACGCACCCAAGTACATTTTCAAAACCATACCGGTTTTGGGAATCAAACTGCCCCTACTGGGACACTCCGAAGAGAGTCCTTAGCATTTCCAGGCCAGTCTCTTGACTCGAAACACACTTTAATCAATAAAAGCTTCGAGAAGCGCATCACAGATGCTTCTCTAAAGCTGACTTTTTCTTCACTTCCTGAACTAAAGCGCATCGTCAAACAATTGACACAACGTGTGAATTAGAGAATTCCTAAAAACTTGAGCTATAAGCTTTCTATTGGTACAGTCTAATTGTCAATAACATCGCCCGAAGGTCGTGATCAAATGACTCAAAGTAGGTACTTTTGAAAACTTAGGAAGCAAATGACAGTCGCTTCTCGTTTCCCATGTCAGATCCTGATTCCCTAATTATATTGTTCTGTCACTAAAATTACTATTATTTTTGTAAAATATTGTTTTACAGTGAACTAACATATCATAACACAATTTAGGTGGCAAAACCTCGAATATTTAAAAAAGCCCTTATAAAATCTCTAAATATCAAAACCTGCTATGTTAAGTCTTGTCTCTCTTTTACTTATTTGGTCACTATTTAACGAGAAAAAACCGAGAGACACAAGCGTGCTATTTCACATATAAACTTAGGAAATTCATTAGCAAGAATATGTTACGTTTGGACTTATAAAACATTTCATTGTATACAACCTAGTATTATTTTTGTTTACCAAAAAACAAACTTGAAAAGATAAATCATTCCTTTGAATTCTTGTATGTCTATTTAGGGATCCTTGAGATTTGTACGTCTTGTGTACATAGTAATTTGAGTAATCAAAATCCTCTCATAAAATATACAACTATTAATTCACAAGTCCAATACAACCCTCCAGGTGCATTATCTTCAATTGCATTATCATAATTTCCATCCCATATTTTATCTGTCTTTTCGTTGTTTAAGTTAAAGGAAAACTTCTACGGAAAAACCAGAGCATAATTATATTGTTTGATGTGAACTATTGGATAACTAAGAAATATCATGCTTAAAAGGATATATAAGAGAGATTAAAATAGATGTATAGTGAGAAAAAAATGTAATAAGAAACATAGATAAGAAGAAAAAGTGGAATTATCCACTGAGAAAGTTTTGTCACAAGTCATATACATTAATTAATGCATTAATAGAAATAAATAATTTAATCCAAGTTAAGAGTGCGTTCAAAGGATGAAAGAAAAACAAAATATAAAAAAGGATATTGATCAAAATTTCTCTTTTATTGTACAATGCACTGCCCTTCTTTTTGACTTGGTTGTAAAGGCCTACTCGCATTTGGTTCTGTAGGCAGCAAAATATGAATTTGATTTTCATCTACCGTTGATTTGGGCGTGCGGCGAGGCTCATGCTTGTTACTCCCATAACCATCAACTTCTTATCACCATGCCCTTAGTTTGATGAAGTACTTACGGCCTCTAAACTCATTTAGGCCCTTTATGTTCACCTAGATAATATGCCACGAGCTGCTCATTTTTTATTTATTTTTATTTTTATTGTTAGCTAAAATATAATACAAAATTTATAATGGAAGAGAGAATAAAAAAAACTTAAAATGTTCTAATATCAACCAGGACCTAATACTTCATAACTAGTTAATGCTAGATACATCAGTTAAGATTGACCGGAGAAACATGCTCTCCCAGGGCAAACCTTTGTTTGCATTCTCCCCTCTTTCTAAACCCACTCCCCCCAATTACCTCACTTTATCTCTCATTTCTTCTCTCAACTTTCTCCCTAGTTTATGAAGCATGGCACAGCACACCCCGTAGAAAGCAAGTGGGTACCATGACCAAATCAAATTCACTCATTGAAACTCTTTTCCCCTAACAAGAAAGACCAGACCAAAATTTGAAATCCTCGTTCTCTCTTTCTCCTCGTCCTCCTCTTCCAACTCCTTCACAGTTCCTTCTCTCACATCTACCACTATCCTTTCCCATTGATTCTGCATTCATCCATTCTCTCCTGAGAAGAAAAAAAAACCCTAATTTCTCTATCATCGGACCCAAAAATTTCTCTCTCCCTATAAACTTCATTCTCTCTTGATATGCACAATTTCCATCACCTTTGACCATCTTACTCGCTTCTGATTCTCTCTCTCCCTCTCTCTCCCTCTCTCTCTGTCATCTCTTGCTGTTGAAGACTTAATAGTGCTTTGGTGGAATCAGGAGTCAGGACTGTGCTCGTCACTAGTTGATCAAGCCTTTGGCTAAATGGGTGTACCCAAAATTACTTTTCTCTGTCTAAAATAAACGTTTTTAGGGTTTTCTTTCACTTATTTACTGTGTAAATGATCTGAGTGTTGTCTCTGTACGGTTAGCATATTTGCATTGGAGGCTAACAATGTCGGAGGATATGCTTCTGCATTTCTCTTCCAACTCTTCCCATCAATCCGGTCAGTCTCTGCCCACAAAGATTGCAAAGCTTGAAGCCAGGATGGTAGGTAAGGCTCCCTCTGTTGCGCCCACCCCCATGCAGGCTCCATGGCCGGCAGTTTCGTCAGTAGTGAAGAACGGGACTGCTGCTGCTGAGGATTTGGGCGAGCCAGTGCTTTCAAGTGATTCTGATGATGATGTGAGCCTTAAATCCTGTTTCTACACTTGAATTTATAGTTTCTCTTTTTGGTTCTTTTGTACATGGGAGATAATGTGGTGTTTTTTTTTTTTTAGTTTCTTTATGATGCTAGTTTGGTAAATGGCCTGGTAATAAAGCCACAGATTAAGGTCAACACGGAATTCTGATTCGAATCTAAATTTGTCTGCGTAACCAAAATTTTGACAGAATCTGGATTATCCAAAATTTTAAGTTCTGGATGTACTTGATAGCGTGCTATAAGTTCCGGAATGACCCTAAATTTTAGCTGAATTAAGACTGAATCTCAGAACAACCATTGTTTTCCCTGAATTGTGATAATGAATTTTCCTGTGCTTCGCTGAGAAGTCCAGTTTATGGCTGAAGCATGTATTAATCTGATTCTGAGGTGGAATCTTAAACTGAACCTCGATCAATTTTGGTTAAGATTTGGTGACTTTGAATGGTGTTGAAGGGATCAAATTAAGAAATTATTTGATCCCAAACTGATATAAAGGATTAAGTGGGTGGTGTGGTCATTGATGTCTGTAAGTAGGATGGCACCTTGTCTTCTGTCGGGTTCATCTAATGACTAATGGAGTAAGGACATTAACTTGACCGACATTCAAGATCTAGTGGATCAATTATAGATCAGGCAATATAGTTCGCACTTTCTCTCTGTCAAGGGAGGTTTAACAAGTAGGTTTGCCTTCTCGTTCAGGAGCTATATGTGTAATTCAAGTATTAGGTTTCAAAATTTAATCTCTAATTTGTTGTAGTCCCAAATGATATTGAGTAAAACATGCTTTATGTGATGTTGATAAGACGTCCATAAGAAGTTATTCTCTCGTGTGGCTTCTATACCAAAGTACAGGCATAAAAGGATAAAATGTGTGCATGATCTCAAGAGTGCGTGCACATGCACTCACATTTATTCAGTCACTGATAAACTATTTGGTGGACAATACTCTGCAATTGCCACAGAATATACAGATTCCGAAATCAGTACTACAATTAAGCAACCATTTCTTTAGAAGTTCAAAACTCATGCTTTCATGAAAAATGGAATACCGAATGCCCATTGCAAAAATGTGCTTGAAAGAATTAAAAGGTTTAGTAACGAGAGAAAATTATTGAAGGCATATGTTTCTCGGACAAACAAGGAAAAAATGGAGAGAAAAATCTCGATATTGATAAATGATGAAAAGAGATGGAATTCGTTGTTGTCAATGCTGTAAATAAACACGGGAGTTATGTGTGATTGTGTGCATTTAAAGAACTGTCACTTTTAGTTGATGATATATGCTCCCTTGAACTGAATGTCTGTACATGCACGTGTTTCCATATGTTTCCTATTTTAATGAGTTCTCACTATTAGATGTCCTGATTTTTGTCTTACGAAAACAGATGTTGTATTTTAGTTAGTCTGATTTATGATCCGGTTCACATGACCTTCTTTTTTTTTTCTTTCTTCCCCCGCAAAGCAAAATGGTTTATGTGACTTTTAAAAATGACTCTGAATATTTTCATTTTTCCTCACTTTTTTTTGGATCTCCACTTCCTCACTTTGAAAACATTGTCTTTGTACGGTTGCCTCAGAATGGAGGGGAATATCTCATACAAGCAAACACTCAGAAGCTCCGGAAACTTGAAGAAGATGATAACTCTTCTGCTTTTGAACATGTTGAGGTAGACTTCTATATCACAATTTGTATTTAATAGGAACTATGGAGTGGTGACGTTTATGTTATGGATTGCACTTTTTTTTTTTTTTTGTGCTTTGCCCTTCTATGACTTTTGTGGTTTTCAGCTTTTTCTGTTGTCTGTGTTTTATGAGCACATAAGGATGATTTTATAATCCACTTGTTATTGATATGCTGTCATTTACTAGTACTCATTGTACACATGTTTTGTACACTTCTTAGGCAAAATTTCTTTGGTGTTAAGTTGTTTCGTCTTAGGAAAAAATAGTATAGTGATGCTTAAGGGAAAATGAATCAGGCAGTTGCTGACATGGTACAAAAGGTTGTGGAAACTGCGGACCCCAAGCCAGGTTTGAGCAGGAGAAGACAAGCCCGTGGTAGGGGACATGCTGTTTCAGGCAGAGGGCGTGGTTCCAGAGTTAATGGTCAGACGAGAACACAAACATCACCTTCTGCTGTTTTGCTATCAAATGGTCAGCTTGAGAACTCCAATAATAAGGTATGACCTCTGTGGCTTGACTTCGACAGATATCTTTCTTTATCTTCTCCAACTGCTGCTGCTCATACGATATTGTGTACCATCTCAGTAGGGCTGGCCTTTTACATTGTTATTGGGGTCTGGTGGAGTGCCATATGACCTTAATACTTAGATGCCAGTACTTGTAGTATTGTAAGCTCTTTTGCATATGGCACTGTTATATTAGTTCATTGTGTTCTGAAGCAATCTTCAAATTACTAGATGAGGATGCATGCGTGAATGCGCTTGATCACCACCTATATGAGCATTATAATATGAAAAAGTGAGGTTGGGTAGTTCCATATGATGAAGTTTGGGCAAGTTGTGGTTTTATGGAGGCATGAGATATAATTTGTTCTCCTCTTTCTCCACGTTGACGATGAAATGACAGATGTTGACCTTTACTACAGTCTAGAGGCTGCAATATTCAATAGGCGAAACATTGCAATACAATCATTCAACAACATTGTATATGCTTCCCTTGGCATATTTCAATTCTTGGCAACCTAGAAATGAAATGGGCCCGAATGATTGTGGAGACCAAACAATGAATTTGAAATAATTGATACCCTCCATATTTGTCACCATTTATTGCTTGTGATGAATTATTATATGATCCATTGGAGACTATACGCATTTTATACTCTCCGTTACGGCGAGTAGCTTGTATTCCATTGTACTCATTTCCCTTTGGAGTCAATTCTTACACGTGGCATTTATCCAACCATGCATCATACTGTGGCTGAGGAGATTTTGAGCCTTGTATCAAAGCTATGTTACTCGGAACGAGGATCGTTCAGGTACATGGAATGAGAACGAGAACGTGAACGTGGTACGTCACATGTTCTAAAATACGGGACACTAGGGGTAGACTTGTATAAAAATTAAGGTACTTCTAGAATAATTTTTTTTAACAATTAGACATTCAAAACATATAGTCTATGTTTTTTCATATTAATCATCTAAAAACACATTTTTAGAAGTATTTACAACTCATTTTTTGCATAGTGTTATGCCAAAACTCCATACTACCTAGACTTTCACTCATTATATTGATTTTTTTCCTTATTAGGCGACCTTTAAAGAAATAAATAGGAAAAAAAGTTTGGAATCGCATTGGATCACTAAATTCAGTGTTTTGGAATGTAAGTGTGCCATGTTTTGGAGCGGATTTTCAAAAACGTAATTTGTTAGCGTATTAAAGTATTATGGTAACAAAGTATCAAAGTATTGTGCTTTTTCATTGATTCTATACTTAGAATTTCAAATAATGATGTCTATTATCAGGAATGGTGAGTTATGGAATAGAATTTTATATAACTTTAGGATTCTGTAGTTACATGGGAACCATGAATGGTCTCAATCATGGAGTTATTAGTCATAAGATGCTTTGCATAATTATTATGTCTGTTAATGTATTAATGGAAACATTACAACTAGGTAACAAATATTCGATTTGGTTTGGCTTAAATGAAACAAATGTACATACCAAAACACTCATTGAAACCCTCCTTCAAATAAAAATATTGGTATAAAATTTAATTTGCTGCCTGTAATGTGGTAAAAAAGAAGCTCACCATACACTTCTAAAAAAAAAAAAAAGTTGCCATGTATAGTATGGATGGCATACTGCGTACATCTGACCCTCCCTAGAATTTGCAATAGCAGGAGCATCATGCACTTTGCCGCCCTTTTTAAATTACTTTTGATTGATATTTTTGTTTTCACTAGAGAGATTGAGGATAATTGAAAGGGTGGCCTATTGTCAGGGCAATATTTTGAACTGACAAAAATTCCCCCTTGTGACACAATGGGGGATCTTAACAAGGCGTGGTATGTATATTCGCGAATTGACAAAAATGCCCTCTTGCGATATAATGGGAATCTTAACTAGTGGCGATTTTGTCAATTCACATTACAATTGCCCTGGCAATAGCCAAGGATGCCCCTGTGATACGACCACCCATTAGAAAGCATTATAGAAATGCATCATCATATATCATCAAGGAAAAGATATGCATCATGACAGGCCTTCATCCTGCTTAGTTATCGGGACAAGTTTTCTGGATGTTTCCTTTTATGTAAGTTCTGTGTTACTACAAGCTGGACACTGCCGTAGCTCCTCTATAAATCCGTAGTCAATAATAAATTTTAGTATATGCCACTATTGTATCTTGTAATGAAAAATTGCAGTGGGAGAATGTTAATCTTTAATAAAAAGTCTGCTGGCCAGGTTTGGAGAGTATTTTCATAATCTGGTACAGATTTTGCTTCTCCTTGGGGGTTAAAGTTTAAGATTTCTTTTGGGCTTCACGTACTAGTGGACCTCGTGGCGTTAGATGAATAGTTCTAGGATCCTCCCTTAGGCCTCATCCTACAGAAGTACTAATACCTGAAAGATTCTGAAGGCAATGGGTGTTTATCCGAAGTATTTGTGATTCGTGTTTGTTTGATAGCACCAATGTTTGTTTTGGAAGTGCGCAAAGACGTGAAATGATGATTATTGCTTGTGATTCCATGGTAGCAACATCAAGTGATGTTTATGGTGGTAATCCATTTTGCAGGATATTTGGCCCAAAGAGCAACTTGGGAGTGATGATCGCTCTTCATTAGAGGTACGGTGTTTGGTTGTTTTAGAATGAAATTTGCTTCTGATGGAAGCTTTGATTTGCTCCTGTTCTGAAGAAAAAGGGGAAATGAAAAAACAAAAACGTCTGCTGCATACTCTCCTCTTATTTTATTTTATTTTTAAATCTTGAACATTTTGGGAGATGATTAGAAAGGATAGTTGTACTGCCTTTGTATTTTTTTTGGCACTAAGTTACCTGAAGTTCTTGATATCTCATGATTACATGATGCTTCCTTTGTCAACTTACTTTAGGAGGAGATCACATCGTTACGTGCAATAGTTGCAGCATTGGAGGAGGACCTCAGGAGATTTCGTCAAGAGGCCTCTGATTATCAGCAGCTATGCAAACAGTTAGAAAAGGTATAATGGTTCTCCACCCCTCAATAGTTTTTAATGTTTGAGAAACTTTGTTCACTGCAATCTGTGATCTCTGGTTTTCATATTTGTTTTTGACTTGCATAGCAACTGAAGGACCTTAAAGATTATGATCAGCAAATGAAGCCAAAGGTATGTTTTTCAAAGTTTTACGTTCCTCCTAATCTGTGGCAATAACATAATAAGTGTACTATCAAAATCCTAAAATTCATGCGAAGTTTGTGGATGACTTGATATTGAAGACATGTCAGAGTTCATTCAGAGTAGGAAATAGAGAGCTGGTTGCTAAACAGTGGGGCCGAAGGTGCTGGAGGTAAAATGTAATGCACTTTGTGGGTGAAGTTATGGAAGGCCTAATCGTAGAATCTTATTTCACCGAAGGCTCTGGTTCTGTTCCAAAGTTGCCAATGGGGGGAAGATTTGTCAGAAAAAGCAGGTTAAAGAATAAGCTAATGGTGGGGGGTGGTTTTTCTACAGATTACTTTCTCCTCTCTCTCTCTCTCTCTCTCTCTCTGGTTTTGCTTTTGTAGGTCTTTCAATGATTCTGACTATGATGATTTAGGAAAATTTGTTTCAGTAGCCGTTCTTTCAATTGAAGAGATTTTAGAGGAGAAGATCTCATGACAAGATTTCATTATCCTTGGGTAGCGATTTTAGATTTTGTGCAAGTTGTTGCAGAGGAGTTTAAACCTTGACATTAAGAGGATGAACAAATTGTCTGTTTTGGGATGCGTCCGATTTGGGTGTCTCGAGGCCCGACATAGTGTTGTAGTTTTTCTTTTGGCTTCGGTCTCTCACATACCGAAAAAAAGAGGGTGATGCTATTAAGAAGCGGTAGAGATCTGAAGGTATTGGGGGTTTTGAAAAAAAGAAGCATAGATTCTAGGCAAGTGCGAGAGAGGTGAGGAGGAGCTGAAAATTTTAATCAGCTTCATAGATTTCAATGGGGTTAAGGAAGGCACACTTGTGCTTATAACAGGGAAGGTGGATCTTATTAGCTATTTCATCATGAAGATAAGAATTATTTCCTAGAATGTGAGGGGCTAAATGCCTAAGAAATATTGTGGCTATTAGCCTTATATGTTTAAGGGTTGGACAACTAATGTGGTTTATTGTCAAGAACCAGAACTGGAGGGAATGTCAAGGGAAGTAGCAAGGGGTGTGTGGGTGGAAGGGACAAGGAATGGGAATTTTTGGAGGAGGGATGATAGGGTCCATACTGGCATGTACCATTTTCCTTTCTGGATTTTAAAGGCTTTGGGAGGGGGATATACCAATTTGTCTAGATTAAAGAATAGGTGGTTGCAAGACCCCAGTTTTGTGGATGAGGTTCAAATTTGGTGAGATAGTTACATTTGGAGGAGAATCTTTATTGTGTTCTTGCAAGGTCATTGAAGCTTATGAAAAAGGACTTGAAAAGTTGTAACAAAGAGGAGTTTGGCAACCTAGAAGTCAGAAAGTGAGGTGTCTTGGTGATATTAAGAATTGCAATTAAAAAGAAGGTTAGGGAGCAAGCCTTTGGTGAGGGGAGTTAAGGGGGAGAGGTGAGTTGAGAAGGCTTGTCAAAATAAAAGAAATAAACTTGTACCAAAATTTAGTTGAATTTTGGTTGAAAGAGGATAGCAATGCTTGTAGGTGGCAACCATATTGGAAAGGTTTGCATGATAGGGAAGAGGACAATTGGAGTGGTTTCTTTGAGTTTTGTGTTGACTTTATTTTGAACTAGAGGAGAGATGGCCTAGACTAAATGGTTTGGATTTTAATCGCGTCGATGGTGAGGGTAGGGATTGATTCAAGGTGCCTTTTGTGGAAGAAAAAAGTGTGGTGTATTTTGGAATCTCTTACGGGTGATAAAGTTGTTGGGGTAGATGGGATGACAAGATGTATTCTAGAGATTCTGTATTGTTGTTAGAGAGGATATCTTGAGATTTATTGGTCATTTCTTTCATGGTGGGGTGAGTAAGAGGAGATTGAATGCCTTCTTTATACCTCTAATTATGAGTGCACATGGGTCAGTTTGGTTTAAGTTGATGCTCAACCTAGAACCGAACCGATGTACATCAGTTCCAAAAACTTAACCTAGAATTGAACCAAATCTTCTTGGAAATTGAACCAAACTGAACCAAAAAAGTACGGTTTAGTTTAAACTAAGGATCAAAATTTCATTTCAATAGGATGTTTCGGTTGGCTCGGAAACATTTCGAAATTTTTTTGGGATGTTTCGGAAACATCTTGGAAGTTACTAATATTTAATATAGTAAAATACAATCTTTTGAATTTTTTTTCAATAAAATTGTACAAGATTTATGAAAAATTCTGAATTTGTGTTGATACAACTTATTGTTTTGATCTATAGGTTGTGTTTTGGTACATTTTTCTATGTTCCAGTGTGTTTTGATAGAAACAATAGTTTTGTTATTCCATTAGTATTTCATTTTGGTCTCTTAGGAAATTGAAACGTTTCGGCTATTTCGATGGAAACAAATAAAAATTTTGTTCCTTGGTTTAAACCGTATATTTCATTAAACTACAGCTCATGAGAGCCCAACTTACTACTTCAAATGGTCCAGGTTATGTCCTTAGCCTAGCCACAGGGTAGGCCCAGAACGCATAAAATAACGTTACCTTGGGTCTAAATTTATAGGAGACTTGTGTTAGAGCTTGTTATTCCCCATTTGATGTGGGACTACCAGCAATGTTAAAAAAGAAGTGGACTCTTCTGGCAATGTGGGATTAATAATTGAAGTGAAGTTTACTGTATATTTGAAATCCCACATTGATAGGGGATGAATTTTTAGTTATCTTATATTCTTTAAAAACAACTCTGAATTGCATACTTGTTTTGTATTCCCTCGGGTCTGGGGTTGGTTCGGTTCCAACGTCATGGAACCTACAACTGAACCAGACCAGTAATTAGAAGAACCAACCCAAACCGAACCATAGATGTCGGGTCTAGTTCGGTTCTCAATTCCATCGGTTCACTTGCACACCCCTACCTTTAATCTAAGTAATCTAATCCTTCCATCTAGGTGGACGAATAGCTCTCTAATCCTCGAATTGGCGAATCCAGACAACTCCCAATCGTATCCATGAATTAAAATGGTCAAACCCTTGGATTTTAAAAGAATTCTATTTTTGACCAATAATTGGGTGCCACGTGTATTGTTATGGTATGTGTACCATATGGTAACACATCTTCCATTGAGATTTTACATGAGAACTTTTTGTTACTAAGCAAAGAAAGGATTCCTGTTTTTGGACCCAAAGGTAGTAATGCAGTTATTATGCTTTTTTAATTTATTTTAAAAAAATTAAAATATATTTAAATAGATATATGTCTATATATTTAATTATACGAAGATATCAGTCTTCTCACACTCTAGAGACGATTCCGTTGTTGAGGTATTTTTTTACAAAGGACGCTTTCGCTCATGGTCGATGAATTGGTTAATTAGCCTTTAATAACCCTCTTGGGAACCCTCTTGGGGGTATGGGTTTTGAATATTAGGAGTTGTGGCCCAATAGCTTGTTGGGCAGAGACTAGAAGCTTTTAGCTAAAGCGCTGGCATTGAGATTGAGTAAGGTGATGGATAAGGTCATCTCTAAAACCGATATCATGTTTGCGAAGATTTGGCTACTGGGACCATCCATGTCTATGTCACAGTTTTTGTAAGGAAATGGAATTTATTATTTCTTGTGAGGCAGAGGCTGATTAGTTAGGATATATGCATTATGATTTGCTTTGCTTTAAACTAAAAAACACGAATTCTAAGAAGGTGACATGTCCTTGTAAGATACCGACACTCGTCGGATACTCCCTGTCATATGTCGGACACATGTCCAGACATGTCTTATTATTAACTTTTTGTTATTTTATTTTGATAGAATTGAACACTTTGGACATTTGCGAGGCGCAAAGAATCACATTGCAATTTAGAAGAAAATAACTTGAGATTTAATAATCCAATAAGCTATGTTGATTCATATTTGTTAATCCCTTTTCTTTTTGGCTTATTAAGTTTAGGCATTTCCAAAATAGATTTAGGGGGTTTTGTTCATACTTCTTTTCCAAGGTATAGAATGTTATAATGTGAAAAATGATTTCTTACTATTTTGATATACTAAAATATAAATGTATTTGGAATGTAAAAATTAGGAAATAGTTATTGTGTTCATGTATACATGTAGAAATATATATTTATTTGTGGTGTTCTGATTTTTTTTGAAGATTTCCATGTCAGCGTGTCTTGTCTATCCTGTGTTCGTATACGTGCTTCTTAGGTTTTAAAGCGTGTCAGGTCTAAAAGTGATTTAGTAAAGACTGAGTTGACTCAAGTTCAAGAGGTTCAAAATGTTGAGTTCCTTGCTTCGGTTTTGGGAGTGGGTTCTATTGGTATTCTACAAGATAGAAGAGAGTACAAAAAGAAGAGATCTCCTCAAAAAGAAAACATAGATACCACAATATAACCTAGGCCAAGTATTTTCAAGGAAACATCCTCCATGATTGGCATTGCAATGAAGACGGCCTATGAATTGGCTGTTGTAGGAGTGAAAGATCTCTCTCTCGCTCTCTCTAGAGAAATAAAAAATCTATCTTATCACATAAGCAGATCTTGAGGACCTAGGAGCTGTCAGAGATCCCATTTAGAATATTACATTAATGAATCTCCACAGCCAGAAGGAAAAAATGCTTGTAATATGCTTACGTGCTAGAAGCTTTGCTAAATGAAATCCCCAAGGAACAAGGAACAAGGAACAAGGAACAAATAACAAATGGTGGTAAGCTTAGAGAAGTGAAATACACATGAGGAATAAGGAACATCATCTCTAATCAGTGCACAATTTTGGTTTGATCAGAGATGGATATGTTTGAGGAGAACGTTTAGCCACCATCGCGGTGGTTGGACAGGCGCCTCTAGATGGGCGCCTGTCCAACCACCGCGATGGTGGCTAGCATTTGCCTATGTTTGAGAAACATTTTGGAAACCCAATACCGTCATCTCTTACTTTTTGCTTAATTACTATCTTCTAGAGGTTTTGCCGAATGATTTATAAGTTTGATACTCTTACCGATAGTGCAGGGCCCCAGCTGATGTGGCGCCCATCTAGAGGCGCCTGTCCAACCACCGCGATGGTGGCTAGCATTTGCCTATGTTTGAGAAACATTTTGGAAACCCAATACCGTCATCTCTTACTTTTTGCTTAATTACTATCTTCTAGAGGTTTTGCTGAATGATTTATAAGTTTGATACTCTTACCGATAGTGCAGTATGAATATAAACTTTGTTTCTTATGTATATATTTGGAGTGGTATTGTATACATCCACCAGGCACCTTTCAGTCCTCTTTTTTATTTTATTTTATTTTTATAGTCCTTTTTTTAAAGAAAAAAATTTATAAACAAAAAACTGCATTGACCTCACTCCTTACCCAAACAAAGCCTCGGTGATAACTCCATCTGAGTCCTAGAATACTTCCCATTTTATTTTTTCTAACTTCTTTTGCTGCTGAAATTCCAAGTTTCTGGAACATCTACCTCATGCCAGCACCTGCAAAGATTAAAATGTTACAAATGAAATAGCTTAAGAAGACATGAAAGCATGGTACATTATCTCCACGCAAGGTGAAAAATCTCTCCACAAGTCGCTTTTGTGATTAGAGGGCTTTGATTTGAAGGTGTACTCATAGCAAAAGTTGGACCATATCTTATTCTTTGGGAGAATGCTATTGGATAAAACCATGGATTTTTTTAATATATTTTTATTGATATTCCCTTATGTTGAAGTTGTTTTCTCTTAAAATATAAGAGAGATGAGACTCCTATGAAGTGTGAAGGCACTCAAAACTTCTAGAAGAACTTTTATATGAGGCATGCATATCAATTTTCTTGTAAGACTTGTGTCAAAAACTGATATGCTGTTATCCTTGTTCCGTTCGTAATTTGGAATTATCAATTTTGATTTCTTTTCTGGCTGTTTTATTTCTCTGTATAATCAATCTGCTTTATAAAAACTAGGGTTAGTGTTTACTTTCTATGAATTTGATGCACAATAGGGTATTTGGTTGATCCATTAGTATGATGGGCAGTCATTTTGGTTTCCTTCTCTGATGCAGAAAATGAAGATAATATCTGATCTGTTGATATCTGTTTCAAAAGCTGAGAGACAGGAAGCAAGGTTGAAAGTACGGCAGGATTCTTTGAGACTTGGCAATGTGGGTGTAATCAGGTATCCCATCCATTTGAAAGATAAATCATTCTCTATCCATTTGGTGCCGGTGCCCAAAAATTTGTGGGAGGAAAGAAAGACATGAGAGGAAAGCCCCTAGGAAACAAGCCGGAAAGTTTCGGATGAAGAGCTTTCTCCTGTTTGGTTGTGAAGAGAGATGCTAGCGGAATTATTTGAATTGCATTATTTTATGTTATTATAGTGCTCAAAATTTTCATACTATAGCCTATATCCTTGCAACCTGCAAAAATTCTTTGGAACCAATCATAGGAGTTGGTGGAAACATAACTGAAGAATTGGAGAAAATCATTCAAAGGAGAAGACATCAGCCATCATATTCTCCCCAACTCAAGGAAGCATCTTGTTTCACCATTGCAGTCCATGATTAACATTCAAAACCCTTGTAGCGCAAACTTGAACATGGGACATGGATATAACACAACAGGGAGATGCTTACATGGTTTATTCTGAGTAGGCCATGGACGCAAAATGTAATGTATACACACACACATATCTATATATAGTATAGAAAAAGAGGCCACTGTCGCTGTGGTTGCGACAAGTGGCTCATTTTAAGTGTCTCTCAAGTTTTTTTTATTAATTTTCCTCTCAAAAATAATAAATGGTCTTTCAAGTATTTGAGCAGTCTCTTTGGCTAATTGAATTTACTTTTTGAACTATGGATCACTGTAGTTATTTACGTCATGTATTTTGTAGAACAAAACTTACAGCACTATACATTGGATCCATTGAATTACAAATGGTCTGTAAATATGTGAGTTGTTTCTTAGGTTCACTGTATTTATTTTTTTGAATTTTGGTTCACTGTATTTCTTTAGTTCATGTATTTTATAGAACAAAACTTACACCACTATACATTCTATCCATTGAATTCATATGAAATGCATCTTCTCTGTCTCATTAACTCCTTTAACTATTCATTTAGATACATGAACTATTGCTAATTAACTTCTTATCAAAACTGCCATTGCCAAGAATTCTGGAAGAATAGCATTTTCCAGAAAAGAAAAACCATTGGAATGTTTTATTTAGTACTATTGCTATGTGGAATAGCATTCATATAGGGGCAATTGATTTGTTGGGATTGAACAAAAACAATAAGTTCAAAAAATTAAAGGCAATGTATAGAATTATTAGTGTAGATGGGATGCATATAGTTCAGTTTTTTTGTTCACATGGCTCTATTGACAAGTGTGCAACTCAAAACCTTAATCACCACAAATATCACACGCACACTTTTACTACAACGGTAATCAATATTATATCTTCTTTTTTCTCTTACTGTATGTGTTCTTTACATAAGAGTGTGGCCATTGCATGCTTGTAAAATAGATGTGTGGGCTGTTCCAAACATGTTTCTAATATTTTTATAGGAGAACCATATCTTACATTGTGTCTGACATGGACAAATACTGACATGGTTTCAGCTCCTCCCAAGAATACATTTAATAGTTCAAAATAGAATAATAATAAACTCAAAGAATCTATTGAATAGTGTTTTAAGCATTTTTCCCTCAAAAACTTCTGGAATATTATCTAAGCCTTAATATCTTATTGGTAATTGCATTGTATGGTCTTACTAGAATCATGTATATATAAAATCTAATCACATGATGTCCCATTGGTATTATATGAAGTTTTTTCTTTCTTTCAGTCTTTTGGTTTTTATGGTTTTTTCGTCACTAGGTAAGAAAGACAAAATAATGTAACCAGTAGAATCCCAACCACAAATAACTGAGAGGGTCAAACCTAGAGGCACAATGATTGTAAATTATGTGAATCCATTTTGCTAGTAGTATCTTCACTGTGACCAATGATGTGGAGTATGGAAAACAGAAGTAGCAAGTAAATGTAATTATCTTGTGACAGTTGTCATCTTCGATCATTCTGAGCCACTCCCTTGTAGCATGTTACCTGTAGTTTCCTTAATAAGTGATCCAAGGATATTAATTAGATGATAAATGCACATGATTAAACCAACTAGAGCCCACTTTACATTTTGTCAATATTTATGGTCATTCGGATTTTATCTTGTGCCAGGGATCAAAATTTTGTTTCGATGCATTGTTTCAGTTGGCCTGGAAGAAACAGAGGAAAAAATTAGAAACATAAGGAAACATGACTTAAAGTCCATCCTGGTGTATCTCTAAAGCTAATAAATCAATAATTGAGTATGTTTAATGGCTATACAGTCATTGAAATTAGAGAAAACTTTGATAGTATTGAAGAGTAAATATTGATATGCTAAGAAGCACGGATACGGACACGGGTACGGACACGGGACACGGCATTTTCAAAAAATGAGGACACGGATACGGCAGGGACACGGCAAAAAAAAATATTTTTATACATTTTTTGTTTGTTATGTATGTGAACATAAAATTCATAAATCACCAAAAATAAGATGAAAATAACTAAATAAGTTCACAATTATATTACAACTACTAACAAGTTAAGGATTTGAAGAATTGGATTTGGGTGTTTTATGTTTTGGTATTTTAAAGTTTTGAAATTTATAAATTAGACTCTATTTAATACTTTTAACAATAACATTTTAACTCTAGCGTGTCTCAAAATGTGTCCAATAGTTAGACACGCGTGTCTCCGATGTGTCCGATAAGTGTCCACTAGAAAAAATATTAATAAAAATATTAGACACGCCAATTGGCGTGTCCGACACGTGTCCCGGTGTGTCCGAGAAGTATGTGTGTCCAACATGTGTCCGACACGGACACGGCACCCTAAACGGAGTGTCCGTGCTTCCTAGTTGATATGTATAAAAATAGTTAGTGATTAATGTTGATATTACTTGATTTGATATAATTTGAGAGTTTGAGTTTCTTTATTGCTTTAATTTTCAAATAAATGTCCAGAAATTTTGGCCTAAATTAGTTATAGTAACGTTTTGGTATTTCACTAATGTTTCGTGTCAGTTCCCTAGGAAACGGAAAGGTTTATTTTGTTCCTTGGCTTCTTGTGTAACCTTTTGTTCGATTAATTTTGTTGTATGTGCATAAAGTATTAGCAGGAAATCATGAAGAATTAATTGTTTTGAGGTTCTTAAGACTACAAAGATCATCTGTCTTGACATGATGTTGTGGTTATGATACAATTTATGTATACTGCACAAAACATATCTGCAGATATGCAAATTGCATATTCAATTAATCTTGATCTCAAGATTCTCACCATCAGATACTGTCAAACCCTCAGTACTTTTTGAGCACAGTTGGTTCAGGTTTATCGGTTTTGGTTTCTTATTATCTCTTCCAAACATTTAAAACTAATATTGTTTTTGGAACCATGTTTGATGGAAGTTGCCTTACTTATTTTTTAAATTGCCCAATTCAGAGAATTTAATTACTTGGTCATGTTATTGAATCATGTACTTATTATAACTAGACTATTAGTATATGGTCCCAAATGGATTTCAATTTTCTACATTTTCTTAACAGTACATAGCTGTGATGGATATTGTGCGATACCTCACATAATGTTGTAATTGAAATTATAGATATCCCCTTGTTTTGCTTTTATAAGAAAATACTTTTCCCTTTCTTAACTTATGATATAATGTTTCTCTTTTTTCCATTTTCTTTGAGCACATCAATCACACAATACAAGCATCAACAAGATTGCCTTTTCTCGGAACTGATTCTGTTCCAAATTTCGTAAAGTATAAACCCATCCACAAAACTACTTGTGGTGTATGTGCTGTGTTGCAAATTTATGTGTATGCTATGCTTTATGTGCTGTGTTGCAAATTTATGGAATATTTGCTTGTGTATGCTATGCTTATTTTTGGGTGTTTGAATGGGATTAAGTGCTCTTAGACTTGCTTTTTGTTATTATTGATGTCAATCATTTATTGGGCAATGGGAGTGTTATTTTAATTTACAGTTATTTGTGAGAGGGCATTATTTAATGTTGTGCTGTGCCTTTAAATGTTCAATTATAGGGCATTACTTAAGGTTATGTGGAGCCTTTAAGTGTTCAGATGTCATTATTTTTTTTCTATTTCTTAATCTTTGATTTCTAAAATTTCATGCGTCTTTTCCATTTGTGAGGCTGTCCATTGACTTATTTTAGATGTTCATTTTTTTCCCCGTGAAAATTGCAGAGCCGGAACAATCATATCCGAGACATGGGAGGATGGGCAAGCTCTTAAGGATCTCAATGCTCATCTTGTATGTTCTTGTTTATTTCATTGCAGACTAGGGACCATCTTATTCTCCGGCATCTACATGTTTAACTTTCATGGCTTGGTGTGGGTGGTTTCATTATTCAAGAAAAATGAAGTTTGAAGCTCCAAATTTTATGAACTTATTATTGAGCAGTACAGAATATTATAGAACACTTTGTGTTTTTACAATATTTAATATGGAAGAAAATACAATTGATGGAAGAGTGTGAATTGTTGGGTATTTAGAAGCAATCACCATAGAAGTTGTTGATGTTCTGGGCAGGTCTTTATTGAAAGCTCTAATTTTAGTTGTTGTTGCTTGCTTTGTTAGTTTTATTTCAGTTCCTTATTATGTTTATACCCCAACAATGATCTCAAAGCATCTATACTTTCAGATTTATTTGTGGCTTTGTACTTGGATCCCTATTTTTTTTTATTGTTTTTCCTTGATTTCTTTGATTTAACTTCTTGACAATGTATGTTCTATCATTTGTGATTTCTATAAATCTGCTTTGTAGCTACTATGGACAAAATTGTTGTAGTTTTTTGTCTCAAGAAAATATATTCAACTCTCATGATGAAGGTTCCTCGGTATTCTAGAGCTGCCTCAATCTTGGAGAGCACATCAACACAGGCGGCCAAAATATTTAAATTATTTCTGATCATCAACTTCAGAATGAAAGGTCTGAAGGTGGTCACAGGCAGCATTTTGTTTTTCCTAAGAAATCATATCCTATTTCATGCCTCCATTTTTTTTCAAATTTTGAATCTGATGTTTTAAATATATGCAATACTATATGAAATCAGTAAACTATAAATTATGCACTATATCATGAACCTATAATTTATGTCTTATCCTGGAACTGTAATATATATCTTACAGATACACAGTTCGTCTTCAATTAATAAGTCCATTAGGCAGGTCACACTATTTCTCAATTGACTCAGATTATTATTGTACTGAATTTTAGTAAAGTTATTAACAAGCTGAGAGAACAAAATTTCAAGAGTACTGGTAATTTTTTTAAACACTAGACATATCCTAATTTAGAAATGGTTCAGTCTTAATTACAACTGGACTAACATCTTGAATGGCAGGAATGTTGATATCTAGATCAGGCCATCTGCCAAATTATATTTAGATGCATAGCAATTTTAGTTAGCCATCATACAATTCAAATTAAAAGCCTATATCGGTGCCTATTGTATCACCTTATCAAGACATTCATGAAGGAAATATATAGTAATTCTATACCCAACTCACAAAATTAAATTTGGATTAGGACACTTAGGAGTTGAATGAGAATAGTCAACATATTTACTCGGTACATCATATAGTCAAATTTAAAATCTAACACTGAAACTCTAGGATCAGAAGAGCAGGAGATTTAGCAAATGGTGAGATACGAAGTCCATGTTTTGCAATATCGTATGATTTATCTAATCTGATGACTATACATGATTGCAACAAGGGCATACACTTAGAGAAGGATTAATAAATGCATAATATACAGTGGAGGGCCTGCCTTCTTTTTTCTCTTTGTTTTCTTTATTCTTTTTATTTGTTGGTGTGGGGGTGTCTTCATTATGAAATTTTGTTGGTAATGTTTCCCTGGTTCTAGATCTTCTGATAAAGAATTCAAAATTTTCATTGTGCATTCATTTATCACGTATGCTACTTTAAGGGAATTTCAAACATTGAGTTTGACTTTCAAAAGCTTGAGTGCTAACTACCAATAAAATAGGTTATTGTTAAGCAAGAGAGGGAATTTCTATTCTTTGGATTCATCACCATTTAACGTGAAATGTTACTTTGGATTTCTGCTGTGTACGAGTTAATAGTGTTTCTAATCACACAAAGCTCTTGCTATGGTTTTCTTTGACCAGTCTGATTCGTTACTTTCTCTTTGAGCTACTGTGGCATAGCAAGCTCACATTCGTAATACTGGAAAGATTTTTCTCTTGACTTGATTTTATGAACATGCTGAAATTCAATGATCCGTAGACATGAAATTCTTTTAACAGAATTTGCATTGATGTAATTGAGTTGTTTTATAGAGACATTTATTAGAAATGAAGGAAGGTGTTGAGCGGCAACGGAAATCATTGAAGAAACGACAATCAGGTAAAGTTTTTTGTCTTTCACAGATTTGATTGTTAACCCCCCGTCTTTTTTTTTTCCCCTTGAAGCCACACTTATTGGCTTTCCACTTCTTAAGCACCACCCTGAGTACAACACACTGCCACATCATTTATCCACCTAGCATTTGTTAGATAATTCTAGTCATCATGACCAAACAAATGATGACCCCTTCCTTGCTTAAACTACTCGTTTACTCCCATGTTTCATCACATTTGTAAAGCTAATGAACTTCTTTAGGTCTCCCTCCCTGCTCAAGCTAGAGACCATTCCCTTCCTTTTGACCCTTCTTGTTCCCACTCTCCACCTTTTTCAGATGCCTTAAACAATTAAACACATTGTCTTCATGACCTTAATGGTATACCCAAGAAAGGATTGAAGTGCTTGATCTTCTTCATTGCCCTATCTGATGTATCCTTCTTTTTCTCTCTGGAATCCCCCTCAACAAACCTCAAGTCTGCGGCCCCTAATGGGATTGACATGGTCAGTGGCACACTCTCCACTGGAGACATTAGTTCCAGCTCATGAATCATTGCTTATCTTGAAGTTGCAGTGTCCCCAGTGTCGTTTCCTCTCCCTTCAGAGTTGCCATCATCTCAGTCATTTCAGAGCTGCCCAGTATGGCTTCTCTTTTATTCAACAACTTTCTTAAACCCAATTCTCATGTGCTGCACTGCATTCCCTCTCTTATCAGAGTCAATATCTGAACGGACCCATTCCAGAGCAAGGCCAATTGCAGAACAGCCCCTGCTATTTGGAAAAAGGCTTGCTTCCGTACTCTCTCGTAGCCCTTCATGGCTTCCCCTTATAGTTGTTTCATAGTATCTGAAGCTACCTGCAGTTTGCTCACTTGGTTGGTCTGATATCTATAGAACTTCCTTCAACTCTTCATGCCCAGAAAGTTACCCAAAATTTTTCCTGTTGGACCAACCTCCTTATATGTAGGTAGGAGTTCAACACTTCATTCTTTTCTCTCCCTTGGCCTGCCAAACTCCTCTTTCTCTCTCTCTCTTTGTAGTTCCCCCCTTGCTGAGCAGCTATTATATCTTGCAAGTACCTCTGCGGTCTCTGTTAGATCACCTTCCTCAATTACAGCTTACCTGATACTATAGCTCAGTTGTGATTTCAGTGCTGCTGGGTATGTACATTTGGGTCTGTCTTAGCCCATGGTTCCCTTTAGATGCCTGAATCAATGTGCTAGGCACCAGACAATTCCCCAATTCCCTTTGGTATTCAAGGCCATTTTTCCTTTCTCCTTGCAGTTCAGCCTTGGACTTTCAGACCTTCCTTCCCTTCTTCCCTTCATATCCGTTACACGCTAGTTGAGATTTACTTGCTCCCTGGCTCCTTGCCAAAAGTTACTAATCCTCGTTGGCTTTTTAGGAACTTTAACCACCCCTACTGTCACCCCCCAAATCAAGCTCCAGCCATTTAACATGGGGCTCCTTAAGCAACTTGGGCTGTCTTCTGGTGAAATCTGCCCTTGAGTTTAAAAAAACATTTCACATAGCAGGTCCACAGAGAAATTGGTGGCCTCATGCCTGCTAAGATCGTCATGTCACCCCCACCCCCCGGCGAAAAAAGAAACCGAAATAAAAGGGAAGAATAGTTGATTGAAAGTTCAAATGCCCATTCTAGTATGCAAACACGAGAGTAGGATTTTACCCTCCCCCCCATTCCACTTCGACCCCCTCCTACCGTGATTCCCATTCTCCATCCATGTGTGGCTCTTGCATCATCTTCCTCCCTTCATGGCCACCCATTCCTTTGCTCTGCAATTTTCAGCCAACCTCCCGGTTGCCAAAATTCCCATTATTAATTGCCCTCACTATCTCATCTAAAGAATTGGAGCCCTTGGTTTGAATGAAGTCGTCACTTCCACTAATAATGGTTGAATCACCCACAAGGCCAAAACAAAGGAAATTTTGGTCAGAGTCTCCTCGAATGATGGTCTGACCAAAATCTGAGCCCATCTAAAATGCCATCGGTTTGCTGTGCATTGTCAAAGAAAATAATACCACTGCATTGATTACCCATGAATGCCAGATATACAAAGCGAGTCCTAAAAACTCAAATCCAAACAGGCAAACACCCTTTGGACAACTCCCTGTATGAAGCAACCAGCAGAGGACACCCACCAGTCCAAGAAAAGCAGTTCTGCCTCAAAAACCCACTCTCTCAAATGCAGCAACACACTAGCCTCAGACTCTGAAGGAAGCAGCAACATGCTGTCATTTATGTCCAGCACATTAATCCATAAGAATCACCCATCTTTTGTTCACCCAAGCTCAACACCTCATGTGGCGTAACAACTGACAATGCGGTCAGTTAGTGATCTTTGCACAACTTGCCCCCTTCATTAGCTTGTAGCATTAGAATTGTTACAAGAATTTCTACACGAGGAAAGGCTGAACCACGAGTTGAAGCACGTGATGCTTAGCTCTTTGTATCTGTGGTTATCAGGATCTTACACCCGTTCTGCCATGTCATCTAGATTCTATAGGGGCCCGTTGCAAGATAGGTTTTTGCCCCTGTGGGGGCCCATCTCTTGTTTACGCATTGGTACTAGACTTCATCCCCTTTGAGGCTTTTTACAGGAAGAGGAGTTTCTCTTCTTCCTCCTTAGCTTATGTGCAATGGAGACATAGCCTGGATTAAGTGCTCATCTGGTTGTACTGCCTTAAGAACTCTTTTGACTTGGTATGTGAGTCATATCAGATCTGATCCCTTTTGTCATGTCAACTTGTCTGGCTGTCCACTGTCTGGGGTTTAGATGCCGCTGTATGCATATGACTGCAGTTTGGTAGTTTAGGGCTTAATTATTCATTATAATCCTTAATATTTTAATCTGAGTAGAAAAACCCCTTCGTTTTTTTCAACTCGCCCTCATCATCATCATGATGTAGGTTTTACTTATTGTCATTTGGCAAAATTCTGAACACTAACAGTGTTAATCACTCATTGAAGATAAGTGTGATGGAATCGAAGCAGAAACAGGGTCTCAGGAAGAAGATTTTCTTCTTCAGGACGAGATCTATAAATCTCGTATAGCCAGCATCAAGCGTGTAAGTTGCTCCGTATGGTATTTCTCATTCTGATTCCTCCCCTACCAAAGGCACGCGCGCGCACACACAAAAATGAGAAGTGTGGGTGAGGGGTGAGGGGAATCTTATCTCATTGAGCTATGGATTTCTTGTAGGAGGAAGAGACCTTTATGCGTGAAAGGGATCGATATGAACTGGAGAAGGGAAGGCTTATACGTGAAATGAAACGTATACGAGATGAGGATGGTTCCCATTTTAATAATTTTCAGATTCTGAACCACCGATATGCGCTCTTAAACCTTCTTGGGAAAGGAGGATTCAGTGAGGTTTACAAGGTTAGAACTTTTGCAAATTTGTACCTTCTTCCACAAAGGCTCTATTTGTTGAAACAACAGTCTCAATCATTCTGTTGCCTGTATTGGCATGTGTTGGAAGAAACCTTTTGCAGTCATTTGATGTGAGAATTTTCAACAGGCCTATGACTTAGTGGAGCATAGATATGTTGCATGTAAGCTTCATGGTCTGAATGCTCAGTGGAGTGAAGACAAGAAGCAAAGTTACATACGGCATGCCATTCGGGAGTACAATATTCACAAGACCTTAGTGCATCATCACATTGTTCGGCTTTGGGACATTTTTGAAATTGATCAAAATACATTCTGCACCATCTTAGAGTACTGTAATGGTGCGTATAGCCTCTCAGCTGTATCATCTATCCCATGTTTTTCTTTTTCCGTTTTAGTTATGTAGTTGGTTGAAAATGATTACCTTCACTTTCTGCTTTCAAAAAAGAAAGACAAATTTTCTAAATTCTGGCCGGCCTTCTCTGCTTTTAACTCCCACTTTTCTGCAGGTAAAGATCTTGATGCAGTTCTTAAAGCAACGCCTGTATTGCCAGAGAGAGAAGCTAGGATCATTATTGTTCAAATATTTCAAGGCCTTGTTTACTTGAACAAAAGAATGCAAAAAATCATCCATTATGATTTGAAGCCTGGAAATGTTCTATTCGATGAGTTTGGTGTTGCTAAAGTGACTGATTTTGGTCTTAGCAAGATAGTAGAGGATGATGTTGGATCCCGGGGCATGGAACTCACATCACAGGGAGCTGGAACATATTGGTGAGTGCTGTATCAGTTAAGCATTTCTGCTTTAACATGGGCAATATGTTCTCCTACTTGCTTAAAAACAGTGGACCGGCCAACTAATGAACTCAGCTTCTGCCATTACATCATATCATGATGAATTTTGTCAATCTTCTATGCTTAAGATGCAATTTGATCTTGCATGCTTTCAGTTTCTCCGAGTACAGCATTCTTTTGGGCCCATACGAATCATCTAGAAATATGTAATATTTCATGACTTGGGTTTCTCTACATGTGGAGGACAAATGAATACTGGTTGTTATTACTATCTACCTTGCAGGAGGCCTGAAGCCAGGGAGACAATCAATTATCTTTTTCTTTCTTTCTTCCTCTCTCTATCTTTTTCTTTTTTCTTTTTGTTTTTTAGCTCTGCATATAGCATATAAGAGAAAAATTCATGTTAGGGAAATATGAATTCAAGAAATTGGAGTAAACCCGCCATGATCTGGTGAACATAGATGACTTCTTTATTGGATTCCCTAGTGTTTCTGTTTGTGTAATATCACAGATTAATTTCAATTTCCATGACAAGCAAATCAATCTGTCTCAATTGCTAAGTGCAATTAATTTGATTGTCCCTAGTCCTTGGCCCAGGTGACAACTGACAAGGGTGCAGTGCGGTGGGCTTTAGATAGGTCTTAAGTTCAATCTTGCCTCGAAAAGGAAAAAGGAGTTCAACTCAGTGAAAGGAATCTGATTACTTGGATCCTTGTAGTATCCAAATAACCATTTTATGTATACAAGTATCCTGACTTGATTCCTCATTTCAACATCATTGCTCAAAATTAACCTTTAGTTCTTAGATGATTTTGGTTTTATCAGTCCTGATGTGGTATTCATGATAAGTGGCATATGGTATTTGATTTCAATCTTTCCATACTTCGAGTTTTAATTACTATCTAATATCATCTATTTTAAGACTACAGGGTGAGGATTTAATATTGTATGGCTCAAGATAGAGCTGAATGGAAAATGAATTCAGGTCACCAACCCAAACTAGTTCGAATTAACATTTGCAAAGTTTTTCCAGACTTTATGTTTGTCATTTCTGAACAAGAACAAATTCATCCAGTACCATCCAAATGCTGATAGCTTCTTTATTTTAAGCTTTGATCTGTATCTTGGTTTACCTTTCCTCTTGCTGGTTTCTATTTGTTTTCACCTGTTGCTAAATCAACACTCAATTGATCATTTCTTATCCTGTAAATTCAGGTATCTGCCTCCAGAGTGCTTTGAGCTAAGCAAAACGCCCCTCATATCTTCAAAGGTCAGTGAGGCTGAACTTAATTAGGAAAAAATAATTAATTGCCTTCCCAGCTATTCATATTTCTCCAACTTCAGTATACATGAAGTTCACTCGGTTCTCTTTTTTCCCAATACCTTAGAGTTAGCCGTCTGTATTGTATTCACTTTTACAGAACCTTTAATGATTTCAATGTTTTGAGCAAGTGGCTTGGCCCAGTGGTAGGGGCAGTGTACGACCAAGCTCATGGTCTGGAGTTCAGCCCCCAGCAGCCCCTTCCCCCTTCCCCTTAGTAAAACAAACTCTTAACTATCAAATAAAGAAATTAAAGTGTTTCTTTACTCAGGCTAAAGCCATTCCTAACATTAACATTTTTTTTGGGCAATAGGTTGATGTTTGGTCAGCTGGTATTCTTCTTTACCAAATGCTCTGTGGCAGACGTCCTTTTGGGCATGACCAGACTCAAGAGCGAATTTTACGCGAAGATACCATTATCAAAGCTCGCAAAGTGGAATTCCCTTCAAGACCTTCTGTCTCGAATGAAGCGAAGGTGAGTCCTTCCCATTTGTTTATTGCTGCTGCATTTGTATATTGTGCCTCAAAGCAATTTCTAATTTTCTCTTATTTTCTTGTGTTGTTCTTTTTCCACCATGAGTCAAAAAAACAAAACAAAACAAGTAAAAAGAAAGTGAAAGATAAGAAGGAACAAAAGGGAAAAAAAAGAAACAACAATTAGATTCCTTTTACTTCTTGTATGGGATCAGAGAACCTATCTTTTTACCCATCTGTCCAGTAAAAGATAGGTGGTCTAGTTTCTGTAGTTGCATATATCTCAAACTTTGGGGCAATTTCTGTGTTAAGCTCAAAGATAAAATTTTGTGAAGCATCCCATTGCATGAAAGATTCAAGATAGTGCTTCTCATTTGTTTCACATATGATAATTTCGGTCACAGATCAACTGTAAGGCACTATACATCTAATTCCTTACTCGTCAAACTTAGTTATGACGGTTTCAGTTTCCTGAGACTTTTGTCACCAGCTGATGGTGAATTACAGGATGTATGCTAGTTTCTTTGCACAATTTCTCACAGTTCTTTGATTTTCCACAGGATTTTATTCGGCGATGTTTGACATATAATCAGGCAGAGAGGCCAGATGTGTTAAGTATTGCTCAAGATCCGTACCTTACATACACAAAGAAATGAATGTTATTACCGTCTCTCGGAAGGGTTCTAGGCCCGAGCAGGAAAGGTAGAAAGTTTTTTCTAATCAAATTTCTGAGTTAAGAAAAACCACAGTACCTGCAGGGAATTTTGTACAGGTGTAAAGCTTTTGTAATTTCCCTCCCTGCTCCCTTAAGTTAGGGTTCAAATTTTTCTGTTTATGACTTGCATTCATTGTTTTGTTTGTTATTGCAAGTCATGTATGTATCTTTCTCTTTGAGAATGGGCAAAAAGAAAACATGGAATGAAAGAAAGAACAGATGAAGTAGACTAAATCGAAGAGATGTTTTGAGTTGAAGGTCAGTTTTTTCATTGGAAAATGTCTAGTGTAAAGAATTTTTATACAAAACAACTTGTACAGAATGATGTGGCAGTTTGCTGTTTGTGATTGTCATCCATGGTGATGGGACCTTCATTCTGTTTAAGGTTTATGTACATAAATTCTGTAAATTCTCTTTGCATGGTTTTATATTGACAAAATTTCAGTGGTGAGATGGGGAATGATGCGTGGTTGGAAAACTGGAAATTTATAAACTGAAGGAATATGTGAACTTGCAAGCAAGCCTAGGCTTGTTCTCTCGTTTTTTGATCTTAAGAAAATAAGTAAGCATTGTATAGATAGAATTGTTAGACATAATTTTTATGCAGAATGTTGTGGATGTTTGTGGTTATTTCATTTCAAATCAAAACACCAACCATTGTGACTTATGATTTTTTAGAAAAAAAAAAGTCACATCATTATTTTATTTTAAATTTGGGGGTTTCATATGTTCAAATGGAGTAGATTTTCCTCTTCCTCAACTTTAGTTCAAATTTTGCTTCTATGGGATCTTAGTTTATAAATATCAATAGGAAACAATGAATTTTGGTTGAAAAACAAAACTAAATTACGAAAAAAAAAACTATTATCAAAAGGGTAGCTTATAAGCAGCATCCAAATTCTCTGAGAGTAAACTTGCATAAAATTTGAAAGGAGAAATTTTGGATGAGATTTTTGTACACTTGCCTGAAGTCAACCAGGCTGCTTCTCAACCGAGTAAATTTGGATGGAATTTTTATACATTTACTCAAAGCAAAGAATTGAGTATTTTTGCAGGTGGCAAGTGTGGATTCCTTGACGTTGTAAAGGAAAGAGAAGCGCTTTGGCCAACTAAGCCAGCGCAATCGGTTCCCTTCATTTTCTTTCCTCCTCTCTTTCTGTCTTTTCCTCGTATAAATTCAAGATAGTAAAAATGTTTGTGAAGTTGTAAAGAAAAGTATAATGCAGAAAATGTTTCGACTTCCACTAGTTGGTTGCACAAGAAAAAGTATCCCAGGTTCTTGTTTTTTATGTGCATTGATTAATAAGGTCATGCGGTGAAAATTCAACTACGCATTTTATTATAGCTAAAAAAATATATTGCGGGCTGAGAAGAATGTAAAAGAGTTGGAACCTTTCTGTTGGTTTAATGAAGGAGAGTCGAGAACTGCTTGAAAGGGGCGGGAGGCAGTTAAACTGGAATTATATCTCCGTTTGTATTGTACCGATTGGGATGTTTTACGTGCCGATCTTTGCAGCACCCGCAGCATCATCAAGCTCGCGGTGGGATGCTACTACATTTTCTTTTTCCTTAATAAATTTAGAATCCAAAGATAGCATTAGCAGATATTCATTGATATTCTTTCTCGGCCATGGATTCCCTTTGTTTTCTTTTCTTTCTATTTTTATACAAACTTACGACTGTTTTTGTGTGGGAAGCTACCATAGAGAACTTGGTAGTCGTAAAATGACCTCCATTAAGATGTTTAAGATTATGATGTTCCATATAAGTGTTTTAAAACTCAAACCGGACCGGCCGATTCAATCGGTTGACCCGTCAATCGGTTGAAAAACCATCTGGTCAACCTTCTAAACTCGTTTTGGTCAAACCCGATCAAACCTAGTCCAAACCGCGATTGAACCGTAATCCAATCAATTAAACAGATATTAAATCGTCCGATTCTATATTTTAAGGTAAAATTTTATATTTTAAAATCATAACTAGTGTAAAAAAATAAGATGCCATTTATTAATATTAATAAATTAATTAATAACATAATTATGATATCACGAGTCAATAAAAATTGACCGACGGTTGAAACGGTAACCCATGACTTGGTGCCTTTTTCGATTCACTTAACAGTCCGATTTTTAAAACATTGTTCCATATATGTTCAAGATGTTGCACACACTTTTTTTAAGGCTCATGAAGCAATTAGGAGAACCTGAGAGAGAGCGAGAGAGAGAGAGAAGAAAACAACATTACTAGATGAAACCACAATGGCCATAACGAAGATCGCTATGAATAAAGAGAGAGGTAAGTACAAAGCCAACGAAAAGAGAAGGCTACACAGAGAGAGAGAGAGAGAGAGAGAGAGAGAGAGAGAGAGAGAGAGAGAGAGAGAGAGAGAGAGAGAGAGCATCTAGAAACGTTTTGTTGCTCTGGAAGTATGTAACCAATCAGTAGGCCCAACAAATGGATGATTAGAGATTTTTTTCTATACACCGACCTGAAAAAGAAAAAAGAAAAAAGATTTTTCTATATTATATCTGCTTGCTTCTACATTGCAAAGGTTTGCTTACGTTGCTAATGCTTTCCTTGGTTGTGTATTAAGTAGTTGTTTTTCTATTTTTCATCCCCTTCATGTCATTTCATTTCATTTCCAATGAGATTTCACATCCTACAAGAACACAACCGACCTGTAAATCTACAAAATTCCAAATTTCATGTTGCTCAATGAAGGCGACCTTATTTGCTTTTCCAAGCGAGCTTGGTAGCAAACATCACTCTTGGACTTCTTTGAGGGCTGAACTGATCACTCTGGACTCTCTGGCTCCATCCGACATTGCCTCTAAAAACTCGTCCACGTCTCTATGAATAGGCCATATATCTTTGTCGTGTCATGTGTCATGCCTCTCGACAAACCACATCATCTACATGTAAAACTGCAAATGAAATATGAATCTCACAATCTTTGTTGGAAAGACGATATATAGTTGTATAACATGGTTTAGCCTATCATCACCATTTACGTTTGGTTGCAACGATATGTATTACAGGAAAATTGACAACTACAAATAGCAGAGCATCTCGTCTCAGCTTTTGGTTTGGAAACCCCTCGGAAGACTACTCCTCATCTGTGTGAAAAGCGCAGACGGGGGTCTTCCAGTCCCTCCTGCACTGCTACCAAATGCAGAGAAGCCACCACTTCCTTGTTGGCTGTTAAAGCCTCCAAATCCACCACCTCCAAAATTTTGAAGAACAGATGTCAACAATAACCTTAATGACAATGTCATAACCCAAAACTGACGATTATAAAAACATATATGCCTTATTTGTTAGATGGTGCCAATTATGTGAGAAAAAAGGTGCTACCTGAACTGGGGAATCCAGTACCAGAAGCAGCCCCTGCAAAACCACCAGCAGCTGAGACAGCAGCAGCAGCAGCAGCAGCAGCAGCAGCAGCAGCAGCAGCAGCAGCAGCAGCAAATCCACCACCAGCTGACGCAAGACTAACAATCCCACCACCACCAGAAGCAATGGCAGCAAACCCACCAGTCGAATGAGAGCTTACCAAACCACCACCGAAACCACTAGGAGAAGTGGCACTTGTACCAGGTAGAACAACACCAAGCTGTCTTGACTGTCCAAAAGCACCAATAACTGATCCTAAAGCTTGCTGCCCTGATCCAATCTGTGCTGGCTGGCCAAATCCACTTCTGGCAGGAATTTCATGAGCGGTTCCCGTGCCAAAGCCACCAGAGAAGGCACCAAAATTTGTTAGCTGAGAAGGTTGAGAAGTCTGTGGAGATTGGAAGCTGAAAGAAGCGGGCCGAAACAGCTCTCCCGTTGGAATTGCCATAGCAAATGGGGAGCTAGCTGGAGTTGATGCTGCATTAACAAATGTCATGCCAAAGGGATTTGGCTTGGCAGCAGTTGAGGCTGATCCAATCCCAAAACCACCTAGGCTTCCTAAAGTGAGTTCAGCTGTTTGATTTTTCTCAGGAGCTTCCTCCTCCATCTCATCTTCCTGGGTTACTGCGACATCTGAACTTCCACTTTTTTCACCAATGGCACTTCCAGAAATTGGTTGAACTGCTACAGACAGACCATCTGTGGCAAATGTCTGTTCTGGTTTAGAGTTCGATGCTGTATGTGATGGAGTTGCCATGCCATTGAAAGTCAGCTTGCTCCCAGATTGCAATTTGTCTGAAGGTTCACTTGTAGGTGCAGATGGTGCTGAAGGCTCAAGCTTCAAAGTAAATGCAGGCTCAGGCTCTGGAGATGAGGCTTGAATTGAAGAATTCTCTTCCATTTTAGAGCTAAGCTTAGCTATAGGAGGCTGTGGCTCTATCTTGGAAGACTCGGTCTTTAAGTTCATGGAATGAATGGGACTAGGTGAGGGCACTGGTTTTTCAGGAACTTGAAAAGAGAAGCCAGAAGAAAAACTTGGAGAGGAAGAGACTGATGATTGGGAAAGTAAGGAGGTCTGATTATCACTAGTACTGGCTTTAAAACTCGTTGACAATCTGCCTATTGAGATTGCCAATGATGACGTTGATGCAGCTGCATTATGTAAAGAAGATGGGAGAAGTAATGATGAATGCGTTGGTGGAGATAATGATGGACTTGAAGTCGAGAGCAAGGATGCAGACGAAGATGACGATGCTATTCTACCCGACTGCCTTTTGCTTGCTGCAGCATCAGAATGGAAAACTTCTGCATTCAAGTTGGGAGCTGGATCAACAGATGATGCGGGAGAAAATGAAGATTCAAGACCTTTCCCAGATTCAAAAAACAAGCTTTTAGTGTTGCTAGGCCTATGCTTCACACTTCCAATTGTAGATTTCACAAGATTAGTTTCTTTATCATTTGAATTTGACGTTTCACTGTGTTTCTTTGTCAAAGAATGTGTCTGCCCAGGTAACCTCTTGGAGATTGATGTTGTTTGATGTAGGTCAGTTCTGGACTTCTGATTAGACATGGACTCATTAACTGAAAGGGATTCAGGCTTCTCAATAATAGATACCCCAGTGCTTGATCCATTGGCCGGCGGACTGAAACTTCCCCTGGCAATATTTTGGTTGACAATAGCTGAGGATATGGATGCAGACCGCAAAGAGATTGTAGAAAAACTGTTTACTGGTGATATTTGTGTTGCAGGCTATTTCAACCCTATAGATTGCAATGATCTTGAAGGGTCATCAAACCATTGACATGACGTTGATGGGACCTCAGAGGCCTGTTTTGTTGGTCTGTTCTGAATGACTATAGAAAATAAATGAAAAATAAGCAACAACAGTTCTTAGCTGCTTATCCTTACAAGTTAATGCATTTAGCACATTACTTCTTCCACTCCCAGTGGTGGCTCACCTTTCTCCACAGATGGATACAAGAGGGTTGAAGTGGTGGTACAATGCTCTGGGCGAGCAACTGCTGATCCCTCCAGCATGTGGGATTTGACATGTTTCTCATCCATCAACTAGGATGATCTGTTTGCGCTTGCCTTCGGGCGATCTTCATGCAAAAGCATTCTTTTGACAGTTGTTTTTGGAGGTTCAAAACTGGCCCAACTCTGCATTGAGGTTTGCAAGAAGCAACATATACACATCAATTAGCCCCGAACAAGACATCCAAAGGCAATGGCAAGAAGCAAAGATCTGGCAAACACATCTTTCAGGAACTTTTTCCTAAAAAGGCATTTCTTAGATAATCCAGCTTGCTGAAATGGTTACAGAATTTACCATTGACATTATTTTGCAAGTAAACAAAATCCCATAAGAACAATAAAGCCACGATAAATTTTGCCTTCCAAACCATTAGGTAAAATTTTCATTTCGAGATGGAAAGAGCAATTTATCGCTTTAGTAAAAGTGCACAATGCACATTAACGGTGATGTGTAATTGCCCCCTCAACAGAAAACCTTGTCCACTGTAAACCTTGCATAACGCTCCAAATAATTGGATCAATAATTTTTTCAGTGGTCAGACAATGGTGAGATTGCAATCCCCCATTAATTTTTTTTTTTTCTCTTGTTAGGAACTTTTGTTGTGGGCATAGTACCTTTTCATTTGTAAGGGTAAGAGTCCAATCCTGTACCATGTGAAAGTTAGAAATTATGACCTTCTATGTTTAAGGCTAAGGATCTAAATTCTGCATTGTGCATGGCCTGTTGCCCTATAAGATACCCCACCAATGGACTTCCAAGACAGTATAATTCTTGTGAGAAGATTGAGGAGTAACACATTTCATATTATCTGGTTGAAAAGCTTTACAACAAATTGGGACCGGAGTGGCAGGCATAACATTCCATGCTTTCTTTTCTATTCGTGTACACTGTGTTTGAATTGAGGGGTTTGGTGGGGAAGCGAAGGATACAAAGAAGAAGTGTTAGTGTTCAACCTACTTGGATTGTTTTTAGAGGGAGGGGAAGTGTATTGATGGGTTGCGAGGGCAGAGAACCAACAATTTGAGCACTTTTCTTCCCTACAAAATTGGGAGAAAGCCAGAGAAGTGGAGTGCTTGTTTTCAAGATATTTTTTAATACCAAGTATGCCTCTCAAGCTGTAGAAGTAAGTACGTAATCTATTCCAATCTTACCTATTTAGCTTCTGCATCTTGTCTCCCTTTAAAATTATTGTCTAACCAAACAGGAGGAAGGAAAGGTCACTCTTCCTTTCCCTTGGTTAATTATTGTCTTAGCCAAACAAGAAGAGGGATACCTCCCTCACTGTG
Organism: Euryodendron excelsum; assembly: GCA_033060915.1. Lineage (NCBI taxonomy): Eukaryota > Viridiplantae > Streptophyta > Magnoliopsida > Ericales > Pentaphylacaceae > Euryodendron > Euryodendron excelsum. Next base: position 29,577,933 of record CM065382.1, read on the forward strand.
TAACCCAGATTATTGCATTTTATATTGCATTACATATATTTAATTAAACATAAGTTTATGTTTTACATGTCAATTTCATTTAGACTACTTTGGTAAATCTCGGATTATGATTAATTATGGCTTGATATGATTAATTACACTATTCGGCATTAATTAAGCTAAGTATGTTTGATCTTGATAAAGTGAATTAACTTAGGGTAACTATGCTCAATTAGTTTAATCACATGTTTAGAGAGCGAAGATGAGTTATTGTCTTGTTGCATGAGTGATTGACACATCACCACCCCATGAGCCTTATAACAAGACATGTGTTCCACCATCTATTGTATCTTTGTGTCTATCAATTGCATGAGTGGGTAGAGAGAGAGACCATCATGAGGAGAGAGAATGAGTGGAGTGTGTAGAGATACTCCACTAACTCCCACACCCACACACATGCATGTCCTCTCATTGGTAGACTTGTATGTATTGGTAGAGAGAGAATGAGTGGATATTAAATAGATAACCCACTATCTCACACACTCTTGTTCTTCCATTTGCAAGACCTTGTATGTATTCTAGAGAGAGAGAGAGAGAGAGAGAGAGAGAGAGAGAGAGAGAGAGAGAGAGAGAGAGAGCTATGGTGTTTGGCTTTATAGAAAATGAAGAGAAAGCTAAGGAAAATCAGGAGAGATTCATCCAAAACTTGGATTAAGGTAGGGATTCGATTTCTATACCTGTATTCATGTAGTTACTTGTCTTACACACTCATTAGGACCCTTGCATGTGCCAAGAATTAGGCCTTTAAGCCCTAGACCAGGAAACCCCAAATTATGAGATGATGAACCAATCTTTTCACTTGATTGCCTTGAGAATGGATTTGAGATTCTTAAACCCCTTGATTCAATGTCGTTTTGAAACCTTCAAACCTCTTTGATTAAGTATGGTTAATTTTAGGCTCCATGGAAACACTTTGCATGTTGATAATAAGCTAAATTGTTTATCTTTATGTGACCAGTCCCTAACTTTTTGAACATAAATCTCTCAATACTTGGAAGTTTGCCATGAGACCAACGCCATTGAAAAATAAATTGTTGTACCTTTCTATTTATAATTTATGGACCAAAATTAAAGTTGAAATGAATGAGTTACGGTTGTTTGAAGTTGACTCTCTGTTTCTGTCCCGAGTTACTTTTTGTATACAAGGGTCGACCCCTGTGTTTAGGAGTTGACACCACTAAACCTAGAACTTGAATATGAAGTCTTTGTGTTTCAGGGGTTGACACATTCAACCTTCTTGAGCACTGATGTTACTTTCTGTGAAAAAGGGTAACACCTGCATTTTAGGAGTTGACACCTTAACATTCTTGAGTGCCTAGACTTGCATTCTGTAAAAAAGAGCTGACACCTTGATTCCAGGGGTCGACATCTTTTGTCCAAGTGTTGACACCTTTACTCAAGTGTTGACTCTTGACCTAGGGGCTTACCCTTTTGTTAGAACATCATAAGTTATTCACTCTAAATTACTTTTGTACTATTTTAGGGCCCATTAATGAGAACCTAAAGGAGTTTCTTAAAGGCTTATATGTTCATGTGTTCTTTATGCTTGAAGGTTATGTAGTTAAGGACTATAGAATTATCTTAAAGTGCTAAGAACTCAAGATGAGTGACTTGACTTCCGGAATTGTATTTCCAAATTAATTCTTATAGTAAGCATATTTTATGAAATAATTGTTCAAAATGGCTCTTGATAATTATGCTCCATATGTTAAATCTATCCAAAAGCATGCCATGAGTATCATGGATATTGAATGGCTTTGTTATAATTTATTTTAAAGTAAAATGAATATTTTATGACGTATGCTCAAGGAACAAAATTTTCATTTGTTTTCATCGAATTGGCCGAAATGTTTCTGTTTCCTAAGAGACCGAAACGAAATATTAGTGGAATAACAAAATACTGTTATTACAATCAATACACACCGGAACATAGAAAAATGCATCCAAACACAACAATATATACCGAAACAATAAGTTGTATTAACCAAAATTTAAAATTTTTATAAATGTTGTAGAATTTTCATACAAAAAATTGTATTTTACTATTTTACTATTTGTCACTTTTGAAATGTTTTTGAAACATTTTCGAAATGTTTCTGAAACATTTCTATTTTCGAGCCAACCGAAACAACCTCTCGAAACGAAATTTTAATCCTTGCATATGCCTATCTCGGGGTCTTGTTGCAAGTGAGACTATAATATAAACTCGTCATGTATATCTACATGAGACAAGTCTCCCTGTTGTCAAATGGTGACATTTTCACATCATGAAAATGGTATCTATTTAATATCCGGGTTGACACGAATATGTCTGTGTTGGTTTCTGTTCAATCTGAGATGACATGAGAAATATGATATCTGATATGTTTATGAAAATAGAGTATTTAAAAAATATGTTTTATCTATCTTATTTGGAATACTAACTACTTCAAATGTAGTTTGGAAATGCAAGGACCTTTATGGTATTCTTACTTCTTTCAAAAGCAGTATCCATGGTAAAACCTCATTGGTTGTCAAGTTATTCACTGGGCTGTGAGCTCAAGAAATCCTTTAACATCTTTTCCAGGTTATTGAGTTCACGTAGAGACTTAAGGAGCCATAATGCCATAGAAGCCCTTGACTTGCATTATAAATAGATTTTTGTGCCGTTAGCATTTGTGATGCTTGAAGCTTGGATGCACGGACTATTGTTTGAATATTTGGTGTAATCCTTTATTACATGAAGTGTGGTTGATGCATTGATGTATCTTCTGATGTAGTGTTTGTATGTAATATTGGCTCATATTGTTTAAGGCTAAAAGATTGTGTTACATGTATAATTTTGGGTATCGAACTTCTTATCATGTTTAATTATTTTGTAAGTGAGTTTCGATTAGGATGGACTTAAACACAGCTTTGTTATCCAATGACCTCACAGATTCCAAGTTTCTTGAATTATGTATGCTTCAGCTGTAGTATTTAAATAAATTATTCAATTACACTTTTGTCCATTTTGAGTTCAAGGCCTCTGGTAGCTTTTGGAATGTTAGCTATTGGCCGGTCATGGCACCAAATCCACATAGGGTGGGTTTGGGGTCGTGATATATTGTCTCTTTTCCTTCCATCCCTTTCTCTTGTAACCTACACTTACTTCCATTCCTCCTATTGGTTAATGTAAACTACACGACCAACAACTCCATTAAAAATCTCGAGCATTTTGGTATTCCAAGAAGCAATATATAAGGCAATACCTTCTTACATCATGCACAAATCTATCTTTTCCAGCTTCTCCATTTAAATAAAATGAAGGACAATTATCATTATAGAAATTTGTGGCCAGATTACAAAAACCAAGTCTTTGCTGGCTAGAATATAGGGAGCATTGTATCCTTGTCACTTAGCTAGTTCTCTTATTTTTGAGTTTTTTTAACACTAACAATATTGTTATTCTCCAAAGAATTCCCTAAACTAGCATTCATTGCAAACTACTTCCCCATCTAGGCTTGGTTTTACCCATGATACGCCACGTAGGAGAGAGAGAGAGAGAGAGAGAGAGAGAGAAGTGACCAGAAAATTTGCACACAACGGTGCCACTCAGATTGGAGCCTTTGACTTTTCGAACAGAACACTGTTGTTCCCTCCACTCAAGGTCGAGAATTTGTCTATCTTAACCAAAAGCCACTCTTCTGGGTGTAGGCTTTCAAAGCTGTAATCAAAGTAGAGGGTTTATAAGGGTAAATTTCACTTACCTCTCCTAAGGTTTTGCATAACAACACATGCACCGACCTTGGGAAACCGGCATAAACATCCCTGCCATTAGCTTTGTGAAACAAGTGTCAACTTAACAAAGGGCGAAATGCAAAATTGATTAACAAACAAAAGCTTAAAACATAAAAACTAATGGGATGAGGGTCAAACATTGAGAGGAGAGGCCTTTGGCACAATACTTTCCTCTCTCAGAAGCCGTATAACTTGATGTCACTTTCTCCCTTCTTTTCTTCTGCTCTCTTCTCTCATTTTCACCCCCCCTGCCTCCCCCTCCTTCCTCCTCCCTCCCTCCCTCCCTCTTCCTCTCTCTCTCTTTCTTGCCGAACACCCAACCTAGCCGGCTGCAACTACTAGTTTTCTTTGTAGAACCAGAGATACTAGAGGACATCGGTGAAGATTACAGTAGAGAATAATAGAGATTGAAGTGACAAATGCATCAACAGCTGCTAGGGTTTCGATCTAGTGAGAGAAATGATCCATAATAATTCACTTCCATCTTTTTCTTTCATTTCGTTCTTTTCTTTTCTTTTTTTCTCTTTAACTTAAATATATTTTATTCATTTGTTTGGATGATTAGAAAGATTTGGCCATGATTTAAAAACTATCAATGTACCTCATGAAACCCGAAATTAGGGTTAGTTTTGATTTGTGGAATTTTTTGCTAGGTTTTGGAGTTAATTGCTTTTTCTTTTTCTCTCTTTTGGTAAGTAATAGAAAATCCAATAACTGAGCCAAAAGGGGCATAACCTTTGTACACTAGGCATATACAAAACGAAGACTCTGAGCCCTCAACAAAATCAGGTTACATAAAAATCTACGAAAAAACGAATGTTCATAGAACTTCATTTAAACTCTAAAGACATCGTCAACCTATGTAACCCCATCTATGCATCCATAAAAGTGCATCGGTTCCTCTCCTTCCACGTGCAACACATCGAGTAGGAATCGTGAATTCTTTTATTCTTGCACAACTCTCACAAATATTTGTGTATGCATTTTTTTCCTTCACAATGATGTATACTGGGGATTAAGTTATATTTTGGTGGATTTTGTTTATTTACAAATATGATCCTATATATGTACTAAATTTTAAGTTGCTATCAAGAGAGTATTACATATTTTCTTTCAATAATTAATAATTTAATGTGGTATAAAAAATGAATTCAAAAAAGTAACTAAATACAAAACATGTGAATTTTTCTAAAAATTTAAATTTAGGAAAAAATGAAAAAATTGAGCTCAAAAGTTAAAAAAACAAAAACTTGACAAACATGCCTCTAAAAACTAGGAAAAAAAAAAAATACCAGACACAAGACCCAGCTAGAAAACTTGACAAATGTGTCCTATTATTTTCTAATTTATTTGGAACCAGACACACTTTGAAAACTTGAGGGACATGCCATCATTTAGATACACAAAAACACATTGCAAATTTTTTTATTTAAAAAAAAACTTAAGATCAAATGATAAAACAAAAAAATATGAATTTATATATATTTAAACTGTAAACTTGTTTTCATTATGTTCTATGTTAAATGATGATTAAATTATGGATTAAATAGTGTTTTAATGTCAAGTTAGTGTTATTTTTTTCTCTATATTTTAGGTGGTTTGCGAATATTACAGTCATATACATAGCAAATAAATTATACAACACACATTCTTTTTTGGCCATATCTCGATGTGTCTCATGTTCGTATACGTGTCCGTATCTATATCCGTGTTAATGTTCATACTTCTTAAACTACCAATATACCATATACACAAGATTTGCAGTTTGAGAAAGTGAGATTGAAGATCCATACTCATGCTATGCATGTATAGAGACATGTATTTATATGTATGTGGGTATGTGTATATTCAAAGAAAAATCAAGATCTCCCACTTCTACAACAAATAAAGGAGATTTAAAAACCCTGAAAGTGATAGATCACAACATGTTTGAAGATTTTGAAGCTTAGGAGACCGGATTTTAGCACCAGAAATAAAAGAAAAGGTTAAAAAAAACTTGTCCGATAGGGTCGTTACGGTTAAATGCCCATTACGGATGCTATAACAATTGTAATACCGTTATGCCTGTGATTTTTGTTCAACCTACTAAAGCGAACTGTAACCATTTGGTAGAGGTCAATACCGTTATGTAATGGTTTTGGCTAATTTGTTAAACCTTGGTCAATAGTAAGGATAGAGACCAAGGTGGTTGTCCATATAATGAAAGACACCTTTATTGGAGCACCAACATTCCAAATATTCTTTTATAAGAAAGAATGTCCCGTGCTACCCAAAATAAAAGAACTTGGAAAGATTGAATTGGGGATCTTCCATTACCATCCCTCGACCTCATCTCGTCCTCCTGATTTCTAGTGACCTTTGCCCTATACAACTGCCCAAAGAAATTCTCCATTGTCTCCAACTCCTAATCTCAGGCTGTTCTAATGAAGCAAGGCTCCCACATAATATCCAACTCATTAAATCTCAAATGATAAAAAACAAAAGCATTCTTGTCAACAGTAATGCTAAAGAGCTTTGGAAAGGCCTCTGTCAGAGGGGTATCCTCGCACTACAAATAATGCAAAAATTTCACTTTTTGGCTTGTACCAATCTGAAATTTGAATAACTACAAGAATCTGCACACCCTTTCTGAATCCCTTTACAAAACACCACCATCCCAAACCTCTGCTAAAACCAAACCCCCCACATTAATACCAAATTTGCAATCAACCACCCTTCTCCAAATACAACCCTCTTCCCATGCATACCTCCATACGCATTTTCACAACAAAGATGAACTGAACACGCTAAATTGTTAAATACTAAACCCTCCTTGCTTGCTTGGTCCACACAATATCTCCTAATCAACTAGGTCATACTTGAATTCGTCACCAAAACCAACCTACAAAAATTTACTCTGAATTTCTTCCAATGTCACGAATAGTGAAAAGAGATGTGAAACAGGTAGGCAAACTACTTAAAAGGTAATTATGGCAACTTTTGAGGATATTGCCTCTCCCAACCTGCCAACCTCCTCTCAAACCTTTCCACAACACTATCCCAAACTGAAGTAACCTTGAAAGACAACTCCAAGGATGCCCTAGATAAGATATAGGAAGGGCACCCACTCAAACCCCAAACAATCTGCTGCTAGTCGCTCCATATCCTAGACCACCCTCACTGAGATTAACTAACTCTTGCCAATGTTTAACCCTTAACCCCGATACCTCATCAAAACAAATGAGACAGAACGAAGATATCTCAATTGCTCCTCCCATTGCTAAAGATGATATGTAGATTGTGTGTTGTAACTGATACTATGAAAATTTCTAAAGTTGATTTTGATGTTCGAATTAAGTTTGTCCGTTTTTGTCTATTCTTATGACACAATGTTCGACATAGTGGTTCTCACAAGGCCGGAAATGTCAACAAATACTAAATTTTCTACCTTGTGATGACCCCAAGACACACTTGGTCTTAGCCAGCCCTCAAATACACACACTAGAGGATTGTCACAAGTGAAACAGGCACAATCAGAGTAAGCAAAGGCAAACCAAAATAACAGCAGAACGCATCCCAACCTTTTGCCTCTCAATAACAACAAGACTAAGCATACACCAACATCTAAGAAATGTTACCTGGTCCAGTCAATTGCGCCTCCTCCTTGCGGTATTTGATTCGGAACCCCTCCTAGCACTTGATTGATTTCTCCAGGACTGACCTTCAACAGAATCAGAGCATGACAATGTTAAGAGCTTATGCTTTGATGGAGTATCACCAGCTTTTTTTTCATCTAGAGAGCTGAAAGAGCCACTGTTATAAGGGATCCTAATTGCTTCAAACAACTCTTTTCTCATATTCGATTTTTTCACAGCAGGTGTTTTTATACTCAACACAACCATCTGTTTTGAGAGACCTTCAGAAAGTAGCTCTGCGGCTGCCAATTGTGAACCCATTGTATTATGTAATCTATGCAATGACTGGACATGCCTGCAGGTGAATACCTTTGATTAGATGAAATCATAATTTGACTAGCCTCTGTTCACAAACTTAAATCTGAAATTATTCTGCATCCAGTCCATAATTAGTTCCCACATGCATCCAACTGCAGCAAACACGGTTATACAGTATACACAAACACAACTATTTATAATTTGAGAGGCAAGAAAATGCCACCAGTTCTCATGCCAACATGTCAAAATAAAAAGAATGGTATGTGTTACAAATAATAGCCACAATTAGTATTTCCCATACCTCGAAGGCCCATATCTACTAGGAAAAGCTTTTTGACTCATTTCAACTCCTCCATTTTCACCAAATTTATTAAGCTTGAGAGTATTCAAATGACTTTCCAATTCAATTAGTTGATTGGTCAGTTCCTGGAGAGAGAGAGAGAGAGAGAGAGAGAGAGAGAGAGAGAGAGAGAGAGAGAGAGAGAGAGAGATACAATAATGCATTGAATCTTAATTTAGGCAAATACAACAAATCCATTACTAGTAAATGTAACTGATGGTCAACCTGATTTACTCTTATTATGTGTCGTTGCTTTAGCTCTAGTTCAGGACTCAATTTCTAGCAGGTATTGCCCATCAGTAGCTTGCTTAACAATGCCTTTCATATAAATTTTCCTCACTAAGATTGGAAAAGAATCAAATGATTATGTGGTGCGAACCAACTAATACAACAACAAAAATTGAACTCATAAACACACTACTAAATGACATGTGATCAAATGGTGACAGTTAAATTTTAGCAACTAAGAAATGTTATGCACACAAGCAAAGGGTTTGTATAGTTGCCACTTCTTAAGACATGGGCATGTTGAAAAGTAAATATTATTACTTTTAGTAGCTTTCATAATAGATAAATTATAAACTGAAGAGCACCAAAAGGTTACAAGTGTGCAACTAATGTACAAAATGCATACACGGATTACATAACTATACAAAAACTATGCTTTCATCTCTCTTGAAAAATCAAAGAAAGGCTCAACTGAAACTGCATATCACCCTGTTAGCAGACAGTCCAGGAAGCTTAATAAGGGAGCTTTTAGTTTCACAATGGTCTATTCCTCCCATAAGAAGAATGCCTGTTCCTCTTGTTCCATATATTCTGCCAAAAACATAATGAAGCTGCCTGCCATACATCCATCATTTTTTTCCCCTCCTGAGTCTGGCCTGACAAAAATTGTCTTTTCTCTTCTATTATAAGGATCAGAGAGTCAATCATATAAATTTTATAGAAATATCTGCTAGGACTTTTATTGTTGGCAAATTCTGTGAACAAAACTTTTGTAATATCATTTCAATTAACCTTTTGCATAGGGTTGGGTGTTCAATCAAATGCTAAGGAGTGGTTGAACAACTTGTGCAAGTCTCGAGAGTTTCTAGGCTAAAATTTCATCTCCAGCAGTTCTTGCTATCTGGCGCTACAACAAGAAATGACCTAGTTTTTGTTGAAAGTTCCATAAAGCCGTGCTGCCCTGGTGCTACCATCTCGCATCAGCGAAATTTTGCCTTTGTTTTGCGAAGTGTTCCCGAGAAGCGCGCTTCCTTGGCACTACCTGTCACTGCAGCCACCACCAAAAAGTCTTTGGAAACTTTCTTATTCGGCTGCTATTGCTTCTCAACTTCATAAAAGCCTATGCACAATTTCTATAGGGGTTTGGGATTGATTTGGAAGTCTAGGTTTACCCAACCTCTTCTACTATGAATATAAGGTTAGATGAAAGCCAAAGTTACACCTCCTCTTTGTAACCCTAAAAGAATATACTATCAGAGAGACATCATTGAGAGAGATTGTTGTTCATGTGAAGAAGATATCTTTGAAGCCATAGAAACATCTCTCTATTCCTTAGCAAGACAAAGAATTTTAAATTTTCATTAACTTAATCTTGGTGGTGCAACAAGATGTGAATTCATGGCGTGAAATTTGTCATGGTTCAAGCATGGGAGATTGGTGAATCGGGGTGCGTGCAAGCAAGATCAGTTCAACTTAAATTCAAAAATTTCGAGTTGGTACAGTTATAAGTTATTCTTTTGGACTGCTCGTGGATTATAGTGCTTGGAGATGGACTAGAATGTCTAGTGCTTGGTGAATTCAGACGATGTTGTGGTGTTCAACACTTAAGCAATTATCAAAGAACTGTATCCTAGGTAGATTGGTACGTCATTGTGGAGTTCGGTCAATACAAGGAGAGCATGTCTGAAAGCATGAGAATTTGTCACCTGAGGTTGGCATATCTAGGGTTGAGTTGTAAGTTGATTATCTTGTATTCAGTTCTTGATAGTGATTGCTTGGCTAGATTAGGTCTCGTGATTTTTTTTCAATTTGGGTTTCCACACTAAAAACATCATGCGTCTTTTCTTATGTGTGATTGTGAATGACTTGATCATATCCATTAAATGAATAGTTGATTAGATTAATTAATTGGTAATAATCAAGCACTCCTCCAAGTGAAGGTAAATCCATGTAGTTCAGAAATTTCATATTCAACATCATGATGGCAGCAAGCTGGTGTTTGTTGGAAACTCCTAGAGCTTTCTAAATTCTAATGAGTTGCACAGGAGTTTCTATGGTCAATGGCAATTCTTTCCACAATAGTTTCCTTTCCCATATTTCTACTCTTGCACTAATAAGAAATCTCTTTTAGAGTTTTACGGAAATTGGCTATGGAAAAGTAGGGTGAATGATGATAGTTGTAGGTACATGGGACTCACAACCCATGTGGTTGGACACGTCACCTCCATGTATCCTCCATCACCTTTGGGCGCACCCTGCCCTCAAGGATCCTTAGGACATATTCTCTAACAACCTCAATCCTTGGATCTTAAGCAGAGTCAAAGAATCCACCCAAGTGTAAGTCATGGCATTTCTTCGGTTGGCCATGACCCTCCTTATGAGACCATCAAGGACTTGTGGTCTGGAGGGTAGGATCCATGGGATCGTTAAGATGCCAATCCCTCTCCTCAGAGGGATTTCCTTGACCTGCCATAATGAGAGAGAGATCCTCTTGCAACAAGATACTTCAAGATAGCAACGTCACCTAGGAGGTGAGAAAGGTATTTAATGCAAGGTTAACTCTGCATCCAAAGTATCCCACCTACCTCAGCATATCCTGAATGTAGGATTGATCCTTTGAGGATGGAAGGTAAATCCCACCACGTGTTGTCCCTTTCCTCACACTTGGTCGCCTATATAAAGGCCTTTGCGCCTCCTCTTGAGATCCATCCTACCATCACTCCATCAAAAGACAAGAGAACGTAAGACTATGGAGTCCATAAGTCCATCATGCTCTCTCTAGTTCACTGCTCTCTCTCTCTCTCTCGGGCTGCTATTGATCCTCTTCCTTTCGCTCGGTTCGGTACACCTACAGCCTCTAAGGTTGCCCACAATAGTCACTGTATGTACAAGTTTTTCTTGTTCATTCTCTCTTTAGTTTGCAAAAATAGTTTCAAGTTTTCGTCCTTAAATTTGGTTCACCAAGATTTTTCTACATCATATTTTTTTTTAAAATTACTGGAAAGGCCAAGATCATTGAAATTAGGTAATACTTGACATTTATGGGTTTGGAACTCCTCAACCTCTCATAGTCTCATTCCTTCGGTTTTTTCTTGTTCCTTTTGTTTCTTTTTTCTCTAAACCCAACACAAAAGAGATTTAGATCTCATATTAATCTCCACCCCTGCTTACTTTCTCTATAAAATCCTAATCATTACAGTCTTAACTAGGTTTGTAAGAGCCTCTAAATAGATGAATCTTGATGTTCTCAAAGCAATGGAAAACACAACACTGCCTTCATATTATTTATTAATAATGCAACTTTGGAAAAACCGTAAGCTTGAAGTGTTTTTTTTTTTCTCCATAAGAAGAATACGTTGCATTGTGTTATCAAGAAGAAGTTTTATCTGTCCCAGCCGCTCATCCCTTATGCTCTATAAAGTCAAGAGGTAATCAAGAATCAAATATTGGTAATACAATGATACATATAACGGCAAGAAGAATGTACTTGCTAGGGAATTGGTTGACACTAGCAAAACTTAGCAATACATACAAGAAGTAAAGCACACAGCATATCACAAACATAATGAGCAGTGAAGAGGAATTAAAAAGGAACCAATAGAAACTTAAAAGACAAGAATGATGCCGTGGAAGTCAATACTTGAAGGTTCAAGCACATGATTATCATCATTGGTTAAGACAAAATTAGTTTAGCAAATGTCAAGAGTGTACCTTAAGACAGAAAAGACCATGTCTTTGTGTGTAGGGATCCTTTATGAAATTGGTTGACATAGACCATGTCTTCATGTGTAGGGATCCTTTATGAATTTGTTGACATGGCATTTCACTAATACCATGTCGCATGGATTGGGTTACTGAGTGTTGGGGGCGAGTATATGTCTAAGTTTCAGTTTCAGCTAATTCCCATGTCCAAGGCCATGGGAACATGTCAAAAAGTTCACATTTTTTAATTATTTCTTTTATTTTATATGATAAAAGTGTTTACAAGGTGCTATCTAAGAAGCACGAACACTTAACATGAGTGTCGGGCATGCCGACATGATAATTTTTAAAAAATGCAAGACATAGCACAGCAGAGACATGATAAAAGAATATATTTTTATAATTTTTATATGTCATATATATTTCTATATATTTGACAAAAAAAAGTAAAAAATATATAAGATAACACCAATTAAAATTAAAAAACAACGTATTCACTACTTAATTGACAACAAATCATTTACAATTAATTAATTACATCAAAAATGATAAAAGTAAATAAACACATCAAAAACAAAAAAGGTTGTTTCATCAATTCATAAGAATATAAAGTCATGAACTATCCAAAACATTAAAATGTTGTTATACTTTATCAACCATCCATCATCCTTGAATATAAAATTTATAAAAAATACACACAACAAATTAACCAATGACATCAGCAAAATACCTGTTCTTATTCTTCTTATTTTTCGATTAAACAAACTAGGGCTTCTCTCTCTCTGTCTCTGTCTCTCTCTCATGATTGATTTGGTTTGACAAAGATTTGTCCTCTTTTATTTTTTATTTTCAGATTTTAAAGTTTTCTTATTTACAAAAGGAACCACATTTTTTAGTTTTAAAATTTATAGTTGAGCCTCTGTTGTGTCCCTAAATTGTCCAAAATAGGACACACGCCGGAGGCGTGTCCACGCAGTGTCTAATTTAAAAAAAAATATAACAGTAATTGGACATGTAAAATAGATTGTCTGGCATGAGTCCCATGCGTGTCAGACATGGGTATAGCTCCAACATAATGTCCGTGCTTCCTAGGATCCTATAAAGCATTTCATGCATAATATCAGAGTTTTATGCATTTTTTATGATAAACTCGAATTAATAATTATTTTTATTAGGTGAATATTCAATAATACATGTTTGACACTTATCCCATACCCTATCCTTATCCGGAGTCCAAGTGTTTTAGAAGAGTTTGGGTAACATAGCATTAATATATTTTAAAGTAGCCCCTTCTTAGACAAGGAGCAGCATTCATCCACGTCAACCTGCTTGTATTAAGCATATTCGAGCAAACAGTAATGTGTTCTCTTGGAGATGTTGATCAATTAAGGTTATGTGGTATTGGTGGATTTTACCAAAATAACACGGATATCATTTTGGTCCTCCCACGAGCAGCCAATTAAGTCCACTGAGCAAAAAGACTTGAATGATGGAGGTTGGAGGTTGGAAGAGGCAATACTGGAGGGTGACTGGCATATGATATTCCTCATCTTAAAGGCAAGAAGTATGGTTGGCATGTTATGTACTTTGTTTTCTCCATTTAATGTTCATTCACATGATTTCCAACATCAGCTTTAGGAGTGGATTGCCTTGCCAAAAGGGGATCTTATATTTCAAAATTATATGAGAATCTCACTCCACCTTAAATTGGGAGATAGGCCAATGTCATTGTTAAGCCATCTACTTTTCTTTTCATTCATTTTATGGAATAATTTCCAAAGGGCAAGAGTGCCGCAAACCTCCAGTTTGTATTGCGTACTCCACTCTCAATGAATTTCATTAATTATGGAGAGAGAGAGAGAGAGAGAGAGAGAGAGGGGGAGAAGTGGTGCATCGAGCCCATTAATTAGCAATACAAGTAGTATTACAAGTAAAGATTTGCAGTTGATAGAACCAAGAAAATAGCATGTCTAACTATCAAGAGCTACAGTGGCCCAATCTGTAGAAATAAGTATGAAAGGGTAGAAAATAATGATCCGAATAACTAACCTTCCACAGCTTGCATCTGTCAACAAGAGTCTCTATCGTTAGAACTGAACTTTTCTGGAGAACAGTGCAGGCATCCCAGAAACCACCATCTCCTTCTATACATTCCAAAAGGGTTTCGAGTTCTTTGATCAGTTCTTCAACCTGAAAAATATAAGTTAGTAAGACAAACAGAAAATGGCAAATATCCTTAAATAAATACAACGAAAAAGCAAGCGCAGATATTGGTACATACAATAATTAAAGCCTGAATTATCAAAGACGTTAATATGAACAATGACTTTAGTTAAAAATGATATCAATGTAACCAGGCTCTCATGAAAATTACTTTGAACATGTGATGATCAACTAAAAATGTTTTTTCCCCACATATAGATAGAAAGAGAGAAAAGAAGAGTAGAAACGACATATGAGAGGGTGTGTAGCGACTTCCACGCCTCTCAGTCATAAGAGAAGAAGAGGGAGATTAGAGAAGAGAGAAGAAAAGAGATAGAAAGAAAGACGGAGAGAAAAGAGATAAAAAAATAAGAATGGGAGAGAGAACATATGACAGAAAAGAAAAAGATGATGAAAGTAGAGTGAAAGAGAGTTCTTCCAAATATTTTTCCCAAATTTTATTCATTTTCTACGGATAGTCTGATTCTTTCACCAACAAGGCCTGTTTATGGGCTTCAAAGGCAACGCTAGCAGTTTTCATTCTGGACTCGTGAAATAAAGCTCCTGAACCTTTGTGTGTATTGCTTGACTAGGGGTATGAAGACTAGAAAGTATTAAAAAAAGCCCGACTATAACTCACCCAACCCCATGGTTTAACAAATAAAATCCTTAAAACATAAATAAATTCAACAATATCATTCTAAAAGCTCCTAATAACACAACTAATTAAGTTACATCAATTGACAATCATCTTTTTTGCAGATCCGTCATATAAATACTACATAAGAATACATAAGCTCGGTTATTCACCCCACCATCGCTGGTACTAAGCTTGATATATGAAAACTTCAAACTAAAGCATCTAAGCCAGAGACTTTTAGGTTTCAATACTCAAGGCCATTCTCAATGTGCTCCCTATTAGTCAAGGGTGCAGGGATAGGTTGACTGGGTAGAGACCTAAGTACCTAACCTTTGGCATTAGTTCTACAAAGTGGCCGCTCTGTATCAAAGCCATGTTACAATGCTTGCAGCACAAGCTTTTATCATTATCCTCAGACTCGGCCTTCATTTTCTTATGGATCAGCGTCCTTGTGATTTGTCAGGCCCCCAGCTTTACAAGGGTCAAACATTGAAAGTTTTTAACTCTTGTGGGACCAACAAAACAGACACATGGAGCCATAAAATAACAGAGCTCCAGAAACTATTTTAAGGATGAAATGGAATAGAGGTGCAAACAGAAACAAGACAACAAAGCACATGGTAACATGCCACAACAAAATGCAAAAGTGAAGACAATTATATTACATTGCCAAATTGTTTTGATAGGTGTGGCTCAGAATTCAGCAGCCTTGTTGGGGAGGCAGTTCTGTAATTCCCTTTGCTAGCTAGGATGAAACTTCACTTTTGAAGACTTTCCCAATGTATAATTCTGTTGAGATGACAACGGTGAGCTATGAATGACAGGCAATGATTCAGTAATCCCTGCCCTAGTTGAAGTGTTCTGTCCTCCACAATAGGCTGTTTTTCCAGAAGAACAGAACGCAGTTGACGGGTCAGGAGCTTCTTTTGCACAGGAAAAGTTTCCGAATGATCCTCCAGGAAAACATGAAATACTCGAACATGTTCCAGGGCTATCAGATTGGTTACTCTGAATACAATTAGAAGGTAAAAGTGAAGGCCCTCCATCAGAAGTCATTGGAAAAATGAGTTTTCCATTTGAGGATTTTGATGAAGCACCCTTTGAGCTAACTGATCCATGGTTTCCTTGTAATCCTTTACCTGAATCAGCACCTTCTGCTAAAGTTACGGGAACTGACTGACTAGACACATCTGCTAAAATTTTTTATAAAGCATCAGGACTGGATCCACATTCATGAAGTTTTTGAGTTTCTGTCTTGCTGAAATCTCTAACCACAGGTTCAGGTCCCTCTAAGTAAGATGTCTTCAGAGATGGCTGTTTTAAATCTGTGCCTTGCTGCCCAGAAAGCAGTGATTGTTGACCATCTGTATCTTGGTTCAGTTTAGCGACAGGAAACTTCAGCTGCCCATTGGTTTTAAATGTCTGTGAATTAACAGGAGTTATTCCTTTTCCTGTTATAATTTCCTTAAGGGACATCTCATCTGCAAAGGGAGTGGTCGTCAGAAAGTTTTTCACTGTAGGAAGCATTGGCTCATTTTTCACAGAAATCTCACTACCTCCTTTTATGTAAAGTTCCTTCTTGTTTACTTCATGGGATTGGAAACCCAGACCTACTTCTACACTTCCCACTGCCAAACCAGAAGTTGTTGTGGCCACACCATCTACTGAAGATACCACTGTAGGAGTATCATCTTCCTCATCAAAAAGCAAAGAGACGACGTCAGATGGAACTGAAGCTCCTGAGACACTACAGAAGAAATTGATTCATTGTCAAATACACAGCTTTTACCATGGAGAAGATACTTGCATTATGTGAAAATACTATAGGAGAAGCCCAGGTAATGACAAAAAAAAAAAAAAAAAAAAAAAAAAACTCATTAACGGAGGAAAGAGAATGCAAGGAAAAAAAAAGAAAAAGAAAGATGATGCAGTACCTGGCTACGTGGAACATAAAAAGCTTTCCGTCAAAAGAAAGACAGAGAAGAATGCGAAAAGGCGAAAGTTCCTTATATTCAGCTCCAAGCTTGACTTCAACTTTCTCATTGTGGGAAATCCTGTCCATACAGAGCCCAAGGACCATATTATCATCACCATTTCCTGAAAAAGAAGGTGGGTGTAGTAAACAAAACTTGAACTGAAATAAATTTTTAGAAATACTGCAAAGAAATTTTAGCTATGAACTTCCACAAAAAAAATTACTTAAACAGCAATTCTTAATGAAATTGGACCAGCTTGTCAGGCTGCAATGATTCTCATCAGCCAAAAACTTCTACTCTGAAGATTGCAGACCTGGACCAAGTAAAAAGTTTCTTGACAAACATTGTGATACTCTAATAGGGTGGAGGGGTTTCTCAGTAGGACTCCACATAAATGGTCGTACCCAGTGCACAAAGCTCCCACTATACTGCAGGTAGCCTTACCCCTGTGTTTTTGTGGATAGGTTGATTCACGTGACTCAAACCCATGCCACAGCTTTGGAGCGGATCAGCACTTGCTACCATGCCAATTCACGACCACTTGAGGAAGGCTCCACATAAGACAGAAAAATAAAAAGAAGGAATAATACAACACTTCCAACTCCAACAAAATTGACATTGTTAATATTGCAAGACAAAAACAAACTTTACAGACAGCACGTGTAAGCACACACAAAAAAAAGTTCTGTCGATAATCATATTAGAAAGGAAAACAGGGATGCCACTTTCATACATTGAAAACAAAAAAAGGTAAAAAAATTGAAAGTTAAACCCCACACTTGATCTCAAGGGTCTAAATTCAAAATTCAAAAAGTTCTCAAGGTTTGGACAAACTTTCCACTATAAACCAATTATTAACAAGGCTCAAAGACTTACCATTCACTTGTGAAAAAGCTCTCCACTTCTTTAAACAACCAATGAATCCTTTACTCCAAACCAACCGTGTAATGAGGCAAAAAGAAACACATTCCGCATCTTCCTTCTCCCCTTGCCAACTCCAGCCTTCCATCAACTATGAAGGGAAGTTACAGCCTTATAAAAGACGCCAAGCATTTCCATACATGACCAAAAGCAATATTCCATCTCTATCAACAGCCTACAATGCATAAGAAAATGATCCATCAACTCACCTGCCTCCTTGGACCTAACGCATATAACATTAATTTGTATTAATGAGCATATAAGAATGAGATCATCCATCACAAGGATCTTCCCATGGACAGCTGTGATTCCACAAGAAAAATGCAACCCTGTAGGGTCTTTAGCCAAGTCCCTTCTTGACACTTCAATTAGCTTTGTCTATAGAGTGTCATTTTAATTAGAATAAGACACTCCCCCATGGACAAATCCTATCTCCACTACAAAATCCCTAAAGAGTCTTGGTTTCGAAAGAAGACACCAACATAAATGCAAATAAAGGGATGGAAGAGGCTGTAGTCTACGCCTTACTAGAAGCCAAGTTCTCCATGGTACACGAACTTCAATCAATTACAATTTCCCCAGATTCACCCTTAGTCTTGTGTGTACCTCAAAACAAAAGAACACACATTGCAAGGAACCTAACTACTCAACATCAACCCCATATAAGGTATGCGGGATATTTGCATGCAACAAACGAGAACAAATATATAAGTCCCTTCTGGATTGTCCACCTAGAAACCCTCTCCAAAGCCTCCCAACTAGGAAGCACGGACATTCCGTTGGAGGTGAGGTACTTGTGTTGGACACGTAGCGGACACCGACATGCGCAGGACACGCGCCGGACACTCCATTTTACGTGTCCGATTTCTTTTTTTGTTTTTATTTTTTACTTAAATTGGACACTTCACGGACAAGGTTTGGACATAATTTGGATATTTTAAAGACACGGCGTGGGTTGAACTATAAATTTAGAACTAAAAAATGTAATTCATGTTGTTAATATGAAAACTTTAAAATTTGAAAACAAAGAAAAGGGGTAGATCTTTGTCAAACCAAATCGATCGATCGATCGATCGATCGAGAGAGAGAGAGAAGTCCTAGTCTGTTGGATTGAAAAAGAAGAAGAAGAAGAGGAAAAAGAGAAGAAGAAGAACATGTATGCTACTGATAGCGGTGGTTAATGTTTTCTGTGTTCTTTATAGATTTTATATTAGATGATGATGGATAGTTAATAAAGTGTAATAACATTCTAATGCTTTGGGTAGTTTATGACTTTATAGTCGTGTGTATTGATAGAACATCCTCTTTGTTATTGATGTGTTTATTTACTTTTTATTTTTTTGATGGAATGTAATTGACTAATTGTGAATGATTTGTTGCCGATTAAGTAGTGAAACTGTAAAACATGTTATTTTTTTTAATTTTAATTGGTACTATCTTGTATATTTTTTTACTTTTTTCTCCTTGTAAAATATTTATATATGTGACATATAATACAAAATAAAAATATACTTTTTTGTCATGTCCTTACTGTATCGTGTGTTGTATTTTTTTAAAATTGTCATGTAGGCCGACACCTGTGTTCGTGCTTCTTAGGCTTTGAAGATATAGCCGTGTCCACCATTTGGATAAAAATTTCCAATCACCAAAACAAACAAAGGTAGAGATAATCATTCCCTTTGCCTCAACCTTCCAAGGAAACCACCAGACTAGAAAATTTTTGACCAACACAAATAGCTTCGAATTTACAACAAAAAGTCTATCCTCCCCGACATATACAACAAAAAGTTCCAATTTACATGATCATAGTCTTTTTCAATATTAAGCTTCCAAATGTCCATGGTTATACACCTTGTCAATCAAGAGTTTAGACTGTTATTTGCCACCAGAATATTTTCAAGAAGGTGCCTATTTATCAACAAAAACACAATTTAGGACTTCAACACTATTTTGACAACCACTGCATTTCGCATTATGACTGCAACTTTCGATAAAAGCTTCTAGATTTTATCGCCCAGAAGTTGATACGTCAAAAGTCCATATTATTGACCTATGCCTTTTTCCCAAAAAACAACGCCATAAAAGAAGTATTTATGCTCCTTTCAAATTGGTATGTTTCATAGAGAGAAGCCATGCTCCCTATAAAGACCTACCACACTACCCCACCCCTTTGTCACGACCCCAAACCCACCCTGGGCAAATTTGGGACCGCAACTGCCTATAGAAAACTACCAAAGGCCTCAAACAAAACTTGGATAAAAGCACACTTGGTTTATTGATTCATTTAGCATAATTAATATGGAAATTTAGGCGGAAGCATACTTAACATAAAATAAATGGGACTATTTGGTCAATGCATATGGAGCTGGCTCTGGTTATTCCCAATCCCACATAAGATGTAAAACATTATATGTGATGTCCCAAATCAGACACCTAGTTGCCTTAGGACAAAAGAGACCCTCACATAATAATATACACAACTCCATTTAATACGTCAAAATGTAAATCTAACATATTCATAGATACTCCATGAATTACACAGGTCTTCAATTAACAAAAGCTTCTATTTATGTGAAGAAGGTCCTTGTGATCCTCACTTGAGCATGCCAACCTGAAATAACATACAGGTCGAAACCTTCAAAATCTTTATAGAAAGTGTCAAAACAAGGTCTTCATCTTATGTACCCAACAAATAGTTCCTTTATGTTTTACTAAAAAGAGAGATTGAGAAGTTCAGCAAGGAGTCTGATTTAGTGTTGCCAATTGGGAAGTTTGCCTATAACAGAATTCTGGCCATTAATCAACTGGGTTTAAATTATGGCCCAATGACTGCTTGGGTTAACTATAACAAGGAAATTTAAACCCTTCTTCACAGATCCTAATAAATCTCTCCTTCCAATATGGCAAAGAATTGCAAAGAATAATGGAGTCCGCAAAAAACTTTACCCTTATGAGCAACCCTAAGAGTGAAAACAATCAAAGGTTCCTACTAAGGAAGAAGAAGCCAAAATCAAATCAAGAAAGCATTGGACACCATGTACGCGGCCCAACATAACTGAGATCAACAATGGATTCCAAATTGTCCATGAGAACATTCACTTTTAACCAATTTTTAACTCCTCTTATAATTTGTAGTCATATTACTTCTTTCTCCTTTAAGACTCAGATTTCGCTGCCAGGATGATATTATTGCTGCCGCCTGGCAGTTAAGTACACTCTTCAATATTACAATTGTTTACACAATAAAATGTCCCACACAATATAACCCAATCCATTTTATAATGAAACCTGAAAACTTCCATGGAACTATAGGACCTCAAACCCCAAGCATCACCAATCCTGAAGGTGCATCACGGTTTTTCAATAGAGTTATAGAGGTATATTTTTAAGAAATCGTCCAATTCAAAATCACATCCTCATTAATCAGATTAATATCGGATGCACTAATTGCTGGGTGCATGACTCAAAGTAATTTGTCTGACAAGTCAACCTTGATCGAACTCTCAAAAAAGCAGTCACTGCTGCCACAATAGTTAACTGGTCAACCTAGTGCTGAAGTTGAAAAGAGTTGTTGAAATTAGACAACAGCTTGGTCAAATGAACATGAACAATCAAAGTTGTTAGTTAGCAACAACACTACTTTAGAACAATTTGTGGCAAAACCAGGTTAGCAAAACCTCATACAACTCTCCAGTATTAAAAGTGCGACAGCAAAAGCCATATTTTTGTTGAGCAGCCCAAAGACATGATTCTTGGATTCTTTTTTTTTTTTATTTTTTATCTTTTTTGATAAGTAAGACACGGACTAAACAAACAGGACTTCAACCATACATTTCCATGTTTGCAAGTGGCAGGAGTTACCACTCAAGCTGGTTGTTGGTAGATATTGGCGTTGTGGGCGACCTTAAGGTACATGGGTGTATGCATACCCTCTAGAAAGTATGATAATCACTCAAAGATTGCCGATCCAATTAAAGAGCCGAATAGAGAGAATTGATGGTAGCCACAGAAAGAGAGATTGAGCTGAGAACCAATGAGCCCCTTGGACAACTAATGTATTGATGTCTGATGACTAAAGGAAGGATGACCTCCTTTATCTAGGTGACAGGGCATGAGAGGGAGAGCTAAACTGTGATGGGCTTGAAAGCTCTTCCCTCCACGCCGCCAGCAGTCAACTCTGTAGCTGCGATCCTCAGAGGTAGGTGGAATTCAACTCAGTGATTCAGAGCTTCCTGCATTTAATTCCTTTTGTCTTCCCCTTGTTAATATCTATCTCAATGTATCTCAATAAAGATGGACATCTCTCTCTCTCTCTCTCTCTCTCCGGACAGGTCACGAGGCAGATCCCTCTGAGAAAGGAAGTAACCTTGATGAACCCATTAACATTAGCCTCCAAACCACAAGTTCCTGATGATCCCGTATGGAGTTATGACTAAGCTAGAAATGTCATGATAGGATGTACCCAAGTGGTGAGACTTGGGCTATGCTCAAGACCTAAGAAGTGAAGTACGCGTGGCAGATGGAGATACGCACTTACGAGTGGTGGCGAAGGGTGAGGTGGAAAGTTCTTTGAAAAAGTCCCTTGAGAGGGTCCGTCCCTTGGCTAGGCTGCAAGAGGGGGGTCATAGGTGCCCCCACTCAGGAGGCTTCGCTGCTTGGCCCTAGTTGGGTTCTGGGACTAAGAAATTGTGTACGTTAGTCTGACCCAGCTGGGCGTGGCGTTGTCTTGCCAGCCTAGGTGGCCAGTGGACATGATGTGGCACATATGGCTTACATAGGTTGTGATTCTTGTGACCACATACCTACAAGAGTGTATTATAATTAAAGTAAAAGTAAATATGAACAATAAATGATCAAGACATCTTGCCAAGTGAGGAAATTTAAACTCACTTTGAGTGCAGATACTCTGCACAATCTGAAATTGATCAACCATATTCATCACAACACCACTAAGAAAATCAACATACTTAGCATACTATATGATAATATAATTTAGAAAAGTAGGAAGAAGAAAATATATATTTGATCCATTAGAATTTGGCCTAATCTACTAGTTTGAGCACCTTGAAGAGCAATCTTCGGACACAGAGTATCTCTCAGAATATCAATAACTGCAGCTTCCTTCTTCTCATCATCTGGTGACCAACCAAACAATACGATTTGCTGATCTGTACTCTTCCGGTTAGATGTAATTGCAAGCTCACTGTCATGTAGAAACATTTTGACTAAGTAATGACCCATGTGTGCAAGACTGAACACGGTAAATAATATTTTACATAATCCAAAAGTGGTAAGAAGTAATGTGAGTACTTGCTCTAAGTCTAAGCTCATACTTGTATCAGACCATAAAACAACGAATGACAAAGATCCGATATATCAGCCCCATCATACCATGAGAATAAACCATATATCTACATCTAGCTATAAAAAAATATTTAAACAAGTAAGATGCAAGCAAAAAATTAAAAAGAAAAATATGGCAACCAAGCCCAATCCAGGGAGCAGGATCCAGGGCGACAACAGAAGACGCAGAGGAAAAAGTTTTTTTACATTCTGCTAGCTAATAAGTAAAATCAACAGAAATATTTCATTTTTGACAGAATTCATGCATCCAGCAAAGAATCTTGAGTTGCAACTGCTAGTTCTGTCACGAGGTTTTTCTGCGAAGACCAAAAGAGACTGAGTAACTAAATACATTCACTCAGATTCTATCAAATAATGATAATTCTGTTTTAGTACTTTCTCTCAACTTGGAGTAGATGCTTCTTTTCTTTTTTTATTTTTATTTTTTTTCGTCTTTTGTGTTTGTAGTGCAAAGGTATTGGTCATGCCAAACATGTGAATAATCTCATGTAGCCAACATACAATGACACCAATTCTAATTCATCTACTAACTGAAGGCTGGTCATCACATGGGTTTTCCTATTGAAGTGTCAATTGATCAAAATGTGCTTCACATGATCACATTCAATGGTGTAATAGAGAAAGTTAACAGCTTTGTTCTCACAACAGAAGCCCATTGGATCCAGTGTCCAAATTGGAATTTAGATAAAAGCAAGTTCAGACCAAAGGCACAAAAGTGATTGCAGCATAACAACTGCATCCAGAGGGATGGGACATGGAGTTCAGGTCTCACTATCAAGTCAAAGCAGCTCAGACACTCCATAGAGTTGAGACAGATATTCTGCTCTTGAAGGAGGGCTTGAGTGTAGTACCCCATCATATTTTAGTAGCTTTAAAATTATTCATTCACGACCCGTAATAGTTTTACGGGTAATAAAAATATTATCAAGATTATTGTTTCAAAAAACTTTGGGCAATGAAATGTAAAAAACTAATAGTGCAATTAATTTGTTGTCCAAGCACCAATTATCATTGGTTGTATGCATGCGATACATGGCTCCTAAGAGAGAAGCAAAACCATGTAGGAGGTGTTGCTTCCTCACCATGCAACTAATCAACTCACAAAATGCGTGATCGGCTAAGAGAAAGCTAGGGTGAGAGAGAGAGAGAGAGAGAGAGAGAGAGAGAGAGAGAGAGGTTGGTGCATGGAGAACCAAGAGAGAGCATGGGAGAAAAAAATAAAAAAAATAAAAAGGAAAGGGAGAGGTGTTAGCCGAATGAGAAGAAAAGGAATGAGTGAATGAAAATTGCGGGGAAAGTCTACCACTTTAACTTGAATTTATGTCAGTGTGTTATGTATTTTAGCAGGTATTTTTATGTATGAAATTTGTTTTAGTTTACCGATTGTCGGCATTAACTCGTAAAATTCTAACAAAATAATTTGGGATTGTGTGGCATCCTTGCAATATTGTGAAACATATTTGAGGTAAAATAGTTGTATACAATATGCTAATTTCTTAAATCTCTTTGCAAATAGTATATTTGCCTTGGAATTTATTGCTAAATGTACAAGCACACTCACCGGCATGATTATTATTGATATTGTGAGGAATGATTAGGGCTTACTACTAGGCTTGTTATGGAAGGGTGACCCTATGGGGTATAAGTTATGGTTATTGGAATTTGAATACTATTACGTGGCACATGTGGCGTTTGACATGGTACTGAGAAGTGCCAGGTATGAGGTCTTTATAAAAATAATGAACTGATTAATACCCACGTGGTTGTCATAATTTGTTCAATTCTCAATTGACGTTTGGTTGATCCAATATGTTGAACTGATTTGATTGGTTTTTGGTTTCATTGTGATTGTCCTTAATGGAGCACTTGAACTATTGTTGTATTGTATACATCTTGGTTAAATTTTATTTTTCAAGTGAAGCCATATCAAGTGCAGGCTAGATTTTTACAGCGTATTTCTTATAGATATTAAATTGAGTAAATTATTTATCAATTTGAAGACATATTTGGAGTTAATTGAAGTTGTATTTTATTATTTGGAGATGTTAAATTGATTTGATTATTCGGAACCTGTGAAGAATTATTTATTATTCAGAAACACATATTTTGGAGGTAATTACAATTGAAGACACGATTAAAAATATCCTTGAGGTCATTTTATTCACTTGTTTTATTTATTAACGGTCCGAAAAACTTAAGGTCGTTTATTAAGTGTTGGTCCAAAGAGAAGGTGATGGTGGAAAGAGATGAGGACTTCCATGGTTAGAATCTCCTTAATCATCACATAATTAGATTGGTTTTGGAATTGGATGAATGGAATGAAGAAATTGAATTGGTCTAGGGTCCAATTCGAGTTCTTTCAGTTAGAACTGACAAACTTCAGGAGAATGATCATAACTCCCTCTACAAAACTTAAGACCTCGCACCGTTTGATGCGTTAGAAACTAGACTCATAGTTTCTTGTCAATTGATATGGAATTGAGTTCAAAACTGGGCTAAAAATGCTGTCTGCAACACTATTTTCAGCATGTTAGGCCCATATTCAAATGCGTATAACTCCCACATCGAATCTTTGTCTAGGACCCAAGACCTATGGATGTAAAGCTCAGTAAGTCCACTTTTTAATGGTACAAATATCAATTTCAGATTCTTAGTATTTAGAAAGATATAATTAACATGGTGCACCTAGATCAGAGGATCATAGTTCAAACCTTAAGTTTCTCACTCATTTGACTTTGGGCGACTTTTGTGACCCCTCTATTATATCTTAAATGTTTCATATCATACTTTAATGGCGTGTTTTTTATATTTATACTCATATATTGAGCAATGTGACAAGTGCTAGGTTCCGAGGCAAGTAAACAAACTTCAACATCATCAAAGGAATGATTTGGCTATCTATTTTAGTCTAAGAAGCACGTATACTTCTAAGAGAGTGCCGTGTCTGTGTCGGACACACATACTCCTCAGGCACGCTAATTGACGTGTCCTAAAATTTTGTTCCTTGATTTCTTAATGGGCAATGTAAACTTGTTTTCATCATATTTTAAGTTAAATGATGATTAAATTATAGATTAAATGATGTTTTCATGTTGACTTAGTATTATTTTTTATATTTTTGATGGTTTGTGAATGTTACTTTCATATTTAGAGCAAATAAAGTATAAAAGAATATATTATTTGTCGTATCCCTGCCATGTCCATGTTCTCATTTTTACAAAATTGCCGTATCCCATGTCCATGTCCATATCTGTACCCATGTCAGTGTTTGTGCTTCTTAGATTTTAGTGGTTTGGTAGGTTGAGGTGGGCATACTAATTCCTATTGAATATTGGTGAGAAGAAAAATATGTATCTATGTGAACTATAGATGTGTACATTTACATGCAATGTTTATCGAGATGTTTATGTGGTGGTTTTGCTGTGATTCAAAGTTAATGCATTACATTGCACTACCTTAGTGGTGTTATATTGCACTGCCTTAGTAGTGTTATGTTACATTGCCTTAGTGGTGTTATCATTCACTATCCATGGGACATGCCTGTGAAACTATTTCATAAATTATACATCACAGTCCAAGGGACGTTGCCTAACAGGCTAATTCATTCATAGTGCATGGCCGGTGGCCAAAATGTGATATGATGTGATTGCTATATGAGATGTGTGTGGTATTGTTTGGACTTAGAGCCAATACGATTATATTATTCATGGAGTTGTGGTGGTCATTTTTACTGAAGTATATCTTGCTAGTTGTCGCACCCAGATTTTTCGCACTCGATGAATACTCACACAAGCGGGAAAAATGCTGTATTCTCTCGTTAGAACTCACCCTCCTAAAAGAATGAGTGCAACTAAGTTTGAATTGAAAAATTGGTTTGAATAAAGGGCTTTTGAAAAAGATTCGGAGTCGCCACCTAACTTGATTAAGGTGAGTTAGGTCACCTAAAAACTAAGCATAGTCCAAAAACTACACTTAGGGTTTTTGAAAAAAGATTTGAAAATATCTCCTCGAGAGAGGGTTTTTAAAGAAAACAGGTTGTTTGGCAACCTTTGGAAAACATTTGGCCCTTTTTAGAAAAATAACTCCTTTTTGGTCTTTGAAATCAGTGATTCTAAGTTCGGAGGTTGGTTACGTGTAGGGAAGATGCACTAAGCTATCACCCTACCCCGCCCTTTCGGTACCTACATGTCAATCTACCATAAATTCACCTATGAAAGTCTTTGACCAACTGTAGTTCAACCCTATTCACTTTAGAAAAACAATGTTTAAAAACTAATTTAGCATGATGCATAATATGCAAGTGCAAGATGAAAGAATAGATTTAAAAAGAGATTGCTTTGATTTGAAAATAGATTTGAAAAGATGGAATTGAAATTGGAAAGTTTGAAAATTGAAAGTTGAAATTTGAAAATAGAAATTTGAAATTTGAATTTTAGATTTGAAAAGATTTTGAAAACCGCACCCATGAGGGTGGAATTGAAAGTTTGAAAAGTATTGTGACCGCACCTATGAAGGTTGCCTACGTATCCCTTTGGGGAAATCAGGTCAGTCGTAGTTCGGACCGGAGTCCGATTGAAAATAGATTGATTTGAAGAGAGAGATTGAATTGGAAGAAAGAGTTTGAATTGAAAACTGGATTTGATTTGAGATTAGAAGAGGAGATTGAATTTGAGAAGATTGGACTTGCTTTGGAAAGATTGATTTTGGAAAGACTTGGTTTTAGGAAACCTAGACTTAGGAAAGATAGGAAACCTAGGAAAGACTTGAGATTAAGAAAGATTGGATTGGAATGTTGGATTTGGAAGATTTGAAAAGATTTGGAAACTTGGAATTTAGGAAAGATTTGAATTAGGAAAGTTTCGAATTAGGAAAGTTTCATTTTTGGAAAGTTTGAAATTAGGAAAGTTCTAGGTTTAAGAAAGTTTCAATTTAGGAAAGTTTTGAATTAGGAAAGTTTTCAAATTAGGAGAGTTTCGAAATTAAGAAAGTTTTGAAATTAGGAAAGTTTTAGGTTTAGGAAAGTTTTGAATTTTGGAATGTTTGAAAAAGGGAAGTTTTGATTTTGGAAAGTTTGAATTTAGAAAGGTTTTGAAAAAGGAAAGTTTTCGATTTAGGAAATGTTTGAATTAAGAAAGTTTCAACTTAAGAAAGTCTTAAATTAGGAAAGTTTTGAGTTTAGAAAAATTTTAGATTTGGAAAGATGTTGAAGTTTTGAAAAGTTTAAAGTTTAGAAAGATTTGGGTTTAGAAAGATTTAACTTAAGAAAATTTTGAATTTAGGAAGCTTAGAATTTTAGAAAGATTTGAAATTTAGAAAGTTTAGGATTTAGAAAGTTTTAGAGTTTAAATTTTAGAAAGTCTTGAAATTAGGAAAGACTTGAGTTTAGGAAAGATTTGAAAACTTAGGTTTAAGAAGTTAAGATTTGAAAAGAGGGTAGAATTAGGAAATGGTAGAATTAGGAAAGATTTGAAAGTTGAGTTTTAAAATTTAGGAAAGATTTTTATGTTCAAGTTTTGAAAACTTAAGATTTAGGAAAGTGGAAGTTTAGGGAGGATTTGAATTAAGAAAGAGTTGGATTTTGAAATTTAAGGAAAGATTTAGAGTTTAGGTTTAGGAAACTTATGGTTTAGGAAGCTTATGGTTTAGGAAGGTATTGAATTAAGAAAGGTTTAGATTAGGAAGGGATTGGATTTGGTTTCTAAAAGAAAAGATTTGATTTTTGTTTCCAAAAACGGAGGACGGGATCTAGTTTCCTAAACGGAGAGATTTGATTTGGTTTCCTAAAGGGAAGATAGGATTTGGTAAGGATTTGGAAAGGAGATTCTAAAAACCCTAGATTTGGAAAATCATAGTTTAGACGTAGAAAATAGGTTTTGGAAACATGTATACTTTTTATGTGAAAACATGAGGTTTTGGAAACCTAGGTTTGGGGCAAAGTTTGAAAATCATGTCTTTGGAAAGAAAATTAGGGTTTCCTAATTGTGGGTTCTAGGGCTTGACTTGGGCTCTAAGAAAAGAGTTTTTGGAAAGTGCGTTTTTAGAAACGAATGTTTTCTAGAAGGGAATCCTAGGGAGGAGTTTTTGGAAAGTGAATTTGGAAAGAGAGTTTTTGGAAAAAGATTTTAAAAAGAAGGAGTTTTGGAAAGTGTATTTTTAGAAACGTAGATTTTAGAAGGAAAATCCTAGAGGGGAAATTTCTAGAAGGAAGATTTTGGAAAGATAGTTTTTTAGGAAGGTTTTTGGAGATAGTTTTTAGGAAGGTGAATCTAGGGAGTGCTTTTAGAAAGTGAATTTTGAGGAAAGGATTTTGGAGAGGAGTTGAAAAAGAGAGTTTTGAAAAATAGATTTTGAAAGGGAGTTTTTGAAAACAATTTTGAAGAGGAGAGTTTTAGGAAAGTATGTTGAAAAAGAGATTTTTGAAAAGAGAGAGTTTTTAGAAGAATTAAAAACATCTCACTTTCCTAAAGCAATTCTAGCCATAAGAGGGCTAGAACCACTTTAAGAAAGTGGTTTTGATAACAAGGTTTGAAAATATAGACCAAAAGGCCACTTTTAATATAACACTTTCCAAAAGCAACCCTAGCCATGGAAAGGCTAGAATCACCCTAGAATTGTGGTTTTGAAAACAAGTTTTTGAAAAAGAGATTTTGATGCAACTTTGAAAACAAGTTTAAAAACGTTTTGAAAAACAACTTTGAAAACGGTTTTTGGAAGATGCAAGACTATGATATGCACAATGCAATTTGAGGGTCGTGAACATATAAGGCTAAGGCTTCACCACATAATCAAGGGGGCCGGACCCACGTGGTGTCTGGTTAGACTAGAAGAAAGCCCTCGACACGGTGACTCTCCAACAGTCTAATCCTACACATGGACCGGGAGTCCCCTTGTTTCAAGCATGCAAAGAAAGGGGGCGAGAGAGATGGGGGATTAAAATAGAGAAAACCCAAGTGGGTTGGAGAGAGAAGAGAGAGGGGGGAAGTGCGGAAATTTAAATAGGGAGCCTACCTTGTATCTTGTTATTTGCGCGCCGTGCGGTCTTCAATCTTCAATCTTCGTCTTGATCTTCACCTTCAGTCTTCAAGAGTTGTCTTCAAGCTTTGGATTGCAGCTCCTTAAGTCTTCAAAGGATGGTTGAAGGCTAGTGTACGAGTATATGGGGGAGTGTATAAGTTAGGGTTTGTGTATGGTGGCTAGGGTTTAGTGTAGGGTGGCTAGGGTTTGGAGAACCTAAGGAAACTAGGGTTTTTTGGAGGTGCTCGAGTTTTGTATATCGAAATATAGGATTCTTAGGTTAAGTTTGCAGACCCTTTTCACATTGAACGAGGCTCTGTATTTATAGAAGTTGGACAAACCTGGCGCCTGTTGCAGTGGCGCAAGGGCAAACTTTACACTGGCGCCACTAGGAGTGGCACCAGCCAATTAGGAAAGGTTTAAGGTTGGCAAGCAACGTATCTTTAACTAGATTTGGACGCCTGTACTAGTGACTACCATGTAAATTTTAGCCTGGCTTCACTAGAAGTGACTCCGGAAAGTCCGGGAATGATTTGAAGGGGCCGAGAATGACCCGGGGGCCGAAAAGGAGCAGGAACACTTAAAATAGTGTCCTGGAGG
Source organism: Euryodendron excelsum (assembly GCA_033060915.1). Classification (NCBI taxonomy): domain Eukaryota; kingdom Viridiplantae; phylum Streptophyta; class Magnoliopsida; order Ericales; family Pentaphylacaceae; genus Euryodendron; species Euryodendron excelsum. The sequence goes on from CM065382.1 coordinate 29,608,650, forward strand.
TATTTGACTTGAAAAGTGAGGATAAGATGTGTCGGAAAGGTCGACCGGGCCTTTAGGGGCAAAACGGTCAACCGGACCAGAAAACTACCGGGACAGACTCAGACTGTACCAGAAGAAGACTTGGAATCTGGAAAAATTATTTAGAATGTTCCCAGAGGTTACCGGTTTGATTCCCAGAGCCGGCGTGGTCGGAAAAGGAAACCGGCCCACTAGGGGCAAAACGGTCATTTTGTACCGGGTTTGCCGGAACTGACTCGGAATGGTCCGGAAAGGTAAAGGAAGGTCGAGAACACTATAAAAAGTATTCTCGGGACATTACCGGTTTGATACCTAAAGCCGGTGTGGTCGAAGAAGGAGACCAGCCCTCCAGGGGCAAAACGGTCATTTTGTACCGGGTTGGCCGGAACTAACTCGGAATGATCCGAAAAGGTAAGAGGAGGTTGAGAACACTATAAAAAGTATTCTCAGGAGGTTACCGGTTTGATACCCAGAGCCGGTGTAGTTCCCAGGGCGTTCGGATGCCTAGGGGCAAAATGGTCATCTTGACCGAAAAGTCTCGGAAAAGGTCCTAAGGGTAGTTTGGTCCTTTTCCACCGAAGTGGGCTAACAGCTACTGGTGTTGACCTAGGTTTTGAGTGTTTCCGCCACTCTAACGGTGTGAGTATTTCCGCTACTCTAACGGGGTTGATGATTTGTGAGTATTTCCGCTACTCGGACGGGGTTGAGTATTTTTGCTACTCGGACGGGGTTGAGTATTTCCGCTACTCTAACGGCTTTGTGAGTATTTCCGCTACTCTAACGGTTTTGTGAGTAGTTTTGCTACTCAGACCGTCTCGAGGAATAAACTGTCTCGAGAGAGGGATTGGAAAGGGGTCTTACCGTCTCCGAAGAGACGTGCCTGGATTGGAACCGTCTCGAGGAATAAACTGTCTTGAGAGAGGGATTGGAAATGGGCCTTACCGTCTCTGAAGAGACGTGCCTAGGTTTTGAGTGTTTCTGCCACTCTAACGGTTTTGTGAGTATTTCCGCTACTCTAACGGTTTTGTGAGTGTTTCCGCCACTCTAACGGTTCTAGTGAGTAGTTTTGCTACTCGGACCGTCTCGAGGAATAAACTGTCTCGGGAGAGGGATTGGAAAGGGGTCTTATCGTCTCCGAAGAGACGTGCCTGGATTGGAACCGTCTCGAGGAATAAACTGTCTCGAGAGAGGGATTGGAAAGGGGTCTTACCGTCTCCGAAGAGACGTGCTTGGGTTTTGAGTGTTTTCGCCACTCTAACGGTTTTGTGAGTATTTCCGCTACTCTAACGGTTTGGTGAGTAGTTTTGCTACTCGGACCGTCTCGAGGAATAAACTGTCTCGAGAGAGGGATTGGAATTGGAATAAGAAAGAACAATGCCCCTAAGGGCATTTTGGTCATTTTGCCTCTATTTGGGCCTGACAGGCCCGCGAAGCGATGGAAAGATGGAATTTGGACCTAAAGGATTTGTTTCAATTGGAATATGTCCACAATGACTTGAAAACAAGTCTGGACGGAGTGTAGACTGCCAAGCGGTCAAAAATGGGGTGCTTACACTAGTGTTTCTATAAGTTATTACATTCACTGAGCAAGTGGTTTGCTCACATTCCTACAATGGTTCCTTTTCAGGTATCTAAATGAGCTTGAGTTCACTGTTGAGTCTAAGTGTATGATGAGAAGTCTGTGACTGGTTAAGGATGTATGTAATCATTGTGTATTTCGTGTCACTCATCATATGTAAAATATGTATATGGGAGAAATTTTTAGTTTCCTTATACATACATGTGGATTGTAAGCATCCCATTTTTGCCTGCTCGGCAATCTCCGGCTCGATCGGGTTCGGTTTCCAACATCACAACACATGCAGGTTCAAGATGAGCCTTGCAATCTCCAACCCCAACAACTGGTCGCTTTTCAGGTCCATGGGGACCCGCTAGAGCCCTAAGCACCATTATTCTAGGCAGCTTTCTGGATCGGGCGGTCCCGGAAACGAACGCCATCCAGGTAGCTTCTCAGTATCGGGCGATATCGGGGACCAACACCTCATCAAATTCTAGATGGTTCACTTCTGGCGCCTGCTAGCCCGCCAACATAGAATGTCCGTCATTTGGTAGTTTTCCGAGACCGGGCGTTCTCAGAGACCAACACCACCTTTCTAGGTAGCTTTCTGGGACCAAGCGTTCTCAGGAATCAACACCACCCCTACAGGTAGTTCTCTAAGAATGAGCGTTCTTGGAGACCAACACCGCACAGGTAGTTTTCTGAGACCGGGTGGTCTCGGGAACCAACACCTAGGTCAACACCGGCGCCTGCTAGCCTGACTCGATGAAAAAATGACCAAACATGCCATTTGGGAATCCAGGCACGTTTTGGGAAAGTTCAAAATCCCTCAAAACGATAAGTCCATCCTTCTAAAATGTTGTTAAACCATTAGGCGTCCCCCGCACGCCATTTTGTCCGAATCTGGTCCTATTTTGGCCCACTCTAGCTAAAATGACCATTTTGCCCCTAAACACCTCAACACTGCGTAAACCCCGCTGAACGGTAAAAGACTCTCCCAAAACCATCCCTGAACAACCCTTCACACTTAACACAACACACCAAAACATTCCTGACCATTTCCAGCCAACCCTGGTCAAAATGACCGTTTTGCCCTTAGAAGCCCAAATATACCCCGACACAGCGCCGGCCTTGGGATTTCCAGCAGAGGGTTTCACCACACGCCCTTATTTAACCCGAGGAAGACCCTACGACACTAAACTCACACAACTTGATAAAAGTTCCCTGGAGGGTCTGCCTAAATTGTATTTTTCCCCGATTCCCTGGTTATAACGCACCGTCAACTGACTTGAGAAATGCGTAAATCAAGGATTTCTCGAAAGCTTGTCCATTGATCTTTCCATCGATACGGCTCAATCGAATAAATCGCTTCCCGAAGCCCTCCATCGTACGGTGCAAAAATTATAACTTTCAGTAACCCCCAGAGCGCCTCGCAGACGCTCCGCCAAGGTTAACTTTTTCTCTGATTCCCTAACCAAAACGCACCGTCAAATGACTTGAGAAACGCGTAAATCGAAAAATTCCCGAAAGTATTTCTAGAATACTTTCCATCGATACGGTCCGATTGAATGGATCGCTTTCCGAAGGTCTCAATCACACGAAATGAAAATAGCCACTTTCAAACACCCCCAGAGCGTATCACAGATGCTCTGCAAAAGTGACCGTTTTAGCACACTTCCCAAGGTGATATCGCTCGCCTCCAAACATAATTCAAACTTCCTGAAAACATGAAAGTTCACTGGAAGCCCTGGGAGAACATCCCGAGTGTGACCGATTCCCCCGAAACCTTCCCGATTGACTCAATTATCGAGGCAAAGTTTGGACGAACCTTCACGGTGATGGAGCGTATGCTACATGAGCTCAAATTTTGATCAGATCGACCAACTTTTGATCAACAGTCAAGATTTATCCAGTGCATGGGGTGCCACGTGTCATTCTGGGAATAGAATAGTACCTGCGCACATGCGCAGGGTCAAATTTTGGCCAGGCGCATGTAGTACATGCGTCAGGCCTGTTCCAGAATCTCTATAAATACCAGACCACCCTTTACATATTCCAACTCCAATTTCTGATGCGAAAACCCTGCTGAAGTCACTCTAGAACTGCTAATCTCTATACACACTTCATCCCTCCAACACTTAGCTTAGGTTCCATCATCCCCAAGCCTATATACTTCACATATAAAGCTTTATACACCATCAAACACTCCCTATCAGCCCTCTAAGCCTTCTTGAAGTCATTCAAGCTCCCATTAAAGCATCATTTGAAGACTAAAAGTGTGTTGAAGGCAAAAGGTGGTATCCCTTTTACATTTGTGTCTTCCCCCACTCTTCTCTTCTCCTTCCTAGCCTACTTAGGCTATTCTCTATTATAACCCCCATCTTCAACCCCCCTTTCTTGCATGCTTGAGCCAAGAGGGCTCTTAGATCATGCCTAGAGGAAAGCAAGTGAGAGCTACCGTGTAGGGGGATCTCTCACTAGCCTACGTTAAGATGGTATGGCCTAAGAGCCCCTTGTTTATGTGGTGTAGCCTAAAAGCCTTGTATGTAATCATGATCCCTTGCGTATCACTATTTTGATCATGTTTTGCATGCTTGGTTTCATTTTATGCTTATTGTCATACTTTACAATGCTTACATTGCTCTTATTTTCATGCCATCTCCAAGCTCTATATTTCTTTCAAAAAATATTTCAAGAGTTGACCCCTTGAAGTGTAGGATGGGATTTTAGGAAATATGACTTAGAAGACCTCCTACTAATCCCCTAACTTTCATTTTGGTGTCATGACATTTTAGTTTGCATAAGGGTTGCTTTCTAATTCTCTAATTTTTAAAATTTCCATTCCCTTAAGTGTAGTGATTGGAATGGCCCCATGGAACCCTCTCTTGAGTGGTCTCCCTTTTGTTTGGCCATATGAACCCTCTCTTGATGGAATGGTTCCCTTGAAAAGTGGTTTTCAAAATCTTTCTCAAAAGATGATTTTCAAAAATGCATTCTCTCCATCTTTGCATCAAAAATGATTTTTCAAAAATTGCCATCATTATGTTGATTTTTGAAACCCCCACTCTTGTCAAGATAAAGGTTATAATGGTCATGAGGAAATCTTTCTTGGAATGGTCCCCAATTACCAACCACATAAACTATACTCTTAGCTAGAGTCAAAATTTTCATGGAAATGATCTTCAAAAAGATTGCCAACCAAGGTCCATTGCATATCATGTTTTGTTTTCAAAGCTCTTTCCAAGAATGCATCAAAACAACTTTCAAAACCATTCTCCAATCTAACCCTAGGTTAACTTGACCCTAGTTATCCAACCCTAGGTTAACTTGACCCTAGTTGTCCAACCCTAGGTTAACTTGACACTAGTTGACCAGCCCTAGGTTAACTTGACCCTAGTTGATCAACCCTAGGTTAACTTGACCCTAGTTGACCAACCCTAGGTTAACTTGACCCTAGTTGTCCAACCCTAGGTTGACTTGACCCTAGTTATCCAACCCTAGGTTAACTTGACCCTAGTTGCCCAACCTTAGGTTAGCCTGACCCTAGTTCATTCACCCTAGGTTGACCTAACCCAAGTTAGTTAACCTTAGGTCACCCCTAACCCTGGGCTAACCCAACCTAGGTTGGTACACTTCAAGGTTTCAACTCTTGAACCTTTTTTAAATGATCACTCAATCTTAAACTATTCTCATAACCTATTTTTTCAAAACCTCCTACTCTTATGATTTTAAAAAAAGAACCAACTCCATAAACTCTTCAAATGTTCTTGCACTCCATCTTTAAGAGATTTCCAAGAATATTTTCAAAAGGTCACAAACCTAAGGTGTCCCTAGCCCCCTCATGGTTAGGGATTCCAAAGAAAAGTGATAAATCGAGATCAACCTCTAAGGTTGTTCATATTAGGATTTCAAACCCTTAGCCATTTCCAAAAATCACTTTAAAAAAAATTAAAAAAAATTAATTCATCAAAACATGCCTCCAAGGTTTTCAAAACAAGACTTCAAAAATACTTTTAAGTTCTCTTGAGTCATGCCAAAGCATTTTTTTCCAAAACTTCCTTAAGTTGATTTAAAAATATTTTCAAAATACTCCACCATCCAATTTAAAGTCTTCAATTTCCAAAGACCTCAAAGTGTCTTAAACTTTTCCAAAGACCTCAAAGAGTCTTCAATTTCCAAAGACCTCAAAGTGTCTTAAATTTTTCCAAATACCTCAGAGAGTCTTTAACTTCCAAAGACCTCAAAGTGTCTTAAACTTTTCTAAAGACCCCAAAGTGTCTTCAAACCTTCCAAAGGCCCTAATGCGCCTATTTTCCATCGGGCTCTTGCCCGAACTATGAATGACCTGATTCTCGCCAAATGAGATACATAGGCAACCTAAAATGGTGCGGTCATAACTTTTATTCCAACTCCAATCCCTTTTTCAAAAATTCTAATCAATTCAAAGTTCCTATTCCAAACTCTTTCAAAACCCTTATTATTTTTAAACTTCTTCCAAAAACTTGCATCATGCATTATCCATCCGAAAAGTGATGACTAAACTCCGTTTTCAAAATTCTAAAGTGGTTATTAAGTGGACAATGGTAACCGATTATTCTAGTGAGTGAACAAAGGGTGATTAGACATGTAGGTACCGAAAGGGCGGGGCAGGGTGATGATCTTAGGATATCTTCCCTACACGTAACCAACCCTCAAACCATAGATTTCTGTTTTCAAATGACCAAAATGGAGTTATTTTCCAAAAGGGCTTAAATCTTTCCAAAGGTTGCCAAACAACCTATTTTCTTAAAAACCCTCTCTTGAGGGAGTTTTTAGAACCTGTTCCAAAAATCTTAAGTTTAATCTTTGGATTAACACTTAGTTTTAGGTGCCCTAACTCACCTTAATCAAATTAGGTGGCGACTCCTATTTTTGTAAAATCTTTAGTCAAACCAATTTTCAAACCTAGTCACACTTGTCCTTTTAGGAGGATGAATTTTAGTGACAGAGTTCCGTGCTTTTGTGTCCGAGCCGAAAGGACTTTGGACCCCCCAAAAATCAGGGCGCGACATGGATGAATTTTTGTTTACGAGTTTTTCTTATACATATGAGACTGGGTTGTGTTTGTTCACACCTGGCCAGCGTTTTAACTATTTCCTAATTATTATACGCTAATTGTAAGTTTATATGGTAAGTGTATAAGGTCCAACCTATCTTAGGAAGGTCATATAAGGTGTATAGTTTTAACATGGGACAACTATTCAGCTAAACAGACCTCTCCAAAACTCCTATAACTATGGTATACTCCATGGGATAGTTATTAAGAAAAACAAAAAACCACCCAGTTAATAAGTCCCAAATTAACATTCTCTCTAAATGATAAATCATAAAGCTTCAATTCACAAAATCATAGGGCTCAACAACATCTATCTTGCAGGAAACCCCTTGAGCACCTCACCTTAACCAGAGGAAACACTATAATTAACAATCAACACTGCATCCAAAACATTCTACTTTTCATAAATAGATCTACGAAACAGAAATGGCATTGCATATAACTTTATTAAGCCAAACAAATGGCACATTTTGGAAAAAAGGTTGTGAGCTCCTCCCACTAAACTGATGGGTTTGAAATCATTTAACGATGTTTAATAAAGAGAAGATGATTTTGGCATCTGCTGTCTACTCCCCAAGAAACAACAAAATCTACAGATAAGTAAATACTCTATTTTTCTACAGATAAGTAAATACTCTATTTGTTTGGGAATACATACTTTATTTTTCTCATTTTTCGTAAGCAATCACTACAAGTAAATACCTTTTATTTTATTTTATTTTCTTGATAAACAATGAAAATTTTGTTCAAAAAGCACCAAAAGGGGCGCCACTTTGGTACACAAGGTTACATACAAAGAAAACTATAACCCCTCCCCAAAATTAAGATCTCCTATAAAGTATCAATAATGGTTCCATGCATGTGACCATCATTTTCTGTCTCAACCTTGTCGGATTGTGACCCTTTGTCCCGGTAGCACTTACATTGCCCCACAAAGTCTCTAGTTTTAAGCATCAACTAAAAAAAGCACTAAGTTGCATCCAGACACAAAAATAGAAGACTCACCAAATATGGATACAAAAAAGGTATCAAGCCTTAAGAATGTTAAAAAATGAAAACAGAAAGACTTGTCAAATATGAAAGCAATGGTTTACATACCATCTATCCAAATAGCACAACGGCATATATGGTCCACTTCCAAAGGGCATAATATCATCAATTAGGCCTTCGAACACATCACCGAAGGATTGCATAATTAGATTGGAAGAAGCCTACAAGAAAATTTTCAGAAGATCAGCCACAGATGGAGAAGTACCAGTTATTATCAATACTATTATGATTTTAATTCCCTACTACTTCTATCACTTCCCAAACCTATTCAGAGTTGAAAACCTCGAGAGCATATCTTAACATGTTAACTTTTAGAATATTTGGTAGAATTTCACTACAGCGAGATCCTAAATCCTAAACCAAAAACCCAGTGTATATGGCATGAATAATTTTCATTAAAATGAGAAACTATATCACTTAAGAGTTAGTATGTACTATAGAAGTATTGATCACAATCATAGTAGTAGGTCACAAGTACAACAACTGATCTTATTGGGGCTAAATTGTTGCTTCTTACATCTTTTTACCAAGGCAATTACATATAGTTGAGAATAAACCCTTCTAATAAATACAATGGAGAATTACTCAAGTTGGGAGCCTTTAAATTCCATATAGGAGAATTTGGAAGACGAGGGTGTCAATTATGATAGCTTTTTTGTGTAAGGTCTGCAATTTTGATTCTATTTGGTTGTTGACAATTTTGTTAAGGGAGAGTTTAGGTTCCCCATGTGGAGAGTCACCAATGACAGACTAGAATATTCTCTATATTTGCCTACTACTCCCTTTCTCTAGGAACATCTTTCCAAATACCTTCCCTCACTACATTTCATGTTCTCTCTAGAATGGTCCACGCTTAAGTATAAATGTGCGGCATGGGTTCACTTGTGAAGTGTGGGTGGCAAGTGAGTGATTAGCCACCACACAAAGGTTTCTTTTGCGTGGGAAAATAGGACACACCCTATGAGTGGAGACTTGGTGCTGAGCACTAAGTGTGTGGTGTGTGGTGTATGGCAAGCATCGCATGAATGTGCGGGTGAGATTCACACACTGTGTAAGTGAGATGTTGAACATCTCTTGCATGTGCTAGGTAGACCATAGAATTGGTGTTGGGAGCCAATGGTTTAGTGAAGGATGATGTGAGTGATGAAATGAGCACCTGTGTAGTGTATAGTATTGTTGTAATCTTTTGTATGGTTACTGTAAATTTAAGATGTCATTTAACTTTTGTTATGTACTCAATTCCTTATTGGTGTTGCATGTGCCAAAAGGCAGAGGAACTAGTTGATCACCTCACCCGAAGCTGCACTCTGTAGTGGCCAAGGATCTTGGGACCTGCTGATGTTTGTTTTAGGTTCAGTGGGTGATGTCGGCCTAAGTTCTTCAACTGCTGGGATGTTGGGATGCAAGTTGTAGATATAAAAGAAAAAAGGAAGCTTGGAGGGCAATGCCTCTTTATGTTATGTGGTTCCTATGAAGAGAAAGGAATAGGCGCACTATTAAAGACATAGATTGGCAGTTAAAATCTTAAGGTTTGTCTAGTGCATAGTTTAGATTTTTAATGTAAAGGAACCTACGTTGATTCATCCTTTTCTTTTGTAGATTTTATAGCTGAGCCCAATCTCCAAGCTAAGCTTTTTTTATTGCTCTTATCTACCTTTTGTAGTTGTTATGCTTTTTGCAATTGTTTCATCTTTTGGCACTTTTCCAATATATTTCTTAGAAAAAATAAAACAAACAAAGAGTTGTATCAGCCTTGCAAGGGTCTTTTGAATATTAATGAAATTTTGAATTTTGCTATCTTGCTCTTCCAAAATTTTGCATCCTCTAGGAGCCATTTTCCCCAGGTTTTCCTGTTAAGAAATTCCAATTTTGACCAGATCAAAGCACGAGGTAGTTACCTCATTTGCCTAAACACATCATTCTTTGATCCGATGCAAGCATATTTCTCATTTAACCACAATCAGGCACTAATTTCATTGGTTTTGGGTGCAGCAAAAACCTCCTTTTATAACACTAAACCAACCTCAATCGATAAATATTTTTTTGTAATAACCACAAACTCTCAAAAGGTCGTCGACCAGAAATTTATGCAACATTATTCTTTAGTTTGCCAAAAACCAAATAGCTCCAAAACCAAGTGAAATTCCTTCTTTCAACCACTCTACCCTAGCACCCAAATGAACTTATAAAACCCCTCTATTACTACCCATGGGTACAGTTCACAGCCCCAGAATAGTCTCACAATTGTCTATTTTTCTCGCCCTTTGTATTTTGGATAAGTATTTGTTTTTCTTGCTCAATGCTCAATTAAACACTCAAACTCTTACCCCCCGTTGATACACATTCACAAACTCTTTAAAACCCACAATTTTACAAACATTTAGTTGTAGAAAACTAATTACAACGAGAGGATAAAACCCCTCCTACCATGGCCCTAAATCAATTTTTTGAATCAAAGTTAGTAGGAGAATGCTTATTGTGCATTGGTCAAAGTTGATACATGATACAAGAATACAAATGAATGGAAGAGGATTGCAACAACAATGCCAGAAAAATGGAGATTCTATCCATTTTCTCTCTATAATTGTTTCTTATATCTACATCAAAGAGAAGAATATTGCTACGATTATTTACGAACTACAATAATCCTTTTCCCTCATTGAGAGCAACCACACAATGGTTATGCCATTAAAGGATTCTACTCAACATTCAAGAGCTCCATTAGTCTAATACAGGACTCAAATATTTTGATTCCAGCTCATTACATGACTCCATTAGTGTGATGAGCTGGAATACAGGACTCAAATAGCTTATGGAGTTCAAATAGACTAATACAGGACTAAGGAAAATATTTGAGCTCCATTAGTCTAACACAGGACTCAAATAGCTTATTTTGATTCCAGCACTGACACCCTTTAAGGAAATGATCATAACTCCTTCTAAAAAATTCTAAATCTTGCACCTTTTGATGAGATAGAAACTAGACTCATATATCTTTCTATTGATGTAGAGCTCGAAGTGTAATTCCTTGTCAATTGATTCAGATTTGAGTTCAAAGTTGAGCCAAAGTGCTTTTGGCAGCAATTTTCAGCATGTTACTCCCATATTCAAATGTTTATAACTCCTTCATCTGGACTTTGTCTAGGACCCATGGCCTATGGATTTAAAGCTCAAGAAGTCTACTTTTCAATGGTGTAAATATCAGTTTCAGATTCTTAATGAATAGAAAGTTATGATTAAAACAGTGCACCTGTGTTAGAGGATCATGGTTCAAACCTTGAGTTTCACACTAATTTGGCTTTGGGTGGCTTTGGTGACTTCTCTAATGTATCTTGAACATTTCATATCATATTGTAATAATGTGTTTACTATATTTATACTCATGTATTGAGTAATGTGTTATGTGTTAGGTTCTGAAACAAGTAAGCATACTTCAACTTCTTCAAAGGAGTAATTTGGCTATCACTTCTAGTGGTTTGGTCACTGGAGGTGGGCGTACTAATTCATATTGAATGTTGGTTAGAATATGAATTTGTGTTGGTGGGAACATTGGCTACATTGGATTTATATGGAATATTCATTGAGATGCTTATGTGGTGGTTGTGATGTGATTCAGAGTCAATGCATTGCATTGCAGTGCACTACATTGTTCGGAGGACGTTGCCTATAAGGCTATTTCATACATTACACATCACTGTCTAGGGAACACTGCCTATAAGGCTATTTCATATATTACACATCACTTTCCAGGAGACGCTGCTTATACGGCTAATTCATTGATAGTGCATGATCGGTGGCTAATATGTAATGAATATAATATGCAATGTGTGTGGTATCATTTGGACTTGGAGCTAACATAGTCCTTTATTTCACTGAGTTGTGGTAATCATTTATCTTGAAGTTTTCTTGTTTATATTCTTGTGAGCTATTATATTCACTGAGTACGTGCTTTGCTCACACCTTTATAGTGATTCCTTTTTAGGTACCCAAACAAACTTGAATCCAATGCTGAGTGCAGGTGTGTAACGAGAAGTCTAGGTGTGTACTTATTGTATATTTTGTCACACTCTGTCATATGTAATATGTGTATGGAGAGGGTTTTCATTTCCCTTGTATATATCTGTGAGTGGATGTTTGTACATCTATTCTGTTATGTATATAAGCTTCGAATGTGTTTTGCCTACTCCTGACGAGAGTCCTAAGTACTACCTGATTGTATTATGTTAATTGTAAGTTTAAATGCTAAGTTCGTAATGTCCACCTTACCTTAAGAAGGTCATATAGTTACCTCTGGGGTGTGATACTTTGGTATCAAAGCTTAAGGTTTTAAGGTTTTGTGGACATGTCAGAGTCTAGTACTCGCAGTGGACTGTAGGAACTGTTTGTTAAGTCAGTTAAACATTGGTTGAGATGTGTGTTACTAAAAGTTCTGGGGAATGAGAAGTATATGTGAATAAAATTATATTGTGAATATATATTTGTTATTTATCTAGAGTTCAATGCAGATATAGTTATGGAACCTGTGGAACATCATGATCATGTTGAGGAAGAAGCTTCTTATGCCCTTGTTGTAGCACAGGATCTGGAGAATCAGAATGATCCAAATATTGCTCAAAATTAGCCAGATACTAGAGAGCGGGTAGCACAAGTAGTGCCTCAATACATTGAATTCCAAACAGGCTTGCAAACTGGGCCGACACCTCAAGTTGAGTTGCTTGGTACTATTCATGAGCAATTTATTAAACTTGGACCTTTAGAATTTCAGGGTCTTTGAATCCATTAGAGGTAGAGGAGTGGTTGAAGAAAATGGAGTCTATCTTTGAAATGATGGGTGTTCCTAATGAGAAACAGGTTATGTTGGCTACTTTTATGCTTAAGGGTGAAGCTCGGTTTTGGTAGGAAGCTATAAAGAGGCTATTGACCACATCGGTGATTGGTACACCTGCTAATTCTATTCCAACATAGTTACATGGAGTTAGTTTGTTAGTGTATTTAATGAACAGTATTTTCCTTTGTCATATCAATATGAGAAGGAACAAGAGTTCATATTATTGAAGCAAGGGAAGATGACAATAGCTGAGTTTGAAGCACGGTTTACAGCTTTATCTCCATTTGCACTTGACTTGATTTGTACACAGGATGCGAAATGCAGAAGATTCCAACAAGGCTTAAAGTTATCTATTAGATATAGAATCTCAGCTTTTGAGAAGACTGAATATGCAAACCTAGTAAACAAAACTAAGATTGTGAAAAGAGAAGAGCCAGAATTTGCAGGAAGGCAAGAACAATTCAGGAAAGGTCGATTTGATTCATCTCAGATACGTGGATCAGAAGCTGGATCTTGTAAGCAGAGTGTGCAAGAATCTCAATTCAGTGGAGGACAAGGAAGAGCACAACAGGGCAGGGCCTCTGGTAGTTTTAGAGGTCAGAGTTCTTGTAGACCACCATTGGGACAACAAAGTGGAGCATCTTCAAGTGGCTGTGGTGAAAATATTGCCTGTTATAGATGTGGAGTTGGAAGACATATAGTTTGAGATTGTCCATCATTGAGGTCAAACAAATGCTATCATTACTGGCAACAAGGACATATGTTATGAGATTGTCCAACGTTGTCATCAGCAGCTTCTTCAATAGGCATCTGGGAGTTCTCAAAAGGGTGGAGGATCTTCGAGTGAACCACATACGCAAACACATGCTAGGGTATACGCTATGACACATCAGGATGCTCAGGCGACACCCGACGTTGTCACATGTATACTTTCTATTTTTGGTAGACATGCACATACTTTGATAGTTTCACTCATTCATTTGTATCTTTATCATTTGGCACGCATTTAGATTGACCTCTAACACTGCTAGATTATAATTTATCTATGTCTACTCCTATTGGAAAGGTGGGGTTGGTTGAGGTAGCATATAAGGGATGCGTGTTACATGTGGCTGATAAGGAGTTATCTATAGAATTAGTACCACTAAATATTTAGGATTTTGGTATTATTCCGGGCATGGATTGGCTAGCATCATATCATGCTTTTCTAGACCGTTTCAAGAAATAGGTGGTATTTCAGATGCCCAATGAGCTTGACTTCAAATTTTATGGTGATCGAAGTATTACTCCCAATTGCCTTATATCAATAATAGAGGCAAGGAAATTGCTTAAGAAAGGTTTTCAATGTTATTTGGCTCATGTGATAGATACTAGCAAGCCAGAGATGAAGTTAGATGATATCCCAGTTGTGCGAGAATTTTTAGATGTGTTTCCCAAGGAGTTATCATGGATAGTGCTTGACAGAGAGGTAGAATTTTCTATTGAATTGTTGCCAGGGACTGCTCTAATATTTATTTCACCTTAAAAAATGGCTCTAACTGAGTTGAAAGAGCTGAAGATTTAGTTGCAAGACTTGATGGATCGAGGCTTTATTCGGCCAAGTGTGTCACCTTTGGGAGCGCCAATTTTATTTGTAAAGAAGAACGATGGCCCGATGAGATTGTGTATTGATTACCGTCAGTTGAACCAAGTTACAATACACAACAAATATCTTTTACCTCGGATTAATGATCTATTTGACCAATTGTAGGGAGCTAAAGTATTTTCTAAGATTGATCTTAGATCAGGATATCATCAGCTGAAGATAAAAGACAATGACGTGCCAAAGACTGCTTTTCGTACCAGATATGGACATTATGAATTTTTGGTTATGCCTTTTGGATTGACTAATGCCCCATCAGTGTTTATAGACTTAATGAATAGGGTATTTCAATCGTACCTTGATTAATTTGTTATTGTGTTTATTGATGATATTTTAATTTACTCACATAGCAAGGAGGTGTATGAACATCACTTATATAGTGTGTTACAGACTTTGCGAGAAAAACAGTTGTTTGCAAAACTAAGCAAATGTGAGTTTTGGTTAGACAATGTGGTTTTCTTAGGACATGTGATATCTGAAAATGATATTTGTGTTGATCCTAAGAAGGTAAAAACTATAGTGAAATGGGAACGCCTGACTAATGTTCCTGAGATTAGAAGTTTATTGGATTTGGCAAGATACTATCGTCATTTTATTCATGGTTTTTCAGTAATTGCTGTGCCTTTGACTAGATTAACTTGGAAAAATGTAAAGTTTGAATGGAATGATGCTTACGAACAAAGTTTTCAAGAATTGAAGACTAGATTGGTTTCAGCTTCAGTACTGAATATTCCTTCTGGTAAATGAGATTTTGTGATTTATGGTGATGCTTCACTTCATGGTTTGGGGTGTGTATTAATACAATATGGCAAAGTAATTGCTTATGCTTCAAGACAATTGAAAAATCATTAACGTAATTACCTTACTCATGATCTAGAATTGGTAGCAATTGTGTTTGCTTTAAAACTTTGAAGACATTACTTGTATGGTGAGACTTGTGAAATTTTTACAGATCATCAAAGTTTGACTTGTTTACTCAGAAAGACTTAAATTTGAGGTAGAGGCGATGGATGGAGTTGATTAAGAATTATGACTGTGTTATTCATTATCATCCAAGAAAAGCTGATGTTGTGGTAGATGCTTTGAGTTGAAAGTCTTCAAGTATGCTAGCATGTGTGCAATGTACCCGTATTACTATTTTCAATGAGTTGAATTTAATGGGTGTGGAGCTAACAGTGATAGATACTGATGCTTTGGTAGCTCATTTCAGAGTAAGACCATTGTTAATTGACCATATTCGTGAGATGCAGCTTCAAGATTAGTAGTTGAAGAAAATTAAAGGCTAAGTTAGAGATGGGATCCTAACAAACTTTGTTATTCAGGATGATGGCATGTTATTATTCGGTACTCAAATGTGTGTACCAAGTGACGAAACCTTAAGGAGAGATTTTGGAGGAGGCACATAGCTTAGCTTATGCTATGCATCTGAGTAGCACTAAAATGTATCGTGATCTTAGAGCGAATTATTGGTGGAATGGGATGAAGAGAGAGATAGCAGAGTTTGTTGTCAAGTGTTTGGTGTGTCAACAAGTAAAGGCAGAGCATTAGCGACCTGCAGGACTATTACAGCCTCTCTATATTCTTGAATGTTAAGAAGCACGGACACAGGCACGTGTGTTTGTCACGACGACATGACATATTTAAAAAAATGCAGGCCACGACACGGTAGGGACACGGCAAAATTATATAATTTTTAATATTTTTATATGGCAATAAATTATTTTTTTGTACATCTTTTTATTTATTTACTCATAAATAATGAAAATAGTACTAAAGTAATTTTAATTTAGAAAGCCTGTTATTTAGTTCTTTTGGGTTTATTTATTTTTTGATTGATCATCTCCCAATGTTACATCATTTAACAGCCCATTAAATTGGGCCTAAGAGATCATTTTTGAAGAATAAAAAAATCTTTCAATTTTCAAACAGTAGCCCATTAAATGAGCCCATTAGATATCAGGGCACAACATACATACACTATGCAAAAGAAAGAAGTGGTAGTTGCATTCCTGTGCACACAAAACAAAAAAAGGAGCGTAGTGACAGATCTAGAGGCAAAGGGACAAAGACCAGGTAAGTCTTCTTTTTCTTCTTCTTGTTCTTCTTCTCTGTTGTAGCTGTTGCCGCTGCCATTGCTGCTCCTCTTTTGTTGTTGCCGCTGCCCCATCTGCCGCCCACAGCCCCTTCTTCTTCTTTGATTGTTCTGTTCTTGTTGTCGTGTCCCACAAGTGTCTGAAAATGAACACGTGTGTTGGGGGCGTGTCCGACAGAGAAAAAGTTTAAAAAAGAGTCAAGACATGGGTCAACGTGTGTCTGACACATGTCAGACATGCAGATGGCAGCCTTCTAGGAGTGTGTGCTTCCTAGCCTGAATGGAAATAGGAGCATATTACGATGGATTTTGTGACAGGACTTCCTTGAGCTCTGAAAAGTTATGATTCTACTTGGGTGATTGTGGATTGATTAACCAAGTCAGCACATTTTTTACCTGTTAAGACTACTTATTCTATTGACAAGTATGCTAGACTATATGTTAACGAGATTATTCGTTTACATGGGGCTCCAGTGTCTATAGTTGCAAATAGGGATCCAAGATTTAGTTTTAGATTTTGGCCTAGTTTACAGCAGGCTATGGGGACTACCTTAAAGTTCAATACAACTTTTCATCCACAAACAGATGGTCAGACTAAGCGGGACTATCCAAACATTAGAGGATATGTTGCGATCTTGTGTATTGGACCTTAAAGGTAGTTGGGATGATCACTTACTGTTAATGGAATTTTCTTATAACAACAGTAATCAAAGTAGCATTGATATGGCACCTTACGAAGCTATGTATGGTCGGAGGTGTAGGACACCAATGTGTTAGAGTGAAGTGAGAGAAAGGAAGATGTTGGGACCATAGATAATTCAAGATACAACTGATAAAATTAAAATGGTTCAAGACAACTTGAAAATTGCACACAGTCACCAGAAAAGTTATGCAGATAATTGAAGAAGAGATTTGTAATTTGCCGAGGGTGATAGAGTATTCTTACGGGTTTCACCATGGAAAGGGGTGATGCAGTTTGGCAAAAAGGCGAAGTTGAGTCCGCGGTATATTAGGCCATATGAGGTTATTGAGAAAATTAGAACTACAGCTTATTGCTTGGCTTTACCTCCGAAATTGTCTCGATTACATGATGTATTCCTTGTGTCAATGTTACACAAGTATATTCCAGATCTGTCGCATATGTTGACATCTCAACCACTTGAATTGAAAGAGAACTTGTCTTATGAAGGGGAACCAGTTCAGATTTTAGATCGCAAGAAGTAAGTTTTACGAAAGAAGACTATACCGTTGGTAAAAGCCTTGTGGAGAAGTCATTCAGTTAAGGAAGCCACTTGGGAGAACGAAGAGAACATAAAAATTCAATATCCTCATTTGTTTCAGCCAAGTGAATTTCGAGACGAAATTCTTTTAAGGGGGGAAGAGTTGTGAGATCCAACCCTTCCATTTTGAATTATTCACTTTAATTGCACGTGGATTAGCCTAATCAAAAAGCTTAAATGCCTTTGTTTAATGTGCATTATATTTTAACATTTTATTTGTAATTAACCTCGATTAATTAATCAAAGTGAAGGTTAATTAGTGTTAATCAAGAAATTAGTATAAACTACTTAGTCATAAAGGTACTTGTTAGAATGTTTTATATTCTTGACACTTAGGTGTGTGCTTCAACAATTATATTGTGTGTGTGTGACACATGTAAGAATAGATATATAATATATCTGTAGTTGTTGGAAGACATCAAAAGTGAAGAGAGGAGTTTGAGTAGAAAGAGTGCAGCTTGTCAGAATTTCTGTTTGGCAAGAGAGAAAATGAAAGAAAAAGAGGGAGAAAAGGAAAGAAAAGAAGAGAAATAAAGGGAAAATGAAGGAAAAACTTGTGTAGGCTTGAACTAAGGTAAGAACATCTAATTCTAAGTTTATTCTTATTATCTATTATTGATAGAATGAAGAAATTGATTAGTTTAGGGTCCAATTCAAGTTCTGCAGTCAGTACTGACACCCTTTAAGGAAATGATAATAACTCGTTCTAGAAAAGGCTAAATCTTGCACCATTTGATATCTTAGAAACTAGAATCGTATATCTTTCTATTGATGCAGAGCTTGAAGTGTAATTCCTTGTCAATTGACTCAAATTTGAGTTCAAGGTTGAGCCAAAGTGCTGTCTGCAGCAATTTTCAGCATGTTACTCCCATATTCAAATGTTCATAACTCCTTCATCTAGACTTTGTCTAGGACTCATGACCTATGAATTTAAAGCTCAAGAAGTCTACTTTTCAATGGTGTAAATATCAGTTTCAGATTCTTAACAAATAGAAAGTTATGATTAAAACAGTGCACCTGTGTCAGAGGGCAACCTTGAGTTTCACACTAATTTGGCTTTGGGTGGCTTTGGTGACCTCTCTAATGTATCTTGAACATTTCATATCATATTGTAATGACGATTTTAATATATTTATACTCATGTATTGAGTAATATGTTATGTGCTAGGTTTCGAAACAAGTAAACATACTTCAACTTCTTCAAAGGAGTAATTTGGCTATCACTTCTAGTGGTTTGGTCGCTGGAGGTGGGTGTACTAATTCATATTGAATGATGGTTAGAATATGAATATGTATTTGTGTGAGCTTTGGCTATGTTGGATTTATATGGAATATTCATTGAGATGCTTATGTGGCGGTTGTAATGTGATTCAGAGTCAATGCATTGCATGGTATTGCACTGTCTAGGGGACGTTGCCTAAAAAGCTAATTCAGAGATTATGCATCACTGTCCTGGGGACACTGCCTATAAGGCTATTTCATACATTACACATCACTATACAGGGAATGTTGCCTACAAGACTATTTCATACATTACACATCACTGTCCAGGGGACGCTGCCTACAAGGCTAATTCATTCATAGTGCATGGTCAGTAGCTAATATGTAATGAATGTGATATGCGATGTGTATGCTATCATTTGGACTTGGAGCTAACACAGTTATTTATTTCATTGAGTTGTGGTGATCATTTATCTTGAAGTCTTCTTGTTTATATTCTTATGAGTTATTACATTCACTGAGCACGTGGTTTGCTCACGCCCCTATAGTGGTTCCTTTTCAGGTACCCAAATGAGCTTGAGTCCACTACTAAGTCTAGGTGTGTAATGAGAAGTCTGTGACGGGATGAGTGTGTTTGTACTTATTATATATTTTGTCACACACTGTCATATGCAATATATGTATGGAGAGGGTTTTCATTTCCCTTGTATGTATCTGTGGGTGGATGTTGGTACATCTTTTCTATTATGTACATAAGCTTCGAATGTGTTTTGCCTACTCCTTACGAGAGTCCTAAGTGCTACATGATTGTATTATGCTAATTGTAAGTTTAGATGCTAAGTTTGTAAGGTCCACCTTACTTTAAGAAGGTCATATAGTACCCTCTGGGGAGTGTGACAAGATACAAGTTCATTTCCCCTATATTTGTATAGATCTTGCCCAGTAATAGATGTAATTAAAATCTATATTTTGGATTATTCTTCTATTTATGAGGTAATGCATTGTCTAATTTTAAGCAAGAATAAGTTACGAACAGCTGGCTAATTACTGTAACCAACGAAGTGGAGACAATTCTTGCTAAATAATCAGAAAAAAATAATAAAATCAAATGAAATATCATCGTAGCCAAAAATAATAAGAATATGGTAATCAAAGAAGTACCTAGAAACATAAAATTTAAATTTTTCTTGGTAATTTCTTTTTTTTTTTTTTTTTTTGTTGTGGCATGTTAGAAAAAACTGAGCATGGGTTTGTTAAACAATAGAGTTGAATTCTTGATGGGTAATAAAGTGAAGCTTCTTTAAACTCAATATGCAGAGATCATGTACTAACGTCGGTGATTTTGCCCTCATTGCTTGTGACGACTTGAACCATGTAATTTTCCTCCTCGCCGTCTGCAGTTTGTTGAAAGCATCCTAGAATTATACAATCTGGACGAACCCACCTGATAGGATCCACTGATAGGGGAATGATTTAGCTTTAGAAGATATTAGTACAAAGTATTTCAAATAGACTAGATGATGGACTTTTTCAATGATAGAGACCAAAAAATCCAGCATTTCATGCCAATCAATGAACTACGGCTATATCATAGACAATCCCTGTAGAGAAATACAAACAAGAATGTTCAGTCAATAAACATGGAAGTGCTGATTCACTAGTTACAGCAGCAGTTTCTAACATTAATTATGCCACCTTCGAAAGAAGTTGATGCAATAAAGTCGAGCTTTGGATCAACCAGTACAATAAAAACATAACCGAAAACCTAAGCATTACGCAAAGCGGAAGATTTACTCATAAACACACCAAATTTGAGAATGATCCAACAAAAACCAAGATGTTCGCAGTAAAATGTCAAAGAGCAAATGTGCAGTCTTATATGTACTAGAAAACGCATTAAAGTTATTAAACTGTATTGTTTTGAGGCTTCCTGGTTTTATGGCTTAACAGTAACGCTAACTGCATGCAGAGGTGGTGAAAAACGAAATGAAGAACTCATAGTCCTTGCTCTTAAGCTAATCTCTCCAGTGAAATCTGGAGTTATTTGCTTCGCTTTGAGTGAATAATATTCAGATTGTCAGGTTGGAAAATAACAATGACGATAGAATTACGATGCATAGGCAATCATTCTCGAGTCCTTTAGAGGTTATTTAACCCGTTGTGATTTATCAAGGCCCTTCGGTTGTTGAGGGAAATGACGCTATCATTTTTCCGGCTCTTATGTTAGCTTATTGTTGCCAATGTTAAAGGACCTCTCAACCTTTTCTCCACTAGAGCACATCTTTCTCTCCTCTATAATATCCTATTTCTTATCCCAAGAAAATGAGAAAAAATGAGCAGTTAAGAGAGAGAGCAATGGCTTTTAAAATTTCTTCTTTAACTCAATTCATAGTTGGGGCCAATGTCAACCTCATATAAGCTCCACAAGGCAAGGGTAAGGTTCTCGCAAGTTTACTTACTTTCTATAGCAGCTCGAGCGGCTCTAGGATATCTCAGTCCAAAGTCTTGTTTACCACATCCCTATTTCCTCTATTGATACACATTATTTATCTTGCCATTTCTTCTTTTTGGTCTCATATAACATAAAATAGTAAATAATAGTAAAAGTAAAAGCCTTATATCCATATAAAATACGGAACCTACCATAAGTAAAAATAAATGAATATTTTTCGGGAATGCTTGGGAAGAAAGGGACGTTTTTTTTTCTGTTTTAAGCAAAAGAAAATCCTATCGACCAGATCATTGTACATTTCAATTTGAATAGAAACAGCCAAATTACATGTTACCCAACGTAGCATGAAGTAAGACACCAGATGTTCTTCCTAACACGATTAAAACTTCTGGGGGAAAAATTGAGGGTAAAAAAAAAACAAAAGGAATACTCTTCTAAAAAATTCTCTTAATAAGATAATGACAAGCGTAAATCAATTTCATGCCATCTGGTTGTTAAGTCCCAATAAGCCTTGGGTGACTTAAAGATGTGGTCAGGTCAACCAACATTGAAGGTCCAATAGTAATTAATATGGTTCCAGTGGTTCCCCACCATAAAGGTTGGAGGAAGTTGTTTTATTGATATTGTTCCCTCTCACGAACGCCGTCCCTTGAGTGCAAGGTGCAAATCATACTTACTTTCAAACACCTTGCAAAAGCTTAAGCAAATTCTGTTTTAAGGTTGGTAAAGTCAGACGGACCTAAAAAAACCTTATTGCCTGTTCCTACTTCCTCTTCCTCACATCATTCTGGTACCAATGGTCAGCAGATTGGAGAAAATGAAATAATATATATTTAATACTTTTAGATGAGTGGACTGGGTGCAATCAATAGCCTCTGAGGTAGTGTTATTCTTGTCAAACAACGGAAATCTAACCGATGGAAGAGCTTAATGAGCAAAACCTCATATGGTATTAGCACAAGCACAAGCTCTCCTTCACATGCATGAATTCATAAATAAAGAGGGAAGGAGAGGGAAGAAGGATGCCTGTTTGCGCGGGGATTTTTGGTTGTTTTTGGGGGGGGGGGGGGGGGGGGGGGGGGGGGGTGGGGGCGGGGAGGGATTAACTAATTCAGAAATACTTGATGTTTGCGATCTTAAGTTGCTTTCAAGTACTCTGTAGTGAGATATTTCTTCACTACTACACCCCTTAATGGAGTTTTTCTTATAATCAGTAGAATAAGGTTAACCCTGTATTCCAACTAAGGCGCCATTGTTTCAGCAAATTGCCATTTTGAAAGGATCCGCAAGTGGGTCAGCAAAGTGATAAGAGTGCCAGTTCTTGTAGATATATTTGTCACATGCAATGACGCTGGGGTCCATTTTTTGCCTTCTCATCCACAACCAGTTCAAGTTCATTTGATCAGCCTCTGGTTGGTTTATCGCTCTTTCCAACTCCTTTGGGTAGTTCTCCTGGGATGGGAAACTAGGGATTCTGGACTAATTAGCAAAACGCCGAGGAAACCAAATCCATTAGTCATCATCTAGTAATTCACAAAGAGAGGAACACTAAGATTTATGGATCATATATTCCGACAATCATGAAAAGTCAAGTCACCGCAAGTTTGAGTAGGCTTCTTCCCCTTTTTGGTTGCCCCCTTTTTTTGTGTGGATAAGATTGATTGTGAGTTTGTATTAAAGGGCATCAAAAGGGGATGCTACCCATGTACAAAAGCAGGTTAAACCTTGATAACCTACCAACCAAAATAAAGATGCCTTTACACTCAAAACCACAAAAGAGGCCTAAAAACAACTTCTTATCAATCAAAAGAATCAACAAAATCTACAAACTAATCAAGAATAGGGAATACCCTGAATTCCAACTATACAATACAGATAAAAATGAACTCTTGAGACTCAACAATAACTTCTCCACCCCTTGAAAAGTCCTCCTGTTTTTTCACCACAAATAATCCACATCAAACAAAATGGGGCCAATAACCAAGCTTTCCTCCTACATCTCCCCACCCTTTCATGTCACCACCCATAAATAAGACCAGCCACCTCCCTCAGGAACACCCACTCCATCCCAAAAATAGCCAAAATCAAACCCCACATATCCCTTGCAAAAATTATGATTTAGGCGTTGCCTCTTCTCCCCATCTCCTCCCTCTCTTATCTAAAAACATTCATTTCTTTAATGAGAAACAATTAATTAGAAGAAGAAAACAGGAAAATGTATTCTCTCTATGTGTGTGTGTGTCGACATGCGCGGGTGTATAGAAGGTAACTGTCACAACAAAACTTCACAAGCCACTGGTACACTTGAATTATATGACCAATCGCATATAAAGTGTCAATCCTCCAGATCTCCAAAAGAAAAAGGCGGATTCAGAGTGTTGACCCCCATAAGAAATGCCTCAAAAATCCTACCATTATCACTACCAAACAACAAATCACATTTCATAGCGATCCAGCTGCTGCAGGGCTCTTCTTTTCAATTATTTAGTTGTTCATGTATTATATTCCTTTTGATTCCATGAGAAAAGAAGTAGCTTGCCTTTGCTAAGCCATCACACCAGAGGTTTGCAACAAAGGCACCTTTCAAACCCTATGTCGATCTTCCATAAAGCCGTACATAATTACATTAGGAAGCACAAACACACAAAAGTAAGTATTCGTGGATATGCCTCAAACATAGTAAGTCCTTTTGTCTTGGACATGTTCTGGATGCACCTTGGACGTGACATTTATGTTCCATTCAAACCCACCCTAGACACGGCTGGGATCATGCTATAATTTTCAAAATAGAAATTACGTGCCATTTTGCATTTTAAAATCTCCGGGATTTATAAAGGAAATAGGCATGTGCATTATTACAGGTTCGATCCAAAAGGACCCCTCTTCGAATGTGTTTAGCTGAAGACTTAATTGAGATAGAAACACAGAGAAAGAGTGCAGAAGAGAGACGACTGCTGACTTCAATCAGTGGCAAACGAAATGTTCTTTTTTTTTTTTTCTCCTATATCAGATTTTGTACAAAAGGAAACAGAAGAGGTTGTGCGTTTTAATTTCGAATAATACCTTCAAAATCTCTTTTAATTTGCTTGTCAGGGTTCTTAATCTCTCTTTTGAAATTTCCCTTTGGGAGTGTTGGAATTGATGTCAGGATTTGTTGAAATTAAACTTAGGGCTTCCGGAAATTGAAGATTGGGCTTTGTTTTGGCACTTTTTTTTTTTTTCTTAAATATAGACAAAAGTAGGGCTTATTATCCATGTCAAAAAAATATATTTTCGACACGGACTTTAAATTTCCAATATACATACTTCATTTATAGTATATTTTTTCCTAGATGCCTATGTGTCTCAGTCCTGATTTTAGAAAACTACTGCATTAGCGTGTCTGTTTCATGTCAATACTTCAAAGGCCTTACTAGTTGAAACCCCTTTATCACATCCTCAAAATTTCCAATGCAAGCTGTACATCCACAACAGCATGAGTATCAGCTGACCACAAGATTTTAATCATAAGGTCAAAAAGAAACTTAAAGGAGCCCGTGTAATTTGAACTAGGCAGCATAAGTACAGATCAGAATCAATTGAAGGTTATTGACAACAAAATATTATTTGGCTAGTACTCTAGCAAACCCTGCACATCAAAATGCATTATTACTATTTGCAAGTAAGGGCCATTCATATGCTTTAGAGTAGATCCAAATTCCATTAGGGAAAAACGATTGAAGGTTTAGAATAAATTGAAGGTTATTGAAATGAAAAATTACATGGCTACTACTCTAGCAAACCCCGCACATCAAAATGCATTATTAATATTTGCAAGGGCCATTCATATGCTTTAGAGCATATGTAAATTCCATTGGGGAAAAACTATAATGGGTGGATTAGAGGACACCAGAATTCCAATATAGATCAATAAGAAATTGTATAATTTAAAAACGCAACAGAAGCAGTTCTATTCATAACAACCCTGATTATTTTTATGTAACAAGGAGAGACAAGAAAGGTGAGGTCATATCAGGCAAAGTATAATCTATAGATGTGGAATTATTAAGACACGTAACAAGTAAAATACCTTTTATGGTGCAATTCAAATCAGAATCCCCAATCCATGATTTGAAGGATAATGACATGCTGAATTTTGGCTTCAATTTTGATGACAGGATGCTAAGAACATTCTTTCTTGCCACAGCAACAAAATTTCCTTTTGACACTCCATTCAACTGTGAAGCAGCATGGTTTTAAAAAGTAAACACAAAACTAATGCATGGGAAAAAAATAACTGCAACTCCACATTAGTAACAAAGATACATTTCCACAAGATATAGGGGACCAATGGCACAATCATGTATAGGCTAAGCCAATAGAAGTTACAGAGTGGAACAGGAACAATCAACTACACTAGATTTGCTTAAAGGATTGTCAATAAAAAAACCCGTAGTAGTGTACATCCCCTCCCAAAATAAAAAGGCAAATGGTAATATAAAATGGCCATTCCATGGAATTGTCGTCCCTAGTGTTGGTCAAAGTAGAGGATGTATACAGATTATAGCTAAGAGGCTCAACAAGGTAATCATTGATAAAGGAGACGTACTCCACGTCATATATTGACATTGGACTTTATATACTAAATAAACTTACCAGCATCAACATTGTCCATTACATATTCAAGAGGCTCCATAGTATAACTTCCCATGATCTGACAGAAAAACACAGTAGTTTTCCAACTTTTTAGTCCATCGCATGTCTCTGACACAACTTGAGCCCTCGAGTGAGCAAGAGAAAGATGGGCTTTGCTCCTGTTGCAAGGAAAAAGATAAGACTACTTAGAACCTAAAGTAAAATAATGACAAGGATTATGATTCTTATGCAGCTTAACTTGAGAGATAAACCAAAATTAGAAAACTGATTATTTGCACTCTGAATGGCACAGATACCAGCTGCTCTCTTTTATGTGCTATATCTATAACATGATTAACACGATGTCCTTAACATGGACTTTACATAAGGTTGCGCTCCTTGCGCAAAGCTCTTAGGGTTTTGGGTCTCTGTGTGTCATAGCAAAATATTTTTGATGATTGTGCAGTTTCAAAATACAAAGATGCTGAGGAGTTTACTTGCATGTCTTACAACGATGATAATTATATATAAAGATGTCTATTAACTATTTCTGGATAACTTAACTAAGTATGCTAACAAAAAGAAAACTGAACTTGCCATTCAAAGTTAGTAAAATTTTACACACAGTACCAAGCTTAATCCTCTAGAATTGATAGGGCTACAACAAGACTAATTGTGGTGCAGACCAGACCCATTGACTATATGTTTAAAAAAGAAAAGAAGAAAAAAAAAAAAAAAATGGAAGAAAGCCCGTGTGAGCCCAACCAACGGGTTGCAGTGTAGGCCTCACCTGACTGACTGACCCAAGTCTATTTTGAATGGGTTTGGTCAAACACATTATTCTAACTCCTCTTTTGTTAGAAAATTAAATTATCAATAATTAAGGGTATTTTAACAAATTTCCAGATCAAGGGCATTTTGTAATTTTCAGATCTAGGGGTAATTTAGTAATTTTGTTACTTTCAAGGTCCAAGTTAGTTATTTGTTTGTTTAGAAAATTTATCTAGTCCTGTTCTTATTTAGAAATATATTTGAATCCTAATTAGTTATGAGAATCCTTTTCTAATAGAAGTTTTTAGGAGATCCTACGTTTTCTTTTTTTTTTTTTTTTTTTTTGTTGGTGTCACAAGGAAATCCTAAGTTCAAAAGGAGAGTTTTCTGCATCTATAATTTTGGCAAGTTTTTCTCTCTCTTTATATTTGTCTTATAAGTTTCTCTCTAGTCTCTGCGCCAACAAACTGCCACATTTAACCTTTTTCTTTGAAACCTAAAACCCTAAAAGACTTTGGACTAAACCCTAACCCCAGGAACCTCATAAATTAAAGCCCTAAAAAAGTTACTAGAAACCCTGGTGCCCAGAATTCCCAGATTTCCCCCGCAACCAGAAAAATCCAGCACACTAAACCTTTTGTTTTCAGACCATAAACAGCCTTAAACATCCACCTATTTGATCCTTCAACCTTCAGTTGACCATAGTCCAACCTTCCCAGAATTAAGCCCCATAAATCAAAGCCCTAGCCCACCCAAACCTGATAGTGGGTTACCCTACAATGCCTCATTGAAGGTTTTGTCCTGCGCCGTCTTTGGAATTCAAAACATAGGCTCTCACTGGCGCTCCCTCAAGTTGAGCTTGAGGCATAGCCTGACCCCAGCACAATGTCTTTCTTCTTTTGCTCAATATATCTGTCATGTGCATGATGGTAGCACTGCCTTGAGAAACATTATAATGGATTGTATTCACCCACCCACCCACACACGCATAGAATGTAAACAAAAGTTTAATTTTAGCTAAGGAAGAGAAGGAAGTTTATTTTGGACTTTTACTTTATGTATAAGAGCAATGGAGAGTTGGTGAAGTGAATCACTCCTCCTCCATTGCCGGTGGCTAGGGATGTGTGGAGCCTAATGCTTTCTGTTTTTGGTATCAAGTCAGTCATGGTTCTTCGGTTGGGGATCTTTTGTTGGGGTAGTATTTGCTCAAGGCAGAGGAAGAAAAGTGCTCGGGAAGTCACTCCGTCATGTGTTACAGTGCGTATTTGGGGCAAGCAGGGTCGTAGAACTTTTGAAGGCACATAGATCGCCATTCATTGCTTAAAGTGAAGTTTCCCTATTTTTTTGGTTGGAGGAGTCCATTACTTTTTGTTTCTCTTCTTTTGTTGATTTTTTTAGTAACTTGTATATGCATGTAGTCTTGTAGGTATATAGGGCTCCCCTTCTGGCAATCTCTTTATTATGTTTTAGTTATTTGCTTAACAAAAATAGAAAAGAAAGCCACAAATCAGTACTGATGTTTCTGCTTTCTCAAAGGGGATTCAGTAATGATTGGCATAAAATTGGAGCAAGTTCAGACGATTGCATGTACCAACACTATTTGTCTATACAAGAAATTGAGGTAAGAAAAGGGTGTATGAATTGTAGAAACCTCATGAGATCTACACAAGAATTTTGGAAGACGATTTGCTTCCTGGAAGAGGCAATATCTGCCAAAAGGTGGCAAGCTAACCCTCATTATGAGCACTCTCTTTGCCTACCCACTTATTTCATATCTATGTTCACTATTCCGGTCTCGGTGGCCGTAAAGTTGGAGAAGCTTCAAAGAAACTCTTTGTGACGAGGCTTGGGTGACGAGTTCCAGCCAGTTTGGGTGTGAAGTGGGAGAGAAGGCGTGTCATGATTAGGGTTTTGAATAAGATGACCCTTTCATTTTTTTTTCTTTTTCATATGGAAAAAATAATAAGAATGAGGGGGTGTTAAGCTTTTTATCATCCTGGCATTGAGCTATGTTTTGCAGGACCTCCCATACAGCATCATCCCCATAAGAGGGTAACCACCAAGTTCGGGATGGACTGGTCTGGCCTCGGATTTTCATATAAAGAACGCAACGAGCATAAATACCCTCTTTAACTTCTATTATAATGGACTGAATATCTTTCATAAAAAATTAGATGAAGACACGAAGACTTTTTCCAGGAAATCCCAATGAACAAATATAACGTAATGGCTTGGGACAACCATGCTCACCATTAAAGGAAGGGGGATTTGACATAAGATAGTTCACTCTTTTTGTCAAAGCCCTTTGAGGGAAATGGTTATGGCAATCAAGGAATAAAATTTCTATTTGTTTCAGTTGAAACAATTGAAATGTTTTTATTTCCTAAGAGACCGAAACGAAACACTTTTGAATAATAAAATTCTATTATTTTCATCAAAATACACTAGACCATGGCAAAGTGCACCAAAATGTAATGTACTGAAATAATGAGTTGTGTGGACACAAATTTAAAACTTTTTATAAATATTTGTGCAATTATTTTTAAGAAAAATATAAAAGGTTCTATTTTCTATATTAATAAATATTTTTTCAACGATAAAGTAACGTGTAAATATACGAAAGGCACCAAGGGGGTGCCATGCACAAAGCTTTAAAGCAAAAAGCATGCCAATCTATACAAGGGCTGAAATCAAGCCATGTCAATCCACATATAGAATTGTTCTCAGCTAGGCAAATGCAACTTCTGTTCGAGCTCAGCTCGGGCTCAAGCTCGAGTCACTTTCAAGCCTTAGTGTTCAAGCTCCGCTCGGATTTTGTGAAACAAAATTGAGGTTAACTTGGCTCAACTTGATAAGATGTTACAAACTCAAACTCAAACTCAAGCTCAAGCTCAAATTTTAACTCCGCTCATTCTCAAGCTTGACCTTTGGTTTAGCCGTCTAGGTAGATCGTTGAAAGAGAATATACAGCTTTTTGTCATCATTTTATAAGCAAAAGCTGAACAGTTCAGCCTTTTGACCATCTTATGCACAGTATAACATACAATGTGCCAAGTATCATCCAATTCAATTGCATGACATTTGAAAAAAAGAATTCCTTGGATAACACTTTCACGGCTATTTTTAAAAAACCACATGCATTAGATATAACAACAGATACAAAGAAGTCCAGCACACAAAAAGAGCGAGAGTCAAAACTAGAGTAAAAGTATGCAGCTTCTCCCAAAAAGAACTGACAAAACAACCAGATCCAGGAAAATAGAAACTCTACCAACCAAACAAAACAAGATTCAGACGTAGCCAACAAAACCAAGAAAAACCAAAAGTCTCAATCATTCTAAATTGATTAAAAAAGGAAACCCGTGATGAATGGATTAATCCAGATAGCATCGTATTATTGTACACTTCTCTTAGAAGAGTTCCATGAACTGATAGAAGTGTACTCTCTCCATTCATTTTTTTGCTGAATATGAGGATTGCTAGGGTTATTATTCACAGCCCAAGAACAGCCCACTCTTCAACCTCAAAGCCCTACCAACCCTAGATCAAGCTTATCCCCTTTTCCTACCCTTTGGGCCATGAGCTCCACACCAAAACCCCGTCCACTTTCATCAAAATTCTAGCACACTGTCTCCGAATCCAGCAACCTACCTCTTTTGCAAAACAAGCCAAATTCAATCTGTTTTTGTCCTACAAACACTAAAATCTTCTTGCTAGACAATTGCACCTTAAATCCACAACTTTTCTTTTTTGACTAGTAGATAAATTCTCTTAAAAGAACTCAAGAAAGGGTGCTAGCTTTGTAAACTAGTGGTATTAAAAAAGGAAGCTATACAACATCTACAAAAGATAAGTCCCCAATGAAGTTATTGTTAGCCTCAAGTTTTTATTAATTGATTTTGATGATAACAAATATAAATGTTTTAATGATTAAAATTTGGTTAATCTCAAGATTTCATAATAAAATAAGTTTGATGTATGAGTTAAGATTTTTAAAGATTTTTTATTTTAAAAATTTAAATATATTATGCATTTCAATGATATATCACTTAATTTTTATTTATGTTTTAAATGTTAATTATCTAACATTTTTTGAAGTTATTGTTAGTCTTGGAATTAAAAGGAATGCATAGCATGAAGAAGAAGACTAAGTTAAAGATAATGGTAAGAAAGCTCATTGGAGATAGTTTCAGTTTTATGTACATAACTTTTGATCCAACGGTTGGATTGATCTGATTTTTGTGGCATTGGAAATAAGACTCAAATTCCTATAAATGGTATTTTATAAGGATTTCGTGAATAGAATTTCTTATGGGACAAAAACGAGCTGTAAAGTGACACATTGGAGTAGAAGTTCAAAATATAATAGCTGGGAGATAGCTCAAGTAATTTTATCATTACTTTTGATCTAATCGTTAGATATCTATGATTCTTATTTATCTGAAAAGATTACTTCCAGGGCTACAACTTTTATCTTATAGTCATTTTCAAATTCAAACGTCATAAGGAAGAAAATCGACGTGGAAGTGAAGACAACTCTGCAACAATTCAAATATGCTAACTGGAAGACAACTTGAGTATTTTGATGATAACTTCTGATCTGACCATTGGATCGACATGATTCTTGCAGGTGTAAAAAGATGACTTCTATCACTACAACTTTTATGTTATAGACATTTTCAAATTCAAACGTTATAAGGGAGAAAATTGAAGTGGAAGTGAAGATAACTCTGCAAAAATTCAAATATGCCAACTGGGAGACAGCTTGAGTATTTTGATGATAACTTTTGATCTAGCCGTTAGATCGACATGATTCTTGAGGTTTTGAAAAGAGGACGTCCATATCTACAACTTGTCTCTTATAGACATTTTCAAATTCGAATGTTATCAAGGAGAAAATCGAGGAGAAACAGAAGCAATCATATCTGAAATTCAAATCCTGATTGGCAGCAACTTTGTTCAAACGGGAAGAAATTTGTTCAAACCTCTCCAATGACTAAAAGTTGATTTTAAGCTACAAATAATCCACTACTCTTCCTCTATAAATAGAGATACACAAGAGAAGCAATGACACACAAGAGATTACAAAGATTGAGCATACAAAGTGATATTCATCAAGATCTTCAAGTTTTGAGCTTTACTTCTTCATCATTCCATCTCATCTTTGAGCTTCATTCTTTTATTCAACTTTTGAGAGTTTTGTATCTATTGTTGTAAGATTCAACTCCCCTATATCATTTGTAAAAGGGTTGCTAAACCCTTGTGATTTATTTCTTGAGTGATTGAGAGGAACACTTGGAGAAAAAGATCCTCTTGGTGCTTTGTTTTGGAGAGCAAAACAAAGAGTTATTTTTTGAGTGTTTTTGGAACAAAACATTTGGTGTAAAGGTTTGCTAGCAACCGGACAAGCTAGTGGTGTAAAGCTATTTGAAGAATAGTGGATTTGCCCAAGGAAGGAGCCTTGGAGGTGGACGTAGGATTGGCATAAGAGGAGCCAATCGAACTACTTTAAATCGTTGTGTTTGATCTCTTCTCTTTTCTCTCTTTTTATCTTGCTTAATATCTTTCTTATAAATAGTCTTGATATACTTGAGATACACACACATTTAAATCATTTGTTCTAATCTCACATTGATCATACCTTAGCTTGTCTTATTCATTACTTAACTAGATTAATATTTTATATCTTTTTTATTGCATCTCACCTCTTGAAAATTAAGTGTATTGGTTTATTTTAAATTTTAATTTTTAATTATAAACCCAATTCACCCCCCCTCTTGGGTTGCCACCTGGTTTAACAGTTAATAAAAGAAAACGCAGAATGACAAAAATTTCTATGTAGCTAAAAATGAAAACTATGCAAAAAGGCTAATTTATGATTGCAAATAGTCAGCTTTGTCTCCTCAAAAGTCCTTCTCTTTTGCTCCCCCCATATACAGCACATCAAATACAATGGAGCCACTCTCTAAGCCTTCTTCATCCTTTTAGAACGACAACCCCAAGATCCCAAAAGCTGAGAAACTGAGTCTGGCATGACCCAACTCACACCAAAAATCATAAAAAGAAGGTTCCACAAATCTCCTGCAATCACACAACGCAACAAAAGATGAATAATTGTAATCCTCCGTCTTCCTACACATGCAACACCAATTGGGGAGCATCTTTCCCCTCTTCCCCAAGTTATCAATAGTCAAACTAGCATCCAAAGCAGCAGTCCACAACTTTTTTTCTAGCCCTAAACCCACCAAAATCACAATTCTAAGCAGCTTAAGCTTTATTATAAGTTTCCCAAAGCTCTCTTACATGAGTAACCTCAGGAAACAGTTGCCAAGAACCACAATGAGATTCTTTCCAAGCTAACTTGGCTTCCATGATTTCCAGAATATCATAACTAATTTTAATAGCAAGGAGCGAAGCTCTAGAGAGGACCGTCATAACAATTTCCCAAAGAGGCCTTAATACTAGAGCCTCATTTCCAAGTCCCCAACTGACATCCCTTTTTAGGATGACAGAGAATCCTAATGAAATAATCTTTATTTTGCATACTTTCATCATCACTATCAATTAAAACAGGTATTGTTAGTAAAGAAATGAAATGGCCTCACTATATAAATAAAATGACCCCTTGCAATGGATGATTCTTTGCTCACAAAACTTTGAAGGCAAACCCTAGGAGCATTAGCTATAATTTTAGGCTCTCAAAAGTATGAGCTCAGATTACAAGTTCGGGAGGTGGTTCAATATGCGTGATCCTGAGTTTTAGGATGAAACAAAACTTGTTAGCAAGGTACAGACAGAACATGCACATAAGGAATGTGCTTCAAGCAAACTTACAACTGAGCAAGTACCCAATATGCTTATGAATGGATGACGAGAACCAGGCATTCTTAGTTTGGGCATACTTAGTTTGCTGCAAATTTCAAAGTAATCATCTAAATTGTTACATGATCACGTGCATATGAGCAAAGCACTCATGTCATATAGGCTATGTTATAGAAAGACTACATTTTATTCAAGAATATAGAAGAAGAAATTCCAGACAGACTCCATTTTGACCAAGGATGTAGAAGATGAAATTTTTAATTCAACCATTTCCACATGCCCTAAGATAAGAGATCAATTCAGTTGTGTCTAAGCAAACACCCACGCTTCCATGAATGTGCTGGCATCCGTATTAGTTGGGGAATCATTGCCCTCTCTACCTTATGATGCAAGTTACACACAAACTAATGTCTAATATCTACCATGCCTAACAAGAGATTTCTACTCACAAGTTGCTTCAATAAGGAGGTACCTCACACTGTACTCAAGTGAGCCTAGATCATTTCCAACCCTGCTTTTGTTTAGTACCAAAAAATCTCAAAGACAAATTTCATCCTTCTTTGTTAAGGAGTTACTTCAATAATGTGCTTGTCACTAAAGTCAAATAATACCTGCAATAATTCATTCATCCTACGATTGATCCAACATCATGATTTTATAGCATCCCAAGTAACTGTAGATACCTCATATCCACATATATGCCACCCCTACCTAGGGCTTCACACATGGCTTCACATGTCAGCCTTATACTTCCACCTAGAGGCTCCACATGTACCACATAGGTTACAACGCGTGATCGGGATGTCAAATGGTATGTGTCCAAGCCCTTACACATTTGGGACACTGAACAGGGCACATGAAACAACTCCACGCATCAAGGACCACAAGCATTCCATGTGTGCTCTAACCCATGTACTGCGTCATTGGTTCATCGGACCATCTCACTACTTCCGTAGCCTAGGCTATGAGGCAAGCCTAGAAAAGCCCAAACAACTTGTTCGGCAGGCATAGTGGGAATTCTTACACTTTGGCTTAGTATGAAGGCATTGCCTCGACACTGAATCCCATATGGGTCTAATTGCCTCCATGCCAATCCAACTAAAGAGGGAGACTTCTCTATTTGGGACTCTGATTCCCTTGAATATTTGGAAAAGTACTCTTATGGATAGGAATTATCACTGGTAGTCCAATCCTACTTGGACTCTACCACAAGGCTTTGTATAAGAGACCCTTGGCTCCCTTAGGAGGCATTCACTTACTCATTCATCCCCTAAGAAGCATGGACAGACACGATATGACACAGACATGTTGATACGATGATTTTCAAAAAAAGCAAGACACGACATTGCGGGGACACAACGAAATTGTATAGTTGATGTATTTTTTTATATGTTATATACAGAAAAAAAGTTTCTCTACAATAATGCAGAATAACACTAGTTAAAATTAAAAAAACATGTATTCTATAGTTTAAACATGAAATTATGTACAAAATCACATTACTTTTATAATAGGTAGTAAACGTTTGAATGTGTGCTCCACTTGTCAGGAGTATCCGACATGGTGTCCAACATAGAAACAACACTTGCTTAGAAGTATCTGTACTTCTTAGTTCATCCTTTACACTTTTACATTGCTCTTGCTCCTATTGCTCTCTCTCTCTCTCTCTCTCTCTCTCTCTCTCTCTCTTCGATTGCTTTGTCCTCTTACCCAATTCTGTCCAGAACTCCCTTGGTGTCATCTAACGTGTTTTGCATCTCACCAATAACACATCACAACCCCGTACATCCTCATACAAAAATCAATTAGATGACGGTGAAATCACTAAAAATCAATGAACTTGTGATAACAACAATAATAAGGATAAGGATAACTGTAACCATAACAACAATGCAACACTTCCCGTAGACCAGACTCAACAAAGCTTTATTCCAACAACCAAGTATCGGCTACTTAAACTCTCATCCATCATTCCACTCTACCCAATTTATATGCTTAAGATTAATCATAGGCTCTCTCTCTCTCTCTCTCTCTCTCTCTCTCTTAAAATTTAAAAAACAAAAAAATAATTATGCAAAGTACATTTCCCCACACTTTCTTGTTATTTTGCCAATTTTCAAGCAGGTCCACTACAGAACATTCACACTGAATAAATAATAATTTTCTTCCACCAAAATCTTGCACCACCAAGTGGAAAGTTAATCGCTAAGCTCAAGCAATGATGAAGAAATGAAAAAAACAACTACACGATCTCTGTGAGGAAAGAAATGACACCTGATGATTCATCCAAAATTCAGGACTACAACTAAAGCAGAGTGTAGCAACAATCCTCCGTAGTATACATTCTTAATTTTGTAGGAGATATGGCTGCGATGCATATTGGAAACGAGCCCATACCTTATTGAGGAGTGAGCTGACAGAGAAAAAATAAATGTTGCCTCTAATAGAGGCAACAAGAGTGGAAGAGTTGGCTGACAAAGCTAATATGTACACCTTCCCAATCGGGACATCAACAATACTCACTCTTTTATTGATGAAGCACTCCCTTTCTCCTCCATCTCCTTGGCTGATTCTGCAAGGTCCTTAGTCCTCGCAACAAAAAACCATACCTAATGATGTAAAGAAAAAAGAAAGCATGTCAAACAAAATTTAAAACATTATGCAAGAAGAAGAAAAAAGCAAGAGGAGTAGAGATGATAAGAATCAAAATCCAACAGATATAGAACATAATAGAGTCTTTTTATTTAATGATTACTTTTGCTCAATAACGAGAGAGAGAGAGAGAGAGAGAGAGAGAGAGAGATGACCAGTAGAATATGCCACAAATATGAGACCAAACCGTTCAGAAACGGCCAAAGGCTGCAATGGAGGGCTTTCAGCATCGAACTCAGAATCATCCCCAGGCTTGATGGGGACAGGTTTCCCAATCTCAATGAAGCAGTAGTCATCCGAGCCCCGACTATCTCCTTCTACTTCCTCGTCTAAGTGCATGATAATACTATCGTCCTTAGTTGGCGCCATTGGAGTTTAGCAGATATCTAACCCTATCCCTGGTAGGAATTAACTGGTCCGAAAGATGCACACACTAGAGCTCTTAAGTGCTGTGGCACCCAAATTCGTCAACTGCAGACTGTATACACACTATAAACACAACAATAATTACACTATAAATGCAATAGTAATTGTTTTAAGGCATGAAGCGCACTGAATGCTATGAATGATTATGATGGAAATTGGATGTGATAAAATATGCAACAAAACACAAAGTGAGATAAAACAAAGCACATTGATAATGAATATCTAGGGGAACTTGAAATTTGCATCAGAGATAAAATAAAAAATAAAAATAAAAAGAAAAAAATATCTATACTATACTACAAAGGCAACAGATCATTTGGTGAGGACTGTCACAAACTATTTTTTAACTCTAAACTACTCCTACAAGCCATAACTACTTCAAACTGTTGATGTGAGTAGTGGGTGAGTTGAGGAAAACTACCTAAAGTGGCCGAGTGAAAAACTACCAAGATAGGTTTATTGGGTTTTTTTCAATTATATTAGTGTTTTTTTTAACGCATGGTATCATGCACATTCATAATGTGTGCCACCTCCTAGTATAGACTTATTAGAAGTTGTGGCACACGCAGTGTGTGCATGATATGTCAAGTTAAATATAATTTAGGACTAATTTCACCTAGGCCCCCTCAAATTTGACGTATCACTACCTTTCAAAAATAGGCACCTAGAACCCCTCATGTTTTGTGTACTGGTAGTTGGACCCCCTGCCGCTGAGTTTGTTAGTTAACTTTTGTTTGTGTCGCCACTTTGACCAAAGGAAATGATAAATATACCCTCCAATTACAATAAAAAACTGAACACTCAACAAGAAATAACACTAGATACCACAGATTATTTGTCTTTCAAATATTATTGTAAACAAAATAAGCCAACGTCAAACTGAGGAAAGGAAAAATGCTTTATTTAACACAGAAATATATGGAGGAGGAGAGGATATATAGTTTAGACTATGACAGTAAAAGAAAAATAGTGACCAAAATGAGATGGTTTTGGCTTTCTCACCTTATAAATTCTACAAGTTCGAATTGTCAAACATTTGACAAGCAAAAGAAAATATGTTCTTAACCAAGTAGCAATCACAAGACCTAAAAATTGACTTCATCTTGCTTAGTAGCAGTGTTTTTGAAGCCAACCCTCCAATTTAGGCACTTCTGTCAACAATTTTCAATAGTCTCTTTGTGATATTTTTATCATACTTGGATAAATAATATATGTATACATATATTTAGAGAGAGAGAGAAGAGTAAGCATTTTTACCACATCCTCAGAACTCCCCCAAAATCCCCGACGGAAATAGTGACTGATGGGGACCGATCAAGACCCCCAACAATGGGCTGACCACGACCATGGCCGACCATGACTGAGCAGACAATGGCCGACCACGACCATGGCTGATTACGACCAAGCAGACCATGGCCGATCACGACCAAGCATACCATGGCCGACCGCAACTGAGCAGACCATGGCCGAGCAAGACTATGGCCGATCATGGCCAAGCAAACCATAGTTGAGCACGACCTTCTGAGCACGATCTACCGAGCACGACCATGCCAAGCACGATCAAGCACCACCATGCTGAGCATGACCGAGCAGGCCGTACCCTGAGCAGACTTTGTGGGACGGTGCCGATCATTCCTGCCCACCTGCCACGCTAGTGGGGGCACTGACAACCCAATCATGATAACATGCTCCCAACTCCAGGACCTCACGTGTAGCAGGAGGTAGTCACCTTCACCACTCTGACACGCGTCTAAGGGAGCGCCACGTGTGGGGTTGGACAACCACTCTCCCCATTATCCTGCCACCAGTTTGGCCCTCCAATGCAACGCTGCCACATGGAGAGACAACCATCTCCTACTATCTCCATATATGCAACGCCCTCCTAAGGCTACCAGGGGATGTACTTATATAAAAGGGAACTCATCTTCTCCAACAAAGTACGCAAACAAAGACCCTAGCTAAAACTCTGTTAAAATGTATTCAGAAATCTAACTTTACTATTGGAAGGTCCTTGGCAGGCACCACACCGGTGTCCCTCACTCCTTTGCTTCCCCTTAGACTACTGGGGTAGCTCGCCGCCGGCCTGGAGACCGACCCCACTAGTTTACTGCTTTATCAGTTGGTGCCGTATGTGGGAACGATTGTTTCGATTTTCATGGTCGTAACCAGATCCGACACTTCATACCTACCCCCACCGATGGATGACCAAAATACGAATAGAGTCACAGCCCTTAAAACCCAAATGGCCGATGTGATGGCTAATATACAAATGCTGATCACCTAGAACAAGGAGTTGCTTCAACGACTCCCTATTTCCTCAAGAGGAGGCCAACCACCTCGAGTTCAGCTGGAAGATAGAGGAAGAGGCAATGCCAGTAGGATAGTAAACGAAGACCTCGTTTTTTCAGGCATGGCGCGTTACCCCTTAACGGCGTGGTACAGCCCCGAAACGGTGGAGCTCAACCAGAGGAAGCACAGAATCAAGCCCCAAGTTCGCACTTGCGACC
Source organism: Euryodendron excelsum (assembly GCA_033060915.1). Lineage (NCBI taxonomy): Eukaryota > Viridiplantae > Streptophyta > Magnoliopsida > Ericales > Pentaphylacaceae > Euryodendron > Euryodendron excelsum. The sequence continues at coordinate 29,647,678 of CM065382.1, forward strand.
TCACCCCCAACACACCAAGGTTGGAGAAAGAGTGGACAACCCCCCAACCTGGGATGAGCGTTTCAGAGCCCTCCAAGCCCAGATGACCAGAGTCATGGAGGCAGTGAAGACCAGAACTCCCAACACCGTTGAAGAATTAGTGAACAAAACCGATTCGCCTTTCACTCAGGTAGTGATACGAGTCCCTTTACCACCCAAGTTCAAGATGCCAACTATAGAGATGTTCGATGGGACTAAGGACCCATTGGATCATCTGGAAACCTACAAGGCCTTGATGCAGCTACAGGCTATCCCAGACGAGATCATGTGTAGAGCCTTCCCAATCACTCTCAAAGGAGCAGCTAGAGTATGGTTCAACTGGATTCAACCCTCCATTGTTAGCTCCTTTGTTCAGCTTAGCAAACTGTTCGTCGGATAGTACATCGGAGCCCAAAGGCAAAGGAAACCAGCCACCAGTCTACTTAATGTGAAGCAGAAGAAAGATGAAACCCTTCGTGAGTTCGTCACCAGGTTTAACCTGGAAACCCTTGAAGTAGATGATGTTGATGACAAGGTCGCAGTCACTGCTTTTATGAGCAGGGTCAGGACCTACAAGTTCATGTTTTCATTGGCAAGGGAGCCTTCTAAGACTATGACAGATCTTATGATCAGAGCCTAAAAGCATATGAACGTAGAAGATATGATGAACGCGTGAAGGGAGCGTGATGAGGGGATTTCACCAGAAAGGAAACCTACAGACTGAAGGGCTTGAGCACTCACCTATAGCATGCTAAGCATCTAAGGAAATATTATGCGTAAGTGATTTCTTTTTATTTGAATATACAACAGTTGTAAAAAGTGAGCACCTGATATCATACAGAAGTTTGTCTACATTTATCCTAACTTGCTTCTACAAGTGTGGGTCCATCTACAATTGCGAGTTCATCTACAACTTTGAGTTTGCCTATAATTCTCTTGGTTTGCAAACTCTTTAACATCTTCCTTGCAAGGGTATCAACCAAAATAATAAGAAAACGACAAAAGCCCTGCTCAGGCCGGGGCTGACCAGGCAAAGGCTTCATGCCCATTCGACATGAGAAAGCGACAAAAGCCCTGCTTAGGCCCAGGCCGAGCAGGCAAAGGCATTATGCCCATTCGATATGAGAAAGTGACAAAAGCCCTGCTTAGGCCCAGACCGAGCAGGTAGAGGCTTTATGCCCGTTTGACACGAGAAAGCAACAAAAGCCCTGCTCAGGCCCAAGCTGAGCAGGCAGAGGCTTTATGCCTGTTCAACATGTGAAAGCGACAAAAGCCTTACTTAGGCCCAGGCCGAGCAGGCAAAGGCTTTATGCCCGTTCGACAAAAGCCCTGCTCAGGCCCAGGCCGAGGAGGCAAAGGCTTCATGCCCATTCGACATGTGAAAGCGACAAAAACCTTACTCAGGCCCAGGCCAAGCAGGCAAAGGCTTTATGCCCGTTCAACATGTGAAAGCGAAAAAAGCCCTGCTCAGGCCCAAGCTGAGCAGGCAGAGGCTTTATGCCCGTTCGACATGTGAAAGCGACAAAAGCCCTGCTCAGGCCCAGGCCGAGCAGGCAAAGGCTTTATGCCTAGGCAGAGGCTTTAAGCCCAATCTAAAAACTCAAGCAACAAAAAGTCCTGACTAGAGCATCCACTCTAGCTCTGCCGACCATGGCTAATCGACCAGAGTATCCGCGTTGATTATCTACACGCATTTCTGCTGACTACCTACACTGGCCAAATTTCAAAACCGACCAGATAAGAGTTTGTTAAACTGTCGGTCTATCTACTAATAAGAGTTCGTTTATTCTTAGAAGGCAACAAAATCTACAGCTTAAAGAAAAAACTATGGCATCGGAGGCAAAAAAGGCCTTTCCATTCATGAAAGTTAGATTACAATGCATTCCACCTTTACGAAGAAACACTCGCCATTCTAGAAATTCCCTGACCACACTTGGGGTACTCAGAGGAATTGGGGGCAACTGATGGGGACCGATCAAGACCTCCAACAATGGGCCGACCACGAACATGGCCGACCACGACTAAGCAGACCATGGCCGACCATGACTGAGCAGACAATGGCCGACCACGACCATGGCCGATCACGACCAAGCATACCATGGCCAATTAGACCATGGCCGACCACGACCGAGCAGACCATGGCCGAGCAAGACCATGGCCGATCATGGCTGAGCGGACCATAGTTGAGCACGACCATCCGAGCATGATCTACCGAGCATGACCATGCCGAGCATGGCCGAGCACGACCATGCCGAGCATGATCGAGCAGGCCGTATAGCGAGCAGACCTTGTGGGACGGTGCCGATCATTCCTGCCCACCTGCCACTCTAGTGGGGGCACTGACAACCCAATCATGATAACGTGCTCCCAACTCCAGGACCTCGCGTGTAGCAGAAGGTAGTCACCTTCACCGCTCTGACACGCGTCTAAGGGAGTGCCACGTGTGGGGTTGGACAACCACTCCCCCCATTATCCTGCCACTAGTTTGGTCCTCCAATGCCACACTGCCACGTGGAGAGACAACCATCTCTCACTATCTCCGTATATGTAACGCCCTCCTAGGGCTACCAGGAGATCTACCTATATAAAAGGGAACTCATCTTCTCCAACAAGGTACGCAAACAAAGAACCTAGCTAAAACTCTGTTAAAATGTATTCAGAAATCTAACTTTACCATCAGAGGGTCCTTGGCAGGCACCACACTGGTGTCCCTCACCCCTTTGTTTCCTCTCAGACTACTGGGGCAGCTCCGTACCGGCCTGGAGACTGACCCCACCAATTTACTGCTTTATCAGTGACTGGGTGCCAATTGCCTGTCGCCTGGTTGCTGGTCGCTTTGTGAGGTGCCTGCTTAGGGCTTATTGGCTTAAACAATTGAAGTCCGAACAACTGCGAAGAGGTATTTGAAGTGGGAGCCCTGGAAAGCAAGTATATATATTATTGTGTTCTTTCCTCCCGCCCGCATCCTCACGAATTTCCAATTTAAGCTAGAGTTCCAAAACGAACTTACCGTGAACCGCTTCTTGAATTTGTTTTTTTTCTATTTTTTGTTGTTTTTTATAACGCGGTCGATGTCAGGCCAGCTTACCTCGGGTTTTTTTTTTCAAAATAATTGAATATCAAAAGTATTTTCTGAAAAAACAAAAATTAAAACTTTATTTTTAATCTAAGGTAAAGCACAAATTAAAAGTGCGTTTTTTAAAAAAAATGCAATTTTAGGTTACGTTTTCTACTTTTTTTTCGCCCGTGACCGACCAAATTCTGCGAAGCCTGTAAAATATTTTGCTCAGTTTGCAAATATAACAGAGAAAATGAAACCTTGGGTTGCGTTTTCTCTCTCTATATGAGCCGCTCGATTTCTCTTCCTCCTCCACCCCTCTGATTTCTCTCCCCCTCATTCTCTTTGGTTGGTTTCTCTCCATCGAGAAACAAATTTTTGTTTCTCTCACTCTCCCTCGTTCTCTCTAGTAGATGATATATATATATACATACATATATATAATGGTATATGATATAATTTTATAGTAATATAATCTGTGAATTATATTTTATGATGTAGTAGTAAAATAGTAATGGTAAATATATAATTATTTTATTATATAATTCATAGATTACTAACTCTCTATTATTTTATTTATAGCCATATTTGTTGCTCGTGCTACTTCAGAAAGGCCTTCGTTATTCTGCAAAAAATAGGTTAGTTGATTATTTTTATTAGTAAAATAATTTATTTATTTATATTGGTAAGATAGATATTACTTGTGTCGCATCACATTGATTAGGAAAAATATGTTATTAATTAGAAAATATGTTATTTAGGGAAAGGCCTTCGGGAAAAATATGTTATTTATTGATGTTGGTTGGTTATTAAAATATATGTTATTAGTTAGTAATAAAATATTATAATATGCTAAAAAAAATTTATTAGGAAAATAATTACAAAATTACTCTAAAATATAATTTTTTGACTATAAATTTAAGAAAAAACGTTTTTATGAAATTAGTATGTGGCCTTAATTTAATTATTTTGTTATTATAAAAAATTTCCAATCCAAAGAAGAAAAAAGGCTATAGAATCCAAAAAAAAGAAGCTAAACTAATTACCTAGTAGGTAGGATGCCATGAAATTAAGAAATGTGTATAATATTTATTAGGAAAATTATTTGTACTAAATAATATTCAGTGAATAATTTTAAGGAAAAAATATGTTATTAATTGGTAAGAAAATATTTTAATATGCTAAAAATGGTTATAGGATCCAAAAAAAAAAAACTAAATTAATAAATTAAGAAAAAAGGTTATAGGATCCAAAAAAAAACTAAACTAATAAATTTTTTAAGGAAAAAATATGTTATTAATTAGTAAGAAATTATTATTTTTAATTTATTAGGAAAATATTCATACGGAAAATAGGAAAATTATTTATAGTAAATAATATTCAGTGCATAATTTTAAGGATAAAATAGGAAAAACGGGTTATTAGTTACGGATCAAATAGGAAAATTAGTAATTTGAATCTGTTTAATTATTTTTTAATATGTAGTAATTTTTAGTAAATAAATGTATGAATAAAATGGGAAAAACCAAGTTACTGTTAGAAATAATAGAACTGTAAATACTAGACAGTCGATATGAATAATGTTTAGGATGCCATAATAATTACCAATAAAATGGCTGGAATAAATTTGAACGTGTTTAATTATTGTTTAATAGGCTCAATAATGGATAAAACAACGGCCATGTTGTCACGCCCCATAACCCAGTCTATACGGATTTAGGGTACATAACCGGCCAGTAGTAAGGCTACCCAAAGCCGCATTACATAAACTGGTTGATCACCTGTGCATAATCATATAAAATGATGCATATTACGGAAAATAGAACTTTTGATAACTTGAAAACATAATATGTGTTATACATGGCAGAGCTGTGCCTAATCCAAACACAACATACATATAGGCCTACTCAAGGCTCACTAAAATTATAACATCATAACATTACAAAATATTGGGGTTAAGCCCTTAAACATATTACAAAACATAGGCCCGTGAGTTGTACCTCAAAATCCACATATGGCCTCGCTTTAGGGCCTCCCGGATTGGCTACCTGAAAACCATTTGAGAAAATATAAACTTATGCTTAGTGAATAACAATGATGCATGAGCGAGAAATTATCATGGACTAGCAATTATATCTAACGTATAAGGATAAATAATCATTTATGTATAAGGATATGAACTTTTGAACGTATAAAGTATATACTTGGAACTCGTAGGTAACGTAAACATCATTTGAAACGTTTCAATATTTCAAAACATAGTATCATAAGAAGAGATGCAACATAACATTATTCTTAAGATAGAATTTCGTAACTTGTCGTAAAGCATGTGAACATATCATATTTCTCTGTTCAAAACATGAGTGTGCTACAACTTGACATATGAGCTAGGCTCTATAGTAACCATGCAGGTCATGCTAAGGCTTTTTAGACTGAAGACGTCTCCCAACATAGATAGTTTATTTTCCGTCCCCTATCGTAGGACTATCGGGCTAGATTAAGGTCTTGTCATAAGAAGACCCGAGTTGGCACTATACATTGAAAACTTAGCATTTATTCCATTTAAATATTATAGTCCATGGTTTTGATTCATAACATAAATATAACTTGCATGCACTTAAAATATGACATTTGTAATTGAACGTAACATTGATGCATTGAAACATATGGAAAACATTCATGATATAGAAGTGAGCTTAAAACATTTGGAAAGTAATAGAGTTTTACTCATGGCATATCGTTACTCACCACTATCCAACTGAACGGGTGTTAAGTAAGGTGTTCCTATACATAATTCACATAGAAGAATGGAAACATCAATATAAGATTCTAAGGTAAAGCAATAATAACTAAACTGAGACTAAGCACATAAGTTCCTCAACCCCGACTCATCAACACTACATTGTCACAATGGAAGAGCGATGCTAAACTCTAGGACAAAATCCCAACGTAAAACAAGAACATAAAGTTAAGGTTTGAACATGAAAGCCGAGACATCGACTCCTTCATCGTCTCCTAACCACCTCTCAAAGATGAGTTCACACTCAATGTTAGTTCCATTTGAAAATAGGCTTAAAAGTCTTTAATTTGATAGGTCATGGGTCAAAAACACATTTTAGGTGAAGAAGTTAGGTCTCACGAAGAACGGGGTAATACTTTGAAAAAATAAGGTTTTCAGCATAGTTTTGGATCAACTTTAAACTTCCATATCTCTCAATCTATAAGAAATTAGAGAACAAACCTTTATATGGGTGCAAAGGTCTATGAGTCTACTTTCTAACACTTTAAACGGTGTATCAATTCGAGTTTTTTTAGAAAAAGTTATGCCCATTTTACTAAATAGTTCCGAAATTAGCAGGGCGTTCGAACGCCCAACTGGGGGGTTTGAATGCTAGGCAAAATGAACTAGGCGTTTGAACGCCCAAATGGCTGTTTGAACGCCAAACCAAATTGGAAAAACACCCTCTGATCGTTCGAACGCCCCCTGAGGCCATTCAAACGCCCGATCTTCTTCCCCATACCGTTCGAATGTCATATTGGGCGTTCGAACACCCAGTTCTGGCCAGCAACCAAAGTTCGACCCAAAACTTCAAAACTCAACCAAAACTTCTCCAAACACAACAAAACCTTCCCAATACTCTTAGGGCTCAAAGATTAGTCCACAAGGATGATAATAACTCAAAATGGGGGGAGAAAGAACAATCAAAACAAAGGGATCTAGAGAAGGAATTCAAAACCCTAACATGCTCTCAAATTAGGGATTTTCTCAACGCTCTCCCCAAACCTCAACAATGAGCTTCAAGCTCTTAAAATCAAAGTGAATGGGACCCAAGGGGTCCCAAACTCAACAACAACTCTCCTAAATGCACATACACAATTACTCAACATAATTACACAATTACAAGGGTGAAGTGTTTACCTTTCCTTAAGCTTTCCAAGCTCTAACAATGGTGGCTCCTTATGGGGCTCCTCAAGCTTTAATCTCTTCTTGCTCTTCTTCCTTTCCTCCTTCTTTCTCTTCTTCTTCTCTTCTTTCTCTCTCCCTCTCTCTTCGGTTGTGATGTGTGTAGGTATGAAAGTGTGGGTATGTATAAGTGTATAAGTATGATATACATGGGAATAATCCCACGTGTCTCACTCCATGTGCTTAAGTTACAACATAGTCTCTCATTGGTTATTTTTGACCAACATGATGTAATAACTAACATTAAACAATACAAAAACTAGAAATTCACATTAATTTAAATAAATAGAGGTTTGGGATATTACACATGTTGTATTGGGGTGGTGAAATAATTAAAGATTATGATGAAGGGATTGTGTACAACATGGAATGGCAGATATTTTGCAGTTTACCATTGCAATTAAAAATGTCTGAACTATAAGATATGATAATGCCTATGATTGGCAAACATGGACAACAGGTAAGGCTGAAAATTATATGCAGATTTCCAGTTAGTAATGAAGAGGGTTCGACTAAATATAAGAAAGTTTTGTTCAAAGTTAATCGGACATTGCAAATTACCTTACGGCTACCACAAAAAAAGTCATCGATGGAATGCATCAAGTTGTACATCGAAGTAGAGGATGCAGTCGTAGATGTGGACATTGCAGTGGATCGAATGTGGGGTAACATTCAGGGGTATGACAAGATGCTATCGGCTGAGGGAGATATGTTAATAGTGTGGAACTTTTTGACGATATTGACATTAGGATAGGACATTGTTGGCCACAGTGTGCCATATTCACAACAATTTAACCAATATGGTAACCTGTTTTATTTGCAAAGCACACAGCAAAGTGGTTACCAAGGTTCGTTTGTTGATTATGGCATTGGGTTGAGTAGTATGTCACAACATCAGCCTACCAGAGACACCGCTGGTCCTTCAAAAAAGCCTTCGATGAGACATAGCCAAGGGAGAGATCCAGTGCAACATATGGTTGAATCGGGCTGCCAATCCATTCCCATACAAATTGACTTGAATGTAAGGTCTTCGGATACACAGTCTGAAAAATCTAATGAACATATAGATGTCGCTTTGCTGAACGATTCCGACGACGATGTTTAACAACAATAAGAGATCTCAGTTCCTTACTTTACCACATTGCTAGAGGCATATGATGCACCTGTAATTGGCGGGGATCATTTTCGCCGTGGGGCCGTATGGGACATACAGAATCCCAATTTTGAAATGGGGATGCTATTTGATGACAAGGCAGCTGTAAAAAATGCATGCACAGCATATCATTTGCATAACAACAAGGAGTATTCGGTTGTTGAATCAATTACGAAATTGTTTAAAGTGAAGTGTGCACACGATTGCCCTTGGATGATTCTTGCGTCCACCATAAGACATGGGATGTGGGAGGTTGCGCAATACAATGGGCCTCATTATTGTTTGTACGGAATGCCAAACATGGGTCATTGTAACCTAAATGCGAACTTCATTGCAGATGTTATCATGGCATAAGTAGCAGTGAGTTTAACTTTGATTCAGACTTTATCACAATAATTGATTAGTTTGTCATAAAAGAAATTCCTTTAAAGTACTTAAACTGTGTTTTATTTGTACAGAAAGACCTTGATTGGAAGATTACGTCTATAATGGAAGATGTCAAACAATATTACCACCACTCTGTCTCATACAAGAAAGCATGGATGACAAGAACAAAAGCCATAGAGATGGTATTCGGCAATTGGAAACAGTTGTTTGCAAAGCTTCCAAGATGTTTGATGGCATTGCAGTCAAGAAATCCTCGAACAATCCAAATGTTACAGAACTTTAATCAGGATGTTCGTGACATGGTCATGTTTGATCGAGTATTTTGGGCATTCAGACCATGTATTAATGGTTTTAAGCACTGCTTGCCGGTTATTTTAGTTGATGGGAACCCACCTTTATGGAAAATATAAGGGTGTCATGCTTATCACTGTAGGGGTCACTGCTAGGGGTAAAAATCTTCCCCTAGCCTTTTCCGTTGTCGAGGGTGAAGACACATATAAATGGTCATGGTTCATCAACTTACTGAGACATGTCGTTATCCCTAGTAGGGAATGTGTCACCATACTATTGGACTGCCACCAGGGCCTACTAAATGTCATTGATCGAATATGTGAACATCCAAACGATGATCAACCATCTAGTTTTCATATGTGTTGCATTCGACACTTTCGTAGTAACTACCACAAGAAGTACAATACGATAAGGATCAAAGACTTGGTGTGGGCTGCTAGTACAACTCGTCAATTACGAAAGTTCAACACTATAATGAAAAAAATTAAGAAGATATAATGAACTAATTGTCGCGCCCAAATTTTTCGCACTCGAGGAATACTCACACAAGCAGGAAAAATGATGTACTCTCTCGTTAGAACTCACCCTCCTAGAAGAATGAGTGCGACTAAGTTTAAATTGAAAATTGGGTTTGAAAAAAGTACTTTTGAAAAAGATTTGGAGTCGCCACCTAACTTGATTAAGGTGAGTTAGGTCACCTAAAAACTAAGAATAATCTGAAGACTACACTTCGGGTTTTTGGAAAACGATTTTGAAAAACATCCTCAAGAGAGGGTTTTTTAGGAAAAGCGGGTTGTTTGGCAACCTTTGGAAAACGTTTAGCCCTTTTTGAAAAATAACTCTGTTTGATATTTGAAAACTGTGATCTAGGTTCGGAGGTTGGTTACGTGAAGGGAAGACGCACTAAGCCATCACCCTATCCCGCCCTTTCAGTACCTACATGTCAATCTATCCTAGATTCACCTATGAGAGTCTTCAACTAATCCAATGTCCAATCCTATTCACTTTATAAAACAATATTTAAAAATTATTATGATGTATGATATGCAAGTGCAATAGAAGAGGGAAGGTGGAAGGTAGATTTGGAAAGAGACTGATTTGAAATTGATTTGATTTGAAAATAGATTTGAAATTGAAAAGTTTGAGAAATTAGAAATAGAAATTTGGAAATAGAAATTTGAAATTGGAATTTTGAAAATAGATTGGAATTTGAGATTTGAAAAATGTGGAGGAATTTGAAATTTGAAAGAAGTTATGACTGCACCAATGAGGGTTGCTTACGTATCTTTTTGGAGGAATCAGGTTAGTCGTAGTTCGGACCGGAGTCCGATTAAAAAGAGATTGATTTGAAAGAAAGAGATTGAATTGGAAATTGGATTAGAAAATTGAGAGATTGAACTTAGAATAGAAGATTGAAAATTGGAATTTAGAATTCTGGAATTGAAGAGATTGGATTTTGATTTGAAAATATAAGACTTGGAAGAAAGATTTAGACTTGTTTTGAAAAGATGGAGGTTTAAGAAACCTAAACTTAGGAAAGATGAGGTTTAGGAAAGACTTGAGAGTTAGAAAGACTTGACTTGAATGTTGGACTTGGAAGATTTGGAAAGATTAGATTTTAGGAAATGTTCGAATTAGGAAAGGTCCGATTTAGGAAAGTTTCGAATTAGGAAAGTTTCATTTTTGGAATGTTTTAAAAAAGGAAAGTTTGGAATTTAAGAAAGTTTCAACTTAGGAAAGTTTTGAATTTAAGAAAATTTCAACTTAGGAAAGTTTTAGGTTTAGGAAAGTTTTGAAATTGGAAAGTTTGGTTTTAAGAAAGGTTTTGAAATGAGGAAGTTTTGAAAGTTGGAAAGTTTAGAATTTGGAATGTTTTGAAATAGGGAAGTTTTGAATTTGGAATGATTTGAAATTTAGAAAGTTTTAAAGTTTTTAGAAAATCTTGAGGTTAGGAAAGGTTTGAACTTAGGAAAGGTTTGAAAAATTAGATTTGGAAAGTTGAGATTTGAAAAAGGGGTAGGATTAGGAAAGATTTGAAAGTTGAGTTTTAAAATTTAGGAAAGATTTTTATATTTAAGTTTTGGAAACTTAAGATTTAGGAAATGAGAAGATTAAGAAGGATTCGATTTAGGAAAGATTTAGATTTTGAAATTTAAGGAAAGATTTAAAGTTTAGGTTTAAGAAACTTATGGTTTAAGAAGGTAGAAAATTAGGAAGGAGTTGAATTAAGAAAGGTTTGGATTAGGAAGGGATTGGATTTGGTTTCTAAAAGCAAATGTTTGATTTTGTTTCCAAAAACGGAGGACGGGATCTAGTTTCCTAAGCGGGAAGATTGGATTTGGTGTCCTAAAGGGAAAATTTGATTTGACAAGGATTTGAAAAAGAAAATTTCTAGAAACCCTAGGTTTGGAAGTTTAGAATTTTGATGTAGAAAAGAGGTTTTGGAAATGTGTATAGTTTTGGTATAGAAAACAAGAGATTTTGGAAACCTAGGTTTTAAGGCAAGTTTGAAAACCACGTTTTTGAAAAGAAAATTAGGGTTTCCTAATTGTGGGTTCTACGGCTTGACTTGGGCTTCTAAGGAAAGAGTTTCTGGAAAGTGCGTTTTTTGAAAACGAAGATTTTGGAAGGAAATCCTAAAGAGGAGTTTCTAGAGGGAAGAGTTTTTGGAAAGTAAATTCGAAGAGAGAGTTTTTGGAAAGTGATTTTAAAGAGGAGTTTTTAGAAAGTGTGTTTTTTAGAAACGAAGATTTTAGAAGGAAAATCATAGAGGAGAGTTTCTAGAAGGACGATTTTGGAAAGAAAGTTTTTTAGAAAGATTTTTGGAAGGAGATTGTTGGAGAGAGTTTTTAAGAAAGTGAATTTAGGGAGTGTTTTTAGAAAGTGAATTTTGAGGAGAAAGAGTTATTGGAAAGGAGTTGAAAAAGGAAGCTTTGAAAAATATATTTTGGAGGGAGTTTTTGAAAACAACTTTAGAGAGGAGAGTTTTAGGAAAGTATGTTAAAAAAGAGATTTTTAGGAAGAGATTTTTGAAAAGAGAGCTTTTTGAAAAATGTAAAAGATCTCACTTTCCTAAAGCGATTCTAACCATAAGAAGGCTAGAACCACTTTAGGAAAGCGGTTTTGACAACAACAAGATTTGAAAATATGGACCATATTGGTCACTTTGAAAGTAACACATTCCTAAAGCAACCCTAGCCATGGAAAGGCTAGAATCACCCTAGGATTGTGATTTTGAAAACATGTTTTGAAAAAGGAGATTTTGATGCAATTTTGAAAACAATTTTGAAAATGATTTTGAAAACAACTTTGAAAACGACTTTTGGAAGATGCAAGACCATGATATGCACAATGTAATTTTGGGGTCGTGAACATACAAGGGTAAGGCTTCACCACATAATCAAGAGCACCGGACCCACGTGGTCTCTGTGTTAGACTAGAAGAAAGCCCCCGACACGGTGACTCTCCAATAGCTCAATCCTACACATGGACCGAGAATTCCCTTATTTCAAGCAAGCAAAGAAAGGGGGGGGAAAGAGATGGGGGATTAAAATAGAGAAAACCTAAGTGGGTTAGTAGAGAGAAGAGAGAGGGGGAAGTGCGGAAATTTAAATGGAGAACCTACCTTGTATCTTGTTTATTTTGCGCGCCTTGCTTTCTTCGGTCTTCGTCTTGATCTTCGTCTTCAATCTTCAAGAGCCGCCTTCAATCTTCAAACTTCAGATTGCAACTCTTCAAGTCTTCGAAGGAGGGTTGAAGGTCAGTGTATGAGTGTATAGGGGTGTGTATGAGTGTATAGGAGGCTAGGGTTTGGAAAACCTAGGGAAGCTAGGGTTTAGGAGGTGCTCGAGCTATGTATATCGAAATATAGGATTTTTAGATTGAGTTTATGGACCTCTTTCACGTTGGAAGAGGCTTTGTATTTATAGAGATTGGGCAACACTGGCGCCTATTACAGTGGCGCCAGGCCAAACTTTACACTGGTGCCACTAGGAGTGGCGCCAAGCCATTTTTTGGCTTGGCACCACTATTAGTGGCGCCAGCCATTTAGGAAATGTTTAAGGTCAGCAAGAAACGTATTTTTGACTAGATTTGGGCATTTGTACTAGTGATTACCATGCAATTTTTAGCCTGGCTTCACTAGGAGTGACTACGGAAAGTCCGGGAAGGAGTTCGAAGAGGCCGAGAATGACCCGAAAGGCTGGAAAGGAGCAGGAACACTTAGAATAGTGTCCCGGAGGTATTTGACTTGAAAAATGAGGACAAGATGTGTCGGAAGGGTTGATTGGGCCTTTAGGGGTAAAACGATCAATCAGATCGGGAAGCTGCTGGGACAGACCCGAACTGTCTTGGAAGAAGACTCCAGATTTGGAAACATTATTCAGAATATTCCCAGAGGTTGCTGGTTTGATTCCCATAGCCGGTGTGGTCAGAAATGGAGACCGGCCCACTAGGGGCAAAACGGTCATTTCGCACCGGGTTTGGCGGAACTGACTCGGAATGATCCTGAAAGGTAAAGGGAGGTTGAGAAGACTATAAAAAGTAGTCTCAGGAGGTTACCGGTTTGATACCCAGTGCTGGTGTGGTCGAAAAAGGAGACCGACCCACCAGGGGCAAAACGGTCATTTTGTATCGGGTTGGCCGGAACTGACTCGGAATGATCCGGAAAGGTTGAGAGTACTATAAGAAACATTCCCGGGAGGTTACCTGTTTGATACCCAAAGCCGGTATGGTCGAAAAAGAAGACCTGCCCACTAGGGGCAAAACGGTCATTTTGTACCGGGTTGGCCGGAACTTATTCGGAATGATCCGGAAAGATACGAAAAGGTTGAGAATACTATAAGAAGCATTCTCGGGAAGTTACTAAAGGGGCCCTGATTGGAACCGTCTCTAGGAATAAACTATCTCGAGAGAGCGATTTGAAAGGGGACTTACCGTCTCCGAAAAGACGTGTCTGAATTGGAACCGTCTCGAGGAATAAACTGTCTCGAGAGAGGGCTTGGAAAGGGGACTTACCGTCTTCAAAAAGATGTGCTTGATTGGAACCATCTCGATGAATAAACTGTCTCGATAGAAGGGTTGGAAAGGGGACTTATCGTCTCCGAAAAGACGTGCCTGATTGGAACCGTCTCGAGGAATAAACTATCTCGAGAGAGGGGTTGGAAAGGGGACTTACCGTCTTCGAAAAGACGTGCCTGATTTGGAACCGTCTCAAGGAATAAACTGTCTCGAGAGAGGAGTTGGAAAGGGGACTTACCGTCTTCGAGAAGACGTGCCCGATTTGGAACTGTCTCGAGGAATAAATTGTCTCGAGAGAGGGGTTGGAAAGGGGACTTATCGTCTCCGAAAAGACGTGCCTGATTGGAACCGTCTCGAGGAATAAACTGTCTCGAGAGAGGGGTTAGAAAGGAGACTTATCGTCTCCGAAAAGACGTGCCCGATTTGGAATCGTCTCGAGGAATAAACTATTTCGAGAGAGGGGTTGGAAAGGGGACTTACCGTCTTCAAAAAGACGTGCCTGATTTGGAACCGTCTTGAGGAATAAACTGTCTTGAGAGAGGGATTGGAAAGTGGACTTATCGTCTCTGAAAAGACGTGCCCGATTTAGAGTCGTCTCGAGGAATAAACTGTCTCGAGAGAGGGGTTGGAAAGGGGACTTACCATCTTCGAAAAGACGTGCCTGAATTGGGACCGTCTCGAGGAATAAACTGTCTCGAGAGAGGGGTTGGAAAGGAAAGGACAATACCCCTAAAGGCATTTTGGTCATTTTGCCTCTATTTGGGCCTGGTTGGCCCGCGAGGCGATGGGCTAACGGGATTTGGACTTAGAAAATCGGTTTCGATTGGAATACGCCCACAATGACTTGAAAACAAGTCTGGATAGAGTGTAGACTACCGAGCGATCAAAAATGGGGTGCTTACAGCTGCCCCTCTTTTTCTGTCTTTGCTTGTCAAAGACAGAAAACGATAGAAGTAAGAGTCTCATGTTGACTGTGAGGCAGTCGGAGGGACAGACATTGGAAATCTTTCGACAACAGGGGTTGAAAACGGATAACAGGCCAAAAGGCCGTCGAAAATGAGTTTTGGCTGGAAAAAGGGCAAAACTGCCCAGAATTTGAACCTGGCGCCACTAGTAGTGGCGCCTTTGGCCAAAAAACCTTGGCGCCTCTGCTAGTGGCGCCAGGCTTAGGATTAAAACCAGAAAATTTTCTAGTTCGGACACCTACGGGATTTGAAGAGTTTTTGCAAATTTCTGAGGCATTGCGAGGAATCCATCTTGGACATTGAAGGAGTGCTTCTTGGAGACCACGGGTGATTGCCGGAAGGAGAACACGTCACCGGAAAAGTCGCCGGAAGAGAAGGTTTCGCCGGAGAACTTCCAAAAAGTGAGTTTTCAAATTTTGTTGATTTCGATGTGTAGAACTTCGTTTGAATCATGTGAATAGTGGAAATTGATGTTTTGATATGCTTTGAACACTTTGGTGAAGTTATTTTTGCATTTTGGTGCTTGTTTGATTGAATTTAAATGACTTTTCATGATTATGCGAAGGGGGTTTTTCGCAGGAATAGGGGATCTGTTCCTACAGGCATGGGCATTGGGTTTTCTGGCTATGTTTTTGTGCAATCTGCCTTAGAAAAATGTGTTTAACAACCGTATAAAGTTTCGTGATTTTTTGAAAACTCGGTAAATTTTTTATTTTTTGAAAAATAGAAAAATACTTAGAAAATTTAGAAAAATGAGAAAACTCAAGAGATTGATGAAATTTTTAAAGTTTGAAATTTGGAAAAATATTGGAATATTTTAGAAAACATTTGAGGTGATTTTGAAAAATTTCGGGAGACTTTTGAAAACCATTGATTTATTTGAAAAATAAAATATGTGTCTTGAAAATTTCAAAAAATTAAAAAATGTGCATGAGTGCCGTTGTTATGTAATTGTTATGTTGGAAAGTGCACATTTTGTATTTTGTGTTGATGTCATGCGTGTTGTAGGGGCCATTTTTAAACAGGACTCTACTGAATTTTTTTTTTTTTAGAAATTAGAAAAAGAGTTAGTTAAAGTTTTAGAAATAAAATCTTTTTGAAGGAAAAAGACTGAAAACTCTTGAGATTTGATTTGAAAATTAGAAAACCAAGATGTGTAGAAATTTTGTTTTTGATGTGTTATTTGAAATCCTTTATTTGTTTTGTTTGTGTTAGTTGTTTATTTTATTTTACTGTTATTTAAACTGCATGTATGGCATGTTAACGTCTCTTACCTTGGCTTACCTTTTCAGGATGGCAAACGTGGTTTTGAGTCGACTAAGAGCTTGGCACAGTAGCTACCCTTCGGATGAGCAGGACATCTTTCGCCGGTCCTTTGGTCGGGTAGCTTCACTTTTATCAGTGCGGCTCATTCCTGGGCTGATGAAGGCAGTGATTCCCTTCTGGCAGCCTGACTTGTCTTTTTTTCGCTTTGGGGCGTGCAGGCATACCCCTACTCCTCACGAGTATGGGTTTCTTCTTGGTTTCCAAGATGTTTCTGCTGACATTGTGGGACCCCTCTTTCCGAATGGTTGTATTACAGTGGTTTCGTCCCAGCTCGGATTCAGACACACAGTTCTTTCATCTTCTTCTTTGCCCCAGTTTCCTCATGTCCCAGCAGAGTTCCTCTTTTCCCGTTTTGAGTTTCCCATGGGTATGCGAGTTCATTCAAGTGAGTGGCACACATCCCAAGATTGGGCTGTTTCTCATATGGTTGCCTTGGCCTTGTTTCTGCTGAACTTCTTGGTGTTCCCCCGAGAAGATGATTTAGTGGACTGTCGACTCTGTGCACTGCTGGCCTTGATCCGTAAGGGGTATTCCTATGCTCCTATGATTGTAGAGGAGACCTTCGTGAGTCTTACGAGATTCCAGTAGACCCTTGATGCTCGTTTCCGGGGATGCACTACTCTCTTCCAACTTTGGGCGATTGGACACTTGTTCATTACACCTTTGTTCTAGCATACATGGTATCCTGAGCTTGACCATATACACTCCCTGGCGAGATCTCAGGGTGTCATGGAAGATGAGGGGAGTTTTCCGCAGGCCATTGCATCCTGGGTTGACTACCTCCAGAGCATGAGGTCGGGCATTGTCCGGTGGTATTCAGGACTGGTCGGTAGGTATTGCTTGAGAGTTCGACCTTCTGGGAGGGCCTTCGTGCCCCTAGCAGGCTTGTGGGGCATTGCCCCTTTCTTTGGTATTCGAGTTCTACGACAACTTGGTAGGAGTTAGGATATCCCTTATTTAGCATCTGCAGCCGAGTTTGCTCTTGTCTTTGAGGCGTCGATCCCTAGAGCATTGTTGGAGAAAGTTATGGATATATGGAGATCTTTGCTTCCTCACGTTGATGATGATGGTCCCTTCTCTGTCATGCCCCTTGCGACTGAGGCCTATCATTATTGGCTTCGACGCTACGTGTT
Source organism: Euryodendron excelsum (assembly GCA_033060915.1). NCBI lineage: Eukaryota > Viridiplantae > Streptophyta > Magnoliopsida > Ericales > Pentaphylacaceae > Euryodendron > Euryodendron excelsum. Next base: position 29,664,992 of record CM065382.1, read on the forward strand.
GGGTCCCAGTAGACTTGGGGATCTTCTCATTGAGACTCCTTTACCTCCCGTAGGGTATACCGACTTCTTGACTGTTATGATTGTTCAGGGTCATCGTCACAGGTGGGAGAACCGTCGTCTGATACGGATGTTGCATGACCGGTTGAGGATGAGAGACGCTGAGATAGTTTCACTAGAGAGGCAGCTAGCAGCAGCCAGATCGACACATGATGACCACCTTTGGGTGCTGCGAGGGTCCGTAGGCAGCCACAAGGGGTTCTAGGCAGTTCTCCTTTCCTAGAGGGTGATGTGATGGATAACTAGTCTTTGCGGGAGACTGTGGAGTCCCTTACTCGAGAGAGGGACATGCTTCTGGCTAGATGTGCGGACTATGAGCGAGGCCGGCCCTGGTCTTCTGCAGCTGGTACTTTTTCAAGTGCTCGTCTTGTGACTGGTGAGCCAGTGGATCCCTGCATAGCTGATTCCTCCTCTTATGACGACGGGGAGCGATATATTTTTGCCCCTCACTTTTAGATTTGCTGATTTCTGCATTTGTAGAAAAACATACTTTGTTTAGTGTTATGCCTCTTTTTGTCTTATGAATTCATGACCTCCCGTACTTTTGGTATGACTTCCCTACATGTTTAGTATAGCAACAAATTTGGAGAAAATTAAATAAGAATTGCAGCTTAATGAAAAATAACTCCCTTTCGTTTGATTCTCTGACTCACTGATTGTCCCGCGAAAGGGGACCCTGCTTCCTTTAACCCTAACTAGGCTAAGTCGGAGAATACCTTTCGAGACGCCTTTCGACTTTTACACCGTTGCTTTCATACCTTAACTTCTGGGGAATGCAGTAGCTCGAACTATTTCTTATATCTAAATCTCTTGCTCCTACCCCCCCTTTTTCCTTCTTTTTTTTTTTTTTTTTTTTTTTGCATTTTTTACTCCTAGTGCCCCTGAGGGTTTTCACCAGTCCCAGCTCTGTCATTTTTGCACCAAGGCGCCTTTGCAGGTTTTCTCCAAGGTGGATAGTTTTGTATCTTGCTACTTCCCTACCTTTTTGCCTACGGCGCCCTTCCGGGTTTTCACCGCATCATCGAGAAGCACTTAACTTTTCTCTCTTCTTCCTCTCTCTTTCCTCAGCTTGGTCTCGAGTTTCTGTTGAGAAGCTCCTAAATGCTACTTGTATCATTCTCCAGCCAATGGCATATTTTAGTAAGCTCATTTGGACTAATCAATTTAACTCTAATCTGAGAGGACTTTTAGGGTTTGTGGTGTAGGTTTTTACTTTTGAAAGAAAAGGAAAAGGCTCAAGCCTACCACTCTACTAGTGATCACCATCAATAGTTTTTTGTTCAATGACACCTTTTCTGCGTATTCCCATCTTTCTTTGGGTATCTCATCGCACGCTTCTTTTTTTTTTTTTGTTTGTTTGCCAATAACGTTAATACCAATATTTGTGCGAACTTAAAGTAGTACTTTAAGGTTTTTTTTTTTGCCTCAACTTTGACTTAACATGATCACTTTATTGGGGGTATGTTCTTGAAAGAAAGTAAACGGCTCTAAAGGTTTGACAAAGGTTATATATATATATATATGCATTTTAATTGGATAGAAAATGAAATGAGGGCCCCTCGTCATCTTGGAATTAGATCGTTTAGTCCATAGAGCTTTAACCTTGAAACACTACCTTATTAATTAGTGGAGAATGAGGAGAGTAGATTTTATTGCTTCTTCACAGAAACGCCCAAAGATCTAACTTTCGGAATCATATGTAGTAGTGTTTGACAGCATCTGAATTCAATGGGCTAGGGAATTCTTGGCCATCCATTTCCTCCAAAACGAGAGCTCCTCCGAATAGGACCCTCTTTACCATGAATGGCCCTTCGTAGTTTGGAGCAAATTTCCCCTGTGCTGCCTTTTGATGGGGGAACACCTTCTTGAGCACCAAATCTCCCAGTTGGAAGAATCGAGGTTGTACTTTCTTATTAAACGCTCTGGCCATTCGCCTTCTATAGCATTGAGCGCGATAAACCGCAGCTAGCCGCTTCTCATCCAGCAAACAGAGTTGGGCATACCGGTGTTTAATCCATTCTGCTTCATCTAGTTTGGTTTCTGTTAAGATCTGTAAAGAAGGAATCTCAATCTCAACAGGAATGACTGCCTCGGTGCAGTAGACCAGCTCAAAAGGGGTACTTCTGGTGGAGACCCTCATAGTAGTTCGGTAAGCCATCAATGCAAACAGAAGTTTCTCATGTCAATCTCTGTAATTGTCAATCATTTTTTGGAGTATTCTCTTAATGTTCTTGTTGGCTGCTTCTACTGCTCCATTCATCTGGGGCCGGTAAGTGACCGAATTCCAGTGAGTAATGCGAAATGTTTGGCATAGCTTTGATATCAATTCGTTGTTCAGATTGGAAGCATTATCACTAATGAGTGACTCGGGAATCCCATATCGACAGATGATGTGATTTTTTATGAACCTTTCTACAACCCTCTTGGTGACATGGACGTAAGAGACGGCTTCCACCCATTTAGTGAAATAATCAATGGCGACCAGGATGAAGCGATGGCTGTTGGAAGCTTTAGGAGTGATTGGACCAATCATATCTATTCCCCACATAGAAAAAGGCCACGGGGCTGACATAGAATGGAGCTCAGTTGGCGGTGCTTTGATCTTATCCCCATGTATTTGACATTTGTGACACCGAAGAACGTATCTAATGCAATTTGACTCCATTGTTGACCAATAATACCTTATCTGGAGAATCTTCTTTGCAAGCGTGTGGCCATTCATGCGGGGACCACAAACTCCCTCGTGCACTTCCTCCATAATGACTTTGGCTTCAGTGGTATTGACACATCTTAGAGGTCCGAACCATGATCTCCTGAAAAGCTCATTTCCAGCCATGAAGTAGTGTCCCGCCAAATGACAAATGGTTTTCCTATCGCGTTGTGTTGCCGCATCGGGGAACGTCCTGGCTTGGATATACCTTTGGATGTCATAAAACCATGGTTTCTCGTGGGGTTCAATAGTTGTGTGCAGGCAATAGGAGGGGACATCCTTGGTAAAGATCTGTAGGGGGGTATTTTAGTACCCCTGTCAACCTTGATTGCTGCAGCTAACGTAGCCAAGGCATCGGCAAAGCTGTTCACTGTTCGGGGTACGTGACGAAAATTCACGCTTTTGAATAGCTGACACAAATCTTTGACCTGTTGATGATACGGGAAAATTTTGGCATCTCGAGTTTGGTACACGTCCTTGGATTGCTGAATGACCAAATCTGAATTGCCGAGAACAACCAATTTATCAATCTTCATTTCTAATGCTAATCTTAATCCCAGGATGCAAGCCTCATATTCGGCGATGTTATTGGTGTAGAGTTCAAGTTGTAGCTTAACCACAATAGGATAATGAATGCCTATTCTTGACACTACTATTGCCCCAATGCCGGCTCCCCTTTTGTTAGCAGCGCCGTCGAAAAACATCTTCCACCCGGCTGGTTCTTACTCTTTAGATGCACCATCAACGCATTGTATATTTTCATCAGGAAATTGGGGCTCCATGGATTGATAATCATCAATGGGGTTCTCGGCCATATAATCAGCTATCACCTGACCCTTGACTGTTTTACGGGTAGTGAATACAATGTCGAATTCTGACAGGATCATGTGCCATCGAGCAATTCTGCTGGACAGGGTTGGTTTCTCAAATATATACTTGAGGGGATCCATTTGAGAGATGAGGAAGGTGGTATGATAGAGCATGTAGTGTCAAAGCCTGTGAGCTGCCCAGGCTAATGCGCAGCAGGTTTTCTCGAGATCGGAATACTTCGCTTCATATGGCAGAAATTTCTTATTGAGGTAGTAAATGGCTTGCTTTTTTCTTCCCGTTTCATCATGCTGCCCCAGGACGCATCCCATAGAAGTATCTAACACTAACATGTACATCAGCAAAGGACGTCCTGGGGTTGGTGCCACTAGGATAGGGGGATTTCGAAGATATTCTTTAATTTTCTCAAACACTATTTGACAGTTATCATCCCACTCTTTTGGAACGTCTTTCTTAAGGAGCTTGAAAATACGTTCGCACAGGTGGGTCATTTGGGCGATGAACCTGCTAATAAAGTTTAACTTTCCTAGAAAAGATTGAACCTCCTTTTCCCCTTTTGGTGTAGGCATTTCAACAATGAACTTTACTTTGGCAGGATCATCCTCTATCCCCTTTTCATTGACTATAAACCCCAGCAGTTTCCTTGAAGATACTCCGAATGTGCATTTGGCCAGATTTAGCTTAAGCTGATATCTACGGAGACGATCAAACACCCTTCGCAAGTTGAATAGGTGGTCTTTCTGCTGCTTGGACTTGACGATCATGCCATCCATATAGATCTCTAGTTCCAGATGCATCATGTCATGGAATAAAGTTACCATGACTTTTTGGTAGGTTGCCCATGTGTTGCGAGGCCCGAATGGCATGACTTTATAACAGTATACTCCCTAGGGGGTAATGAAAGAAGTCTTGTCCCGATCCTCTTCAGCCAGCTTGATTTTATTATATCCCAAAAAACCATCTATGAAGGAAAACATTCCATGACCGACCGTGTTGTCAACAAGCAAGTCTATGTGTGGAAGAGGAAAATCATTCTTTGGACTGGCCCTGTTGAGGTCCCAAAAGTCAATGCACATCCGCACCTTGCCATCTTTCTTAGGTACTGGGACAATATTAGCCAGCCATTAAGGATACTCTACTACTTGCAGAAATCCTGCCTGGAATTGTTTAATCACCTCCTTCTTGATCTTCAGGCTCCATTCGGGTTTCAATCTTCTTAGCTTCTGCTTAAAGGGTTTCATCTACGGGTCCAAGGGTAGTCTATGTTCCACAATGGATTCATTTAGTTTGGGCATGTCTTGATAGGACCATGCAAAAACATCCAAGTATGCACGCAAAAGTTCCAACAATTCTTTGCGCTGCCATTGATCTAGGCCTGTACCGATTCTAAGCTCTTTCGGATCCCCTTTATTTCCCAAATTAATGGTTTCCGTTTCCTCAATGTTTAGGGTATTACGATTCTCATGTCTTTCTATTTGTTCCCGAATTTCCTCTGGCACCTCCTCTGTAAAATTTACATCTTCTTCAATTCCTAGTTGTTGGTAATCAAACTCGGTGTTCAAGTCATCATTTATCAAGATTGGCATTCTCCGGATTAGCTGAGTAAGATATCGAATGCAAGGGTCCCTGGCATGGAAAATAATGTATAATGAATCAAACAAGAAGGGAATATTTTTTTCCTTGATAACTTGATTTTAAAAAGTTAAGACAAATAAATTTAAAAGGACAAAGTTTGTTTATGGCAAATCAGTTGCTCCAGGATCTCGCTCTAATGGGCTTTGTACCAAAACTTGCGAGCACGGATGATGTCTTCGCTGGCCTAATTATGCAACTTTTCGCCTGGCAACATCGCTCGAATGGATCCATCTTGGGTTACTCCGATGCTGGCCGTCATGATAGGCACTTCTTCTTGGACCTTTCTCTTCTTCTTACTTAATATAGGTATTCCTTCCCCCATGTCCAACTGCTTGAATTGGTTTGAGAGTTCCACGACAGCTTTCTTATCAGCCCTCTTCTTCTGCGTTGCTTCTATTTTCTCCTTTCTTGTGGGTTCATACCCCAACCCAAAGGTGGGTTCAGCCGACGATATTTCTATAATTTCAGGTCTTCCTTGTAAACATCTCCCTAAGCCTTTGCCCGGACAGAAGCCATTTACTTTAAAATACCGTACTACCATCTGAGAGTTCCTGGAATATTTTGGCTCCACTTGATCTTCTTTCTGCACAACAGTGATATAGTCAAATGATTGAAAACAAGAGGGAAGTTCAGTGTCAGATGCAATGATATCAGCCTTGTATACAATGAGCTCTTTTTTAGCGAAAATAGAGATTAGCTTGGAGCCCACGATGAACTTGACTTTTTTATGAAGGCTAGAAGGAACCGTGCCCGCCGAATGAATCCAGGGCCTTCCTAACAACAAATTATAGACAGCCGGAATGTGTAAGACTTGGAATTTAATTGTGAAGGTTACTGGTCCTATCTCAACAGGCATTTCAATTTCCTCCATGGCTTCCCTCTGAGAACCATCAAAGGCATGGATGATCATACCACTATTTTTCAAATAGGTTTGGTCCATTCCCAACCTTTCTAGGGTAGAATATGGGTATACGTTTAAAGCTTGCCCATTATCTATCAATACTTTGGCTACCATCTTTCCTCTTGTCCTTACGGCCATATGCAGAGCCGGGGTATGGCCTGTTCCATCAACCGGAATCTCATCATCAGAGAAGGTGATGATGTTTGGGGCCATAATGAGACTCACCATGTCATGTAGATTATCTGGCATGAAACTCTCAGGCACATGAGCATCCTTGAGGATCTTGATTAAAGCATTCCGGTGCACCTCAGAAGTGAGCAGCAAACCTGTCGCGCCCAAATTTTTCGCACTTGAGGAATACTCATACAAGCGGAAAAAATGCTGTACTCTCTCGTTAGAACTCACCCTCCTAGAAGAATGAGTGCGACTAAGTTTAAATTGAAAATTGTGTTTGAATAAAGGGCTTTTGAAAAATATTTGGAGTCGCCACCTAACTTGATTAAGGTGAGTTAGGTCACCTAAAAACTAAGAATAATCTGAAGACTACACTTAGGATTTTTAGAAAACGATTTTGGAAAACATCCTCAAGAGAGGGTTTTTTTAAGAAAAGCGGGTTGTTTGGCAACCTATGGAAAACATTTAGCCCTTTTTGAAAAATAACTCCGTTTGGTCTTTGAAAACAGTAATCTAGGTTCGGAGGTTGGTTACGTGTAGGGAAGACGCACTAAGCTATCACCCTACCCCGCCCTTTCGGTACCTACATGTCAATCTACCCTAGATTCACCTATGAGAGTCTTCAACTAATCCAATGTCCAATCCTATTCACTTTATAAAACAATATTTAAAAATTACCATGATGCATGATATGCAAGTGCAATAGAAGAGGGAAGGTGGAAGATAGATTTGGAAAGAGACTGATTTGAAATTGATTTGATTTGAAAATAGATTTGAAATTGGAAAGTTTGAGAAATTAGAGATCGAAATTTGGAAATAGAAATTTGAAATTGGAATTTTGAAAATAGATTGGAATTTGAGATTTGAAAAATGTGGAAGAATTTGAAATTTGAAAGAAGTTGTGACTGCACCTATGAAGGTTGCCTATGTATCCTTTTGGAGGAATCAGGTCAGTCGGAGTTCGGACCAGAGTCCGATAGAAAATGAAAGGTTTTGATTTGAAAAAGAGTTTGATTGGGAGTTGGATTTGATTTGAAATTAGAAGAGGAGATTGGAAATTGAAATTGAGAAGATTGGACTTGCTTTGGAAAGATTGAGTTTTAAGAAATCTAGACTTAGGAAAGATAAGATTTAGGAAAGACTTGAGAGTTAGAAAGACTTGACTTGAACGTTGGACTTGGAAGATTTGGAAAGATTAGATTTTAGGAAATGTTTGAAAAAGTTAAAATTAGGAGAGTGTTATTTTAGGAAAGTTTCATTTTTGGAAAGTTTCGAATTAGGAAAGTTTCGAATTTAGAAAGTTTTCGAAAAAAGGAAAGGTTATCAAATTAGGAAAGTTCCCGAATTAGGAAAGTTTTGAAATAGTGAAGTTTTGAAAATTGGAATGTTTAGAAAACAAGGAAGCTTTGAAAATAGGAAAGTTTTGAAATTGGAGAGTTTCGTTTTAAGAAAGGTTTTGAAATAGGAAAGTATTGAGTTTAAAAATGTTTTGAATTAGGAAAGTTTCAACTTAAGAAAGTTTTGAATTAAGAAAGTTTTAAAGTTTTAGGAAAGTTTAGAGTTTAAAAAGATTTGAAATTTAGAAAGTCTTAACTTAAGAAAGTTTTGAATTTAGAAAGATTTGAGATTTAGAAAGTTTAAGATTTAGAAAGTTATAGGGTTTTAGAAAATCTTAAGATTAGGAAAGGTTTGAGTTTAAGAAAGGTTTGAAAACTTAGGTTTAAAAAGTTAAGATTTGAAAAGAGGGTACCTACATGTCAATCTACCTTAGATTCACCTATAATAGTATTCAACTAATCCAATGTCCAATCCAATTCACTTTAGAAAACAATATTTAAAAATTATCATGATGCATGATATGCAAGTGCAATAGAAGAGGGAAGGTGGAAGATAGATTTGGAAAGAGATTGATTTGAAATTGATTTGATTTGAAAATAGATTTGAAATTGAAAAGTTTAAGAAATTAGAAATAGAAATTTGGAAATAGAAATTTGAAATTGGAATTTTGAAAATAGATTGGAATTTGAGATTTGAAAAATGTGGAGGAATTTGAAATTTGAAAGAAGTTGTGACCGCACCAATGAGGGTTGCCTACGTATCCTTTTGGAGGAATCAGATCAGTCGTAGTTCGGACCGGAGTCCGATTGAAAAGAGATTGATTTGAAAGAAAGAGATTGAATTGGAAATTGGATTAGAAAATTGAGAGATTGAACTTAGAATAGAAGATTGAAAATTGGAATTTAGAATTCTGGAATTAAAGAGATTGGATTTTGATTTGAAAAGATAAAACTTGGAAGAAAGATTTAGACTTGTTTTGAAAATATGGAGGTTTAAGAAACCTAGACTTAGGAAAAATGAGGTTTAGGAAAGACTTGAGAGTTAGAAAGACTTGACTCGAACGTTGGACTTGGAAGATTTGGAAAGATTAGATTTTAGGAAATGTTCGAATTAGGAAAGGTCCGATTTAGGAAAGTTTCGAATTAGGAAAGTTTCATTGTTGGAAAGTTTTAAAATAGGAAAGTTTGGAATTTAAGAAAGTTTCAACTTAGGAAAGTTTGGAATTTAAGAAAGTTTCAACTTAGGAAAGTTTTGAATTTAAGAAAATTTCAACTTAGGAAAGTTTTGAAATTGGACAGTTTGGTTTTAAGAAAGGTTTTGAAATGAAGAAGTTTTGAAAGTTGGAAAGTTTAGAATTTGGAATGTTTTGAAATAGGGAAGTTTTGAATTTGGAATGATTTGAAATTTAGAAAGTTTTAAAGTTTGTAGAAAATCTTGAGGTTAGGAAAGGTTTGAACTTAGGAAAGGTTTGGAAAAATTAGATTTGGAAAGTTGAGATTTGGAAAAAGGGTAGGATTAGGAAAGGGTTGAATTAGGAAAGATTTGAAAGTTGAGTTTTAAAATTTAGGAAAGATTTTTATATTCAAGTTTTGGAAACTTAAGATTTAGGAAATGAGAAGATTAAGAAGGATTCGATTTAGGAAAGATTTAGATTTTGAAATTTAAGGAAAGATTTAAAGTTTAGGTTTAAGAAACTTATGGTTTAAGAAGGTAGGAAATTAGGAAGGAGTTGAATTAAGAAATGTTTGGATTAGGAAGGGATTGGATTTGGTTTTTAAAAGCAAATGTTTGATTTTGTTTCCAAAAACGGAGGACGGGATCTAGTTTCCTAAACGGGAAGATTAGATTTGGTGTCCTAAAGGGAAATTTTGATTTGACAAGGATTTGGAAAAGAAAATTTCTAGAAACCCTAGGTTTGGAAGTGTAGAATTTTGACGTAGAAAAGAGGTTTTGGAAATGTGTATAGTTTTGGTATAGAAAACAAGAGGTTTTGGAAACCTAAGTTTTAAGGCAAGTTTGAAAACCACGTTTTTGAAAAGAAAATTAGGGTTTCCTAATTGTGGGTTCTACGGCTTGACTTGGGCTTCTAAGGAAAGAGTTTCTGGAAAGTGCGTTTTTTGGAAACGAAGATTTTGGAAGGAAATCCTAAAGAGGAGTTTCTAGAGGGAAGAGTTTTTGGAAAGTAAATTCGAAGAGAGAGTTTTTGGAAAGAGATTTTAAAGAGAAGGAGTTTTTGGAAAGTCTGTTTTTTAGAAACGAAGATTTTAGAAGGAAAATCCTAGAGGAGAGTTTCTAGAAGAAAGATTTTGAAAAGAGAGTTTTTTAGAAAGATTTTTGGAAGGAGATTATTGGAGAGAGTTTTTAGGAAAGTGAATTTAGGGTGTGTTTTTAGAAAGTGAATTTTGAGGAGAAAGAGTTTTTGGAAAGGAGTTGAAAAAGGAAGCTTTGAAAAATATATTTTGGAGGGAGTTTTTGAAAACAACTAAGATAGTATAGTTTTAGGAAAGTATGTTGAAAAAGAGATTTTTAGGAAGAGATTTTTGAAAAGAGAGCTTTTTGGAAAATGTAAAAGATCTCACTTTCCTAAAGCGATTCTAACCATAAGAAGGCTAGAACCACTTTAGGAAAGCGGTTTTGAAAACAACAAGATTTGACAATATGGACCATATTGTTTACTTTGAATGTAACATTTTCCTAAAGCAACCCTAGCCATGGAAAGGCTAGAATCATCCTAGGATTGTGATTTTGAAAACATGTTTTGAAAAATGAGATTTTGATGCAATTTTGAAAAGAAGTTTGAAAACGATTTTGAAAACAACTTTGAAAACGACTTTTGGAAGATGCAAGACCATGATATGCACAATGTAATTTTGGGGTCGTAAACATACAAGGTTAAGGCTTCACCACATAATCAAGGGGACCGGACCCACGTGGTCTCTGGTTAGACTAGAAGAAAGCCCCCGACACGGTGACTCTCCAATAGCCCAATCCTGCACATGGACCGGGAATTCCCTTGTTTCAAGCATGCAAAGAAAGGGAGGGAAAGAGATGGGGGATTAAAATAGAGAAAACCTAAGTGGGTTAGGAGAGGGAAGAGAGATGGGGAAGTGCAGAAATTTAAATGGAGAACCTACCTTGTATCTTGTTTATTTTGCGCGCCTTGCTTTCTTCGGTATTCGTCTTGATCTTCATCTTCAATCTTCAAGAGCCAACTTCAATCTTCAAACTTCAGATTGCAACTCTTCAAGTCTTCGAAGGAGGGTTGAAGGTCAGTGTATGAGTGTATGGGGGTGTGTATGAGTGTACAGGAGGCTAGGGTTTGGAAAACATAGGGAAGCTAGGGTTTAGGAGGTGCTCGAGCTTTGTATATCGAAATATAGGATTTTTATATTGAGTTTACGGACCTCTTTCACGTTGGAAGAGGCTCTGTATTTATAGAGGTTGGGCAACAATGGCGCCTGTTGCAGTGGCGCCAGGCCAAACTTTACACTAGCGCCACTAGGAGTGGCGCTAGGCCATTTTTTGGCTTGACGCCACTACTAGTGGCACCAGCCATTTAGGAAATGTTTAAGGTCAGCAAGCAACGTATTTTTAACAAGATTTGGGTGCCTATACTAGTGATTACCATGCAATTTTTAGCCTGGCTTCACTAGAAGTGACTCCGGAAAGTCCGGAAAGGAGTTCGAAGAGGCCGAGAATGACCCGGAAGGCTGGAAAGGAGCAGGAACACTTAGAATAGTGTCCCGAGGTATTTGACTTGAAAAATGAAGACAAGATGTGTCGGAAGGGTCGATCGGGCCTTTAGGGGCAAAACGGTCAATCGGATCTGGAAGCTGCCCGAACAGACTCGGACTGTCCCGGAAGAAGACTCAAGATTTGGAAACATTATTCAGAATATTCCCAGAGGTTTCCGGTTTGATTCCCAGAGCCGGTGTGGTCGGAAAAGGAGACCGGCCCACCAGGGACAAAACGGTCATTTCGCACCGGGTTTGGCGGAACTGACTCGGAATGATCCGGAAAGGTGAAGGGAGGTTGAGAAAACTATAAAAAGTAGTCTCAAGAGGTTACCGGTTTGATACCCAGAGCCGGTGTTGTCGAAAAAGGAGACCGGCCCACTAGGGGCAAAACGGTTATTTCGCACCGGGTTTGCCGGAACTAACTTGGAATGATCCGAAAAGGTAAAGGGAGGTTGAGAACACTATAAAAAGTAGTCTCAGGAGGTTACCGGTTTGATACCCAGAGCCGGTGTGGTCGAAAAAGGAGACCGGCCCACCAGGGGCAAAACAGTCATTTTGTACCGGGTTGGCCGAAACTGACTCGGAATGATCTGAAAGATAAGGAAATGTTCAGAGTACTATAAGAAGCATTCTCGGGAGGTTACTAGTTTGATACCTAGAGCCGGTATGGTCGAAAAAGAAGACCTGCCCACCAGGGGCAAAACGGTCATTTTGTACCGGGTTGGCCGGAACTGACTCGGAATGATCCGGAAAGATACGGAAAGGTTGAAAATACTATAAGAAGCATTCTCGGGAAGTTACTAAAGGGGCCTTGATTGGAACCGTCTCGAGGAATAAACTGTCTCGAAAGAGGAATTTGAAAGGGGACTTACGGTCTTCGAAAAGACGTGCCTGAATTGGAACCATCTTGAGGAATAAACTGTCTCGAGAGAGAGATTGGAAAGATGACTTACCATCTTTGAAAAGAAGTGCCTGATTGGAATCGTCTCGAGGAATAAACTGTCTCAAGAGAGGGGTTGGAAAGGGGACTTATTGTCTCTGAAAAGATGTACCTGATTGGAACCGTCTCGAGGAGTAAACTGTCTCGAGAGAGGGGTTAGAAAGGGGACTTACCATCTTCGAAAAGACGTGCTTGATTTGGAACCGTCTCGAGGAATAAACTGTCTCGAGAGAGGGGTTGGAAAGGGGACTTACCGTCTTCGAGAAGACGTGCGCGATTTGGAACCGTCTCCAGGAATAAACTGTCTCGAGAGAGGGGTTGGAAAGGGGACTTATCGTCTCCGAAAAGACGTGCTTGATTGGAACCGTCTCGAGGAATAAACTGTCTCGAGAGAGGGGTTGGAAAGGGGACTTATCGTCTCCGAAAAGACGTGCCCGATTTGGAGCCGTCTCGAGGAATAAACTGTCTCGAGAGAGGGGTTGGAAAGGGGACTTACCGTCTTCGAAAAGAGGTGCCTGATTTGGAATCGTCTCGATGAATAAACTGTCTCGAGAGAGGGATTGAAAAGAGGACTCATCGTCTCCGAAAAGACGTGCTCGATTTGGAACCGTCTTGAAGAATAAACTGTCTCGAGAGAGGGATTGGAAATGGGATTTACTGTCTTCGAAAAGACGTACCTGAATTGGAACCGTCTCGAGGAATAAACTGTCACGAGAGAGGGGTTGGAAAGGAAAGGACAATGCCCCTAAAGGCATTTTGGTCATTTTGCCTCTATTTGGGCCTGGTGGGCCCGCGAGGCGATGGACTAACGGGATTTGGACTTAGAAAATCAGTTTTGTTTGGAATAAGCCCACAATGACTTGAAAACAAGTCTGGATGGAATGTAGACTGCCGGGCGGTCAAAAATGGGGTGCTTACACTAATGGGGGAGGATATTACTAAGTGGACATTTGTTCACGATGGTGGAAATAGTTGGGGGATCAAATCAACTAACAACGCTGAGAGCTATAATAGTGCGATAGTAGGGACACGTAACTTGCCCATCACTACATCTGTGCAAGTCACTTACTACCGTCGTATTGAGAGTTTTGTTACACGACGTAGTGAGATACAAGCTGACGTGTAGAATGGCCATGCATACCAGTTAGAAGTGCATGAAAGATTTCAGAAGTGGAGCAAAAAAGCAACTGGTCATACTGTCACAGTTTGTAATTGGTAATATATGTTAATACCTCCATCATTAAATTGCTGTTGTTAAATATCTTTCAGCCAATATGTATGGAATTTCATTCCTTATTGTATAGGGACATAGTGTCTGTCAACGTGCTGACCGGCAGGAGGGGGACTAAAAGTGGTCATCTACATGCCATGTAACTTTTCTCGTCCAACTATACATGTGAAAAATGGGTTATATTTCACCTCCCTTGCTCCCACATGCTTGCTGCTGCTGCTGCAACTGCCGGAAAGTAACCCTGGTTTTTATTTGATGACCACTACACCATAGAAGCGTATGCCTGTATGTACGCGACTCCACTTGCGCCACTGTTAATGGAGGATTACTAGCCTCCTTATGAAGGGCCTACTGTCTTTCCAAACCCCCATCGCAAATGTGTAGTCCGAGAAGGCCATCCTAAACACAGTAGGATTCCTAACGAAATGGATGAATCGAGGCAAACACAAACTTTCAAGTGTAGTTTATGTAAAGAGTCTGGTCATAATAGATGTCATTGTCCAAACAGGGGAAGGGGAAGGGGAAGGGGAAGGGAACACTGGGGAATAGTACATGTACGTAATCCATTTGTATTTGGTACACGTATTCAAAATTGCAAATTTGCAATTCTAATTATTTTGTGCATGTTACATTTTTATACTCATTTCATGAATATTTATTTCGTGAATAACAAATACAAATTTTGCAAAGAGTCACAATCTTCTACCGCTTTTGATAAAGCACTACATATATGAATGTGAGTATATTGAACTTGTCCCATCTATGTTAACCTGTCATTAAATGCTCATCGATTTTGTGTATTACATTTTACTAACATCCCAGAAATATCGTATGCTATGGCATCATAACAACGAGCTGGTGGGCACATCGATAGAAGTGTACTTACGTTATAGGATATTCATCGGTTACAGGTCGTGTGGGACCATGGGGTAAGTTTTGTAGAACTTATACATAATATACATAATAGTTAACATTTACTTTTTGTTACTAATTTCTACCATTTTATAACGCATTCATTTTATTTGATCGCCAGTGTGAGGAGCCTATGCATTATTGTTGGAGAGACTCAGGTATATTCGACGATGCTGTAGACCCCAGCATTATTCCTTATTTGATCCACGATGGTTTTTACAGTGTATACCACATTGGTAAGATTCAGCACGATCATGCTCTGCCCACAACCATGATCGAGAGATGGCGACAGGAGACACAAACCTTTCACTTGCCTGTCGGGGAGATGACAGTTACATTACAAGATGTCTCCATACTATACGGTCTTCTGGTTACTAACAAGGCTGTTACAGGTTCGTAATTACAATTCATGATATTATTTAATTACACGCATTACTTCATGACCTTATACACGTTATTATGTCATATCTAATAATTGAACTCCAATTTACTAACATTTTGCAGGTCCTTCTAGCTCATTGACGCCGCAAGCATAGGCCTCTATATTTATGCAGCATTTAGGAGTTGCACCTAGGCCTGAAAATTTCAAGAAAGGTTTGGTGAGGCTTAGGTGGTTAAGTTAGACATTTGGGGCACTTGCGGATGATGCTGATGAGATCACAGTGTAGCGCCATGTTCGAGCATTTATATTGAGACTCCTTAGCGGGGTCATGATGCTAAATCATTCCGGTACGCTGTTTAGACCCATGTACTTACCCTTGCTAGCGGATCTTGATGCTTGTGAAGATTTCAGCTAGGGGAGTGCAGTCCTAGCATCATTGTATAAGGGGTTATGTCATGCTGCACGTCCCACCTCTTCTGAGATCAGTGGCCTACTTACACTACTGCAGGTATGCAAAACCTTATGTTAGTTATGTTGTTATTACATTTAGATGATTATATCTTTCCATATTGAGACTAAGAATCATTCAGATTTGGGTATGAGAGAGATTCCCAATTATGGCGCCTATACGGAAATCGATTTCAATTACACCTGCGTAGCAGTAGCTTATTATTGGGAAACACGAGTTTCCAGGTGGACCGCTAGGGGGCAAGTGGCATGATGATTTCCTCCTCCTAGACGTCTCCACCCATGTCCTCGTTGTGCATAGGGATCAGTTGGATCGACTTCACCCCGAAAATGTGAGTTATATCTGTTGTACACTTTACATTTGTTACCTTTAGGTTATACAATTGATTGTCATTATGTTACTCATGTTGTCTGTTTTGATTGTAGTTAGATTTTATAACATGACAATTGATTGTCTGTTTTGTATTTTTTAGTTTCATTGGATCCCATATGAGCCCATTATGGATACGTTGCCCTACTACTACTTTGTTGGGATGGTGGTTTAGAGGGCATTAGTTCCTCTCATGTGCTTTGAAGTTGTGGAGTTATATATATCAAATCGAGTGATGTACCAGTTCAGGATGAGACAGGACATACCGGACCATCCAAACACTAGGAGGGATCTACATTTAGTGGATGGACGGGGGAGGCCTGGAGTTGATTGGAGTGATTTTCATGCAGCGTACATAGCACTCTAGTTACATAGGATGGACCGTATAGTTGACGGCAAGATTCATGATATACCTATGTCCTCCACTGATTCTTATATGACTTGGTATAGAACCATCACTCGCCTCTATATTGGAAATCCACTAAAACGCACAGAGAGAGGATATTCAGGTGTCAGGGGCACCACAGATGCGATGGTATGTGCAATTAAATATTAAATACCAAAATTATATTTAGATATCGTAATAAAAGTTCATTAAATTATTTTTTCAGGCAGAAGCATGGGCGAATGTATATGATAGGGGGACACACGCTCTACATGACTTCCCTAAAACGGAGTCAATGAAGGAGATCTATGAGATACAGCTTCGTGCCATGGCTTCTTTATCCCTCATACAGGAGATAGACTGTGTCCCATAGCACCGACGGCGTACCCGCGATGCCCCGCCTTCTGGTTGCCCGGGAGCTGGTGTGCCACATTTCATGCGACCTCATCCCACCCTTGCACGTTGATCAACCTCTTCGATACCTTCTTTCGTTCATGGTGATATAGTGCTGGGTACGTGATGCCTACCCCATACAGTTATGCCAGCCAGAGTTCCGGGACAGCATCATATAGGCCATCATTTCCTACCGAGGAATACTTTGGCACACATGATCTTCCCAGGATATCACATCGACGACTGGCCCCGTAGGTATCTCCAGTTATGTTTCAGACAGACCTCGGGTATAATCATGATCCGTTCGTAGGGGGCAGTTCTGGACAACACTAGCATGATTTTCCCAATTACTACCTTGCATTGACTTATAGGGCTAGGCTGTCACAGGTGACTCATCATTTTCACAGTGGCTACCCTTCATCCAATTATGCTTCAGGGCCATCACAGATGACTCATGTTTTTCACAGTCCCTACCCAGCATCGACATATGCGCTAGGGCTGTCCCAGGTGAGTCATGCTTTTCACAGTCCCTACCCAGCATCGACTTATGCTCCAGGGCTGTCATATGTTCAGCAAGACGATGAAGAGTTAGCAGCAGTAAGTGATGACGATGAGCAAGCGGAGGACGAGCAAGCAGAGGTGGGTGTTGACAGAGGCCCGAGTGGTCAAGACGAGCAACAGGATGTGGTGGTTCATAGAGGATTGAGAACCCAACGGGCTCAAACATGTCTAACAAGGGGCGTTTTGGGCAATTAATTTTCAGGGTGTTTCATTAGTATTATCTATTGTAGGTGGTATTATCTATTCTTATTGTCTATTATAGGGGTTTTACCCCCGGAGACGTAGCATCACATTTATTTGCATGTATTTTATATTGTACATGGTATGACATTGCTTTTAAATTTTCCTAATCATTTTATAGGTAACTCAATAAACATACATATACATTTAATTTGAAGATAGGTATAATAGCAAAAAATCATACAACAAGATTAATGTTTACTTTTACAGTGTTACATCCTCCCCCATATAGGAGGTATTTATAGAGAGCAATCCCTTATAACATTTTCACGTGAATGTTACATTTGCAATATATACCCGTGACAAGGCTGTATCAGAGAGTAGTTACGTCAATTACAGTCATTAACCCCTTATCACATGAATACTGCATCCCCCATGCTCATGACCAAAACATGACTGAACAAGTGTACACCATAGGTTTGTCATGTTAATTAAAGGCTGCACCAATAACATGACAAGGTGTAAGCACCTCATTTTTGCCTACTCAGCAATCTCCGGCCCGACCAGATTCGGTTTCTAACATCACAACACATGCGGGCTCAAGATGAGCCTTTCAATCTCCAATCCAACCAGCTGGTCACTTCTCGGGCCCACAAGGATCCGCTGAAGCCTTAAGCACCATTATTCCAGGTAGTTTTCCAGACCAGGCGGTCCCGGAAAGCAATGCCATCTAGGTAGCTTCTCGAGATTGGGCGATCTTGGGGACCAACACCTCATCAAATTCTAGACGGTTCACTTCTGGCGCCTGCTAGCCCGCCAATATAGAATGTCCGTCATTTGGTAGTTCTTCGAGACTGGGCGTTCTCGGAGACCAACACCACAGTTCCAGGTAGCTTCCTGGGACCAGACGTTCTCAGGAACCAACACCACCCCTACAGGTAGCTCTTTAAGAACGGGCGGTCTTGGAGACCAGCATCGCACAGGTAGTTTTTCGAGATCGGGCGGTCTCGAGAACCAACACCAAGGTCAACACCAGCGCTTGCTAGCCCGACTCGGTGAAAAATGACCAAACTTGCCCTTTGGGCTTCTAGGCACGTTTTGGGAAAGTTCAAAATCTCTCAAAACGATAAGTCCATCCTTCCACAATGTTGTCAAACCATCAGGCGTCCCCCGCACGCCATTTGGTCCAAATCCGGTCCTATTCCGGCTCACTCTGGTCAAAATGACCATTTTGCCCCTAAACGCCTCAGCACAGCACAAACCCCACTAAATGGTAAAAGACTCTCTCAAAACCATTCCTGAACAGCCCTACACACTTAACACAACATACCAAACCATTCCTGACCATTTCCAGCCAACTCCGGTCAAAATGACCATTTTGCCCCTAGGAGCCAAAAACGCCCCGAAATAGCACCAGCCTTGGGTTTTCGAGCAAAGGATTTCACCGCACGCCTTTGTTTAACCTAAGGAACACCCTACGACACTAAGCTCACATGACTTGATAAAAGTTCCTTGGAGCGTCTCACAGACGCTTCGCTTAAATTGTCTTTTCTCCCGATTCCCTAATTATATCGCACCGTCAACTGACTTGAGAAACGCGTAAATCAGGGAATTCTCAAAAGCTCATCCATAGATCTTTCCACCGATACGGTTCGACCGAGTGGATCACTTCCCGAAGCCCTCCATCGTACGGTGCAAAAACTATAACTT
The DNA here is from genome assembly GCA_033060915.1 of Euryodendron excelsum. NCBI lineage: Eukaryota > Viridiplantae > Streptophyta > Magnoliopsida > Ericales > Pentaphylacaceae > Euryodendron > Euryodendron excelsum. The sequence continues at coordinate 29,683,904 of CM065382.1, forward strand.
TCAGCAACCCCTGGAGCGTCTCACAGACGCTCCGTCAAGGTTGACTTTTTCTCTGATTCCCTAATCAAAACGCACCGTCAAACGACTTGAGAAATGCGTAAATTTGGGAATTCTAGAAAGTGTTTCCAGAGTACTTTCCATCGGAACGGTCCGATCGAATAGATCGCTTCTCGAAGGCCTCGATCACATCAAACGAAAACAGCCACTTTCGAACACCCACGGAGCGTATCACAGACGCTCCACAAAAGTGTCCTTCTTGGTACGCTTCCCAAGACGATATCCCACGCTTCTGAACATAATTCAAACTTTTTGAAAACATGAAAGTTCATCGGAAGCACTAGGAGAACATCCCGAGTGCGACCGATTCCCCCGGAACCTTCCCGATTGACTCAATTATCGAGGCAAAGTTTGGACGAACCTCCCCGATGATGGAGTGTATGCTACATGCGCTCAAATTTTGATTAGATCAACCGACTTTCGATCAACGGTCGAGATTTAACCAGTACACAGGGTGCTACGTGTTATTCTGGCAATGGAACAGTACCTGCGCATGTCCTACATGCGCATGGTCGGTTCCAGATTGCCTATAAATAGAGGCCTCCCCCCTTGCATATTCCAGGTCCAAAATTGATACGAAACTCTGCTGGAATCACTCCAGAAACTCGAATGTCTACATATATTCCTCCCCTCCAACACTTAGGATAGATTCTACCCCTCCTAAGCCTATACACTTTACATATAAAGCCTCATACACACTTATACACTCCACTCAAGCCTCTCAAGCCTTCTTGAAATCACTCTAGCTCCAATCAAAACATCCATTGAAGACTACAAGAGTGTTGAAGACAAAAGGTGGTATCCCTTTTATATTTGTGCTCTCCCCCACTCTTCTCTTCTCCCTCCTAGCCTACTTAGGCTATTCTCTATTTTAATCCCCATCTTCAACCCCCCTTTCTTGCACGCTTGAGCCAAGAAGGCTCCTAGATCATGCCTAGAGGAAAGCAAGTGAGAGCCACCGTGTAGGAGGACCTCTCACTAGCCTACTTTAAGATGGCATGGCCTAAGGGCCCTTTGTGTGTGTGGTGAAACCTAAAAGCCTTGTATGTGAATCATGACCCCTTGCATATTATTATCTTAATCATGTCTTGTATGCTTGGCTTCATTTTATGTTTATTGCCATATCCCACAATGCTTACATTGCTCTTAATTTCATGACATTTTCAAGTTCTACATGTCCTTCAAAAATTGTTCCAAGAGTTGGCCCCTTGAAGTCTAGGATGAGACCTTAGGAGTCATGCCTTAGAAAGTCCCTCTCAACCCCCTAATTCATACTTTTGCATCATTGTATTTCAACTTGCATGAAAATTGCTTTCAAACTCTCTAATATTCAAGGTTTCCATTCTCTCCAATTTAGTGGTTAAAAATGGCCCCATGGAACCCTCTCTTGAGTGGTCTCCCTTTATATTGGCCATAAGAACCCTAAATTATTAGAATGGTTCCCTTTGCTCTTTATGTTTGCCTAAGAATGATGTTCAAACTCTTTGAATTCTATGGTTTCTATTCTCTTAAGTTTAGTGGTTGGAATGGCCCCATGGAACCCTCTCTTCAGTGGTCTCCCATTTACTGGCCGTATAAACCCTCTCTTGATGGAATGGTTCCCTTAAAAAAATGGTTTTCAAAATCCTTCTTCGAAAATGATTTCAAAAATGCACTCTCACCATCTTTGCATAAAAAATGATCTTTCAAAAATCACTATCATTATGTTGAATTTTGACCCTTTATACTCTTGTCAAGATATTGGTTATAATGGCCATAAGGAAACCTTCCTTGGAATGGTCTCCAATCACCAACCATATAAACCATATTCTTGGCTAGAGTCAAAATTTTCATGGAAATGATCTTCATAAGGATTACCAACCAAAGTCCATTGCATATCATGTTGTGTTTTCAAAACTTTTTCCAAGAGTGCATCAAAACAACTTTCAAGACCATTCTCCAATCTAACCTTAGGTTAACTTGACACTCGTTACCGAACCCTAGGTCAATTTGACCCTAGTTGCCTAACCTTAGGTTAACTTGACCCTAGTTGCCTAACCCTAGGTTAACTTGACCCTAGTTACCTAACCCTAGGTTAACTTGACCCTAGTTACCTAACCCTAGATTAAATTGACCTTAGTTAATTAACCCTTAGTCTTCTTAACCTTAGGTTCCCCCTAACCCTAGGCTAACCCAACCTAGGTTAAGTGAACTTCAAAATCCCAACTCTTGGACCCTTTTCTAAAGGATCATTCAAAATTTTCAAATTATTCTCATAGCTTATTTTCCAAAACCTCCTACTCCCTTGATTTCAAAAACCCAACTCCATACACTCTTCTAATGTTCCTACACTTTAAGGCATTTCCAAAAAATACTTTCAAAAGGTCACAAACCTAAGGTGTCTCTAGCCCTCTCATGGTTAGGGATTCTAAGGACAAGTGACAAAACAAGAACAATCCCTAAGGTTGTCCATATTAGGATTCCAAACTCCACTTTCACAAACCAATTCATCAAAACATTCCAAAATTATACCTCCAAGGTTTTCAAACCAAAATTTCAAAAACATTCTCAAACTCTCTTGAGTTATCCAAAAACATTTTTCAAAATTCTATCAAATTGATCCAAAATCATTTTCAAAACGCACCACCATCCAATTTCAAGTCAAAACTTTTAAGACCACAAAGAGTCTTCAACTTCCAAAGACCTCAAAGTGTCTTAAACTTTCTCAAAGACCTCAATGTGTCTTCAAACCTTCCTAAGGCCCTAATGTGCCTATTTTTCATCGGGCTCTTACCCGAACTACGAATGACCTGATTCTCACTAAATGAGATATGTAGGTAACCTAAAATGGTGCGGTCATAACTTTCATTTCAACCCCAATCCTTTTTCAAAAATTCCAATCAATTCAAAATTTCTATTCCAAACTCTTTCAAAACCTCCATTATTTTCAAACTTTTTTCAAAAACTTGCATCATGCATCATCCATCCGAAAAATGATGACTAAACTCCATTTTCAAAATTCTAAAGTGGATATTAAGTGGACAATGGTAACCGGTTATTCTAGTGAGTGAACAAAAGGGTGATTAGACATGTAGGTACCGAAAGGGCGGGGTAGGGTGATGATCTTAGGATATCTTCCCTACACGTAACCAACTCCCGAACCTTAGATTTCTGTTTTCGAAAGATCAAAATGTAGTTATTTTCAGAAAAGGCTTAAACATTTCAAAAGGTTGCCAAATAACCTTTTTTCTTAAAAACCCTCTCTTGAGGGAGTTTTCAAAAAAACCTTTTAAAAAACATTTAAGTTTAATCTTCGGATTAACGCTTAGTTTTAGGTGCCCTAACTCACCTTTATCAAGTTAGGTGGCGACTCCTATTTTTCTAAAAAACCCTTAGTCAAATCAATTTTCAAACCTAGTCGCACTTGTCCTTCTAGGGGGACGAGTTCTAATGATAGAGTTCCGTGCTTTAGGGTCTCCGAGTCGAAAGGACCTTGGACACCTAAAAACTGGGGCGCGACACAAGGCAAGACCAAAGAGTTGTCATGTCGATTAAAGACTCATGTATTAATAAACATTAATTGATGTCTCGTCTGATTATGTGCAGGAGTGCTCAAAATGAAAAGGCTTGTTTGGGGCATCGTCCAGTCGTTCAAATCCTATTATCGACGTGGATGAAAGCCAACTGTCAAGACTCTCACATATGGTGGGTACATACACAAACTCAATCAGTAACAAATGGTACGACAAAAAAATGTAACTTTCTCAACAAACCTATCCTTATGCACGATACGATGGGTCCAGTCAGCCACATCTTTATTGGTAATGTATCCGTACGACCACCCCCCGGTGTGACGGATGATCAATGCATAAGGTTATTGTGGGAAGACTTACTCGATAAATGGCATGAGCAAGAGATGTATTGCTGATGACATGGCCTTCGTGTCCCAAAGGCTAGTTCAGTTAACTTGTGGAACAGGAGATCACCTATGAATAAGGTCATGAAAGCACTGGAACACGAGATTGATCAAATGCAACGAAGATTTGACATATGTCATTTCATAGAGCAAGCAAAGACAGATTGTGTTGATCCAACACAACACAACGATTGGTAGAAATTATTGAAGATCCCTTATTGGTTTCTGACCCAGAACTCTCAGACTTTTTAGAAGCAGAAGCCGACGATGACTTTGTCAATTATCTACCTAATAGCATTTTTGTTGGTAGTAAACTACTGTGTTATTATGAACATGGTCCATAGAGTATCAGATGTTAGTAGCAACTTCTTTTAGTCTTATACTATGTTTGGCCATGAATCTACGAAAGCAATAAGGTTACTCACAATGTTCATTTATCTTTTATTCGTAAATTGTGTTTAGTCGAGCTAATTTTCTTTTAGTAACTTTTTAATCGTAAACTAAGTTGATAGTCCAGCCAAATAATAACTTATATAAACTTATATTAATTCCTTGATTGACTTTTTGGTCTGAGGTTCTAACTGTCACATCATTCTAGTTAATGCTTTAAACGAGCGAAATCGAGTTGCATAAAATGTTGTTCAATTTTAATTTTCTAATCATAAAACACAGGTTGCACCTACGTTTTGTCCAAAATTGGCTCTCTCTCTCTTTACTCCCCTCTCTCTCCTTCTCTCTCTACTGCCCTCTGTTGTTCCAAAAGGCAACCCAAGAGGGGGGGTGAATTGGGTTTCTCAAAAATTAATAGCAATTAAGATTAATTAAAATTAATCTAAACAATATAATAGTGTTCAAACTAAATGTAATGCAATGTAATCAAATGGAGAAGAGAAAACAGGGCAAAAGAAGAGCACACCGATATACCGAGGTTCAACCATAAACCGTGGTCTACGTCCTTACCCCAAGACCTCCTTGTAATCTTGTTCCACTATGTAATCACCAATTACAAATGGGCTGCTGATTGACAAAGTGCTCAACTCACTATACAAGAACTTCCACCTGAGTTCTTCGGTCACCAATTGGTTTTGTCCAAGCTCCACTCAAACTTACAAGAGTTTTTCTTCCACAAGAGAACTCTCAAACTCTCACTTACAAGTATATAAAAGTATACAAGTAACTAGCAAACTCTCTAACAAGAGTAGATTTTACAATCAAAGCTCACAAGAAGAAGACAAGAAGAATATCAGAATTTTCAGTGAACCAGTCAGTTGAATCTGGTTTTTGTCTCTTATATCTTATATAAATGTAGCTGGAAGCTTGTATATAAACCCCTGTATTGATTTCATCCGTTAGAGGTTGTTGGGCTTCATTAATTCACGTCCAGTCCGTTATAATGTTAAAAAAACTAGCCGTTATATTCAAGGAGTCGGCTCTAGGTTTGTGGAGTCGACACTTTCTGCTTCTGCATTTACCAGACGTTGTTCGCTATCTCCATGAGTCCGCTCTTCATAACAATGAGTCGGCTCCTTGTTCATTCTGTCTTCACATCTTTGCTTCTGCTATCATGAGGCGACTCTTCATCTTCAGGAGTCCGCTCTTTGTTCATTTGATATTCAGCCTTTTACTTCTGTTGTCATGAAGCGACTCTTCATCTTCATGAGTCCGCTCATTGATCATGTTATCTTCAAGCCTTTTGCGTCTGTCTCCATGAGGCGACTCTTCATTTCCATGAGTCTACTCATTGTCTACTTGGTCTCCAGGTTTTTGTTTCTGTGTTCATGAGGCGACTCTTCATTTCCATGAGTCCCCTCATTGTCCATTTGGTCTTTAAGCCTTTTGCTTCTGTCTCCATGAGGCGACTCCTCATTTTCATGAGTCCGCTTATTGCCCAGAAATCTGCATTCTGTCTTCCAATGATCATTTTGTCTCAACAGTAGTATAAGATCTTCAAGGAGTATCTCTTTGGGGTATGATGATCAATCAAATCTCTTTAACTCATTAAAGTTAACTTCTATTCAATTTGGATTGAATCATTCATTTGACATTCATCTTCTCTTGACTCTCAAACAGTCAGAGCTTCATTAGATCAATGTAGATCTTTCTTCTTCATTTGTAAAACTTCCTCTTTCATTATTTCTTTTAATGCCAAACTTCTTCAATTATGCAGAGTTTCATAATGCTTCATTTCTGATTTCTTCTCTTTGTTAGCAATTCTTCTTTCTTCTTTGAAATCACTTCAATGAGACTTTTGCAAGCTTGATGAAATCTCTTCATATATCTAGTCTTCATTGATTCTTTACATTATAGAAGAATTCTTCATTTGGATTCCATGTAAAGATCAGACAATCATTGTGAATTTTCTTCTCAGGCAACTTCAATCACATTATCATGAATTGATTTTTGCATACTTGATGAAGTCTTCAATTTAGCATTTTCAACATCTTCAACAATCAATTCATTTTCAACTGATCATTGCACGTTCTGATGAAGTCTACATTCTTTCTTAAGTGCAAATCAGTCTTCATTGAGTTTATGCACACTTTGACGAAATCTTCATTTGAACACCTTCAATCTCTTCGAATGTAAAATATTTGTTTGAAGTAGAGATATGTGTCAATCCTCTGTTTGGTTCATTGCATAACTCTTGGAATTCATTGCTCGATCTTGAACTTGTTGTACATTTACTTTGACAAGTATTAGATTTAAGATTGAACTTAAAGTCTAAATTATAAACTTTATTAATCTGCACACCAAGTAAATATATTAGTAAAATAGCACAAGGTTTAGTTATCATCAAAATCAATATGAGAATCAACCTTGAGTCAACACCCTCACTCTCTCCTTTCTCTCTCTCACTCCCTCTCTCTTCTCTCATTCTCATTTTATAAAAATTATACATAAAATTATATTATTTTTAAAATTTTTATTATTTTTATTTTAAAATTAAAAAAATATGGACAGAGTTAAGTAATAATTAAAGTATTTTAGTAATCAGTAATAAAATGTTATAAAATAGCAAAAATTTACAGTAAATAATTTCAAGGATAAAGTAAGTAAAATAATTATTAGTAAAATAAGTATTGTTAAATATATAGTTATTTATAAAGTAATTTGCAGTAAATTGTTCTGCAGTAAATAAAGTATTATAGCATTATAGTTTTAGTACATGTTTTATGTATGTGTGAAATTTTTTTTGAAAATTCAAAAAATAAATCTTTTTAACTAAACAAAACCAGGTCAGAAACATCAGGTGTGAAATTTGAGATAGATCCAATCATATTTTTCATTTTATAAAAAATTATACATAAAACTATAATACTTTTAAAATTGTCATTATTTTTATTTTAAATTTTTTAAAAAATAAAATAAAAAATGTGATTGGCTTTAAATAAAAAATTTGATAGATCCGATTAAATTTTTACTATTTTATAACACTTTTTATAACATTTTGTTACTGATTATTAAAATATTCTAATTATTACTTAACTCTGTCTATATTTTTTATTTTATTTTATTTAAAAATTTCAAATAAAAATATAAGAATTTTAAAAATATTTGAGAATGACAAAAAGAGAGAGAGTGAGAGAGAGAAAAGGAGAGAGAGAGAGGGCAGTAGAGAGAGAAGTAGAGAGGGGAGTGGCGAGAGAGAAAAAACGCAACTCGAAGTTGCATTTTTGGAGTTGCGTTTTCTCCAAAAAACGCGACTTCGACCTACGTTTTACCTTAGATTGGTAATAACCTTTTGGTTTTAGTTATTTCGGGAATAAACTTTTGACATATGATTATTTTGGGAAAAAACCCGCTTACCTCAGGGGGCTTATACTTTCCACTAGAGATTAGGTCGTGTGCAACTCTCGATCAAGGTATGTTAAACATCAAAAGAAAATATTTTTGTGAAAACAGAAAATACAATTTTAAATTGCCAACTAACCTGTAATTTGAGTTTTTATTTTTATTTTCACAAAGAGTCTAAAAAATCCAAAAGACAAAATACTGTGGTTGAAGAGGGAGTAATTGTAAAACTCTAGAGTCCTATAGAGTATTGAATCCTTATTGATAAGAAAAAGCTGTTAAAAACGTTAGAGAACGTGGAGTGTTTTGCAGTTATGCAGATTTTTTTATTTTGTCATTTCAGTTGTTATTGGCAAGAATAATAGGTAAAGTAAATAACTGTTTTTTGTTTGGTAATTATGGAATCTTAAAAATTAACCAAGCATCAGATTTGAGTGACACTGACCCAGTGTTCTCCTTTTATATATTAGAATAGATTTGGAACTTAAAAAAATAAAAATAAAAAGAAAGGAGAAGAAAAAAAAAGAAAAAATATTTTTCCTTTTTCTACTTGGTGTTGCAAAAATTTTTTAAAAGAAAGTTATGGTTTTGAGAAATTTAAAAAAGGAAGTTATAAGGTAATGCTATATACAAACCCTTTTCTCACCTATTTTTTTAACCACCAAACACGATACATGTGAGACCTATATTAAAAAATGCATATGGATCCCATTCAATTATACTAAAAAATCCTAATTTAAAATTTGTGTTTCAAGCCTCAAAATTGTTTTGAACTGGCCCATTTTCTGTTTAGTGTGGCTACCATATGATATTTTTACTGTTTCCCTTTGGATAAGGCCAATGAATTCTTTATATTTCACACCTCTTAATTTACATCTTAATTTATGCTCTTTCTAAATAAATAGTATCAACCCCTTTCAGTTTTCTCCCTAATCACGTTGTGGCCTATTGAAATACAAATTTAAGAAATTTTAGGGAAGTGATTTGTTTTCCTTAAAGTTGGATCATTAAACATTCAAATTGTATTTGGATCTTGGATTTGTGGATGAAATAAAAAAAAATAATAAGAAAAGAAATTGAAGCGAAAGAGGATAAATTAATTTTTTTGGTTGGGTTTGGAAATTAAAAAATGAATGGGGATTTTTGTTGGTTTGATTACACCTAAAAAGGTTAAATACTGACTATGTCATACTTAATTTAGTATTTTGATTTTCTAAAATAAGAATTTCGCTATTTGATTGCATTGTTTCTAGACCTACAGTCGCTATTCCGCCTTAAAATCAATAGTATGAAGATTTGTCACACTGCTACGGAGACTACTACCACTTTTGCTAAACTAGCTGTTTAATATATGTATTTGTATCTTTATACTATATATAAAAGGATATCATTGTTACAGTGATTATCACAAGTAATTTATTTAAAATTGGAGCTTAATTTTTGGTTAATTTTTTTTCAGTATTTCTGCTTGTTACTCTTCATACAAGTGTTGCTTCACAATATTTGGTATTATTTTTTGAACTATTATTCATTTTGTTTGATATACATGTGTTCTTCTAGTCTCCCCCTCCTATCTCTCTGCAAGCTTACCTTGAACTCTACAAGCTTGACTTTGGGCAAAAGCCCCTCTCTTTGGGCACACAAAGCCGACCCTAAAATTCTTATAAGCTTCTTACTTATAGGCAAATCCTAAAAACCCTAATCCCCACACAATTAGGAATATATGTCCCTATTATAGGAAACTACCAAAAAAAAAAAAAATTCTTATACAATTAGAAAAGCCACGTGTACAACTTGATTGTATGCACCCCATAGAATCCAGACACACCCAACACTTTTTGCTTAGATTTTGGAGAGAGAGAGAGAGAGAGAGAGAGAGAGAGAGAGAGAGAGAGAGAGAGAGAGAGAGAGAGAGAGAGAGAGAGAGAGAGAGAGAGAGAGAGAGAGAGAGAGAGAGAGAGAGAGAGAGAGAGAGAGAGAGTGTGTGTGTGTGTGTGTGTGTGTGTGTACTTGTATAGAGAAAAATATATAGTTTTGTACTCTTAATCTCAATTCGAATCAAATTTATAGAATTCAAGTGCTTTCAACTATGTCCATGGCTAGCTAAGCAATTCTTTTGGCAAGGATGTGAAGATTGCTTGGGTAATTGCTAATTTCATTGAAGTATTCTCTTAGTTTTAATGTTCTATCTTGTGATTACATGAGTTTATATAAATTCAATTATATTCTCCAGACATCAAGTGTTTATGATCCTGCCATTGGATTACTATACATAAATTTGATTTCGGAATAGAAATTGCTTTGATATATGATCTAAACACCTTCAATCGTTCTTCTTATAATCTAATTGGATTGTGTAGATTCAATTTTGGGTTTATTGTCAAAATCATCCAATTCAATGCATCAATAAACGATTGATGGCATTGAATTGAGATAAGAAATATTTCATTGGAATTCTCAATTAGGCCAAGTAATTGGATCATGTATTGCCAAGACCTTTAAATTCAAAGTTCTCTTTCCGATAAGCAGTTCACAACTTGAACATCATTGATTTTACATTTTAAATTGTTAGTGAGTAGGCTCTTGTTTGATTAAGTCCATTTGGAGATTGTTTCACCAAGTCCATTTTCTACTAAGCTTCCTTGAAGTTCGACCGCGGAACTCCCGGAAAATTATTACTTTGCGATGACCTACACAAGGGTTAGCATTGCCATAGTCGCAACACAAACTCTCGGTCTCAAATTGAGAATAAATTGATAAAGTCTTGTCAATTACCATCATCATGGCTTGCCGAGGTAATTTCTCTTACGCATAATAGATCAAGCAATTTCTTTATTTCAAAGTAGGTTAGAACAATTATAAATGCATGGAGCTAGTTTGGTTTTTCTATTTAATTTCAAAAAATTAAAAATCACTAAAATATTATCTTAATCTTAAATGTAACCTAAATTAAAACAGTTTTTCAAATATTGATGGTTTAGTTATGTTTTCACAACTGAAAGTTTAAAAGGAAAATTGCAAACAGAAGAAGTTACTCCAGTTGATGTGCTAGATTATATTAAAAAAATCGAATTCTTTTCAAATGCATGTATTGCTTACAGAATATTATTGATAATACATCTAACAGTGGCTTCTTTTCAAATTAAAATTTATAAAACCCTACCTAAGATCAACGACGTCACAAGAAAAATGAAGTGTATTTGTCATATTATCCAATGACCAAAAAAAAAACAATTAGATAAATGAACATAAATACTTAATTAATAATTTTTCATGAAAAAAAGTAAAAAAATAAATCATAAATAAAATTTTTACAAATGTACTAAAAAATTTCTAATTTAAAATTTATTTTTTAAGCCTCAAAATTGTTTTGAACTGGCCCGTTATCTGTTTAGTATGGATACCATATGATATTTTTACTGTTTTCCTTTGGATAAGACCAATGAATTCTTTATATTTTACACCTCTTAATTTACATCTTAATTTATGCTCTTTCTAAATAAATAGTATCAACCCCTTTCAGTTTTCTCCCTAATCACGTTGTGGCCTATTGAAATACAAACTTAAGAAATTTTAGGGAAGTGGTTTGTTTTCCTTAAAGTTGGATCATTTAACATTCAAACTGTATTTGGATCTTGGATTTGTGGATGAAAAAAAAACAATAAGAAAAGAAATTGAAGCGAAAGTGGATAAATTAATTTTTTTGGTTGGGTTTGGAAATTAAAAAATGAATGGGGATTTTTTGTGGTTTGATTATACCTAAAAAGGTTAAACACTGACTATGTCATACTTAATTTAGTATTTTGATTTTCTAAAATAAGAATTTCGCAATTTGATTGCATTGTTTCTAGATTTACAGTCGTTATTCCGCCTTAAAATCAATAGTGTGAAGATTTGTCACACTACTAGGGAGAGTACTACCACTTTTGCTAAACTAGCTGTTTAATATATGTATTTGTATCTGTATAGTACTATATATAAAAGGATGCGATTGTTACATTGATTACCACAAGTGATATACTTAAAATTGGAGCTTAGTTTTTGGTTAATTTTTTTTCGGTATTTCTTCTTGTTACGCTTCATACATGTGTTGCTTCACAATATTTGATATTATTTTTTGAACTATGATTCATTTTATTTATTCAGTTCAAGTATTTTATATAGTTTGTGTAGGCTACAATGTATGACACTATGGTTTTCAATAGTGTTTATTATTGGTACGATATATATATATATATATATCTATCCAACTTCACGGATTACTCTTTTTTTAGTTTTTTCCCATCATTTTGAATTAAATGCATCTGAACCCAACACGAAATTTTGACAGCCAATTAACTATATTTCTAATTTCATAATTTTGAAGAGCTGATTAACTATGTATTTAATATACTAAATTATTATCTTAACTACATTTATTAACAACTATATTTCGAATTTCATAATTTTGAAGAGCTAATTAACTATTTTTTAATATACTAAATTATTATCTTAACTACATCTAGTAACTTAGCACCATTCAGTTCATCAGGCAATTGTACATGTGATGTGACATCGTGTATTCTTAAAAACATGCAAGATTCCTAATATTCAAATTTACATTTAAAGAGCAATTTTTGCTTATAATAACTGTTATATTAGGTACAATAATTTCATTTAATTTTTTGTTGTTGGTACATTGGAGGGCTAGAGCATTAGAAGAAGGGAGGGTGAGTCGAACCCATAGGTGGGGGTGCCACTTCCACTAAACTAACCCCGCTCTTCGTGCAATAATTTAATTAATATATTCAAATAAACATATATGATGTTACAATCCAAAGGGAAAAAAGAGAAAAGCTCTAACTCTTTGTGACTGGCTTGGTTGTGAGTCCAAATCCTAAGGGGAAGAGTGGATCATAGTGTGAATCACCAAAATTCATGGGGAGCTGATCTACAGTCTTAAACCAAGTTTGAGCAAGTTTCCCGCTAAATCCATATTCCCCAAAAAGAACGTCAGCTACACCTTGGCCTTCAGTGCCCGGTAGCCATGCAGCAACAAAAGCATCTATGTGTGAAAGATGGGGCTGAATGACAAGAGGTCGGCCAGACATAAGGACGACAACACACTTGACATGCCCGCACACATTCTTGATTGTGCTCAAACCAGGTTCAGGAATTGTTAAGTTTAAATTGTCTCCCTTTGTTTCAGCATAAGGCAGCTCTCCAACAACCACAATGGCATAGGAGAAGTCTTTGGACTTGACAAATTTGGATGTGGCATTCTCATTATAAACAATTTCTGTGCTTGGGTCAACAGCAGATTTGATGGCATTCAAAATAGTCGTTCCTGTCCATTCAAAACGAACAACCATATGAATACAAATTGCGATATGCTATAGCAAAAAATATATATATATATATATATTGAAAGGCCTATCGATCTTGAGGGGAAACATACCCACAGTGATGTTGTTGCCGCGTTGTCCTTGCCAACTAATAGTCCAACCACCACATTGATTGCCCAAATCGTTGGCATGGCTTCCGGCAACTAGGATCCTGGATGCCTTTTTGGGAAGAGGAAGCAAAGGAGCATCTGCCTTCTTCCCATTCTTCAGAAGCACCAGTGATTTCCTCACGGCTTCTCTTGCCAAATCCCTATGAGCCTGTTCAATCAAAATCATATCAATAAATTAAATATCATATATAGTTGTTTCATTAATTACGTAAGATGCATATTCTGATTGTATAAAGAAAATTTTTTTTAATCCCAAAAGCATTTCATCATGAAGCAATCTTAAAGTTTATAGTTAGTTTTTAGATTAATAGGTAACTAATTAACCTGGCTTCCAAGATGTTTGGCCAGGCTTAGATCAGCCAAAGGATTCTCAAAGAGACCCAAAGTGAACTTGACTCTCAAAATCCTCCTTACGGCATCATCAATTCGGCTTTCAGGGATGACATTCTGCTTGACTAACAAGACCAGGTTACCAATGAAGTCAGTGTAGTTGTAAGGAACCATGACCTGAAATACATATCCAGAAACGGGTCGAGGCTTAGGCTTAAAAGTTTGGACTTCACTCAACATATATATGATTTGATTTTATGTTCTGACATTAATGAGGTAGGTTGTTTTTCTTAATCTTGAGGAGAGCTAGAACCACTAACCATGTCAATGCCAGCTAGAATTGAAGCTTGAACCGAGTATGTGTAGTTTGCATGCATTGGTGAAGTGATCTTGTCAATTCCTTGGTAATCAGAGATGATGAAACCCTGCAGGCATATATTCGAACAGTGACCATTTTCATGTAATTAATCCCTGATTGATTGCTTATTTATTAATTTAATGGAAAGTGCTTAAAGGTAAGTTAGCTATATATATATATACCTTGAAGTTGAGGGTATCTTTGAGGTATCTGGTGAGAAGATCGTAATTAGCATGCATCTTCACACCGTTCCAACTCGAATAGGATGCCATGATGGTCCCAACACCCTTTTGGATGGAGTCCAAATAGGCAGGCATGTGAATTTCCAGCAAACCCTTCCAGTTAATCACAGTGTTGTTTTCATTGATTCCCTTGACCGTGCCACCGTCACCTACATAGTGTTTCGCACAGCCCATGACCTTTTCCCTTACAGAATTAATGTACCACATGCAGATAAAAGGTTAATTAAATTGTGAGGAATGCTTGACAGTAATTAAGATTCAACATATATATATATATATATATATGAATTTTACGTCATGCATAATACTATACTAGACTTACTTTCCACCAATATAAGGAACACCCTTGGGTGAATTGGCAGGAATCTCCCCTTGTAAACCATCTATGATGCTTGTCATTTGTTGAACAATTCCATGATCCTCACTGTAGCTCTCATAGCATCGACCCCATCTCGGATCTCTGCAGACCTAATGTAACAAAACAAAAAAATAATAATAATAATTTCAAGTTTAGCAAATAATGGCAGGCTGATTAATGAACAAACACCAAGTCCAGGAGTTACCGCAATGCATGGAGCAAAAACATAAGGAATTCCTGTTGCTCTAGATTCCAGAGCCGTTGCAACACCAATCCTCTTCACTAGTTCTGGATCCCTGCAATAATATTAATAAAACTCCATCACAAGTGTTAGAAATATATAACCACAAACTAGTGTGCATTTCTGTTTCCTTTATGAGCTTATGGGGTGCCTATCGTAATATCATATCAAAGTTTATAACTTGCCTGGTTGATCCAAGGCCAATGTTATGGGGGAATATTGTAGCTTTATACACATTGTTGTGTCCATGAACAGCATCAATTCCATATATCATTGGAATACCAAGTCGGCTAGCGAGTGCCCACTTTTGAAACTTGTTCACCATTTTAACCCAATCCTTTACAGTGGCATTTGGATGGGGCACACTTCCTCCTCCGCTGAGTATACTGCCAATTGCATAATCTTTCATGATTTTAGCTGTGAGATTTACTTTTTCAAGCTGCGTCATTTGACCAGCCTTCTCTTCTAGACTCATTCGGTTTAGAAGGTCCTCGACTCGAGCCTCAATGGCCTGCTTTGGGTCCTTGTATATCGCATGTTTCGAATGTTTTCCTTCTGCCAAGCCTGTCCATGCACATAAGAAAAGGAGCCCCGCTATGGAAACCGCCAAAACTGTTGCAGCCATTGCCCAAAGCTTTGTTCAAATTCTACAAAGAAAATGTGCGCGAGTTAGTTTCATGAAAACATGATCATATAGTCAACACTCGTTGCAACTCCAGACACAAGGATTTATCAATGAGAGAGAGAGAGAGAGAGAGAGAGAGAGAGAGAGAGAGAGAGATGATTGCTGCATGCAGAACGTAAAGCTTAAAAAAGCTAAAAAAGAATGAAGGCAAGGGAAAACCCTAACCTATAACAGAACTTTGTGGGTTATTCTGAAGACCAAATTTGCTTGACAAAGAATCAATGAAGCACAAATATTTATAGAGAAACGTTAGAACATGGAGGCCTTTGTTCCATTATGTTTTATCCATGTTTTGACCGTGCCCTGTCTTTAGCTCTATTGTGGTCAAGTCAATGAGGATAATTGGCTAAAAGACGATTCATGTAGAGATATAATTGTATGGCTGGAGATTGCTTTTGTATTACTGCAAGACTCCTAGAACTGATAATTTAGGCTATATTTGACTAATGACTTCTAAATAAAGAATCGATATTTCCAAGTTGGTTACTTACAATTATCTAAAAACTTATCCTTCAAATACCAATGTGGTCAAGCAGTCTTTACTTAATGAAAATATCCATAATATAAACCATAAATATATATTAAGAATATTCATAAATAATAATCTCTCTTTTTGTTTTGAGGCATTTTATTGATAGAAAAATGTTTGGTACACTTTTTTTTTCTTTTTTTGGGCAGGGCTACAAAAAGCAAAACAAGGCAGAGGCACAAAAGAACAAGGCAGCAACAACTAGAAGCTAAGCTTCTCAGACACAATCATTTTCCAAAATGACAGCAAGAGCACTGAGAATTGAGGCCCCTCAAGCACGGGGCAATGATCCTTCCACAGCCGATCTCCCTATCCAATGAGCCGCACCATTTGTTGTTCTGGGACAGTGCATAACCTTAGCCTTCTCAAACTGTCGTAAAGCATTAGAAATGTCTTTACATATCCCTTTTATTTGCCAAGCACACGTGAGCAAGTGATTGGTACTGCCCAAAAGTGAATCTGATACAAATATGACCCTAGCAATATTCAAAGATTGGGCTAACCAACAAGCCTCTCTAAGAGCTAGAGCCTTGCCAACCAGAATTGAATTATAAGTGAATTTGGAGGCTGACCCTCCTAACATGACATCATTCTCATCTCTGATAACAATTCCAGAGCAACCAAACTTCTAACCATTTGAAAAAGCAAAGTCAAAGTTAATTTTGATAACAGAATGAGGAGGTGTAGTCTAGGAGTACCTGTTGCTACGAGCCTCGCAATTGCTATTACTATGGCTTGAATTTGAGGGGACCTGAATGCTCTCCACAATAGAGTCTTGGCCTTGTTTGATTACGCATGAGGCATCTGGATGTCGGTTATCAAAAACCTAGGCATTTCTTGCTTTCCATATGAACCAGCAAATTGTGACAATAAAGGCCCTGAAGTTGCCTTCACCTTCTTGAGGCCTAACTAGTCGAGAAAAGGATGTCAGCAGCCATGAATCAAATCGAGTAATAGAATATTTTGAAGGCACCTCCTGTAAAAGACAATTACTCCAAATCACCTTTGTCCATGGACATAGAAGTAGCATATACTCTACTCTTTCCACCTCCCTGCAATATATGGGATACAAAGGGCAATCAAGGAGTTTCCTTCTAAACAAATTTATAGCTGTTGATAGTGCATTCTTACAGGCTTTCCATGTACAGGATGCAACTTTTGGAGGAACTTTCAAATGCCAGATAAACTTCCACAAAGCTAGATTAATTTGAAACGAGGAATTGCTCATATTCATTTTCATTTTCCTTCTTCTTTTAGGACAACTCTGATAACTAATTTTAACAGTATATATACCCGAGCAGTTCCTTGGCCAAATGAGCTTGTCATGGAGCCTAGCCAAAGACAGGAGAATGGAAAGGATTTTAGTAGCCTTTTCTTTATCAAAAAGCTGATTGATTAACTAAGTATTCCAAGATGCATTCCTAGCAGATATGAGTTCAGAAACCCGTTGCACAACTAAAGATGGGTTGGGTCCCAATTCTACTTCCCCTGGAATCCATTTGTCCTGCCAAATATTGATGGAAGTTTCATGCCCAACTCTCCACATACATTCCTTTTTTAAAACATCTCGCCCAAGTAACAGACCTTTTCAGCTCCAAGAAGAGAGATGTTTAGTCCTTGCCTCCCAAAATGTAGACTTAGGAAAGTACTTCCCTTTCAAGATTTGAGCCCATAAAAAGTCTGCATTACAGAGTAATCACCATGCTTGTTTGGCGAGGAGAGCAACATTCATTCTTTCAAAATCCCAAAAACCCAATCCACCTTGGAATTTTGGTTTTGTCAACTCTGCCCATTTAAGCCAATAGGATTTTAATTCCCCTTTACATCCCTGCCACCAAAAATGAGCAATTCCTGCACATATATCATCACATAAAGAAACTGGCAATTTAAAAAGAGACATAACATAGTCTGGTATGGTCTACAACATAGCTTTAATTAGCACTTCTTTGCCCGCAGGAGACAATAACGACTTTTTCCATCCCTCCACCTTGTTAGCTATTTTCTCTACTGTCCAGGATAGGGTCGCCTTCTTAGAGTTTCCCCACTCAGAAGGCATCCCTAGGTGCTTACCAAAATTGTCTTTAAGGGGCACTCTAAGAATTGCAGCCAGCTTCTCTTTAACTTCCTTAGGGGTATTGCGATTGAAGACGACACATGACTTATTTAAGTTGATGAGTTGGCCATGGACATTACAGTACCGATTAAGCACATCCATGATCTTCAAGAAATTCATTTTGTTGGCTTTCAGAAGAAAGAGAGAGTCATCAACAAACAGCAGGTGAGTGATGGGCGAGCAAGCTCTGGCTAGCTTAACTCCGACAAGAGAATGTTTAGTAACTGAATCATCTATCAGAGTTGAAATGCAATTAGAAGCCATGATACAAATGAATGGAGAAAGAGGGTCTCCCTGTCAAAGGCCTCTTTCAGTTGAAAGAAAGGAAGGTTCTCCCCATTGATCAAATGCTATAAGTAACCGAAGTGATGCAAGTCATGACCAAGCTGATCCATTTTTCACAAAACCCCAAAGCTTTCATCATCGCTGCAATGAAGTCCCACTCCATACGATTGTAGGCCTTTAGGAACTCTATTCTGAAAGAAGGTCAAGACCATGAGAAATATATCATCCTCCAAAATAGGCCAGAAGGATCGATAAAAGAGACCTTGAAAGCCATTAGGACGAGGTGCTTTAAAAGCTCCCATACTGAAGGCTTCTTCCTTAACTTTAGCTCTGGTAACCGGCCTAAGAAGTTCTTCATTCATAACACTAGTTACTTTAGGGGAGACTAAATTCACCATAGGCCTAAAGTCCCAATGACCTTCTGATTTGAAAAGCTTTTGAAAATGCTTTAAAATAAGGTGCTTGAGAAGATCAGGTTTATCCAGCCAACCTCCCGCTTTTGATTTGAGCTGGACAATTCTATTCCATTGTCTTCATTGAACCGTTGTAGAATGAAAGAACTTTGTGTTTCTGTCTCCCCAACGAAGCCATTTAAGTCTAGTTCTAATGCCCTAATACTTCTCTTTCGTCTTCCATAAGTCATTAATCTTCTGAATCATATTTCTGATTTGCTTTGGCTTTGACTCTAAATAACACTTTGTGTCTGACTCCCGCAAGTGTACGGTTTTGAAGTAGTTTAACCCAATTTCGGATAAAGTATCATATATGTTCTCGGGATACGGGATCCACTATAGATCAATGGCTTGACAACCTTGGATTTCACTCAATTCGATGATAATAAAGGAAATGCTTCTTTAAAAGAGCAAAATATAAAAATCATTTGGATTTTTGGAATTGATTAAAGTAAACAAATGCAATTAAGATTGAGATTAAAACAATTTAAAGGGGATTTGGATTCGCTTGCTTCAAACAACCAAGTGATTCAAAGATCTCAAAGAAGGTTTTATAACTTAAATTACTAACCACAACCAAGGCTAGTAATCTGGAAGGTTTGGCTTTAACAAGTTATGAATTTAGTCCTAATCGATGTTAGATTTATGAGCAAATAGAGAATCATAGGCTAATACCATCGATTTAAACAATCACAACCCACAACTGCTAAATCCTAAGTTGAAATTGACAAACATAGCCAATAGCCTGAGAGTTCTTATGAATTTAACATTCAATTTGATAGAATTAACAATCCAAAGAGATGATTCATTGGAATCATGGGATACCTTCAATGAAGACTTGAATCCTTTGAGTGTTCTCCACAATTGAGCCCAAATGGAGAGTTTAGCTACTTGCACTCATGATGAAATTGAAGATTGGAAGATGAAATCAATTACAATTTAGATATAGAAATAAAATTACAAGGAAATCAAAGTGCAATTACAATAGAAATCAACTTATTACAAAGGCTAAAGCTATTTTTCTAAAGTAGAAATTCTTACTAACTGTTATATAAAAACTTAGATCCCCAAATTCTAAGTACAAAAACTAATTCATAGGCTGAAAAATAATAGAGACTCAGGCGACCGTATGCATGACACTGTTCACAATGTGCATGATCTACCCACGGTATGCCTACAATAAAATCGACTCTCAGTATCTTACTTACAGTTTTACAGAGCTCGATCCTAGCTTTTGAACCTGCAAACCCATGTGCACAGAACTGTTCACCATGTACACGATTGGACAAGCGTGCGTATAGAAATGTGCACTGTGTGCATAGTCAAATGGTCGTTTTGCCCTTGAAGCTCCATTTTGCTCATTTTTAAGCTCCAAACCTACATATCAGCTATAAAATAGCATAAGGATCATAATGTAACTAAAGTAAGCTAATTGCTAAACTACTTGGACTAATTCAAGCTATTTAGGGACTAATAATTATACTTTTGGAGTGTAATCATCACCACCCACTTAGCTTTTGCTAGTCCCTAGCAAAACACTAACTAGAAGATAATCTCCACTTTTATAGGAGTTACAGATGCATTTAGCCTACGCATTAAGCCTTTAAATCCTTAGGTTACCCCTAGTGGACGAGTGGTGTCTCGTGAGGACTTACAGTGATAACACTCCAAAACATCAATTCATAATCCTCAATCTAAGATTTAAAATAATATAAGTGCAATGCATCACCATGCCAAAGTAATCTCAATAAAACATCCCTTTTTCCAAATGCAAGCAACACTCCAACAATAAAGACACAAAGGTGAGGCTCAAGTGAGTGTGATAAAATCATGCAATATAGCCTAAATGTACCTACTTGCATATTCATAGCCTTGGAGCCTCAATCCAACTCCTCATCGGATATACACTCTTAAGCAAATAAGTACAAACTTCCTCTCAATAGAATGCTCTAAAAGGAGTAAACGTGATAATATGCAAGAAAGCAAACCATAATGTGAAAGAACATAATAATGAAAGTGCATCAACTTAGCATGACTTCATGAAGGAATGTTTATAGCTTTAAATCAATTAAACAAAATTGACAAGTAATGACTTACACTCAAACAAGATCTCATGAGAAGTTTTCTTTGGATCAATAAGGACTTTTCAAGGGAAGGCCTAATTGGTTGCAAGGTAAGAGATGAGGGAAATAGGAAGGCAAAAGAGGTACAATACATGTGTGGTCAAGGCATGTAATGGTACATGAAGCAAACTCTTCTTAATTTCCCAAACTATACCATTTTAGCACATTTTCCTTGCCTCTTTGAGGCATAAAACCCCTTTGTGTTCCTTTTATTTTCCTCTTTTCTTTGCTTTTTCTTTTCTTTTGTGTTGTTTTCAATTCTCTTTTCTATTTCTTTTCTTGTGCTTTCTTTCTTACCTTTTGCAATCTCTCCCTTCTCCTTCATATTTGCAATAACCATGGCTCTATTTGCTTATTAAGAGCTTTCAAGGAGGGGAGAGTTGTGTTTCTTAACTAGAAAAGATATCTCAACAATAATTATATCTCAATCAAAGTCACACATTAAGAGATTCAAGGTAGTGGCTACAAATTAGTGAAAACAACAAAAAACTTGGTGGCTTGAAAGGACAAAAATGGCCTCAAATCATCTCCAAAACATACATGAATTAGATCTTGTTAGAATGGAAGTGCCAACATTGTCAAACAATACAAAGCACAGGAGCCAAGTACAAACATAATGAAGCCACTAGAAAGGATAAGAACCAAGAAAGTTTCCTTAAGTAGATGTAATCCCTCCTCAAAAAAAAAAAAAAAAACTTTAAAGCTCACAAGGCAAAGATCTCCACTCATATAAGGCTACAAATGCATAAGCTAGTGCAATTAAGCTATATAATATGATTTCTGCTCCAATAAGTATAATCCCCTCACTTATGTGTACTTATGATAAAATCTCACAAAGCATCAAAATTAAGGATGAAATGTCAAACATGCCCAAGTATAAACAATGCAAAGCAATCACTATTCAAAAATCCAAGATTAAATCTCATGGATATGCTATGGTTCCATAACTCACGCATCAACACATTCACCATGAATAATAGGGGATGCAAACGACAAATAAGGAGAAATGTGCTAAAGATAGTCAAATAGGACACCAGAACCACAAGATACTCTCAACCTCTACCAATTCTCTCAAGGGGTCAATCAATAGTCCAATAATCCAAAACCTGAGAATAAAAATATACACCACAACAAGGTCAAAAGCATAACAACAGATATATAAATAAAGCTCAAAACTGGCATCTAATATGAACAATAGGGTTTTAGATACATCAACATGATATATACATGGATATACAAATGATATCTAAACCTTATCCCTAACTACCATCTGCAAAAATCGTCATCAACAGGGAATAAGGAAGATCCTACTAGTGCAGATGGTCTAGCCTACTGACTTTAGATCTGGGCTAGGATATCAACTAAGAGCTTACCCTGATAGCACTACTCAGCTCTAATCTCCTCCCTAAACTTAGCTTGAGTAGTCAAGAAAGTAGTCAGCTGAGTAGCGTACCTGGCCTGAGCAGTCTGAACAGCTGTCAGTTGAGTGGCATACTTGGTATGGGCAATTTGGAATGATGCCATCACTCCTTGCAGCTCCATGATAGTCGTGGTCTACCCCTGAATGCATCTGCTCTACTCATCTACCAACTGGGCCAATGACTAAAGTGTGTGGCTCTGTTGTGACTGCTACTCTAATTGTGGCTACTGTTCAACTCTCGAAATATCCTACTGTCCTGCCAACTGGGCATGAGCTGGTTGCTGAACCTAAGCTTGTTGCTGAGCCTGAGCTTGAGCCTCCTAGGCTTATATCTAGTTTCCGGCCATCTGCCCCGAAGCTCGACTCTCTGAAGTCAACTCTATTTGCTGTAATGCTCGCAGGTGAGGAATATCTAGAGGGGCAACTACTCCAGCTTGAGTAATGAACTCGGTCAGGAAATCAGTGAAAGGGATACATCCCCGAGGCCGATTTGAAATGGCCGCAGTATACAAAGCCCTAAATATATAAAAAGGTAGGTTGATGGATCTACCCTTATCGATGGTGTACATCAATTGGCCCCTGGTCTAGCTCACCTCAAGCATCCGACACAATGGTACCATAGAAGCACAGATGAAGAGAAAAAGTGGCCTATACCTAAGAGCAAGGAATTTCTTTGCAATCTGCGAAGAAATCCACTACACACCTAGGAGACACAACTCAGCTGTCATAACCTCATGAGCTACCTCTCCTGCCGAAGGGTACCTAAATTGTGGTTGTCCTTCCCTGGGCAGCTAAAAGAAAGTAGCGATCACATCAGGGGTGATCTCTATGGTTTTGTCCCTAACCCAAGAAATAATCCACTTCTCACCATGCTCATCTGAGGAGACAAAAATGTTGGCCATCAACTCAGCGACCAGTGTAACCCTACACCAACCACTAAACCGGGCCTACCCATCCCCAATGGGTAAAGGACTCCTCCCAAAAGTATGGCTCTCCATTGAAATGCCTAAGTGCCATGGCAAGCTCTTGAGTGGCCCATCTCTGGCTAAAGACACTATCGAACATGTCAGATGCGGCTCGGTTAATGAATCGGGTCTCATCGTAGGCCTCGGCACGCTGTTGGGCCTGCCTAACTTTACCCCCCGCCATCCTAAACTAAATATGGAAGAAAAGAATGAAATGAAAAGGAGGGTAGCATGGGAAATACCTAAAAGAAGGGGGACACCGTGCTCGGACTAGCTGAATTGGAGGCCAGATGTTGACAGGGCTTCGCCGTACTACTCAACTTCTCCCTAACTCACTCTCTGAGTTGACTCGCCATAAGAAGTGAGTTTAAATAGAAATCAAATGCCCTTATATAGAAGTTGCCCCACCGTGCGCATGGTCACTTAAAGGGTGCGCATGGTGTTAGTACACTATCTGAAGTGATTCACAACTGTGCGCACGGCACTATTCTTCGAGTTCATTGAGTTGTAACTTTCTATGGTCGCCCGCTTCCTCAATCCTATCATTAAATTGCCTAATAACCCAATAAGTCTTGTGTTCAACCTCCATCGGGAGGTGGTGCATGTTCCTACACACAAGAGGGTATGGAGAAGCCTTGAGAATAGATTTGTAGGCAGTACAATATGCCTACAAAGCATCAAGCAATCGTAATGACCAATCCGTGCAGGAAGGATTGACTGTCTTCTTTAAGATGGTCTTGATCTCTCAATTGGCTAGTTCTACTTGCCCTTAGGTTTAAGGATGGTAAGGGAGACCAACTTTATACACAATGCCATACTTTCTCATGACCATTCCTACAGGAAAAGATAAGTGGGAGCCACCATTACTAATAATAGCTCTAGGCATGCCAAACCAGGAGAAGATATACGTTTTAAGGTACTTGACCATCACTTAGTGATCATTGGTCCGGGTGGCAATAGCCTCTACCCACTTAGAAACATAATTAATGGCCATAAGGATATAGAGATAGCCAAAGGAACTAGGGAATGGGCCCATGAAGTCGATGCCCCAACAATTGAAGATCTCCAAGATGATAATTAGGTTAAACGTCATCATATGAGCCTAGAGCATCTTTAATGCATTGCACATTGAAATGTTCTTCCACAATAGAGTCAACAAAACTTCACTTCCTAGATATCCTCACACTCACCTGGTTGCCTCCCCTTGTTAAACATGTTCAATTCAACGGTCATGTTGCTAAAGGACAACTTCAAGAAACCACCCCTTACATGGATAATTGCATCAGATGTAGTTAAGAATGGTCTCCCTAGAAGGATCGGGATTTGGTTTTGAGAGTGAGGGTTCGCTACCGGTTGAGTATCTAACTCCACAAAATCAACCAGGTAGTAAAACTTCTCCACTTGCACTAAAACATCCTCCATTATTCCCTTAGGTGCCTTGATTGATCTATTAGCTAGTTGGAGTGTGATCCTCGTCAGTTTAAGCTCTCCTAATCCCAATTGCTCATACATTGAGTATGGTAACAAGTTCACACTAGATCCTAGATCCAATAGACACCCATCAATACATTGGTTTCCTATTACACAAGTGACCATGGGACATCTCGGGTCCTTGTACTTGGGAGGTGTTAGGTTTCGCACAATAGTGTTTACTTCTTGTGCAATGTAAGCATTGTCTTTCACATTTAATTTCCTCTTGATGGTGTATAGTTCTTTTAAAAACTTAGCATAAGAGGGGATTTTCTTGATGGCTTCTGGAAGAGGCATGTTGATCTTGACTTGCTTAAAGGTTTCATAGATATCAGAACTGAATAAGTGGCTCCTAGGCTTGGCTAATCAATGAGGGAATGGAGCATAGGCCAATGCCTCACGTTCTTCCCTCAAAGCCTCCTCAGTTTTTGCTAAAACCTCTTATCTTTCTCATTCTTGTCCTTTTCACTCTTGTCTTGAGTAGGTTCACTCTCTTGCTCTTTAAAGGTTTCCTCTCCCTTACCTTTTAGTGGCTCCTCAACTCCCCTAGAAGTGTTTGCCCTTACTTTAGGCTCCTTGGGAAGAATGGTTTTATCAATCACTTTCCCACTCCTTAGGGTAGTTATGGCTTGCATTTACTCATGACTAGATGATGGTTGGTTGATAGTTTCCATAGCATGCACATGTCTAGAAAGGTTAGGGTGAGATTGTGTGGGTAGTTTATCCTTTTTGGTAATAGACAAGGCTTGAGTCAAAAGAGTCAATTGACTCTTTATGTCGTTAAGGGTTTGGCCTTGTTACTCTAATGTCTTGTCTACCCTAGAGTTCACTCTTCCTTGACTATATATGAATTATTGGAGTGTGTCCTTTAATGACCTCTTGTGTGGGGGTTGGTAGGTTTTGGATGAAACTTAAGGCGAAGGTTGAGGTGCATGATATTGTTGTGGTGGTTGGTGGAATTGTTGTTGTGGAGTATGATATTGTTGTGGTGGTTGGTGGAATTGTTGTTGTGGAGTATGATATTGTGGTAGCGGTGGCGCTTGGCTTTGGTAAGGCATAGGGGGTGATTGATATTGTGAAGGTGTCCCTTAATTCCTCCAACTAAAGTTAGGGTGATTTTGCCACCTCGGATTGTATGTTGAGGAATAAGGGTTCTCTAGACCCCCTTGAGCATTATATGGTTTGTTGTATTAGCCAATCGCATTGACTTGCCTGTGCAATGCTTGCTTAAAAACTGAAATAGTGGGACTATCACTTGTCCCATGATCTATGTTACCACACCGCACATATCACCTCACTCACGAGCTCACTTGGTGCACTATTCCCACTAACCACAACATTAGCCTTAGTTATCTCACATGACTCTACCTTCCTTGTTAGTAATGCCAATTTGGCATTAACATCATCAAACTCTCTCAAGGTAAGCTTTCCTCCCACTTGTATGTTCAACCTAGAGTTGGGATTTTGTGTTCCGGTTGTGTCCCAACCCCTAGCATTCTCAGATAAGAAATCAAAAAACTTATAAGACTCATCCGGAATTTTCTCATAGAGTTCTCCATTACACATGACTCCACAAACTATTTAAATTTCAGTGAAAGGGAAGTAAAGAAATGACTAATCACCGTCTATATTTGAAGACCATGGTGAGGAAAAGAGTTCAACAACTCTTTATATCTTTCCTAACTTTGATAGGAAGTTTCATTTACAAGAGCGGTGAATTGGGATATTTGGCGACGAATCGACTCCATTCTATGCTCCGAGAAGTACTTTCTCAAGAATTCACTTTGAAGATGCTCCTATAACCCTATTGACCTAGGCCTAAGAGAATTGAACCATGTCTTAGCCCTATCCTTAAGTGAGAATGGAAAAAGTTTATGCCTTATGGTCTCAAGTGGGCATTGATTGTGGTCATCAAGGAAGGTGATACAAACGTCGAGGAATTATTTAAGATGGACATAAGGTCATTCAGTGTCTAACCCTCCAAACTTAGGGATGAGTTTTATCATCCCCGGTTTGAGTGTCAAAGTATGATGATCAGGAGGTAGAACAATACATGATTGTTGACTATAACAAGTAGGATTGAGATAATCCCTTAGTCAAAATTGGGGAACACGAGCCACTCCAAAGGTATGAACACTCTCATTGCCATGCAAGTTTACATTATCCTCTCCCCTTCCTTGTGGTTAGAAATTTGGTAGAACTGGCTGATAGTTTGGTGGAAAGTTCTCATTCGATGGAGGAATAGCCATGTTTCCTAGGTCAATGTGTAGAAACAAAGCATGAAATGATAAAGCACTTGAAGTAGAATCTCACCTAAGTCTCCCGGTATGATCCCTACCCCAATGATGCATGCACTATGAATGCAAAATAAAATGCACACAAAATAGCGCACCACGCTTCAACATATCATACACAAGCAGTTCAATTATCTTTCTTCCTTCCAAACCTCCAATCTCCACATGCAATAACCACTAATTCAATTCTCAATTTCTCACCAATCGAACCTTTAATCTTCTTATACAAAGCAATACCACTAATTCAAAAGTATGCACAATGACCTAGTCTCCTTTATTAAAACCACCCAATCATGAATGCAACACAATCCAATCAACCAATGAAAACTAACGACCACTAATTACACTAAACTAACTAAGCACATAAAGGGATGGAACATTGTTACCCAAGGCTTTTGGTGAAGATACCGCCGCATTGTAGATGATGGAGAAGCAATCCTCTTGCCACTATCAATTCAAGGTTCGTCCAAGCTTGCCTTCCCCGACAACAACACCATAAACTTGTTTCGCTCCTGCAAGTGCACGGTTTCGAAGTAGTTAACCCAGTTTTAGATCGAGTATCATATATGTCCTTGGGATTTAGGATCCAATATAGATCAACGGCTTAACAACTTTGGATTCTACTCAATTCAATTACAACAAAGGAAATGCTTCTTTAAAAGAGAAAAATGTAAAAATAATTTAGATCTTTGGGATTGATTAAAGTAAACAAATGCAATTAAGATTGAGATTAAAATAATTTAAAGGGGATATGGATTCGATTGCTTCAAACACCCAACTGATTCAAGGATCTCAAAGAAGGTTTTATAACTCAAATTACTAGCCACAATCAATGGTAGTAATCCGAAAAGTTTAGCTTTAACAAGTTATGAATTCCTTTCTAATCGATGTTAGATTTATGGGCAAATGGAGAATCATAAGCTAATACCATCAATTTGAACAATCACAACCCACAATTGCTAAATACTAAGTTGAAATTGCCAAACATAGTCAATAGCCTAAGAGTTCTTATGAATCTAACATTCAATTTGATAGAATTAACAATCTAAAGAGACGATTCATTGAAATCATGGGATACCTTCAATGAAGACTTGAATCCTTTGAGTGTTCTTTATAATTGAACCCAAATGGAGAGTTTAGGTACTTGCACTCATGATGAAATTGAAGATTGGAAGATGAAATCAATTATAATTTAGATCTAAAAATAAAATTACAAGGAAATCAAAGTGCAATTACAATAGAAATCAACCTATTATAAAGGCTAGAGCTACTTTCCTAAAGCAAAAATTCGTACTAATTGTTATGTAAAAACTTAGATCCCCAAATTCTAAGTACAAAAACTAATTTATAGGCTAAAAAACAATATAGACTCTAGCAACCATGCTCACAGCACTATTCACCCTGCGCACGGTCTGCCCACGGTTTGCTTACGGTGAAATTGGCCCTCTGTCTCTTGTTTATGGTTTTGCAAAGCTCGATCCTAACTTCTGAACTTGCAAACCTGTGCACATGGAACTATTCATTATGAACATGGTCGGACAAGCGTGCGCACGGAAGTGTGGACTGTGCACACGATCAAATGACCATTTTGCCCCCAAAGGTCCATTTTGCTCCTTTTTAAGCTCCAAACTTACAAATCAACCATAAAATAGCATAAGGATCATAATGTAACTAAAGTAAGCTAGATGCTAAACTACTTGGACTAATTCAAACTATTTATGGACTAATAATTATACTTTTGGAGTGTAATCACCTTGCAGAGCCCTCAAGGATTCTTTCAGATCACCAATTTGTTTCCTAGCATTTCCAAATTTCTCTCGACTCCATGAATCTAGGTCTATACTGCAATTCTTTAATTTTTGTTCAAAAGTCAAATTTGGATGCCTCTCACTGCATCGATGGCACAATGAGGATACCACCTCACTCCAACTCTCATCATCAATCCAAAAAGCTTCGAACTTGACATTTTTATTCCTTTTCTCTAGAATTGGCACTAACTCCACAAGAATGGGGCTATGATTTGAACCTATAGCTAGTAATGCTGAAGCAATGGCCTTCGAAAACCTTATTCTCCCTTCAAGATTTGCCACTGCTTGATCTTAAACGCTCCTTCACATTTTTTTATTCCATCTCTATTATTGGACCAAGTGGATTGACATCCCTTATTTTCTAAGTCCATGAACTTACATCCATTCAAGAAGTTCCTGAAAGAGTTTATCTTACGCTATCGTTTTGTCCGCTACCCAGTTTTCTCATGCTGTGATAATATATCAATGAAATCTCCTACACAAAGCCACGGAATACCGTTCTCTAGATTAGTGCTGACAATATAATTCCATAGAAGAGATCACTCATCGTAGTCAAGACAACCGTAGATAAAAGAAAGAGCTTGTTACAAAATCGTAAACCACCATGATTTGCATTTTCACTAAAGTGGGCTTGAGAGTGAACAGCAATAGAATTGAGATTATGAGTAACAAAAAGCTTACTAAAGTGAGCTTTGAGTGGGCTTGAGAGCAAGCAACATTAGAGTTTATTTCCATAGTGCGGTAAAGAGCCATTGAGAGCAAAGCTTATAGTGAGCTATATTCTTTTCTTCTTTTTTTTTTTTTTTTAGTGCAAAGGAAATGAAAGACAGTAAAGGAAAACAAAAGACTAGGAATGAGAACAAAAAAAGTCAAGGTGTAGTAAACATGACACTAACTAGATCTATTTGCAGAAGTATTCCATGTTCCTCTAGAGGCCTATCCAGGGTGATCAAGTCTTCATTGGCCATGACCCCCATGTTGGCTAAGAAATCCGCCTAAGAAATTTCCCTCTCTAAGTGTGTGGCTGAACTTATAACCCAATCTTCTAGCAATATATCTGAAATCTTCAAGCACTGCTTGGAGAGGGTGTTGAACAATAGATAGATCATTCATGAGGCTTAATGCACCTGTAGAATCAAACTCATTGGTGACTTCCTTTAGGTTCTTCTCTTTGATGATTTAGATTCCCCTACACAAACCCCAGATTTCAGCTTCTAGGCTTATAGCCTCTCCCATGCTTTCTATGAATCTTGATACCCAAGCTTGGTCAATTTTGGTCATTCTTGATGAGGCACCTATACCCAGTAAGACCTAAGTTTCCCTTAGCACTGCCATCCACATTCAGTTTAAGCTTACCTGTATTAAGAAAAATCTATTTAATCAGTTTAGACTGGGTAGTGGCTAATGTTCCTAAAAATTTAGGAAAAGCCACTAAGATGTCCTAGGCATAGCAGATAATATTTTTAGAGATAACATGGGATGGGTGACAGGTATGTTTAGAGATAGCGGACGATATTCGAGGCTTTATCAAACTCTGCTTAGCCATTTGACTCGGATTTGACCTCTCTTCAGCACCTATATAATAACCAATCAAAACCCAAGATTCTAACTTGCTCCTCACATATTACATAGCTACGACTACACACAAAATAGGCTACTCACACTGAAGAACTTAAAAAGCCAAACAATATGCAATGTCGATTGTGGCAAGGTTGTGGAACCAATCACAATAGATGGAGAAACTATCATAAATTACAAAAAATTAAAATAAAAAAAGGCAAGGGTCAAGTATAGCCTCTTAGAAACTATAAACAAAGGTATAATAGAAAAATAAGTGGAGTTATTACACCGATAGTCCCTGTAGCTTTTCCCTTATCTTGATTTGGTCTTTTAAGCTTTAATCACAACAAATTTGCCCTTTGATTTTACAATTGGTTTCTAATAAGTCAAACTATTAACAAACATCACCTAATTGGATGGAAAGCGGTCATGTGCGGGGCCCATGAAGGGTATAATTATAAATTTACATCTTCTTCCTTTATTTTTTATCTATAAATTCACTTGCTCTTTATACATACATATATATATATATATATATGTATATATATGTATGTATGTATACACACAAACATATATACATTTATAAAAATAGAGTAACAATAGTTCAGTCTACCAATCCACTTGCCAATCAAACTCACTTTCCATCTCCTTAGCCTCCACTATTATCCACCATTCAAGGTTTTGTTGAACGAGTATTACCTCAATTGAATATACATAAGATATGGAGAAAAAATCTATTCAGCAACCAAACCCAGTGAAATACAAGAAATCATAATTCTTTTAAATTTTAAATTGCAAAGATTTGATCTCATTCTCTTCAATTCAAGGGAAAAAAAAACAAACAAACAAACAGAAGCAGTAAAAAAGTACTAGATTTAGATATACACCCACACAACCTACAACATGGGTTTACTAGATTTTAGAAATTAAAAAGCGAAACAAATGAGAAAGTAAAGAACAAAGCTGAAAATCCAAATTTCCTAGATTAACCTATATTCAAGTATATGCAATCACCATACAATATCAATCCCAAGGAATAAAATAAAGAGACAAACTTTCTCGTGCAAACCTAACTCATATAAAAAAAAGCATGTATAGTAAGCCAAGCACTATATTGAGCAGTTTATAAAATTACGACTTACAACCATAACAATTGAGACTCCACAACTGTCATCCGAATCCTCACGAACTCCTGTCTAAGTTTACTTGCTCAACTCCTCGAGTTTTTGTTCTTTCAGGCTTTAACTCCAACATCAAGTCACCCCGATGTTCTTTTTCATCTTCAGAATCCACTAAGGTGATCTCTGTATGTTGTTCTTCAGTTTAATACTACCGGTGAAGAAGCTCTGTATACTTAAAGACTCATTAATGATTTCTTCACCACAATATCAATTGTATTCTTCTTATCACCATTCTTCTCACTCCAATCTTTTTCTGTATTCAAGAGTTATGGAATACATATAATTCCTAGACTATAGTAGCATATCTCAAACTCCTCAAAAGTAGGATGGAACTACCTTTTGATTGGTTAAGAATGTTTGGCTTAAGAGTCCTTATTAGTAGAATGATTTGAATTAGACTAAACTCTAAATTCGTACCAATCTTTTGCAATGGCTCGAGCCATTGTTGAAATCCAAATTTTGATCCCCAGCACACATATCAATCGTTAAAATCGGAGTCCCGATGACCGCATCTCGGTCAAACTCTGATGACACTTTAAAACCGGAGTCCCCATTACCGCATCCCGGTCAAATTTCGAAGACACCTTAAACCCGAGTCCTGTGATCGTATCTTGGTCAGACTCTAATGACACCTTAAACTGGAGTCCCGATGACCACATCCCTATCGAACTCCAATGACACTTTAAACCAGAGTTCCGATGATTGCATCTCAGTTGGACTGCAATGACACCTTAAATTGGAGTCCTGAAGACTGCATCCCGATTGTACTATGATAACACCTTAAATCGAAGTCCAGACAATCGCGTCCTGCTTGGACTTTGATGATATTATCACCAGAGATCAATCATCTCTGATAACCTTAAGTTGAAGTCCAAACGACCGCATCCCAGTTAAACTATGATGACATAATCACCGGAGATCAATTATCTTCAATAACCTTAAGTCGAAGTCCAGACAACTACATCCTAGTCGGACTCTAATGGCATCAT
The DNA here is from genome assembly GCA_033060915.1 of Euryodendron excelsum. Classification (NCBI taxonomy): domain Eukaryota; kingdom Viridiplantae; phylum Streptophyta; class Magnoliopsida; order Ericales; family Pentaphylacaceae; genus Euryodendron; species Euryodendron excelsum. The sequence goes on from CM065382.1 coordinate 29,716,545, forward strand.
CACCGGAGATCAGTCATCTCTAATAACCTTAAGCTGGACTCCAAATGACTACATCCTAGTCTGACTCCGATGTCATCATCACCAAAGATCAATCATCTTCGATAACCTTAAACCGGAGTTTAGACAACCACATCTCAGGAGGACTCCAATGATATCATCCTAGAGATCTTTCAATCTTGATCAGTATCACCTAGCATCATTTGTCGGAATCTCGATGACAATAGCTCGATTGGACTCTGAAACCTAAGCCGAAAGCCTAAAGCTTTTGAAGCTCATAAATCATAGTCTTGACAAGCTTTGATGACCTAAATCGGAGGCCAATGATATCTGATATCACCCTTCGAAGTCCGGTCCATCAATCAGAGCATAAGCCCTGAATTGGAGAGCACCAAAACAAGCTAGGGAGTCCAAGCCTCATGGCACTAGAATGTCGGGAAAGGCATTTTCATGCCTTATGGCAATTTAATACCATAAAGCACTTAATTAAGCTCAATGGTACTGCATTGCCGTGAAGCCTATTTTCTAGGTGTTAGGCACTAAACTATTGTGATACGCCAAAACGAGGGCATAGGCATTGTTATGCCATATCTGTTGATGTCACGCTGACATCATTCGGGTGACATCACTCTATGCTTACGTGAAAAATTTTTGGTGGAGCCACGTCTGCCCTTCCAAAAGTTAGGCATTGTAATGCCTCAAAGAAGAAATCCATACTTTGTGGCATTGCAATGCTACAAAAATAGAAATCATGCATTGTGGCATTGTAATGCCGTGAAAAAATTGCCTATAAATAGGCCCCTCCCCCTTCACTTTTTCACACCTTTCACTCCTCCACATTCTCTCCTAGAAGCTCTCTCTCTCTCTCTCTAGAGTAGAGAGCTCCCTTTTGCCTCACGTCGCCAATTTCGACCTGGTCAACCGCAGCTACCCGGACCCCTGTCTGATTGACTGGTTCAGAATCACCCGATCCTAGACGAAGATCTGCCTAACAAGCATGTTTGGATAGCACTCTTTCCTAGCCGAAACTCTATCCAATTTTTGGGCCCGAGGATTCAGAAACTACTCCTATTTAACTGGAACTCTACCTGATTTTTGGGTCAGATAGTGCTTCTGACAAGACGGAACTCTACCCGTCAGGAATGGTCAAAACAGCCTCTGGCTAGGCTAGAATGCTGTCGGAATCCCACCAACAATGTGCAATTCAAACCGGTTTGTTTAGGTTCCAATTAAAACCATTGTAATGCTACAATGTCTAGAATGGCTTAGTGGATATCTAAATTGTTACATAGGGCGAATTCCAGCACCTACTATCCCTCTAGCATAGCCGTCACTCTGTCCGATTTTCGGCTCCAAACAGGCTCCCACCTAGTCATCACTTTGCCCAATTTCTAGCTTTAAACAGGCCCCTACTTAGCCATCACTCTGCCTAGTTTTCAACAACCTACTTCCATACAAAGCTGAAACTCTGCCGAAATCACTCTAGGTACACAAATTTACATTTTAAGCCATGAGAACCATACATTTCTAATTCTACCCCTTTCTCTGTTTCTAGTGGCCTACTTAGGCTTTTAGCTGGCATACTTCATCAGCATAATCATATATAGGTGCATTTTGATCTGTCATGAGCCGTCATAATGCCCGTTTTTAAAAATCATAAAAATCCATACTTACTCATTTGAGTAGTTGTAATGCTCATTTGTAAACCCAAAACTACATTTTTGGTCAATTACAAGCCGGTATAATACTTGGTTAAAATCTAAAAAATAGTTATTTCAAAATAAATGTCCAGACCATCGTCATGAGCCATTGCACATATGCTCCACGGTTGCTGTTACACGGATCTTCTGATATCATAAGTACGTGGCTTGCCAAAATGACAAAAATACCATTTCTCAAAAAATGCTCATTTTCTCAAAAATGGCCTCAACTTCAGTTCTGAGTTTGTGGACGTACGCTCTATGGTTGCCACTAGCCGAAACTTCTGTATTAAAATACCAAACTCCTCTGTAGACTTAGTTAGCCTTTTCAAAAGTGATATAAACCGCGCAAAATTGCATAAAATCAAGAAAGGTCCTTTTTTTAAAATCTAATCTCATATCATTCACCAAAGTCATGCATTCGAAATCATAATCTTCTTATAGCCCTTCTGTCAAAGTCAAAAAACTCTGTTGCATTAGCCTCTTCCCATTTCAACAAGTTTGAACTACGCCCGACCTGATTCTCATATCATCGAGATACGTAAGCAGCCTAAATAAGGGCTCGGTCACCTTTCTCCCAATATGTGGAGAACCATACTATGTTCAAGCTGGAGTTGTGTTCACAAACTCCAGGCCATTTCAACACGAGTGAACTATGCTTGGCTTAATCCTTACATATTTAGGGTAAATAGGCAAGGTTCTCTTCCTAGGCTCGATCATCCTTCCCCTAACAGGTGGGGAACATCACACTAAGCCGTAGTTCTGTTCTTAAACTCTGGGACACCATATCATGTTAAACTATATTTGGCCTGATTCCTACATAATAAGATGCGTAGACAGTCTGAGTTCTCTTCTCAAGCTCGATCACCTTTTTTCTGAGGAGTAGGAAACCATCAATAGCCATTTGCTCGAAGGATGGGAAACTATGTCAAGCATAATGGGTTCAAATACCCATGTCATTCAAAGTTAGTCCGAACTACATTTGGCCTAATTCCAACATAGATAAGATACCTAGGCAGTCTAGATTCTCTTTCCAGGTTTGGTTAAAACTCATTATAAACACTAGCATTTTTGTTCCTTAATTGGAATAACATTTCAAAACCTCCTCCAGAGGAGAGACAAGTCTTTCAAAGCCGGGCATATGCCCTTTTCAAAATAAAAGTATTGTATTCATATCCCATCCATAAGCAGCATAGTAGTTATATTACCAGCATATGTGTATTCACTACACATGCACACCCGCACATAGCATGAGCATATAAGCAAAATCATTCTTAACTACACACAATTGATATGATGCATCCATACAATGATGATGATGTTAAATTTGATAAACACTGGAAAAGAGGTTTCGAGAGCGGCTAGGTGTTTATGCTTAAAATACATACGCTTCCCAACACGTAATAGGATTCCCAAGCCTAGACCTGATTAAGCAAACTAACATGGAGTCAAATCATCAAGGGCCTTTCAAAATCAGCATAAATGCCTTTTTAACCCAATTAGAACCTTTCTAAACCTACATCATGTTTGTGAACACACACTTTTTGGTGTCCTAGCACACCTTAATTGTCAGGTGGCAACTGCGAAGCTTTTCCAAAACTAATGGCCCTTTTCATAACAAATAAACTGTGCAAGTTGGGACAAAGACCCCTGCATGTGTCCAGAGGTAACAGGATTTCCAAGTCATATGAAAAAACCCATTCTAGAGACAAAGGTACAAACGTTGTTTGAGATTCAATTGACGTAGAAAGAGAAGTTGTTGAGTGGTGATCTTTATCTTCAACTTGCAATTCGGTTACCTCCTTAGCCTCCTTCTTATCCTATTCAAGGATTGAATCTACAAGTTCACTATTAGCATGAGTTATATTAGGATTCATCTTAACATCATCAACTACGACATTAGTTGATTTTATAAGACGTATTTAAGTTATATTCTTTATAAGCATGACTATTCATGGAATAACCTAGAAAGATACCTTCATCACTATGAGAAGCAAATTTGGACAAATGTTCCCTATCCTTGAGAATATAACACTTGCTTTCAGACACCCTAAAAGCTTCAAGTTTGGTTCCTTACCTTTCCAGAGCTCATAGGGTATTTGTAGGGTGCCTGGTCTCATGTGCACTATGTTTGCAGTGTAATAAGAAACAGACCCATGAATATATAGAAAATCATCTACTATAAAAATATGTACTTCTTACCTCCGATGCTCTTAGTTCGTGTTGGACCCATTAGGTTCATACGCATAAGTTGCAAAGGATGGTTAATACCTTGTTGCTTAGTCTTCTTGTGTGCACTCCTAACTTGCTTGCCTAATTGACAAGGTCCACATACTTTATTCAAGGGTTTTTCTAACTTAGGCAACCCTCGAACAAGTTCAAGTTTGGAAAGTCTAGTGAGGTCCTTATAGTTCACATGACCAAGTCGATGATGCCACAAATCTACATCATTTGACTGTGCAGTATTGCACACTAGACTACTTTGAGGCACAATCCCATAATAATTGTCAGATGTCCTCACACCTTGCATTACAAATTCACCATTTTTAAATAAAATTTAAAAATTTTTTTTTTTGAAAGAGAACTTGATGTTATTAGTCACATATCTGATTAATACTTATGAGATTTGCCTTCAACCCATGTACTAGCAAAACATCTTTTAGTTAGGGAATTCTCGGAGCAACAACACTACCTTTCCCTATCACCTTGGATGTGCTCCCATCCCTAAATGTTATAGTGCCTCCATAACTCTCCTCAATGGAGGAGAATAATGATTTATCCCCACACATAGTGGGTTGGTTGAACTGAAATTTTTGCCTATATGATTGAACCCGTTCTGGCTGAGACAAGACATTGAATCTATTGCTTGTAAATCCAGATTGGTACCTAGGTTGATAGGATCTATTTGCCCTAGCATGAATGTAATCCATGGGGAAGCCATAGAGCTTATGACATTGAGGCCTTATAGTAACATACAGGAACAAATTGTGTGAATTGTGAAGATCGTGTGGAGATAGGTCAAAAGTACAGAAACATGCATGTTTTGTACTTTACCTTTTGGCTTTGATGAGGTGGGATTAAGCTTCTTCACACTTTCAACTTTATTGCTTATTGCCTCAGCATAGCCAATGCCTTGTTGATTCAAAGACTTCATGTTAAAGAAGATTTCATTCTTTTTCAACTGTTTTAAGTTTAACTGTTACATCGAAGTAATACTTTTCAAGTTTCAGACACTCCACATGAAGTTTAGTGTGAGTAGATTTTAGATCTTTTTCCTTTTTACCTCTTTCACTCAGACTTTGATTTTGGGAGTCGTTTGATTTTTCAGACTTCTCACTTTTGTTGTCACCTACTAGTTCTTGGGTTTCTACATGATTAGATAATGATACAGTAAATGCAGTGTAGTTACCACCTTCCTCTTCAAAATCAAACTCATTAGAATCTTCAAATTCACTGCTTTCTTCACTAGTAGCTAGAACAATAACACCATTCTTCTTCTTATTAGGACACTCATGGGTAATATGACCAAAACTATGACATTCATAACAATGAATGCCTTGGGGTTGATTTCTATTTGTCTTCTTATCAAATTTTTGTCCAATTTTAATCTTGTCAACACCATTACTCTTTTTGTTAAAAACACTATTATCTTTGCCCTTTTTGTTTTTAAGAAATTTTCTAAATTTCTTAACCATTAAAGTCATCTCATCAATATCAAAATCAGAGTCATCCTTACCTTGGTCAACTAAGTTTTCTTGAGCAGATTTTAAAGCTATGCCTTTGCTCTTTTTGGGTTGACGCGTATTCAACTCAAATGTTTGTAGAAAGCCAACTAATTCTTCTACAAGTATGTAGTCTACATTTTTGCTCTCTTTTATGGTAGTCACTTTAGCTTGAAATATCTTAGGTAGAGACCTCAATATCTTCCTAACAATTCTGTTCTCAAGAATCTTCTCACCTAGGTTAAAACTAATGTTTACTACATCACTTAATTTAGCATAGAATTCATCGAATGTCTCATTCCCTTCCACTCTGAGTGTTTCAAATGTAGTAGTCAAACATTAAACTTTTGACAATTTTACTCATGGTGTTCCCTCATGGGTTATCCCTAAAATATCCCAAGCTTCCTTAGCATTCTCACAGTTGGAAACTAGTTTAAACTCTTTAGGTGTGAGAGCTTTATATATAGCATTTAGGGCTTTACTATTCTAGTTGGAAATAGCATAATCAATTGCATCCCATTGTTCAAAAGTTTTGGGAGCTGTCATGGGACTTACAGTGGTTGTGAGTCATTATAACCAAGAATGACAGATGACCAAGCTCTTTTATCTATGGACTTGATGAAAGCTCTCATTCGAGCTTTCCAGTAAGGGTAGTTGCTATCGTCTAATAGTGGTGGTCTAACAGTAAACAGACCTTCTTTAGGTAAATCCATGAAATTGAATTTCAGGATCACACTCGATCAAAGCCATGAAGTAACCTGCTCTGATACCAATTAAAAATCCGAATTTCCCAAATTAACCTAGATAACTTTACCTATATGATCAACTACGTGCAATCACCACACAGTATCAATCACAAGCAATAAAGTAAAAAGACACAAATTTCCTCGTGGAAACCCACTAAGATAAGCACTATATCGAACAGTTTACACAAGTACTGTTGGTGCAAATTTCTGTAGAAGAAGAAGATGATGAACGGTTGCTTCAAGGCACGATAAAATATCGCTTTCCTTAAGACGATATTCGCCCCTACCAATTCAGTGAATCTGGTGTGCACCGGGTTAATAGCGAATCGCCTCCAAGATACAATAAAGCCCAGAATAATCTGTAATCTAACTGCATTTTGCACAAACGAAGTCAGAACCGAATACCTTCAGATTTTGCAAGTCTGCCAAGAATCTAGAATTCTGTTTCTGCAGTAAACAGATTCTAGCAATGAATAATAAAATATAGAGGAATTGATGCATAAAAACATCTATCATAACCACATCTAATGGTTTAATAAGATTACCATTATATAGACTCAAAGGTGCCTATTTGGAATAGGTGTGTCCATTAGAATTCAAATATTCTAACCACCATTTTCACATTTAAATGTGGCCATCCGACCACACCTTTACACATTAATGGTGTAGATTGCATCTCTCCAACATTTAAAATCTTTAACTAAAAACACCTAATTAAAAACATATATATATTTTGAAAATATTTCCAACAATCCCCCACCATTTTCAAAATAATTTGAAAAATTACTTCTTGGCCAGACTAGGAAAACTAATGCATAAATGAAGGTGTCTTATGGACTTGAACCTTCACTTAGTGAAAACACATCAAAGTTAACAAGAATTGCATAGTAGGCAAGCTTTGAACTAGCGATCCTATATAGTTAACCGGATATGTCTCACACACAAGTTTTCTTCTCTTTAGGTAAATTCATAAAAGCCGACACGTGAATTGGCCTTGTGTCTATATCTTGTTTCATGAGCGCTCTAGAGACTGCCCAAGTCATCATAGAAGGCGGCACCACCTTCGACACTCATATAGGTAGACTTATCTGAAGTGTTCCAGTAACTTTAACACTCCAACACAATCTGTTATAAGCCTATTAAGAGCATATTGCTCAGCCTTACCTTTATACATTACTAGTACCAAGCACTTTTTTCCTCTTGGGATGAAAAATATGTATAGTGCTTACAGTCACTACATCTAATGTACTTTGGCTCATTAAACTCAAGATTTGATATTTCAAATGTTGAGTCGAGTTTCCATCAGTGGTGACTATTCATGTGGGCTAAGAACCCATCCCCGTTGATATTTTCCATCAAATTCCTTGCAAGTCTTTTGAGTTAGTGAATCTACGTGCCTTGTTTTGGCACGATTCCACAAAACCAATAGTAATTACTAATTACTCCATTAGTAAGCAGTTGTCTTACATACCCAAGTCTTAGGCCATGCCTAGACTTATCAATATAAATTTTGGCTGTGAGCCCATGATAATATAGTCTCATTTTCACAATGTAGAGATACAAGTAAAATAAAAATTTGCTATAACAAATTCCTAGGCCACTTTATCTCTTTGTTACAAAAAAACCAAACCTACAAACATAGCCACCATGGCAAAGTTTGTAATAAAAATTTATTTCTTGAAACTTAGGAAATTACTCCTCCATCAAGAATAAAAATTCAGCCGCTGGTTGATATCCGATCATTTTGCTCAGTTATTTAATTGGCATCAATGTATCTCTCCAAAACTATAGGATACCCACTATAACATAAACAATAGTCTATGGTTCCTTTGGAATATTTTAAAATTCTAGTTACAATATTTCAATAAATAATGCTAGAATTACCGATAAATCTACTATGTTTGTCTTTTACAACACCCTCTAGGTTGTGCATAGATGAGAGCCTACATCAGATGACCAATAACTCTAGCATGTATCAATTGATGAATAGCACTACAGTACTAGAAGACAACATATAACTTATTGGGAAACCTCCAACCAAGTAAAATATCTTACATATGCTTTTCCATTTTATTACATGCTTACATATAAATATAAACTTAGATGCTCCAACAAAACTTAAAATGGAATTCTGAAAGTAAAAGATCTATAACAACAAATAAATGCAATCAAAAGAATAATGGTATAACAGTATAGAGCATGCTTTATTAGTAATTATGCATCTATATCAATTTCTATAATTTAAATACAACTAAAATTCAATAAGAAAATTGACGAATAAGAATTTTGGATGCTCAATTATCACATTCAATGCACCAGACTACACAACACAACCTCAGGATCATGTTGCCTTGAGTCACGTGCCAAAACAAGTGACACGCTCCACCACACGTGCGAGTTAGCCACTTTAATGGTGAATGCATATGAATTATTGCTAACGAGAGCACTGAATCATTCCCCATTTATATATGCGTTGCTTACAATAATAAGAAAAGCAACTGCCATATACGATTCGGTACCACAATTGGAATCTACTAATTCTTGTAACTACAACAAAGACCCCTCATCTGCAAACAGACTTGTTTGATTCTTGGTATCGTCAACCGTCAATATTCAATACCATGCTCACATATCAATATAAGTTTACATGCAGCACCAATAAATTTAAAAATGAAACTCGCTAAAACTATAACAGCAATGAAAATATTCAATACACTAGAACGTGGTATATCATAATAATAGCATGTGACAGCAGATAGAAATTTAAATTCCGAATGCAGTGACAAAAACAAAAGCATCAAAAAACCTAATCCCACACCCACAACCCGTGCACGAGCTTTACAAGTGCCCATAGGAACATGTGGGCTTGTATGGGTCCATAGGCTAGTGCGAAACACTGATCATAGACCGTTACTGGTTTTGTTTTTGGATTTCTAACCGTTGCTTACAAAAGTAAGCAACACCAAAGACGAAACTGAATACAATAGCATTCTGATAAAAAAAAAAAAAAAAAACAACAGCCCAAAAATCAGAGTCCCAACCGCTTGGACACGAGTCGGCTCAACTTGCAACCCATTGGTACAATAAAAAAACTTGCGGACTTCCAACATGGTATTTAGGCTTACTATACTGCACGGAGCAGGCTAGATCTATGGGTTCCAGTAAAAACCATTCTCCTCTTACTCATGTCTGATTTCGTCAACCACCCAACGGTAAAGAAACAAACACAACTTTATGGTAACGAACAGTCCAAATAAGAAGGCCAAGCAACCAACACACACGTCAAAGTATGCGCATACAATGGCACTGCGGTGCCACCATTTTCACGGTTTTTCCATTTTAATGTTTTGCTCTGATAGCCCCCATGACTTAAACGTGCCTTTTCGTCTAAATTGATATGACAGACACGCTCTGCTCATTGTTTTCATAAGGCCAATTTTTAATCAAATTCAGCCAAAACTCTACACCCTCTCTCTCTCAAAATACATATCCAGTAAATATAAATGATATGCCCATGAAAAAGAATTGGAAAGTATAGAATCCAATCATACATACCAGTTTCGTAGCATGAAACTCGGTATTTAGAGAGAAAAAACATAACAAAATTTTGAATTTCGGAACTTGAGTTGCAGAATCCTCTTAAACCGTAAGACTTTCGACCGTAAAACTTTTAACCATATATGCATGGGCACCAAGATGCCACAGTTCGGCCAACCCAGTTTGTCCCACAAGCCATTAATACCCATTAATAAAAATGAAAACAGTGCATTAATTCTAATCTCTAATGCATTTACAAAATCATCCACATATTAGATATGTCCCAAATACCAATATTGAAATTGAAAATTAATGCGAATTAAAAAATAACGTACCTTGACAACAAGATTTCAAAGATCACCAAGGATATTCTAAATTCAATCTTCTTCTAGAATTTGCTTCGTCAAATCATATGGAAACTCTCGTAGATAAAGCAATGGTAATATCGTCTTAAGATTGTTGGTGCAAATTTCTGTAGAAGAAGAAGATGATGAACGGTTGCTTCAAGGCACGATAAAATATCGCTTTCCTTAAGACGATATTCGCCCCCACCAATTCAGTGAATCTGGTGTGCACCGGGTTAATAGCGAATCGCCTCCAAGATACAATAAAGCCCAGAATAATCTGTAATCTAACTGCATTTTGCACAAACGAAGTCAGAACCGAATACCTTCAGATTTTGCAAGTCTGCCAAGAATCTAGAATTCTGTTTCTGCAGTAAACAGATTCTAGCAATGAATAATAAAATATAGAGGAATTGATGCATAAAAACATCTATCATAACCACCTCTAATGGTTTAATAAGATTACCATTATATAGACTCAAAGGTGCCTATTTGGAATAGGTGTGTCCATTAGAATTCAAATATTCTAACCACCATTTCCACATTTAAATGTGGCCATCCGATCACACCTTTACACATTAATGGTGTAGATTGCATCTCTCCAACATTTAAAATCTTTAACTAAAAACACCTAATTAAAAACATATATATATTTTGAAAATATTTCCAACAAGTACGACTTACAATCATAGAAATTGAGACTCCACAATTGCTGTCCGAATTCTCACGAACTCTTGTCTAAGTTTACTTGCTCAACTCCTTGAGTTTCTGTTCTCTTAGGCTTCGACTCCAACATCGAGTCATCACAGTGTTCTTTTTCGTCCTCAGAATCCACTAAGACATTCTTTGTCTTTTGTTTTTCAGTTTAGTACCACCAGCGAAGAAGCTCTGTATACTCAAAGACTCATCAATGATTTCTTCACTACACTATCAATTGTGTTCTCCATATCACCACTCTTCTCACTCCAATTTTTTTCTGTATTCAAGAGTTATGGAATACATACAATTCCTGGACTATGGTAGCATCTCTCAGACTCCTCAAAAGTAGACTAGAACTACCTTTTGATTAGTTAAGAATGCCTGGCCTGAGAGTCCTCATTAGTAAAACAATTTGAATCAGCCTAAACTCTGAATCATATTGATCTTTTATGATGGCTCAAGCCATTGATGGTTCGCTCGAACCATCATCGAGCGATCATTGAAGTCTCTGTAGAACTGTCATGGCTCAAGCCATGCTTTGTTCGTTCGAGCCATCATCGACCCTTCCCTCAAGCCTTCATCTCTGTATTTCTGTAGGCTTCCATTTAATTTGCTATGGCTCGAGCCATCCCTTACTGCTTGAGTTCTGACTTGTTCTTGGACTAAAGAGTTTTATAGGGAATGAACTTTATTACAAGTTTTGATTCACAATACATCCACTGAACTTAACAAAACCATATTGGCACTACAACCTTAAGTACTTGACCCTTATAAAAGCGTTACATCACATCACCTGAATGTGCATATGTACGCACATAATCTTTGTTGCAATAACAGAGTGCTTAAGCTTTGTTAATATCCTTGCTTAGTATGCTAAGAGAGGTTGCCTTTCCTTTTGAAAGTATTTTGTTTTAGAGATGTATGGTCATTGTTGTTCTCTGTTATTGTTTTGTTTTGGGTTCTGAACTATGCTTTGTATCTATATTTTATGGCTACATTTTATGATCATGATGCTCTTCTCGTTAAAAATAAAAACACAAACAAAACAGAGGGCCATGGAAACCAACCCGAGCAAAACAAAATGCACATGGTCATCAGTTCATGCTGGAGTGTGGGGTGCTGGGAGGCCTTGGTGTTCTGGGTGAGGTGGTGGGGGAGGGGATGGGTATGTCGAGCCTGACATGGAGCTGGCCAGGAGGTGTTGCGGTGGCGAGGAAGAGGTCTGGACTGCTGGGCCTTTGTGGGCGTGGAGGAGAGAGAACATGAGGGGAAAAGGAATAAGTGAGAGGGAAAATAGTGAATTTATCATTATGACCCCTCACATGCAAGACGTGATTATTTCCATCCAATTCTATAACCGCAGTTACGTGATTATTTCCATCCAATTCTATAACCGCAGTTATCAATTGGACCTATTAGAAATTGATTGCAAAATTCAAGGATAAATTTGTTGCAATTAGAACTACAAGGATCAAATCGAGATAACGAGCAAATTATTGCCGGTATAATTTGTCCAAAATAATTCTATGTTCTATTATTATATATATTATTATTTTTTTAATAGGAAGAGAGATTTCGGAAATGCGAGGTACCGGGGGGGCAAACAAGGTCGCAGACAAGAGGTGCTTGCAGGTTCTAAGGAAGTGGTAGCTGTTCGAGTACACAAAAACAGCGGTAGCCTTGATGCTACAAGTGTGTTTGTGCTTCTGTGTAGAAGCACCATTAGTTGAGACCAATACACGAGTTAATTGGTTAAGACCAAACCCAAACAAAGTTTGCTTCAGGGTTCTCTCCGTAGACAACTTGGGTTGCAGTGTTTTTCACGGCAGTTAAAGATTGTGGTACCCATTAATGAAATCGTGTTTATGGGACAGAGGAAATGATTATAGAATAGCATTGTTGTAAGTACCCATCTACCATTAGTAAGTTATTTATTATTTATATATATATATATATATATGTTTCTGCGTAGTTGCTGAATTTTATCAGAGCATAAACAAATGCAACTTTTAAACCTTAATTTTGACCTAAATAATTGTTGAAGTAACCCTTTCAATTACATCACACCAACTTGATTGCAATCATCTCTCTCTCTATCTCTCTCTCTCTCACACACGCACACACAGCGCGCTAGCGCAAGAGATGCCTTCCTCAGACTATATACTCTGCAATTTCATCCGGTAACAAGGCCTGGAGGTAAGTTGCACTCAATTTTTTTACTGTTGAACTCAAGGTGAAGTCCTAACCATTGGCTTACAAATAACAAGGTATGTATGTTAGGGTGTTTCTCAAGACAACATTGCTAAATAATCTCAGCGCAGGTGGGTGCGAGTATAAAGACCACACACACTCACGCACACACAAACACCAAGAAACTACATTTTACATCACAAAAAAATAAATAAATAAATAAATAATGGGATGAAATTATGGTTATAGAACGGTACATTTCACTGGCCTTATACGGCACAATACAGCACTTCCCTTTGCCCAGTTATCATGTACGGATTTGAAAACAAATTAGAATTCATACATCTGGCCTTTCCAATGTTGAACTACCACCTCATGACCCTATAATTGCATGCTATACATACAGCATTCCCACCAAAAGAAAGATAATTACTCACCTCACATGGATCAGGACCTACCCACCACAACATAACAGAAAATACATGTTGAAGACATTGAAGCTAACTGAGATTTGACGGGCCCAGTGTATTAATCAGCAATAGTGAAGACTTATTTAGTCTTAAGACCTTTGAGGTTGCATCCCCTTCAGTCCTTGGCACGCGTTTTGTGGCATTACTCGTAGCAGAGAGGGATCTCAATTAGCCACTCATTACGACCGGAGTGGCCCAGAGCATTAGACCAAGAAAGCAAAGTGACTTACTTCATTACTAACATCTGAGTAATACTCGTTGCAATTGAGATAACCCCAGAAATGTGAAAGACCAAATTCCCTGTGTTTCGCCGACTTGAGATAACACAAATGCAATTCTTTGAGATTTTTATTGAAAGTTTGCTTTATGGCAAGCACCTGTAAGTCATAAACAATAAGTCGTTAAATTTTGATTTCTTTTTATGCTTGTTTGTAACAACATAAAACCCAATAAAGTATCATTGTCAATTGAAACCATCCTAGACAAATTCTGCAAGTGACCAACATTCAAATGAAATTATAACTGTGCAGGCATTCACCCATTTCAGATGCTTACAGAGATGTGTGTGCCTAATACAGTTTTAATCATTGAGACATATTCACAGTTATCATATGACACGTGCATTATACATGCATATATAAAGAAGGTTCCTAGTCTCCTCTTAAGATAGAAGAGCAGGAACTGTTATAATATCTTCTCTTTTCACCACAAAAATAATTCCAATGAATCATTTCTCTTCCCACCACAACTCATTTAATTCAACTGTCAGTATATCACCAATTTCCTCAATATAGTTAAATCATTCATTATTTCTTGCACAAAGACAATTAGCATTGTTCTTAACATTACACATTTCTGAGTACTTAAGAAACATTGTATCCTAGCATCCAAGGTGTTAGGTATGGGGTGGAGAGGCCCACCAAGTGTCTGAAATTATTAAATAATACTTCCAAAATTATGAACACAGATGTGTGATGAATGTCAACAAGTTTTGATGTCCAACACCAGTAGAACATCGATCTTGTTCCTCTATCTTGTACAGAGGCTTGATCTGAATTTTTCCTAAAAACTAGGCCTTTCTCCATATATTAAGAAAGTTATATTTTAAAATCCTAGGTGTATTAATGGAGTTATGCAATATTTTGCTATGTCCCAATTTAAAGAATAAACTTTATTATGGACATATATAGATGTTTGACACATTCCAATAAGGTTGATGTCTGACACCTGTCAAACACTAATTGCACTTTTGTACAAGCACCTGTGCTTCTCAAACTGAGAGTGAAATATACTTCCAAAAGCAATAAAATTATATTCAAAACACCAACCATAAAAAAACCACAAAAACTACAATCACAATAAAATTATATTCTTCATAATAACAATAGTAGCAAAAATCAAACAATAAATATAATGATTATAATAATCTGGCAATGCCTCTGCATATTTCCTAATCATAATTTTCTGTCTGACCACATTCTAGATTTCGAGCAGTTTCAAAATTGAAAATCTTGTAATTGTCAGAATGCAACCTTTGTTCATCTGTCTGTAAAATAAAGTTACCTACTGAATTTATTAGAACTACGTCTCGTGACTACCATAAATTGTGTAACTAGAAAATCGAAATGTGAGTACCACCTGGGAAATGTTGATCCGAGAAAGTTTACCCAACAAATCTCCATTAAGTCCAGCTTCCCAAGTAGATCCAATCAGACAAGACCTGAAGTCCAGTGCACACTGCAAAATGCTTTCAATAATCCTGGCTATGGACTGCATTTCATCAGACAAGAAGCATCTGTAAAGGAAATATTAACAGTTAAGCCATAACACCAGGGAACAGCAAGCATGCTAGTCTAACACCCAAAAAAAGGAATGGAGAGAGAGAGAGAGAGAGAGAGAGAGTTGAAGAAGACAGACATGATTGGAAAATCACATAAATAGTTTGAAAGTAAAAATATCAATATCAAATGGTACTACATCTAATGATGATGATGATGCTGATGATAACATGCCAAGAAGTTTACCACTATGCCAACCATAACTTTCGGATTGGACACGCGATCTCATTTTGCCATTCTACAACCATATCTATTCATAATAGCACAATCATGAATCATGTATACTCTTCTCGTATTTCCCTTATCCTTCTTGTGATCTTCTCCTCATCTCTTTATTTTGTTATTTTTTTTAATCCTAAAGAATCCCTTTCCATTGTTCAGTGTTTAAGGATTTTACTGCTGTTGGAACTTGTAAGCATCTCAGCTTGCTTCGCATGACATCATTCCCAAAGGGAAAGCACCAAGAGGAGAAACAGCTAACTTATTTGATTGCCTAAGGATAGGATTCCCAAATTCGCAACAAATACCGTCTCTCTATCTTTCCCCACAAAAATTATCATCTCGTTGAGGGAATGAGGAGGCCCTTAATTTCTTTTTGTAGTTCTGCCCAAATTTTGTTGCCAGCTGAGGCATATGAGCAAACCATCTTTGTCTTGCGAATGAATATTGACGTATTGGTGATATTATTGTTCAGGGTCTGTCTTGAAATTGATTACTCCAGAGAACATTTACATGAGAGTCATTGATATTGATCTATTGTGTGTTGGCCAAATTTTGCTGCTCATGAAACAATGACGTCATGGAGTAATGACTAGATTGTATTATTAGTTCTCCAGGTTGACCGTAGTATTTACTCAAAATGGATGATTTATCAACTCTTATCCGCACAATAGCTGCCTTGGATTCAGTTTTGGTGTTACATAGATTTTTATTGCTAGCTGTTTGATAATGGGTACAGGGAACTATAACCTGCCTACCATTTCATTTTAGATTATGTGAACTGTGTTATAACTTGTGTGCTTTCAGTGTGTTTAAATAACAGTTATGATGACATTTTGGCTTTTAACTCCCAAACTTCAGAAATGTTATTGGACTTAATATTTTGGAAAGTTTTGGCTTCAAGATCTATACCCATACTTGAATGTTCCCAGTACTTGGAGTGACGCTGTCGATTGCATAGGCAAAGACCACAAGACACAATTTGAGCTACACTGACACTGCGAGAGTCGGACAAGCTAAGAAGCATGGACACTTCTAAGAAAGTGCCAAGTCTGTGTTGGACACGACGCTCGTTGGACACTTTCCCAACCCTTGTTGGACACGCATGTCCGTCATTCAGACACGGATGTCCATCACTTGCACATATAAAACCAGTTGCAAATTTGAAGAAAATAACTTGGAATGCAATTATAAAATAAAAGCAATGTGATTTTATACCTAATTTGATGTTTAAACTATAAAATACATGATTTTTAATTTTAATTAGTCTTATTTTGTATTTTTTCCATTTCCTTTTTGAGTAAAATATTTATATATATGACAGAAAAATACATAAAATGTATAATTTCGTTGTGTCCCTGCCATCACGCCATGGATGTCCTACATTTTTTTAAAATTGTCGTGTCAGCATGTCCATGTCCATGCTTCTTAGCGGACAAGTATTTAAACCCTTTCTTTCTTTCTCTTCTCTTTCATTTGTTCTTCACTGAAGACTTTTAAGTTTCATCTAAAATTTGCATCTAGTATGCATAAGAAGTCATGACAATATATGATCTGAATCAATGATAAAACATAGCTGGAATGGCCAAATAAAATTTGAGTAATTGATGACAATGAGCCACCAAAAAGAAAATCCTTTGATGATGATTAAACACACACAAAAAAAAAAAACTTTTTAATTGCGAAAACACTAAAAAACAGATTTAGCTGATGAAAAAAACCAACCCAAACAAAGTGGTTGATGAAGAGTAATAAAAACAAGCTTTCTTTAGTTGAGAAAACACTTTACATTGTTTTTTGAATTAAAGTAGTATGGCAGATTTAGGGCCATAAAATATTTCTGCAAAGTGACTTGTTGAACTTCAAAAAAATAGCTAAATATGAACTTACATGTTCAGGGAATCAGTTAGATATGCCATATGCACAGACTCGAGGTCCATCATATCTTTGACCTACAAAAGTCAAAGGCCAAAAGTGAGACGATGAAAGGGGTCAACAAATCCAGAAGAAACCATGCAGCAAAGCAGCAATGCTGAGTTAGATGCTTCTTGATTGTACGGCCTCTTTCTATAAACACACAATAATAGCTAAAACATTATTAATGCCTTCTTATAATAGCGAATAAACAGAACATCAATAGGTACTCCCAACGCATCAACCACAGGCCCTAGCATAGCCTTTCCTGCAGGAACATCCACTTTCACGATCAGTACTGGAAATGAATGGGAAGTGGTGGAACAGCACGGACTGGCAGCAAGGAGTCAACTGAATGACCAAAGCATCGGTTGCTTCCACTTGTGGTCTTCTTCGACCACCTTGACACCTTAATATCAAGGAACCCCCTCTCCTTAAGAACTATTATTATCATGTGTAGTAAATGAAGTTTAGTTTATCGTCTCCAACAAGGTTCTTTCACCTAAATTATGTACTGATAAGTTCAAGAAACATTTGGGGACTTCATGGGAATACACCAATGATTGGTTGAGGATTTCTCATTTTATTACTCATTTTCTCTATGTTTTCAATCGGCTGAAAATCTTCAAATAAAGGGAAATAGTGTAGCTCGGATAGATCAAAATAGCTTTTACTAATGACTCAGTTCGGTTTTCCAGAAACTTATGATGTTTATGATGGTTATAGCAAGCAATATGGTGGATGTGAAACAGATGAGATTTTAACCAGCTTCTAGGATATTAAAAATGATGCCATTGCTCCACCACCAAAAGAAGGAAGCTTTGAATCTTGAAGGGAATTATGGTTTGTTTGTCAGTCATTCTATCCAAGGAATTCATTACAGCAAACCACCACTAGCACAGTTTGAAGTACATACCCTTAAGCCTGAAGAGATAAGGATGAGTATAACACTGACAGGTCATACTCGTGTATACGTAACTGATCATGAGTATCCCAACTCTAGTTCAAGGGAAAAAGGACAATGAGTTTTATAGCTCCGAGACAATTTTAATGATTTGGCAGCCATAACAGATCCTTCAAAGCATCATTGGAGAGGGACTCAGGCTTGAAGGTCTACTTCCCAGTACTACACACCCTTTCTTTCCTATCTACTTGTTAGGCCTGCCATTACTTTATCACCTCAAAAAGGTAAAACTGAAAGGAAAAACTCTGTTAGGCCTTCCAACCACTAGTTCCTCAGGCTATCAAATACAGAGACATCCTCCAAGGTGCCTTGGTGGTAACGTGTCAGCCATGTGCCCAACAGTGTCCCGTTATTTTTAAATGTCTTCCCCACCAAACAGGTCCACAATGCACACCACCCATGCATGTCTCCTTAAGGAACTCAAGACACACAACTCCAAAACATTATTTCTAAAAGGATCAAATAGGGTTATATCCATATCCGTAACCGTATCCATGCTTCTTAGTCTTTAAGCTATGTTATTGTTACAAGGGCTAGATGCTAGAGGCGGCATTCAACTGGGTGTGACATGATGTCTGACTTATAGAGTGACAAAGAATAGGTCAACACTTGAGCAGTATATGTGATTCCCTTCCCCCCCTTGAGCCAATATGAAATTTAGACACCGTGGCATTACTGATTGTTACGATCTCCCAAGTAAGCTCTGTGAGCAGCTTGCAACTGACAGTCCAGCTCAGTAGTTAAAGCTGGCACCAATAAGACTGATGCCCAGATAAGCTGACAACATAGGCATTTCTGTCGTTTCACATATGGACCCTTCCGCATCTGCAGTGGCGGATGCAGGATTTTGGTTGAAGGGGGCAAAGAATTTTTTTTTTTTTTGGTTGAAGGGAAGATTAAGGAAATTTTTTTTTTATTTTGGGGAGATCAATACATTATATAGTATTCTACGTATCCAAAAATCTACAAGGGTGAATGGAAATTTAATTTTTTTTTTTTTGGGTGAATGGAGCCAATACATTATATTGTATCCGAAATATCCCAAATTTTATAGGGTATTAGAAGATTTTCAAAACTTTGGGGGGCTGTGCCCCCCCACCCCTCTCTCAGTCTGCCCCTGCACATCTGGACATGCCCTTGGAACCAACAGGACTCTGATTTGTGTTAATATCCTATTGTTTTCACAGCGGAGGATCAACTTTTAAAATGGGCTGACCTACTTCTTAAAGCAACTTGTTTCAGAAGAAACACAACATAAGGCTAGTCTTCAACTTTGCAAGTTAAGGAAGACATCATGCGAAGCCTCCTTTAGAAATCAGTGAAAAGGATCAAGCTGATCTAGAAACGTATTTGACTGCACATTTTGTTGATAGGAGTAATCATTGGTTTAGAATATAGTGAGAAAACTTTGGAATGATTAGTTGATGGACACTATCATAAGAAGCAAGGACACGGACACGCTGGCACGACGATTTTAAAAAAATGCAGGACACGACACGAAAAAATTATATTTTATGTATTTTTTAAATGTCCTATATTGAAAACTTTTACTCAAAGATAATGCTTAATAACACAAATTAAATTTAAAAACCTAGCTTAAACATCAAATTAGGTACAAAATCTCATTGCTTTTATTTTACAATTGGATTTCAAGTATTTTTTTCAAACTTGCTACGGGTTTTATGTGTGATGGACACGAGTGTCCAAGTGATAGATACGCATGTCCTCCAATTGTCTGAAGCGTATCTAACTCTAAAAAATAATAAAATAGTAGGACATGTTTAGATGAATGTTCGACATGGCACCTTGTTAGAAGTTTCTGTACTTCTTAGACATAATCTCAGGGAATAATGAGTTATTTGCCTGCAAGAATTTCATTTCGTAAGCAAAATGGTAATTCTTTGTAAAAACCAACTAGATACAAGACTGGGTGCGTGTGATGTTTCTGAAGTGCCAGTTAGGCTCAAATTTGTAGCAAGATGGATAACCCTTTTACATCAATTAGCCGAAAAAACAAAGAAATCTTCCATAGTTTGACAGAATATATCTTGAGATACAAGCTGATCGTGAAATCTCATATTCCTCTAACCTCGATTTGGGTATGGTAAGCCATGTCTTGTCAAAGGAGGAGTTTCCTATGAGGCCAAAAATGCTATCCTAATCAAGGTTCAAAGTCTTGGCTAAAACCAAGATGACTTGACTAAGTGAACTTGGTTTTTGAAGTCCCCGCTCATATTCCATGTCTTGAGACCAAAATCTCACAATAAGGCCTCCTATCACAACTAGTCTTTAAGCCTTATTCCAAACAATCCCAATTTTCCACTCATTAGCAAAGCAAAATTCCTCTTAACTCCAGTTAACTCCAGTAAGAGCATAGATTCTCTATTTGGCAAAAAGATTCACTCTTCTACTGCTTTTTCTTATCTCCCTGTTCATGCATTTCAGATCAGCCGACATCTGCCAGCAAAGACCATTTGCTATTCGCTAACTACTAGTATGCGAATACACACAAGCACAAGCATTACATAATATACAAAGAATTACAACATGAGTTGCAGTCTTTGATTCTATTTTTATTTTAAAAACAAAGAAATAATATTTAGCAAAATGAACAACAAAACAACATAGAGGAGCTCTATGACAGAGCATAATGAGAATGGTTTTGGTTGGAAGAGATAACACTTCTAATGAGGCCATTGAAACAACATAGATCCTCTTGCCAACTAATGGATGAGGGAAGCTCCATGCTTAATCCTAGTGCCAAGGACAAAGGAAAAGTTGAGGATAGATTGAGTTCTTCCTTGATTGTTATAGCTGACAAGCAATTTGAAGGAAAAGAAAGTAGAAAGGCTTAAGAGTTTCTCTGACAAAAGTAAGTAAATTAATCATTAGACATCAAAGACAACGCCTATCATTTAATATCAACCCAATCCCTATCCTCCCTCCTCCCAGACCAACATGCATTCATCGTGTCTTTTGTCTAGAATCCATTAAAAGGTCTTGAAACTTTAACCTAATTAGTTCTCACCTTGTTTTGGCTAGTTGTTGAATTTGCACCAGGCCTTCTAGGATTGTTAGATAAGAAGCACTGACATTATAAGAAGGTGTCATATCTATGTCGAACATGTGCCAGACATCGACAGTCGACGATCACTAACCAACACGCGTAGGATTGTGTCTAATCCAAACATGTCCTATTATTTTTTTAATTTATTTTTTGGACATACTTCGGAGTGACTCAGACACTTAAGGGACACGCATGTCCATCACTTAGACAAGCATGAAATGTATTGCAAATTTAAAGAAAACAACTTAGGATTTAATATTAAAACAAAAACAACATGATTTTATACATTTTAAATTATAAACTTGATTTCATCATATTTTACGTTAAATGAAATTAAAATACAGATCTAAAAATGTTTTCATGTTGAATTAGTGTGATTTTTCTATTTTTTTTTTTTTGGGTTTGTGGTGTTACATTCATATCATATCAAACAAAATAAATAACAAATATATTTTTTGTTGCATTCCCGCCATGTCTGTGTCCTCATTTCTTAAAACTTACTGTGACTTGTGTCTGTACCCATGCCTGTATCCATACCTGTGTCAGTGTCCATGCTCTTTAGGTTGTTAGAAGGGGCTTGTTTGTCTGTGTTTACCAATCCTTTTAGGTGGTAAGAGGTTGTGTTCTTAAGGAATCATTAAGCTTCACTGTATATCACCTTTTTTCAGTAATAACATAACCTTACCTCCAAAACCAAAATTACAAAAAAGAGAGGTAGAGAAATAGGATAAAGCCTTAAGTAACAAATACTGTGCATCCGGCTTCATCTATGAATATTGAAAGTGTAAAGTATCTATGAAAGAAAATTAATATAGTCACAGGCGACGTCGTCACAACTAACATAGGATGCTAAACTCCTAGCAACTTGTGACAAATCTATATAATACGTAAAACAGAGTGCTCATCCTCCAAAGGTTGCCATATGGAAAAAGCACCATAAGTTAATAGAGAAAATGCCTATAAAGCTAAGATGTGTACATTCCTATAGTAAAAATCCGCGGGCTTTCTCTATCATATACGGTGGAGGTCTGCTCCTTCACCAATGCTTCTTCTTCCTCCCATTTCTTCCCATTCTAGTACCTAACATTTATGCTAAGTTAATATTTTTTTAAACATACAGGTGTAAGTCTTGATCTTCAGATTGCATACAATTTTGAATATTAATCATCCATGCACAAATGACATACTTGGTCCTTGGTGACTTAATTCGAGTAAAAAATATTTTTCTTTCTTATCCATTCAATTTCTACTTTCTATAACTTAGGGTTTATATATACGTTTTAAGGGTAACAGTTTAATTATTCTTAAGCTTCTCTTTATCTATATACAATATAGAAAAGCAGACCACCGCAGTTGCGACAAGTGGCTCATTCTGAATGGCTCTCAAAAAGTTTTTTGTTTCAAAAATTAAAAAAAAAAATTATCTAGTTCTCTTTGGTTCATTATACATGTATTTCACTATACTTATTCAATGTAATAATAATAAATAATTGTTCGGTTTTCTCTTTGATTCACTGTACATGTATTGATTTTTTTGAACTATCATTCACTGTACTTATTATTCAATGTACTTATTTAATATTTATGGTGTTTGTCTAGATGAATGAGTACGATACTTTGTTTTTCATTAACCATTTGTCTATGTGACATGTGGCTCACTATGGGGTTTTTTTTTTATTTTTTTTTATTCTACTTTGTAGGTGTTATATTTCTCTTTTGTGGCTAATTGCATTTTTTTGGTTTATTGAGTTATACATGTTCGTGTATTGTTTCAATGTATTTATGTCTATATTTATGTTAGTGTGTGTATTTTAGGTTCATGTACATATATTAGGTAGTATATAAACATAAGATTCATTGTATTTGTGTTGGTTCCAAGTATGTTATGTTCATGGACATACACTACATCCATGTAAGTATGTAGTGTATAGATTACTACAATACATTTGTGCTCATGAACATACAGTACATTCGTGTAAGTGTATAGTGTATAGATTACTACAATACATTTGTGTAAGTGTATAGCGTATAGATTACTACATAAACCAACACAAATACAATGAATCTTATGTTCATGTACTAACCAATATATGTACATGAACCTAAAATACGTGCACTCACATAATACGTAATTATGTAATTATAAAAAGTTATTACTTTTTTAGACCTTTTAAAATTCAATGTCAAATGAAATGCATTCTCATTTAACAAGAATTGTAAAAGTTAATGTCGTTTATGTCTTTCATAGAAAATTATGTTACATTTAGAATACATAAATAAAAATAGATAAAACAATTAAGTATACCAATATTCAATTTACTATAAGCATATAGGGATAGATAAATACATAATACATTTAGTTAAATTATATAAAAACTTTAAAATATGACCAATGAAATTATATATAATTTTTATTTAAAACCATTGGCCCGTGCAACGCACAGGATTGGAGTAATTTTAATGCAAATAAGAGTTTCATAATGTACAGGACATGGGAGTTTAATAAAGTTTTACATAGTCATTCAGTAAAAGCTTAGGCAATTTTAATGCAAATAAACTCAATTAACCTGACAAAACACTGTCAGTTCAAGGCCCTCATAGAATTGGGATAAAAAATAAAAAATAAAAGAAACATAGATACATGTAACACATTTTTGCATGTACACTTCTTAGTAACTGATCAATATACATCTGGTGATTTTCATCATATCATTCGAGGAAATGGTCCGCCCGATTAAAAGGCTTTCTTCAACTGTTTCAAAAAAATTTAGCAGATATCATACTAAGTTGGTAAACCCCTGCAATTTCATGATTTCCACTTCATGAATGTAATTTGCCTCCATAGAAAGGTGTCATTTCAAACGAATTACCAAGTGCCTAAAAGCTTTTAATCATGATCACTAAGAGACTCAACCATGCCAAAACCATAGAAAGCCAGCAGGACAAAAAAAAAGAAGATAGCATTGTAAAAGTAATCCAGATATGCACATTCTACAACAACATAGGGAGAGCAATTGAACCAAACCCCAATGAACACTTACTAGACACATAGCATATAGACTTATGTAGTATGTAAATAGACAAAACTGAAAACAGAAAATTAGAGATAAAGCACAATACACGTTGCCTCACACCTTATGCTTAAGAGAGTCCAAAAACCTGCACCAGGAAACATGGGATAACTGTGATATAACATACTGCTGCAGTGTAGATACAAAATGATTAACCTGGTGCCTGAAATAAAAAGGAGAGACATGATGTCTTTGTCAGCAATCAGCATACATTTCAGCAGAACTATTCTCAAATACAATTGGGAAGCTTTAACTCGAAATTTGTTATGTTATGTGTTACAAGGGTATTTTTTTACATTGTGCTACGTTAATATTAATACATGAGGATAAGGGAGAAAACCCTTAGTTTGCTGTTCTCTCATTAGCCATATAATGTTTTCGTCTACTCTATTCTTCTTTTCTTCTTCTTCTTCTCTTACTATAAATTTAACTTGATATTAGAGCATATCCTGTAATTCCGTTTGTCGCTTCCTCATTTTTGGAATGTAAAATAAGTAAATAAACGAACAAATCCAGAAAAATCTCAAATTTACCCAGTACGTTTGACTAGACATAATGCAGAAGGGATAGTTGAGAGATAAAAGGCAAGATTTGTTGCCAAAGGAATTACTCAAACCTATGACATTAACTATATGAGACATTTGCTCAAATAACAAAGACGAATTCCAATTGTACTCATTCTTCATATGTTGCTAACCTCTGTTGGCCTCTATTGCAACTTGATGTGAAGAATGCATTTCTTCATGGTGATTTGGAGGAAGAAGTACACATGGATATTCCACCTAGGTTCTCCCCTCATGCTACTGTGGGGAAGTTTGTCGTTTGAAACCTTTATGGATAACAACAGTTTAATAGAACTTGGTTTCAGCAGATTTTTTAACACTGTTGTGGTTTGGATACAAGCATAGTCATGTTGACCATACTTTTTTGTCTAACGAGGCAACGATGAAATCATCATTCCCAATGTGTATGTGGATGACATAGTAGTGGAGGAAATGTCCCACCTGAAAGCACGACTGGCCAAGAATTTCAAATCAAAGACTTTGGCCAGTTGAGGTACTTTCTAGAGATTGAGGTTGCCAGATCAAATAAAGGCATCTTTACCTCTAAAAGAAAAGCACATTCTTGATCTACTTGAGGAATGAGGCATGTTGGGTTGTAGACCCATATATTCTCCAATTGACGCTGAACACAAACACTGCACTGGTGTCGGTGATCATCTTAATAAGGAGATGTACCAGAGACTGATGGGAAGACTGATACATCTCTGTCATACTCTGCCAAATATTGCATATGTAGTGGGGGTTGTTGATCGGTTCATGCAAGACCCTTGTATAGTGCATCTAGATGTTGTATACTGGATACTGAGGTATCTTAAGTCTGGTCCAAGAAAGGAGATTTTGTTCTCAAATCATGGTCACTTGATGGTGGAAGCATTTAATGATGTAGATTGGACAAGTTCTGTTGATGATAGGCGATTTACTACTCGCTACTGTACTTTAATAGGAAGGAATTTGTTCGCATGTAGAAGCAAGAAACAAGCAATGGTGGCTAGATCTAGTGCAGATGCAGAGCTATGGCTTATGGTGTTTGCAAACTTATGTGGCTTCAAACTCTACTGGGAGACTGCTGGCTATTTGATGAACACATAAAGTTGTATAGTGATAACAAAACTATGATTGATTTGCTCATAATCTAGTTCAACATGACAGAATTAAACACATTAAGATCGACACGCATTTCAAGAAGAAAAAGCTAAATAAGAAATTAATTTGCATACACTTTGACAGATCAAAATAACAGTTGGCTTATGTGCATACTAAAGGGCTTAGTAGTGATTTATAATCAAAGTAAGCATTACACGTTCGTCTTCATTTCTCATAGCACTCCCGTCAAAATTAAATTCAATTCTTCCCTCCTACAGATCCATCCAATAGAAAATCAAGAAGTCAAAGGAATCATTTACTGCCCTATCTATGATAACAAAACTCAAAGACACCCCCTTAAATTCAAACTTAGCTGTTGGCAATGGAGAAGTCAAAAGATGAACCAAACTCCATAGATCCTCTCATTGTGACTACTTTTCCTCGAAGATCGGTCCTAATATTTTATTTTTCAACCACATGGAAAAATATAAAGCAAGCATGCAGCACATCAAATGATCTTGGCTTTCTTTTGCCAAATCTACCAAGATAATATCAATGAAAAAAACCTAACCTATCACAATAGTGGTAGCAACCCAACTACCACTAGTTGAGTAAAAAAAAAAAAGAACTTTTCCATAAACAATAGAAAGCAGCAGGTTATGTCATAAATAACCTATCACAATTTGCATTACTCTTGTGAAGCATGCAACTATGGAGGGTTAAGGCTGATGACGCCCTTTAGTCTGCAGCATCTCATTCTTATTGATACTGTTGCAGGCTACCAACCAAAGTCAAAGCCACGACCTTTGATGGAAAACAACAATCATCTTTCCATGAGATGAGCATAGAGAAAGTTACAACCATTAGTATCCAAGGGCCTACATCTTTCATAGGGAGAAGAAAGGAAAAACATTGCTAAGAGAAGCGGGGAGGGAAGCAAGCTCTTCTGTCTCATGATCGTTGAGATTTCTAAAGTACTATAGCTATCGAGAGCGTGCAAAGTTTGATAGAATCACAAATTCAAGAAAGATGGAACAAACAATTGAAACAAATTTGAAGGGGGAAGTCAACCCCGCCACAAATCCTTCCAAAATGAATAGTAAGTCCATTCCCAACTATGTAGCTTACAGGAGCAGTAAATCAACCTCAGGAAAAAAAAAAATCACCAGTCTAGATGTTTTGACACATTTTGATTGATAGGAACTCAAACCCCAATGCCCTAGCATTGTCTCCTAAAGCTAGACCAGAATACTGACATGGTTATTGCTTATTCCGAAGCCTAAACAACCAACCTCTACAATACCAGATAAGTCTTGATAAATATCTAGAGAAAGAACTCAAATGACACATAAATCAAGCAGGACTCCATGATAGAAATTCTACAAGCTTTTTACTTGCCATCCAACATCTAGATGCTTTAGACTTTTCAATTATAGGATTGCAAAATCATGAGGCCCTAGCATTACTCCCTAAAGGTAGATCTAAGTACAACCAGGGCCTTCCACTAATTCCATACCCTATAGACTGATCCGTCCTCTACAAAGCCGTTTAGCACATTCATAGGCCATGTAGCACAGACACAACACAGGATACAAGTACAATCACAACAGGGAAATGGCGACATAGCAAAATTCTAAAAAAGTAGGACAAGGACAAGCCAATCAATAGATATATACATCTTTAGGGATGTCTTCCTTCTATTCTTGGAAATACTCCTACTACAAAATGGTGGAGCGTCCAAGAAGAATCGGCCAATTATCCAAAATATGAAATTTGTTTTTAGATTATGGACAAATTCAAGAAGGATCAAAAACATGTCTAGGAGTGTCCAAGAATGTCCAACAGACATATGACACAGACAGGGCTCGCTCCTAGGACCACTGCTCCTTAGTTCATCAAATAAAGTCAACTGTAGCAATTCCAAAGAAAGCAATGCACTGAAGGCTTTGAAATGGCAGAGTGGATAGAAGACAGAAGAAAACATAAACCGGCAAACATTTTTAAAGGAAAAATATGCAGCATACCTCACTCTCATTAATATGTTGAAATGTCGCCTTTCCGTTTCATGTACTTCAGAATGGCGGTTCTGATTAACTAAATGCAGTAGATCCTGTTGACCAATGTTTCAAGCATATCAAATATCTTATGCAATTTCCAAATTCCCAAAACAGCCATAAACTACTTTTACCCCATGGTTGTAAGTGGACCAGAAATCAATGTTCAAAACATCATATGGCTATAATTTTCTCATTTTCCATTTTTTAGCTTGTAGTATGCCTCTGACTAATTAGATGCTAGTAGGCATGACAAACAAATTCCATTTCTAACATCATTGGAACTACATTAAAGCATAAAAGTAGTACTTCAAAATACATAAGCACATTTTTTTATTGATAAGTAAAAATCCGTAAGCATCTGAGTTCAGAAGTTCAGTAAAAGAGCGGGCATGACAAGAATGTAAACAAGAACTAACATGGGTTGCAACTTGCAAGGAAGCATTGGAGCACTTCCAGAACTCAGGCATAGTGCGGGGGCAAGAAAAAAAGTATTTAAAAGAATTCACTATAATTTTCATTTCATTCCGATGAGAGCTCATTTAGTAGATTAAAGTAGTTACCATCAACAGCCAACTTTATGGTATTCAGGTTTGTACATATTTGCATATGCAGTGTATACATCTGATGCAAGTATTTTATATATATATATGATTATACATACATACCTTCAATGAGCACCATATGTCAGTTAATGAGAAAACAGCAAGCTTAACTCGAATGAGAAAACTGAATATCTGAGCATATATTTTCAATGCGCCTGGGGTCAAAACAATACTGACTGGCCAATCCACTCTGTAACCCAAACCTACAAAATCAAACAAATCGACTCCTGCCATACACACGACAAAATGGATGTAGAATGAGAATCTAAACATTCCAAGTTCAAATGGAAAGGAAAGAAATAGAGGGGGCTAACAAACAAACAAAAGAAGTTTTTCCAACTACAATAAAAGTAATACCTATTGTGGATGTCGATAGAGGCATCATGCGGTTTCCCTTTCCCTTCATGTACACAAATAAGTGATCCTTGTAATGGTCTCTTTCACATGAAGACCTCTGAACTGACATCTCAAGTAACCCCTGAATTTCTGATAGTTTCCGATCTGCCTCTGTAACACACCATTTCTGGTTTCAAGATAGAGAAAGAAACAAGGTCAGAAAGGACCACAGTCTTATCAAACCAAATAATCAAGGCATATTACATTAAAGTGACTAGTTAAAATTAATACATGATGCCAAAGAGACATTATAAACAAATCTGCCCAGTCTGCCAACTCCATAAAATGGTACCGCCGCAATGCCAGAAAATGTTCTTGCAAATCAAATCCTTCTTCAAGAAATTTAATAGTCAACTTGCTCACATACCAATATCTGTGATCATTAAGGCATAGCCAGCATGAATTGATGCACTTCAAATTGGAGCAACTTGAACAACAGAAACCCTTTATCAAGAACAAATATAATTCATTCAAAGAAAATTAAGGCAAACAAGGAGGAATGCGTTCCACTGAAAAGAAAAAAGGATTAAGAAAAATACTACTAGCTACTCGTTTTTTCCAGGGATGCTGACCAAACACTTAATCAATCTAGATATACAGAGCAGCAATCCAACCTTTTAAGTGTTGAACAAATGCACTGCTTCCCTAAGAAGATAAGAACTTCCATCAGCCT
Organism: Euryodendron excelsum; assembly: GCA_033060915.1. NCBI lineage: Eukaryota > Viridiplantae > Streptophyta > Magnoliopsida > Ericales > Pentaphylacaceae > Euryodendron > Euryodendron excelsum. The sequence goes on from CM065382.1 coordinate 29,746,397, forward strand.
CTGAATCCATCAATGATCCCATTAATAAGAAAGTACAATTACTATCAGCTACATTTCTTAAAAGTAGCTCCATTTTCTAATTTCAACAAAACATGGAGATAAAGCTTCCTTCACAACTCTCAAACCCATAAGCAGACATCAGGTTGAGCTCCTCAAAGTGCTTAAGAAGGTCCCCATGCTGGAAGGACGGTGTTATGAGTTATGAATAATGACAAGAGGCAGTAGAGGTCATTACTTGCAGATAAGTAGCAACTGGAAACTGACACCTAATTTCAAGGAGAAAAGTTCATAAAGTTCCAAGATTGCATCCAGAATCCAGAATATCACGACACCTTCCTCCAATACACAAGTAACCTTTCTAAAGCCATCTATTTCTATAACTGAGACCCTAGAAATGAAAGAATTGAAAGAGCAGTAACTTTGTCGATGGAACCTACATAATGTCTACCAAGCTAAAAGGTGTCATGATGCAATAACGTAGACATGAGTGGTAAATAGCTACGTGCTTAATCACCCTCCAAAAACTGCCCGCCCTTAACTTCTCGAGAGCCATAGTTCAATCCCAAATTTTCTCTGAGCCACTTTGGAGAGCTAGATTGCATTGGTGCTGCTTGATTTAATACCCATATCACGAATGTCAGAAACAGCAGAGACATCTTTCAAGATGCTCATTTATGGACACCAGCTACAACTCATAGTTCTGTATTCCGTTTTTTTTTATATATTAAAGAAGTGCCTAAAGGGTTGCAACCTTTATACAAGAAGCATGTACAAGATCAAAAGAGCTCATCACCAAGATTGAGCTCTCCTATAAAATCTACAAGAGCAGTATATTCCGGATTCAAGAGTTGGAACAGGAAACAAAGGCAGCCTGAACAAGAGTCCAGTCCTATAAATCAATACTCAATAGCCTACACTGGATAAAATCCAAGGAAAATTTTACCCACCAAAGATCATAATAGATTTTGATTTACTCCCGACTCAGAAAAAAATATATAAATAGAATCAACCGTGACCTGGAAGTAATCAAGATAACAGGTCTCCCTAAGATGCAGAAATTGATCCCAACCATTTAGCTGAAGACCAATGTTAACTGGATATAACCAAAATACATGCCTGGTCACATAATCTTCCTGAACATTGCATTATCAATTACTTTATTTATCTCTTGATACTTTGAAACTTGAAATAATCAATAATCAATCACGTTATTATTTCATCTTTTTCACTCTGCCCGAACCCAACCATAGGAATTCTTCTGTAGCCTGTCAATATTTTTTACTACCCCATGAACAAACATGAAGACTAAATAGATTAGCACCAGGAACTAAATGGAAGTGTAAAAGTTTTGAATGTCAAAGTTCTTCATAACATCCCAAACTCCAGAGACAATCCCTACTCATACTGTAAGTTACCATATTTGGTTTCTACTATTTGTGTTGCGAGTAGTATTATATTTTTTCAACGTTAAGCAGAATTTTGTAAAATTTCAAAGTTTAAAGCTGTCAATAAAGCATTTTTTTATAAGAGTACATTCAATAGCATATTTTAGCATCTTACATGCTTACTATCTGCCCGCAAACTTCGCTATTAATCTGTTGTAGTGAATGCATTAGCATGGATGAAACTCCTTCTGTCCATACTTCAGTACATGAAACACTCTCCCACTTTTTTAACACTGATAATTAGATTCATCAATTTATATCCAACTTTTATCAGAAACATGAAAAACCAGATCAATTGGGAACTCGCAAATGCAACTCGACAATCCCAAATGTGTAAACCCTATCTAAACCAAAGTCTGAAACCTTATCCCCTCCAATATATGACAAATCATGTATCTCACTAGATATAGTTTTCCTGTACATCAAAGGACATCTCATCAAGTATAACGGCCTTGTACCCTTGTTTTTTTTTTTTTAAATGTCAAATAAACAATAGGATCGCATGATCCACGATCTCATCTACACCACTTTAATTCAACTGCCACACTAGAATCACCACCTAGCATAATAATAAAGTAGAATCCTCATAATTGTTCAGTTTGTTACAAGCTATAGTTTTCTTTCTTCTCAGTTATTCTGGTTTTCTAGTGGTTGAGGGCGTATTACCTTGGATCAAAACTTCAAATTTGCTATTAGATTGTATATATATTCATAAAAATCTCAACTGCAGGCACAAGCACCCATTGATAAGAAACATCATCCTCAACCAATCACTAATCTAGTATAAAGTCAATTGTTATTTACCAAATTTGAGTACTTGCATGGTTTTGTCCTACTTTCAACACCTACAGACTCACCAATATTGGCCTTTACTGCAAAGTGGCAAATATACCAAAAGCCCATGCATATAAAAGCTCGCTGGTACATAATATACTTCTATGTAAATACGGTCGAGTTCCAAAATCTCACAGCACAATTCATGTTAAGCTGAAAAGGCCTAAAACATCTAAACGAGACACTGATGAACGTGACTCATGCAATCTAGTCAAGTTGGTATGTAGAAGTCAGATGCCCCAGCAGAAATCAAAGTCTGAGTCAGGCATCACACCAAGGAGAGACCAACATTAAAAAATAAACAAATATATAGAAAAAGGTAAGTATAATTAATAAATCTTGGTTGTGTCTAGACACAGTAAAAGGATACTGAAGCAAGATTTCCTGTAAGAGGCATTTCTCAATAATGAAATCAAGAGGTATATCAAAAGTAGCTGCTAAACTCTTCCTGTGATCTCTAGCACTACAGTTGACAGTATTATCTGAACAACTGAGCAAACTCTGCCAACCACTTCCACCAGAGACATTTGCAAGACGTACATCTTCTTGCTTGTCATCCTTCGACTCCGAAGATAAATTAACACGAGAAAATTCAGTCTTATCAATCAAGATCTCATTACCATCATAGCCTTCTTTGCCATGGAAATCGATCATACCACTTCCAGCAGAAGAGTCAGATCTCTTGAAAATTGTAAGCTCAGTTCGAAATTGATCTATGGGACTGGCGGCTAACTTCTCCACACATACCTTACAAGGGTCTTTTACCGATGAAAAATCAAAACAAGAAAAAGGTTCTCGATCGTATGCGGAGCATCTCTCTTCAGGCTTGCTCATCAGGTCAATTTTGGCCAATATTGGGTTCATACTGAGAACATTGTAATGGTATTTAAGCTTCCATGGTTGCAAAATAAATGAACTTGATGAAGCAAAACTCCTATTTGGAAGTTGATTACTATCGGTGGCTTCCTCTGTTAAAGAATCTTTATTGAGAATCATATTGCTCAAATATGACACATCCTCCTTCAAAACTCCTGTATTTCTATTGCTCACTTTCAACCCACATTCAGAAGGCAGTAAACTCATGTCACATCTAGACCTTCTGTCATTTGGAAAAGGATTTTTCACAAGGCCACTTATCAGCCCACCTATGTCACACTGACTATCCATGTATTGGGTTACAGACAATCCCAACCAATTAGGCTTCCCTGACTCAGGGCACAAAGAGTTGTCGCTCAAATTTGTTTCTCTACAACAAGGAAATACAGAATAGTCAAGTAGATCCGTTCTCTCATAAATTTCGCATGCATCACCTTCCAGGGGGTTTATTATGTCACTTTGGGAAGGTTTCTGCAAAGAACTATCAGTGGGAATACTTGAAAACAAGGTTAATGCAGATAAATATTCTTGTTCAGATGCAACCAAACTATCAGGAAGCTGAATTAATTGTTCAGACTCATTTAGCTCTTCAGAGCCATTTAAAGATGAACATTTAGACAATTCCAACTGATCCTCCACGTAAGAGAACTCATCTGCTGAGCTAGATGCCTCAGACACCATAGTATCAACAGCCCTGAGAATCATGGAAGGAGAAGTGAGATAAACAAATATTACGAGCACACAAAATGTGTGCACAGAGAGAGAGAGAGAGAAAGAGCTTACACATCCAAATCTCTTTTATTGGTTGGAGGAGAAATGTTATATACAAAGTTTGTTAGATTGCCATGTGGAACTACCTGGGAAATATAAATTTTCACACAAGATTAAAAGGCAGCTAGGAAATCAGACAAATCTCCTGCAACAGAACTTGCTGAAGACTAAGTTAGCAAGCAAAAACTAATGGAATTTTGTTCTCATTCTACGACATAATGCAAAATCACCCAATCTTCAAACCTCCCATTTTGCACAAACTGCCTGACTTCAGGCCAAAATGGCATATCGTGACGAGAAAGTTTTAATGAGATAAAATTGGGAGGCTCCATACAGGATTGGCAGTAACCCTATAATTGTAGAATGCATATTGCATTTATCAATTTATAAATCTAGGAAACTGAATCAGCAGCTTGCTTCTTCACGACATTTCAGACTGGATATATATAAAAGAATATTCTCAAATAGCGAAAAATATAGTGTTATACAAAAAAGAGATTCATAGGCTAAAAGGTACATTAAGCATCACATATATAACAAAAAGACAATTACTTATTGTTAGCTTGATCTACATTGTTGGGACTTAATAGCTTAAGATTTTAGGTCAAGTGGTGACTTACATGCCATCAGAGCTCTAGTTTCAGGAGGTCCTAGGTTCAAGTCTCATGGCAAGCATGTGCGTCCCCTTTTGTTGACTCTGTTATGTCCCTATTTGTACACCTATTCTTGTTCTTTCCTTTTGCCTCTCCACATGCAAGCCAGGATTGCACGTGAGCGAGTGTTAGCTTGATATACATTGTTTAGGCCTTTGCATAATAACTTAAACTTTTAGGTCAAGTGATGACTTAATATAGTATCAGAGCTATGGTTCCAATTGGTCATGGGTTCAAGTCTTATGACACACATATACTTCCCCGTTTGTGCCCTTTATTCTGTCTTTATTCATGCGCACATGTTCGTGTTATGTCCGTTTGCCTCTTCACGTGCGAGCTGAGATCGGACGTAAGGGAGGTGTTAGCTTGATATTCATTGTTGGGGCTCTTAATAGCTTAAGTTTTTAGATCAAATGGTGACTTAACACGATATCAGAGTTGTGGTTTCAGGAAGTCATAGGTCCAAGCCTTTGTAACCTCTGTTTGTTCCCTGGTTATGCTTATTATGGTGCTCAACTCTTCTATTTTCTCTCCACATGTGAGGTCGCACGTGAGGGGGAGTGTTAGATAGCTTGATATACATTGTTGGGGCCCTTACTTAATAGCTTAAGCTTTTAGGTCAAGTGGTGACTTTAACACTTGTAAAAAAAAAAAAAATATAACACAAAGACAAGTTGATATCAGTACTTACATTCCATGTAAAACATAAGGTTTCCAGTAAGGGTTGACGAATATAGTAAATTCATAGAAACCACACGCATTCCCAAAAATAATGGAAAGATATTTTATGTCTTCATAAAATATACGAGGCTTTCCCAGCTTTTTTCATTAGAATAAGAGTCTTTATAAACAATTCTAGGACTTGTGTGCATCAAAACTGAATCACTTCAGCATTATGAGCACATTAATCTCTGAAAGATGGGAGGGTCTTGTAATTTCAAACTATGCATTTCTTTCCCTTTTTTTTATGAGGGCTTATTAAACAGCATCAAGGGGATGTCAACCGTCTACCAAAGGGGGAAAAAAAAAAAAAAAGTCCAAGACCTAACCAAGAAATAAAAATAGCTTATACATCTTACACGTCCAATGACACTACAAATTCCAAAAAATTATAAGGCTAGGATTCATCCTCTCTGAAGTTCAATAATATAAAATAGTAAAAAATGTCCACTTTAATTTATAAACAAGTTCCTCTACTCCATTGAAATACTCAGGTCTGCTCTCCCCAGGACCAAAAGCCAAGCCTTCCTCTGCATAACTCTTTTGGGAATACCCTTTTTTTGTTTTTGGAAGGTATTTTGGGAATACCCAAGATATCCCAAACATCACAAGAATCAACCTCCAAACCTCTCTAGCCACTAGACAATGAATGAGAAGACGGTACAACACCAACTAACTATAAAATGTCACCTCTGAATCAAATTATTAAAGGTGAGAATCTTCTGATAGGCCGTAATCTACACAAAAATAGCCACCTTTGAGAGAGCCCTAGAAGACCAAATCCCTTTCCAAGGAAATAAAGACTCTCCAATTTCCATCAAAACACCATAAAAAGACTTCACCACAAAGTTCATTTCCTAGAGCTCACCCATCTCGTAGCATCCTGTCCCTTTCCATCCCCATCATCTTATAGAAAAGCTCAAGAAAACCCATCAACTCATGAAACCTCCCAATCCAACAAATTCTGTCTAAGCTGGATATCTCCAGGAATTTGGTGGTCATCTCTCCACAAATAATATGCCATTGATACCTCAATAACCACCACAATCCTAAAAATTGCATAGAGAGGCCCTTCAATAACTCCTTACACTGATTTTGCCAACATTTTAACACACACACCCCCCCCCCCCCCCCCGGTCTCCCCTATTCTCTCCCACCCCCACCACTGGCTGGCTGGAGCATTGGCCTTATAAAATAAAATAAAATAAATAAAACAAAATTAAAGTCAACCTAGTAACACAACCCAAAACCTTGGGAATACGCTTTCCAAGCCATCTATCATAAGAAAATAATATAACCCATAAGTGCAGAATTACAACCTTATCCAATTACCACAAAGAATAATGGTAATTAACCTTTATCAACCTGCACAGGAACTTGCAGAGACAAGCAACAGGAAAAGGGAACTGCTTTCAGAAAGTAACCGCATATTTGCTACTAGTAATATAATAACCACAATAAACAATGAAGAATAATGGACTCTTGTGATGCAAATACCTGTTGATATCTGATTTCTAACTTTGTTAAAGGAATTTCAAGTTTTTCCAGCAGCCTTTTGTAATAACTGCTCCTTGCAAGTACCATAGCTTCTATGCTTCCTTTGTTAAAAGTCATTGGAGATGCCCATGATGAATAACCACTTGAGAAATCACTCCAGCAGGGAAGGATGTCCTCATAAGTATGATTCCCAGTGTTGACATGACCAGACAATTCGAGTAACTTCATTAGTACTTGAAGCTGCTGACCAGCTCTGAAAAGAGGAATTGAGAAATCTTTCAGAAAACAGGGAACAACAACTCCATCTCGCGCCTGAGGGAAAATTTCCAGATTGTGAGTGCAAATCTGAGGGGTAAGCTAAAACTATGTTGCACTGAAAACAGCCTCTGGATCCAAAGGTTCTAAACTACAAATAATAGCATTACCCTAATAGTTGCCAATGGGAAGTCATTAGAGCTTCGAGCTTCACCAGGAGAATAAGAAGATGGATTTTCCATAAATTCCACTACAAATTCTTTATATGGATCACTAATCTTGGCTTTGTAAATCCATGATCTAATAAATTCACAATATGGTTCACATGAACACAGATAGAGAAACTTGAAGAGACCACTGTGGGCTGGATCAGCAACCTACAAAATAAAATGCCAAAAATACGGATCAGCAGAACCACGAAAGATTACAGGGAAAAGGAGCATCTATAGATTCAAAAACTATAAGCATCATCAAAAGTTACTTAGCAGTCAATACACAACTTCCAGTGACATAATTTTCAATCACCAGCGGGAAATTAATACCTATTCTTGAGGTCAAGAGTGTTAAAACAGCACCACCACCATGCAACACATACCCATACTTAGTATTTGTCTTTTTGGTATTTTAAAAGAAGAAAAATCTAAAGCACAGCTTCTTGGCTGTCAAAATGTGTCTTCTAATTGAGACAACACTAAAAGTTCCTCGATTTTGTTAACTTGGTTTGCGTTATTGCCTATAGAATTCTGCCTTATTTAGGACGGTGAAGATTTTGGCCAACATCTAGTTTAAGAGAAGGCCAGCGGTAAAAACAAGCAATAACAAGTTCAGAAGGACATTGAAATCTAGAATTACTAATTGAAACATCAATTATACATGAAGAAGTGGAGGACACAAACAAAAAGTTTGAAACTATGCTGAGTTGCTGACCCTTAGTTGTGTATATAAAGACGTGAGCAGATCTCCACCTCTTGGGAAGTTATGAAACTGTAAGTTAGCTTTAGCAATTAAATCTTCAAAAGATGATACTGGAAAGCAAAGAGCTATATCATGTATATTGCAGATATTTCCAAGAACTTCAATCTGAGTTCTCAATTCCTTTGTGTGCAGGTAAACCTCCAACAGAGTAACTTCAGAATGCACTGAGCTCATGAGACAGCCCACTCCAAAATAAGAGCATGAAGACACATCAACGGCCTTTGAATAACGTCTAAAACCCACCGATGCATATAATGTATCTACGGCGCATATGAAACCATCTAAAACCTTTCCCACCGCAATAGAGAATGCCTGATTAACAAGACTGTACGGAGGGTGGTCTCCCCTTTGGCCTTCATGATTGTTATGGTTTTCCTCTACTTCTGAATTCGCAAGTTTATTGCTGCTCAAACTTTCATCCAAATTAAGTTTTGTAAAATGATCCACAAATTTGTGGAGGAGAAAGACTACACAACCCAAGCGACCTATGGATTTGAGTATCTTTCCCAAAGCAAGAGTGCTTGACGACCGGTTCCACAAACTGGGAATTCGATGGAAGGTTCTGTCTGCTGGATCAGAATAGAATGCTGCACAAAGCTTTTCAATAGTTATAAGAGCTGATTCTACACCTTGCAGTGCATTCATTGCCAGCCTCACCAAACTTGCCTCCTGCAACCAATAAAAAGGTTTATATATGCAACCCTGACAAGAATATAAACAATTTAACTTCAGCAGTACCTAAGAGCTAGAAAAGCTATAACGAGATATACAAAACAGAATACCAAAAAGAACAAAAAAAGAAATAACCAAAGACATGATGGGAACAGTGACAAGGTAGAGGGAAAACCAATTGAGGGGAAGATAAAAGAAAGTCATTTAAAATACTTTTGTCATGTGTAATGGTGTGCAGGAATTTAGTCCTTACAGTACTAGCAATTGCTAAAACAATGTGGACTTAACCATGTGAAGAGTCGTGACTCCCTATATTTTACAAAAACAAATAGCTGAAGAAAGAGCAGAGTGTGATAAATGTGTTGAAGCGAACACCTCATTCATTGTGTCTACTTAGGGCCGATATCCTAGTCCCCAAATTGTGAATTGGCTACTTTAGAGCTAGCCCGTTTACAATTAGACAACTGGATATGTTTGGGGTGTAAAAATGAATCATCCCCAAGTCTACAAAGTTTAATTTATTTGCAAAGAGTTAAATTTGATCATTTCTTTCAAAACATAGAATTAGGAAATCTAAAATTATGAGATTAAAGATGTCCTATTGGCACCTACAAAAATTTGATCTAACTCATCTACAAATTTAGTAAAAAGGAGCAATTCAAAAAATAAGCCATATCACGCAACCAAACGAGCCTTTCCAGTCATATTTCACACACATTGATGGCCTATAAGCTGAGAAGGATTACAAGAGGTGGTTAACTGCTCACAAACCTATAATTTCCAAAAACAAAAAAATGAAAAATCAAAGCCTAACTACGATGTCCTCAACATAATATTCTAGAAGAAGAAAATGAGTAAAACCCAGCACCGACTGGTAATTTACCTACATTTCTAGGTTTTACACATACATACAAACACACATGTACGTATATACTTGTGTAAAGATCAATAGATATATATATATATATATATAGATGAGCTGCATTTATAGAGAAACGTCAAATGAACTTAATTGTGAAAGAATTGAAGCAAAAGGTAGAGAAATTCGACTTACGGAGATAATGGGATTGTCGTCGAGGGGTGGAGAGAGAGAAGACTGAGAGGTTGAAGTGTTGGAATAAGAGAGTCCGCTCTCGGAAGGGATGGATTCCCAAGGTCTCGGCGGAAGCCATGGATCTTCCAGCTTCAGGTTCTCGAACAGCAACGCGAAGTTCATATCGACCGCCATTGGACGACCAATGATACTTTTCAAATTATTTTCGCTTTTTGGAGGGCTCTGTAGTCTGCGCTGTGCAGTTTGATGCAATGTTCTAAAAATCGGATCGGATTGGCCGGTTCAATAAGAAAAATCGAGAACCGGTCCGGTGAACACTCCGAAAAAGTTGGAAAAACTCTCAAAACTAGATTAAAAACGGCCTCCTTTTCTAAAAAACGTTAGAACCGCTGCCTTAATCTTTCACTCACAAAAAACCGTTCGCCGGTTGAGGGAACCGGGCGGTCCAAAACCAATCCCGTAAACACGGAAGGCCTGGGCACAAATCAATCCCAAATCGAATGAAAATCTGCGACTGTTCTTGGAATTGAGCAGATCGATAGTCATCGGCAAATGGTGGTTCCACCAACAGCTATGCAAACTCCCTCTATTTCTAATGATCTTCTGCTCAGAGTCATTACCAAAGATATACATACATACATATATATATATATATATATGTGCGTGCGCGTGTGCGCGCGGATATATTAGGTGCACGAGGTTGTTACAGGTCAGTCACTTTTTGAGGACAGCTCTATCCTTCGCCAGTCACCAAGGACTCAATGTTTCCTTCGTTCACTGGCTTTCTTTCTTTCCCCTTTTTTTTTTTTTTTTTTTTTGGTGCTTTTAACTTCTCTGAATCAGGGCAGGTTCCCCCAAGAAAAAAAACTAGAAGACGAAAAAAAATCAATAGGTCTATTAAATTGTTTGATTTCTTGTCCTTTTTATTTTCATCTAAATTGTGAATCTTTCTCATTTGGTAGTGTTTGTGAAAGCATGCCAAATGTTTGTGAAATGTACTGTGAATTGTGCTGGTTTTTAATCTTGCCTTTTCATTGCAAAAAAAATGGATACAAGAATTTAATGTATACTAAAGTTCAGTGGTTTGTCTTTAAAATCAGGAAAAAAAATTCAAGAAGTATTTTGGAAGTTATAGGACTGTTTTATTTCTTGTATTTTTAAAACATCCATGTATTTATATTTTTAATATATTTATCGTGTAATTATGACATCAAGGGCTGATAGTGGTTCAATTTTGATTAATTCGACGGTCAAACCACTAATCCTTCACGGTTTCTTTACTGGTTCCCTAATTTGATATCCCGAACCTCTATTTATTTATATTAATGAGAATTTCTAGTATTTTCATTGTTTAATGTCAATTATTGCCTCATTTGAGTAAAAAATGATTAATAAGAGTTTATGTTGTAGCTTAAGCCCATGGAGTGAGACACATGGAATTATTCCCATGTGTATCATCCTTAAATACACACACTCACCACTAGTTGAGAGAGAGAAGAGAGGGAGAAGAGAAAGAGAAAATGGAAGATTAAAGGAAGATGAAGCTTGAAGAGCCCCCACTCAAGCCAAGAGAAGCAATTGAAGAACTTAGGCAAGCTTGAAGAAAGGTAAAGTTTCATTTCCTTCTACAAATTGTATATATGCATGTATCTATCTTGGTGGGTGGTGATGTTGGTTTGTTGTGGGTGATTTTTTTGAGTTCTAAATTGACTAAATATAGAGTATAGTAAGCCCCATTGAAAGATTTGAGAGTTTGAGATTGAAATCTCCAACTTATGCAAGTTAGGGCTTGGATTCCTAAAACCCTAGATCCCTATGATTTACTTATTGAAAGTGTTTCATTCTGAGTTATTGTAGTCTTCTTAGACCAATCTTTATTCCCTAGAAGCATTTGAGGAGTTTGGAAAATGTTTGATGAAGTTTGGTTTTGGTTTGAGTGAGGTTTGGGGATTTTCAGGTTCGAAATTTGGGTTTTTAGCTTCGGAGTCTACTCTTTTTCTTTAGGAGTTGCCCCTTTCATCCATAGAACTCCCAGATTCCTTTCTTCAGCCCTGGAGTCGACCCTTTTGCCTAAGGAGTCGACCCTTTTGTCCAGAGAACTCCCAGATTCATTTCTTTAGCTCAGGAGTCGACTCTTTTGCCTCAGGAGTTGACCTTTTTGTCCAATTCTCGGTTTCAGTTTTTCAACTCGGATATTATTTAATAAAACAGGCATAACTTTCTCTAAAAAATTTGGATTGATGCACCGTTTGAAACATTGGAAAGTAAACTCGGAGACCTTTGTATTCATATAAAGTATGTACTCTAATTCCTTATAGATTGAGAGATATTGAATTTTGAATTTGACCCAAAAATTCTGTCAGTAACATTCTTCTTCCAAAATTTTAGTCCATTTTCTATGGGACATAACTTCTTCATTCGAAATGTATTTGCGACCCATGGACTATCAAATTAAAGCCCTTTAAGCCTATTTTCAAATGGAACTAACCTAGAGTGTGAACTCTTCCTTGAGAAGTGGTTGAGATGCGATGAAGGAGCCAACGTCCCGACTTTCATGTTCAAACCTTAACCTTATGCTCTCATTTTACATGGAGGCCTTGTCCTAGAGTTTAGCCTCACTTTTTCATTGTTTAAGTGAGGTGTTGTTGAGTTGGGGTTGAGAGACTTATATGTTTAGCCTCGGTTTACGTGTTATTACTTTGTCTTATAGTCTTGTATTCATGTTTCTATAGTTCCATTTGCATTTTGTATAGGAACGCTTCATTTAGCACCCGTTCTATCGGAGAGAGATGAGTAACGATATGCCATGAGTAAGACCTACTACTCTCTAAATGCTTTCAAGTTCAATTACATTTCATGCATTTCTTTTCATTTATTTCAATGCTTCAATGATTACGTTCAAGTATAAATGTCATGCTTTGAATTACATACAAACCTTACCAATAATATGAATTACAACCCACAGACTAGAACGTTCACATAAAGTAGATGTAAGATTCCTAAAGTACGACTCTAACTCAAGGTCTTCTCGTGACAAGACTTTAATCTAGCCCAATAATCCTAAGATGGGGGACGTGAAATAAACCATTAACATATAAGGTCTTCTCGTGGCAAGACTTTAATCTAGCCTGATAGTCCTAGGATGGGGGACGTGAAATAAATCATCGACATGTAAGGTCTTTCATGGCAAGACCCTAAACTAGCAACGATGGTCCTACGATAGGGGACATGAAAAAATCTATCTCCATGTTGGGAGACATCCTTTGGCTTAAAAGTCCAAATGTGACCTTTATGGTTACCATAACTGAGCATAATTCTTATGATTGACTTAATAAGCCTATGTGTGATCTTTATGGTTACTATAACTAAGCCTAGCTCTTATGATTGACCTAAAGAGCCTATGCGTGACCTTTATGGTTACTATGTTGGCTTAAAGAGCCTATGCGTGACCTTATGGTTACTATGTTGGCCTAAAGAGCTTATGCGTGTGTACACACAAATTTCTTGCCTAAGTTAATAAGACAAAAAAATCGTAGTAACAAATTGATTTTATTGCTTTTAAATGAGCGGATTACAATCTCTGAAATAATTGCTAATCAAAGAAATTAATCCTCTGATTCTTCTCTTCTAGAACGTTGACTCGAAGGCTTGAAGCTTGATCCCGAATCACTCGTCGTGTTCTTCTCCAATTTATGCAAAGAAGATGATTGAAGGAGAAAGTTCTTTAGGGCTTTGATGCTTGATCTGCAAATCTCTCTATTGCTTGTGTAGGCAGAAATCTTGTCTTTTGTATGTCCTTCTCTTTGAAGGGTCACCCTTTATTTGTAGTTGAGGGTGGAGAATTTTGATAAGTTTGAACTTCCTCATGATAATTATCTCTATTTTATTTTGAAAGATAATAATCAATTAGGATATTTATAGACACGTGTCCAACTTTAATTGGAGAAAATATGTGTCTTCTTCCTTGTGGGTCTCATTTGAACAAGTGGCACACTTTAATTGGATTAAAACTTGTCATTTAAAGGCTGCATCATCTTGACACGTGGTGGCATTTTATTTGCCCCCCGTCTTGCATGTTTTGACACATGGCAATGTTTGATTAGTCAAAATTTATGACTTTATAAAACACTTGGCGACTTCTGATTGGTTAAATTTCGCGTGTCTACAAATGCCCTCTTGAGACTTGTTTACGTACATGCTCCAGCAGCGGTAAAAGTGAACAGGTCTCAAAATTTGGATTACATTTTACGTCAGTGGAAATTTTTTTACGTATTTGTCACTGACTTTTTAATCTTGAAATTTGATGTGAACCATTCTTGAGTTGGAATCTTGAATCTCCAAATTCAATAAGGAATTGGTAGTAAAATTTTTATTTATTTATTTATTATTATTATTATTTTTTAACAACTCCAAATCTAATAAGGAATTGTTGAAGATAAACTTGATCCCCTTGGAATTAATCATAATTCCAAATTTGATGAGGTTCTAAATTTGATTGAGTTTCAAATTTGATGAGGAATTGGGACACAAATTTGAGTAGGATTTGAACTCATAATCATAAAAGGACTTAGCTTTTCCTCCTATAAAAGGACTTAGTCCCTTCAGATTTTGCTTCAGTAAAAAGAAAATTCAATTCCAGCAGTGTGCCGCGAGAGTCTGCGTGAGAAGCTTTCTTCTTCTCTTGAGGCTACTTAAAGAACAGTTAACCCAATACTTTCTTAAAGCAACAAGCAGTAATTGGTTTGCAACAGTCCTTTTCTTTGATTTCTCTCTGTAGCAGCAAGGTCAGCGAGCAGCAATTGTTCTGAAGCAAATTTTTTCTTACCTTCCCTCTACAGCAGCGAGGTAAGTGCTTTGTTTCCAATCAATTGTTGCCTTTGCTTTGTTCATAGATCACACGGATACACCATACCTTGTCATGGTCCACCCCTTAAAATATTGTCTTTTAAGCAAATCATTGATATGAGAACTTGTGTCATGACATGACCGAATTGAAAATATATTTTCTTTCTTGTATTGTAGCAAGTAGCAAGAAATCTCTTTATATGAATATATGCTTTGCATTCTGTTGATGGGAGTTGCACTTTACCCGTACATATTCTTAAAGCTTTTCTCTTTTCTTTGCTTTTTTTTTTCCCCTTTAAAGTTCACCTTTACTTAAACTCCTCTGAACAGCATTTATGCGCAAAAAAAAAACATACTTTTCTCTACAAGCCATTATTATGGCCTGCGGTTTTGTAATTCTTTTTTCCCTGGGTTCATGAGTCATGATTTCAAAATAAACACTGCTTTTCCCCTTTTAGTTGATGCAGCCAATACAGTTTTCATACACAATTCATCTCTGAGACTTCAACCTCATTAATTCATTCGATTAGAACCAAAACCCATGCCAACTTGGAGAACAAGTAGATCACTTAGATGTTGATAAATCTCTTTTAGTAACGTGTCTTTGGTTTTTAACAAAAACAGATAAAGACTCTGTTTCATTCTTTGGTCTAATATCCTAGAACACATCCCACAAAAAGCAGGGAAATTTCTTTTCTGCCTTTTTGGTCCAGACAAAAAGCATAAAAATAAATAAAGAATGCTTCTTAAATTCAATGTCCCATGAACATATAATCATTGGGATGGCAAGTACAAAACTTATGCAGACTGACACTCACTACAATTAGGAATTCATTGTATACTGGAGAGGGATATAGCTCTAAAGTATGAAATCTCAATCTGTTTTAATGGAGCTGCTGCTGAGACCATTCAAATTTGACCAAGTGTAGCCAAACCCATTCTGGTTGATGAAGGGCCGCCCCTTCACGAATCGCCGACGTCACCCAACTTTGATGAAGGATCGCCAAATCCATTCTAATTGATGAAGGGCCGCCCCTTCATAATTAGACATTATCTGTTAATGGTTCCACCGCCGGAGCCTTCCAATTTGATGAAGGGTTGCCCTTTCACGAATCGCCGATGTCACCCAACTTTGATGAAGGATCGCCAAATCCATTCTAATTGATGAAGGGCTGCCCCTTCACAATAAGACATTATCTGTTAATGGTTTTGCCGCCGAAGCCTTCCAATTCAATGAAGGGTCGCCCCTTCACAAATTGCCAATATCACCCAACTTTGACGAAGGATCGCCAAATCCATTCTAATTGATGAAGGACCGCCCCTTCACAATTAGACATTATTTGTTAATGGTTCCGCCGCCGGAGCCTTCCAATTCGGTGAATGGCCGCCCCTTCGCGAATCGCTGACGTCACCCAACTTTGATAAAGGATCGCCAAATCCATTCTGATTGATGAAGGGCCGCCCCTTCATAATCCATCAAGTTGATGTTGGGATTTACTCTCTAGGCGTTGTGCCATTGACGAGTCTTTTTCCATGAGTTCTATTCTTCCTTTATGGTGCCACCACCATGGTTGGATAGAACCTTTATGGGAAATCTTCCAAATACGTGCTACCCACAATATTTATTCCTTGCTTGCAAATTTTAGCACATCTTGCCACTAATGATCAATACATTGCTTTATTGTCATAGTCATGTCTATTGTCGCTTCTGTAATGCTTAACTTCTTGATATTCTGCCTAACAAGTATGCCGATCTCACTTTTCTTTCTCTTTATTTTTTCAGGAAAAGCTCATACAATGGTAGTATTCAGAGATCTTTCTTCTTTAACAAAGAAGTATTTGCTTATTTTGAGGAATGAAAGCGAGCTCGAGGAGAATGCCATAAAACTGCCTATTCACAAACCATTGATCGGCTCATTTGCCGACACATGGCCAAAACCTAGTGGCTTTCCCAATCTGTCCAATTGGACATTAGCAGCCACTCGGGACAACGATTTTAAAGTATTCTTGCGATATGCACTCCACAAGATTTCACCAAGTCATTTTAAAGAATTCTCCACTTTGGGATGCAAAATTATCTCTGGCAAAGCACGTTGGGGCCCCGCTTTGAAGATTTATGACAAATTTTTCTTTATTCCTAATTATTGGGAATGGCTTGATGATGTCTTAAGTTGCAGCCACAAAATCTTGAAGGAAGCGTGCATTTATACAACCACGTATGCGTCTTTGTTCACGTATGACCGGAATTCTGACATCTTTTGAGCATTTTATGAAGTGTGGTGCCCTCAGACAAATTCACTACATACTTCTATAGGAGAATTGTTTGTCTCTCTCTCGGACCTACACATCCTCGGAGGACTCCCTATATTTGGGAAGTTCTATGATGAGTATATCCCATGCGCGGTAGAATTGACTGGCAAAGATGAACTGGGCAAAAAATTTACTCCGAAGAGCTGTGAATATTTATTCAAAGCATTCCACACTATTCTTACGAACGACGATAAGAAAGAAAGTGTTTCTATTGAAGATTGGATTGCGTTCTGGTATAAGGGAGCCTCATCATATGTTAAGCCTCCACCACGAAAAGCAAAGAGGTATTCTCACAGCAAAGCCACTTGAAATTCAATTGGATACATTGGCGAGCCTAAGGAGCGGTCGGAGGAAGCCAAAACTGTTTTCGTCAGCCTCGGTATCGATGATGACCTGGTGGAGCAAACTTATCTTGCCGCATTGTTGTCTTGCTGGTTATGCACCTTTGTCCTTCCAAGCGAAGAAGTCAACACTATCCGGCCAGCCACCTTCAAAGTTGCAAGCATGATGGCATCTGTTCAAGAAATCTGCCTTGCTATACCTGTCTTAACAAGTATCTACAAGGGCTTGAACAAGATTGCAAACTCACCCACTCATGGATGGTCAGAGTCTTATTTTCCTGCTCACTATCTTTACGTATGGTTTGCATATTACTTTTATACTCATTACCTCATCCCGATCGCACTAGCTAGCCCCAAGATGACTGAATATTCTAGAGAGGGTGCCGCCAAGTATTTCGACGGACTTGCTGCTCGAACTCTCATCCATAAAGGCGATGGTATATCTTGGAATTCTACTTCACACTTTAACAATGTCAATGGGCTATTTATTGATAAGAAAGTCGCAGACAATCCTTAAGGCCTTGCTTATTTCATCAGCATCCGTTCTAGTCACTTAGTCCTTCGTAACGGTGACTCATTCTTTGTAGAGCCATATAGCCCCCATCGTTTTAGTCACCAATTCAGATATTGTCAAGAGATTCCGAATGAGCTCGAAAAAGATGAATGCACCACCACTTCAGACATGACCCTTAGACATTGGCGGATTAGTGTTCATTACAAAACTGAATCAAAAGCATTGTTCCCCTCCTCACTAATTAGTTTTAGAAGACACACTACCACTTCTTTTTAGCAATTGTAGGAAAAGGTACATGATGATCATCTCACAAAGGCAAAAGATCTTCTTGCACAAAGTACCCATCTTAATCCAACAAAAGCTAAAAAAGGTAAAGGTGAGGAAGATGAAACACGTCAAGGAGCTAAGCCTCCAACCAAGAATGCAAAGGATGTGAAGGATATGAAAAGTGCTTCAAACAAAGCAACAGTTGCCAAGAACATGTAGACTCCTGCTTGCGGCCTTCCACGTATAGTCTCCAAACCCTTGGGCAAACCTATGATGGTTCGTAATGTAATCAACAAGCGTGCCATTCCTCAAGAAGGAGAAGAAAGCAGCACAAGCAAGGAAGACTGCAATTGGAAGAGATTGCTAAAGAAAGTGAAACCCTGTGTCATAGATGATTTGAGACTTGGGGAGAATTTCTTCGATGGTGTGCCTTCTGCTTCTATTCCACTGGAAGACTTAGCAGAGGGGTTGCAATTGGAGAATCTCAAGATGCCTAATGGAGACACTGTGTCGATTTTCAAAGGAAGTGTGGGTTCAGTCGACGGTCCTGACTCTTTTGACTTACTTGCTCGAAG